>CM060908.1:471364532-472614532 GCA_030737815.1 Allium fistulosum
CGGTAATAGGATTGTATAGGCACCATAGGGAAGAAATACTTTCTATTCCGGATGGAAGTCAACAGGTAATAAGTTTAATGTCACAAGAGGCTATAAAACAATTAAAAATCCAGAAATACAAACTAATGCATCTAGGACTTATAGTCATAGGCATAAGAGGATTAGTTAGACAAAAAATTGAAACTAAATTATTATTACTACTTATAGACGATAGACACCAAGATATGGATAAAGCCATATTTGGAATGATGGAAGTAGATATGAACAATAACATAGGTATTGTTTATATAGCTCCAAATTTTACAATGACATTAAATGATTTTTACAAACACATAAAAATTATAATACAAACAAAGGGATTTGAAAACATCATAGGAAAAAATATTCTTCTAGGCATTACATTCTTAGGAAAGTGTATGTCCAAATATACTCCCAAAATAAAAATAAAACTAGACAAAGTCATAGAAGCCTTAAATTCAACAGGCATAAGTTTCATAAAACCAATGGAAATAGATTCTTCTATTCTTGCTGGCCATGAATGGAATATAGAAAATCCGAATAATACAACAGCAACATTAAAACCAAACAATGCTGTAACATACAATAACCTAAACAAATCTATGTCCTTAAGGTTTAGAGATTATGGACCATCAAACCAACAAGAAATAGAAACAGATGAAGAAGCGGAAGAATTAAACAAAAGAATTAATGGATAAAATTATATATCCAAAGGAACTTGGAATGGTTCTCGAACCATCAGAAATATATGAACTAGAACAAACTCTAAGGTTAACAAACCAAATAAATGAAAATACTTTTGTTTACATTGATGATGAAAACAATGTAAGAACAAGGGAAGTCTATAATCTAGACGACTTCTTGGAAGATTCCCAAGAGGCAGATAATGAAATACAGCAACAAAGTATGTTAAATGATATAATATCAGAATTCACAGAACACATAGACTTAGCTGACCATGAGGAAAGTGGGAGCTCAGGGATTTCATATCCTAATAAAAACCAAGAGACAATGCCTTACACATTAGGACAACCCCCTAGACAACCAGTTGAACCATACACAAATGAAAATAAAAACCTAAGGACAATAGGTAAAAGATTACCTAATGAAACAACTTTTTTTAAAGACAACTCAGTAATACTAAATGTCACAGAATGCCATCCCCAGTTACTAGATACATATCTAGAACAATGGGCTGCTGCTATAGCAAGAGATTATGCAGCAAGACATACAAACATAAATTCTGGTGAAGAAATGATCAGAATTGCTGAAAACTATTTAGGAGATATAGATAAAGCCATATGGGAAGCCTATAAACAAAGTTTCCCTGAAGAAATAAACAACTTAATAATAATACAAGGAAGTAATATTTACAACTTCGCTTACACCATGCACAGAATAATAACAGGAAGAGACGTAAACACAGGAGTAACCATAAGACAACAAGAAGCCATGAGAGATTAAGAACAAATCCAATTGCTAGATTGGAAATACATAATAAAATTAAAAGTATTTTTACATTACGCAACTATTTCAGGAAATTATTACAGTGCTGAAATAGGAAATAGACTCTTTTGCAAACTACCAGGTGATTTAGGAAAAGAGATACATAAATCTTGGATAGAACATTACCAAAATAATACTGCAAATATCCCTAAAGGATATGATAACATTGGAATAAGAATAACACATATTATTTCTGAACTAAAAAAGAAATGTACCTATATACAAATCCAAAGAGAATTAAAACAAAAAAATTATGGATTTTGTGGACAAATATATACTCCACAGCAATATGGATCAAGAAATTACAACATAGATAGAAAACCTAAGTTTAAAAAGAGGTATACAAAAAAATATTATTTAAGAAAATCAAATGCAAAAAACCTTATCTTAACAAAGAAAAACATGTTAGAAAATATAATCCAAGAAAAACATACACAAATACAATCACATGTTTTGCTTGTAATGAAAAAGGGCATTTATCTTCCTCATGTCCAAAAAGACATAACTTATTTACTAGAGAATCTAACCTTATAGATTCAGTCAAAGAAGATTTGATAGAAATTGCTTCTGATGTTTCAGAAACTTCTACAATATACTCTATAATATCCTTAGAAGGATTACAAGAACAAGAACAAATACAAACATCAAATTACACCTTAATTGATGAATTAACAGATTTTCAAGAAAATATACCACATGAATACTTACTAAATATTGTAAACAAAGAACTATGCGAACATAATTTCAAACATAAAATGGAAACAGATACCACGAAATGTGAGTTCTGTCCTTGGTACCCTGCTTTTGATAAAAGATTTAAATGTACAGAATGCACAATGGAAATATGCCATATATGTGCAAAGGACAAATTCGATATAGATTTACCCAGAGAAAATAAGCCCGTTTACATAGATAAAAATAAGATAAATGAAGAAAGAATTAAAATACTTGAAGAATGAACAAATAATATTGAAATAGAAATAGAAGAAATAAAAGAAAAGATTACAACCTTGGATAAAAGGAAAGAGGTTACTCATGATGTATCAACATCATATGAAACCAATAACAATTTAAATAACATTGACAAACCAATACAAATTCCACTAATATGTAATTCAGGAAACCTAAAAGAATTACGTATCCCAACAAAATTGAATATAAAAGGATTAGAAATTCAGATATTAGCATTTATAGATACTGGAGCCACCAGTTCAACCATTTGTTCTAGTCTCATACCTTACAAACATGTAACAAAGGCAGATAGGCCAAAACAAAGTATCCAATTTGATGGAACTACTAATATTATTACAAATGTTGTAAAAAATATAAACATAAGTTTTACCAATACGTGTGGAGAATGGTCTCCTTATTACAACATAAAACAATTATGGGTTTTAGAATTAAACCTTGAAGGGATAAAACTAATCCTAGGATTAGATTTCTTATTAAATGACAACGGGAGTTTTGCATTTAATAAAGATTATATACAAATTTCAAAAAAGACTACACTAACCCCAATTCTATCATGATATGCACTTGAGAAGCGTGGTGGAAAAACAAAACATAAAAGCGACAGTGAAAGAGACAACGAAAAAGACAAATGTAATTGCCCCATACCAGGACAATGCAAAAACTACGAAAATATACACACAATTACAGAAAAGGAAAATGATGAATTTATACAAGAAACTTCTAAAAATTATGAATATAAAAGAAAGGGATTTATTAAAGATGTCCAACTTATAAATCCAAGGGACATAAGTAGATTGTTATTAACAATAGATGACATAGACCAATTAATCTCTAAACTAGAAAAAATAGAAATTATAGGAGAAAAACCATTAAAATACTAGAACAGAGATTCTATACAATGCAAATTAGATATAATCAACCCTGATTTAACTATAAAAACAGGATCTCCAAAATATGATACTTGGATCATGGAAGAATTCAAGATGCATATAAAAATTTTGACAAACCTAAATATTATTAGAAAAACAGATTCAAGACATAGGACATCAACATTTATTGTCCAAAAAGAATCTGAAAGAAAACGTGGTCAATCTAGAATGGTCATGAACTACACTAGATTAAATGACAATACCCATGAAGATGGATATTGCATTCCTAATAAAGATGTATTAATAAACAAAATACAAGGATCAAATTGGTTCTCCAAATTTGATTTAAAATCAGGATTTTGGCAAGTAAAAATGCATCCTGAATCTATACCTTGGACTGCATTTACGTGCAGTGAAGGACATTATGAATGGTTAGTAATGCCATTTGGCTTAAAAAATGCACTACAAATATTCCAAAGAAAAATGGATAATGTTTTCCAAAATTGCAATAAATACACTTGTGTATACATAGATGATATTCTTGTATTTTCTAAAACTAAGCAAGAACATATATCACATTTGTATACTGTATTAAAACTTATAGAAGCACACGGATTAATTGTATCAAAGAAAAATATAGAACTATTGAAAAACAATATAGAATTTTTAGGAGCCAAAATAGGTAAAGGAATTATAGAATTACAGCCACATATAGCTAGAAAATTTTTAGAGTTTCCAGACAAATTAGAAAGTTTGAAACAATTACAAGCCTTTTTAGGACTTGTAAATTATGCAAGACCTTATATAAAAAATCTTTCAAAATATACTGGACCTCTTTATAACAAGGCAAGCCCAAAGGGCAACAGAAAATTTAACATAGAAGATATAAAACAAATCCAAGAAATAAAGAAATTAGCCCAAAACTTAAAACCTTTAAGTTTACCTTTACAGACAGAATATTTAATAATTGAAACAGATGTATCTTCCTTAGGATGGGGAGGAATATTATTAAGTAAAGATAACAAATATGAAAGTAAATCTACAGAAAAAATATGTAGATATACCTCAGGGACATACAAGGAAAAAGTATATATGACATCTTTAGACTATGAGATATTAGCCATAATATACGTTTTAGAATCCTTTAAATTATTTATAATTTCCCAAAAAGAAATAACAATTAGAACAGATTGTGAATCAACTGTAAAATATACAGACAATAAAAAAGAAAAAGGAACCATATATAATAGATGGTTAAAATTTAAACATGCCATATCAAATTGTGGAACTAACATTAATTGGGAACACATAAAGGGAAAAAATAATTTCTTACCAGACCAATTGTCAAGATTACTAAAATAATATCATATATGCCTATCACTAATATTTATTTTGCAGAAATGGAGGAATTAAACCCATCCAAGCATTTGAAGATATATACTACAAACAAATTTCAGACAAAGACGAAAGTCACTGAAGACCAACAAATGGTTCTAGACAATATCTGGAATATGAAGACTCCTCAAGAGTCCAACAAGCAAAAATTGAGTGTTTTATACACTCTAGTACAAATGTTTACAAATGAGAAGAAAACAAAATATCTCTACTATGGCCTGTTTACTGGCCCCGATGCTGGTATTTATACCACATGGGAACAAATGATCATTAAAATAAAATATCTTGAACAAAATCCCAGATATGGGAAACCACTATACAAAGGCTTCAACACTTTTGAAGCAACTACAAATGAGTTACAAAAAGTCTTCGTAAAGGATTATATAATTTCTGAGGACATACAAAGTCTACAACAAATTTCTTTAGGAAAACAAATCAAAGAAGAAAGCACTGAAACTTCTTCCTCTACAAATTTCAGACCACAAACTTCTTTTGCTACTATAACCAAAGCCAATCCCACAAAAATGACAAATCTTGGCAATCCCAAAAATGTCTACCAAAACACACCTCCGCCAAATACAATCCAAAAACCTGTAATTCTACCTAACTTTCCAGAACAAATGACAAGGGAATTACACTTTATACAACACCCCGCTGAACTTTCTCCACAAAATTTCAATAAAATATGTGAATTCTTCTCACATATCTCCAAAACAAAAAATGAAGGACTACAAATAAAATGGGATATCATGAGAAATACAAATATCCCTTGTACAAAAAGATTTCCCTCTTGTCCACAAATAACCCATGACTGCTCATGTTCGATATCCTGTGCAGTCCCACAAATTACCCTCAATCTCACAAAATATAAATACCTGACCCAAGAAAACTTCATATTTGACCCAAATATGTTACTAAATTATGGACTTGTCAAAAGAATCTATTTTTATGAATGGATTCAAGAAGATCTTCCAGAACCTTTTGGAAGCATAATAGAACAATTAACAAACATATTAGCAACTGACATTTATATGGACTTCACGTCCACACCTCCACATTTTCGAAAAAATATTTTCGAACCCACAACACACACTGTCCACATCAGGGCAAAATTCCTAGATCCAGATTATGAAGAATGGATAGAGGAAAATAATCCAGAAAAAATGGATTATATAAAAATCAAAGAACAAACTTATGAAAGGTACAGAGCCCTCAAAATAGTGGAAGAAGATGATTTGGACAACAAAGGCTCTTACTTATATGCTGAGACCCCCACAACAAAAATATTTGTCACAAAAGCCTTGAGAGATCAAAGAATAAATTATAGAAATTTTGATATATTCCATCCAAAGCCCTCAATGATAAAAAACTACAAAAGGGAAAAACAAAGAAAAAGGAACAACGAAGACAAAGAAGACGTCGAATCAACCAATATGTCCACCGACGAAAATTGATTTGACAAAAAGAACTACAAAGTATCCTACTTTTCTCAGTGGGAATCCCCTTTAAAGGCAGGATGTGACACTAGTGCCCACTATCCAAAATAAAACAAATGTAAAGATATGAGTATTATTTTTCTTTCTTTGAGTGGAAGGTATCTTTTATTTTTCTTAACAGCTGTATGTCTCTTTTTCTGTTTGCTCCATCTATATAAGGAGCCTGCCTTGTATAAGCATGAAATCACTAGTATTGTATCATATTGTGAAAATAATATAAGCTTTTGTTTTAATGGCTACCTTCTCCAAAACCTTTTCTTCTTCTTCAAAGTTTATGAGTAACTAAACATTAAGTCAGAGCTAAGGAAAGAAAGGATACAGGACTGCTTCAGCTATGTAAGTTCTTTTGTTTTACCATAGCTTTTTTCGTTAATATTATGATCACTATGTTAGAATGACTATGATCTTTATAAACAATTGACACCAGTTGCTATAAGCTTAATAAGTAATTCCAACAGACGTAAATCCGTTAGTCGAAAGAAGTACCGTGTGAGGGAAAGAGTAGACGCTTAGGATGACAAGGTGAGGAAAAATGATTTAAGATATAGGGTTTTGGTAAAGGTTTTAAAAGTTTCATGAATATTTTGACAAACCTAAAAATAATATTAATGATAAATCAGAATGGAAACATAAGAAATATCTATTGCCCATAAGCAGAAATATATCTTAGTATTTCCAAAATCTTTGACTACTTTCTCAAACATAAACAACCAATCTTTCATAAAAAAGAGAAACAATTAAAATGGAAAAATTACAGCAATATTTAGAAAATAAATTTATGATGAATATAATAAACGTTATGAAGAACAATACAAACCTTACAGAAAACCAAAAACACCAAATAATAAGTATCTTCAAACAAAAATATTCACACGAATTGATCATTATTTATGACTGTGAAACAAGTTTAACTGAAATATATAATAACTTTAATATCTGGAGAGAACCTGGAAACGTAGTACTAACACCTAGATTTGTTAAAGAATTTTATAGAGAATGGAAAAATTACTTAGAAACCAAAAATAAAGCAGATTACAACATAACAGAAAATAATAATTGAGAAAATTAACAATGGACGAATTTCCAAAAATTGAGAATATAGAATCTCTACAGAATTATTTAGAACAAAAATTTATGACTAAACTCATGGTTGTCCTAAAACAAACAGAACTAAACGAAAACCAGCAATATAATATTGCAAAAATATTTAGACATAACTATACAGAAAAACTCATCAACCTTGATGATGAACCTAAGATAAACAAAAAGAAAGTAATTAAAAATCTTAGAAATACCTATTTTGTCTTTAATGCCCAAATCCAAAGATAAAAATTACTAACAGAATGTTAGATCTTTTTGTTAAAGAACATTATGAACAGATTAGACAAGAAATACTTAAAGAAAATAGGGAATGGTTAAATAAACCCCTAGACTTGACATGGACAAGTCACATAGATACAGATTATTGGTATGAAGATTATTCATATAACAAGTTTTATTAAAGAGGGAAACTGCAAGAATTTGAACAAAAAATTAGAAGACTCTAAACTAATAATGAAAAGGTTCCTAATTCCTAGTTCAAACATCCTACTTGGTGCACCCTTGGGTATTATACTTGCAAGCTGCCAGCAAGGTAGTTAAAAAATAAAGAAACACGAACAAGAATATTACATATTATTCGAAATAATAAACTACATTGTAATATTTATAGCATGTTATGCTCTGGGATACTACTTACAAATTTTTACAAAACATTTAGTTGATATGTGGTTTACCACTATTTAAAAAAAAACATCTCCCAACAGCATATAAGCGACCAAAACGCTGTCTTTTCTTCCTTTTTTTACACCCCCTTCTTCTATTTGGTAATATATACATATACACATATATATATACATATATACATACATATATACATAATATATACATATATTCATAATATATACATATATACACACATATATATATAATATATACATATATACATATATATACATATATATATATACATAATATACACATATATACATATACATAATATATACATATACACATATATATATACACATATACATACATATATACATAATATATACATATATACATAATATACACATATATACACATATATATATATAATATACACATATATACATAATATATACATATATACATAATACATACATATACACATATATATACACACATATACATACATATATACATATATACATAATATATACATATATATACATATATACATATATACACATATATATACATATATACATAATATATACATATATACACATATATATATACATAATATATACATATATACATAATACATACATATACACATATATACACACATATACATACATATATACATATATACATAATATATACATATATATACATATATACATATATATACACATATATATACATATATACATAATATATACATAATATATACATATATACACATATATATATACATAATATATACATATATACATATATACACACATATATATACATAATATATACATATATACATATATACACACATATATATACACAATATATACATAAATACACATATATATACATAATATATACATATATATATACACACATATATATACACATATATACACATATATACATACATATATACATAATATATACATATATACACATATATATACATAATATATATATATACATATATACACATATATACACACATATATATACATATATATACATAATATATACATATATATACATATATATATATACACATATATATACATATATACATACATATACACATATATATATACATATATACACACATATATATACATATATACACATATATATATACATAATATATACATATATATACATATATACATATATACACACACATATATATACATATATACATACATATATACATATATATACACATATATATACACATATATATACACATATACATACATATATACATAATATATACATATATACATAATATACACACACATATATATATATACATACATACATACATACATACATATATACACATATATATATACATAATATATACATATATACATATATACATATATATATACATAATATACACATATATACATATATATATACACATATATATACATATATACATACATATATACATAATATATACATATATACACACATATATATACATATATACATATATATATACATATATATACATAATATACACATATATACATATACATAATATATACATATATACACATATATATACATAATATATACATATATACATATATACATATATACACATATATACACATATATACATATATATACATATATACATAATATATACATATACACATATATAAACATATATATACACATATATATACACACATATATATACATATATACATACATATATACATATATACACATATATATACATATATATATACATAATATACATATATATACATAAATATACATATATACATATATATACATATATACATATATATATATATATACATAATATACATATATATACATAAATATACATATACATATATATACATACATACATATATATATACATAATATACACATATATACATATACATAATATATACATATATACATAATATATACATATATACACATATTTATACACACATATATATATACATAATATATACACATATTTGTAGATGTGAAGTTCAGAGTAATTCGACACTTATTTTCTTATAAATGAATATAATTAGAAAAAAGGAAACTGTTAAAAACAGTATTAAACAAGAATATAATCTCCCCCAAAATTTGGAGTTGTTGAATAAATGGACAATTCCAAAAATCGAACCAAAGGTAATCTATCAGTTAGGAACCTTTGAAAAACTTGGGTTAAAACAAGTGGTAAAAACCACAGAACAATCAATTTCACTTGATAATGAAGAAATGATTATCAAATTGCTAAGTGAAAAAGATTTACAGCCTTATAGGCAAACACATAAATCTATTCACATAGGTTGGATACAAATTGCTTTCAAACCTTTAACCCTTGAAGGATTACCAGAAAGTTTTATAGCTGCTCTAAGAGATGGTAGAAACTTAGACTGGAAAAAATCATTGATGGGACTAATACAGTCTAGTTTGGCACATGGACCAGTATATTTTAATGTATATCCGAATTTACAGCTTTCCTTATCTGATGTAAACATATTAGAAGCTGTTACTTTGAATGTTAAAACTCATGGATATAATTATATTCCAGGATCTGAAGTTATATGTATTTGCTATAGAATTTACTATAAACCTTTATATACTCTAAACCCACAGTGTAGATTGGTAGATAAACCTTTGAATGAGACAATTTTAATAGAAACAAATTTTAGTCAGTCTAATATAACTACTAGAAGATCAATTAAGTGGGAAGAGATTCCTCTTCCAGAAAGTTGGATTATTGAAAGGGCTATCCCTTCAGTACCAAAAATAAATGATAATATAACACAAATTATACAAACCCCTGAGGGAAATATAAAAATAGAAATGGAAAGAACTTCTTCTAGTTCTAGACCAAGTTCTAGCAGATTAATTTTACCTAAAACAAAGTCTTTTCATTCCCATATTTCACCATTAGATTATATCGTAGAAACACCATCTAGGTTTTCAACATCTCAAATTAAAGAAAGATTTTCTGATGAAGAATCTTCAAAAGAAAATACTGTTGAAAAATTATACAAAAATAAAGACAATATTGTAAAAGGAATTTATAACAACCAAGAACAGGATATAACCGAATCAGAAATGAATTTTTCTATTTAATGGATTATAAATCAAAAATAGATTTTAGCCCTGGCTCCCAAGCTAGACAGAGAATTAAAAATGAATTTAATCTCCCAAAATGGAAACCGTTTAGAAAATGGTTTTTTGAAAACTTCTCAAAAGAAGAACAGAAATATTTTCAAGAAGAATTTTATAAATTCACATCTGAAAAAGATATATTATTTCCTTTTGTTCCCTGGTTTACATCAACCTATGTTGAACAATATCTTTCTATATTAGAAAGAGATTATAAACTTTCAAATGGAAATATTTTAAAATCAGTCTTTCCCCCTCAGCAATCTTTTCAGATTGAGAAAAATGGAAAGAATTTAAATTTTAATGCATTTTCCAAAATATTAGAAAATGATGTTTTACAAATTACAGTAAAACATATAAATCAAATAATGGAACAACAGAACTTTACAAATCTTTATTTAACAATAATTGGAGAACAAATGAATTCTTTACATAATAAAATAGAAAAACTATTCTCTGCTATAAATAAAATGACACCAACAAATCCAACATCAAGTGAGGAAGACAATGAAATTATTACTTCTTCAAATCTTCAACCTCCTCCTGAAATTAAAAATTTTAAATTAAAATCAGAAGAATTTGAAAAAAGATTAAAAGAAAAATTGGAAAAAATGAAAATAGGATTGGACAACTTGAGATTAAATACTCTTGAAGAAGAAACAATTCATAATAATTTAACCATCCAAGAAGAAGTAAATAAACTTGAAAAGTATGCTAATAAGCCTACTCAACCATTGTTTTATTATAGAAGACCCTCTCCTATTGATACTTTACCAGAAGAACCAGAATATATTAATAACAATAGTTATAATGGTAAAAGTGTCTATGAGTGGAATTTAGATACATTTACAGAAAAACAAATTTCTGTTCTGGTTCATAGAATGTTAATGTATAGTACCATCTGTAAAACAAATGGAAATGATGATGTTACCGTTGCAAAAATGATAGTTGCAGGATTCACAGGCCAACTAAAAGGTTGGTGGGATAATTATCTTCCTTTAAGTCAAAAGGAAGAAATTTATAAAACTGTAAGGCAAGAAAATGGACAATTAGTCCAAAATGCTGTATGTACACTGGTAGTAACAATTTTAGAACATTTTACTGGCAGAGTATCCGACAATAGTGATAATATTCGTACATTATTACAAAATCTGAGATGTAAAACATTGACAGATTTTAGGTGGTACAAAGATACATTTTTAAATAGAGTTTTAGAACTTCCAGAGAGTAATAGCTCTCATTGGAAATCTAAATTTATTGACGGTCTACCTTCATTATTTGCTGAAAGAATAAGAAAAGTTTTAAGAAAAGATAGGGTAACTATTCCCTATGATTCTTATACTTATGGGAAACTTATTGGAACATGTATTCAAGAAGGTTTAGCATTATGTAATGAAATAAAATTAAATCAACAAATTCAACGTCAAAATTTGACAGAAAAACACCAACTAGGACAATTTTGTAGTCAATTTGGTATGGAAATTCCAACCAATAAGAAATTTCATAAAAAGAAAAGATACTTAGATTCTCATTATAAAAAGAATAAGAGAAATTATTCTCAAAAAAGGCTTGAAAGAAAAGCTAAGAGAAAAGAAGAAAGAATAAATAAAAAGAAAGATAAAATTATTCACTGTTATAAATGTGGAAAAGTTGGCCATTATGCTAACAGATGCAAATTAAAAAGGAAAATTGATAATTTAGAAGTTGATAATAAACTAAAAGGATCGTTAACAAAACTTTTGTTAAATTCAAGTTCTGAAGATAATTCAGAAGAAGAAACTGAAAATGATTCAGGTACTTCATATGATTCAGAAGATCTTAAAGGTTTGGAAGATGATTCATCAGAATTTGATGAATGCTGCCAACCTTGTACACAAGGAAAGCCTTGTTTAAGACAAATAAAAGAAGATGAAGAGAATAAAGAAGAATTTTATAAAATTCTTTCACAATTTCAAGATTCAAAAATAAATGTTTTGAGCAATAGCAATGTTGTAGATTTCTAAAAATCAATTAAGGACCAAGAATTAAGATCTAAAGTAATAGATCAAATGGAAGATATTACAGAATCAAGTAAAAACCAAGATAAAAATAAAAATAAAAATATTATTATTAAAGACCCTTATTCTATGAATGAGGTTAATAAAATGTTAAAAGAAAGACATAATATTGAATACCCTATTACCATTCAAGATTTGAATAATGAAATTCAAAATCTTAAAAAAGAAATCCAAGAATAAAAAAAGGATAACAAAAATTTTGATTATAGAATATCCTTTTTAGAATCATCAAAGCAAAGTATTATTATTAATGAGAAAGATAAAGATTATTCTCAAATAGAAGTTCCTGAACAAAAAGACTTTCTTTCGAAAATGGAAATTATAACATCTCAAAAATGGTTTATTGAGATAACTCTCTTAATTGACAATTATTTTAAGAAAAAATTAATTGCTTTAGTAGATAGTGGGGCGGATATGAATGTAATACAAGAAGGAATAATCCCAACTAAATACTTTCAAAAAACTACAAACTCTTTAAGACATGCAGGTGGACAAAAACTTGATATAAGTTTTAAAATACCACATGCTTATATTTGCAAAGAAAAAATTTGTATTCCTACAAGTTTTTTATTAGTAAAAAATATTACTAACCAAGTTATACTTGGAACTCCATTCTTAGATAAAATCTATCCTATCACTAATATTGATAAAAAGGGAATTACAGGAATTTATGAAAATAAACCCATAAATTTCCAATTTATAACTAAACCTTTTAAAAGGGTCCTTCATGAAATGAAAGACCTTTTGACACAAAAGACTTTTCATTTAAATTATTTAAAACAAGAAATTAATTTCTTCAATATAGAAGAAAAGCTACAGAATCCTAAACTAGAAGAAAAAATAAAATTGATTTATAACAAATTTTCTTTAGAAATATGTAATGAACATCCAAATGCTTTTTGGGATAGAAAAAGGCATGTTGTTAGTCTTCCATATGAAGAAGGCTTTGATGAAAAGAAAATTTCTACAAAGGCAAGGCCATGCCAAATGAATTCCGAATATTTGGAATTATGTAAAAATGAAATTGAATCATTATTACAAAAAAGATTAATAAAACCATCCCAATCACCTTGGTCATGTACTGCTTTTTATGTTAATAAACATAGTGAGCAAGAGAGAGGTGTTCCAAGGTTAGTAATTAATTACAAACCTTTAAATAAAGTCTTGAAATGGATAAGACATCCAATTCCTAATAAAAAGGATTTATTAGACAGACTTTACAATGCTCTTATATTTTCCAAATTTGATTTAAAATCTGGATATTGGCAAATTCAAATTGATAAATCAGATCAATATAAAACTGCTTTCAATGTTCCAATAGGACACTATGAATGGACAGTAATGCCTTTTGGATTAAAAAATGCTCCCTCTGAATTTCAGAAAATAATGAATGATAATTTCATTCCATATAGTGAATTTATCATAGTCTACATAGACGATATTTTGGTATTTTCTGGAAACATTGAAATGCATTTTAAACACTTGGATATTTTTAGAAAAATTATTATTCAGAATGGATTAGTTATATCAAAAAAGAAAAAAAATTTATTTCAAACAAATGTAAGATTTTTAGGTCATAATATTGAAAAGGGAAAGATAGTTCCTATAAATAGAAGTATAGAATTTGCTTCAAAATTCCCTGATATAATAAGAGAAAAAACCCAATTACAAAGATTTTTAGGAAGTTTAAATTATATTTCTTCTTATTACGCCAATCTAGCTTCAGATGCTGCTATTTTATATGATAGACTAAAAAAGAATCCAGGACCATGGACTGAACATCATACCAAAGCTATCCAAATAATAAAAGAAAAGGTAAAAAATTTACCCTGCCTAAACCTGTCAAATCCAAATTGGGATAAGGTTATAGAGACTGATGCATCAGACATAGGGTTTGGAGGAATCCTAAAACAAATTTGTCCAAACTCCAAGCAAGAATATCTTATTAGATTTTATTCTGGAAAATGGAATAATAGTCAAAGAAATTATGCAACTATAGCTAAAGAAATTCTTGCTATAGTAAAGTGTGTTTTAAAATTTCAAGACGATTTGTATAATCAAAAGTTTATTATAAAAACAGATTGCAAATCTGCAAAATATATGTTTAATAAAGATTTTAAACATGATGTTTCTAAACAAATGTTTGCTAGGTGGCAAGCTCATTTAGCCCCTTTTGATTTTGAAATAATTTATAAAAAAGGAGAAGAAAATAGTCTTCCCGATTTCCTAACCCATGAATTTTTACAGGAAAATGATTCCCAAAGGAAGGAGTAGTTCCTCTTTTAGAGGAGGAAGAGGTAGAGGAAATATCCTCGCTCAATATGGAAACAAAAAGCTTATAGCTGCACATGTCTCTTACCACTGGCTTACAAAGGATTACACTAAAACAAAGTTAATTGCTACAGTAACTGCTACAGTAACTTTGCTACAGTGTTTTCAGGATCATCACATAACGAAACTAAAATTTAAAGTAAATCAGGGAATTTTACAAGTCAAGCATTGAACTGACAATGAATTCTGATGAACAAATCAGTGTAAGACCTGTCCTAGACAACGCCTTCTCATGGCTAAAAATGGACTTTGGTACACTGTATTTATCAGAATTTATTGCCTTCTGATGCTATTCTTAACCCATGTATTTTAAATCTTTAGCTTATCATGTAATCCTAAAAAATTAAACAGTCATGAAATAAAATGCAAAGCACAGAGATAATTCAACAATTAGATAATTAGCCTGCCATCAGGCTTAATATATTACAAAGATTAAAAAACTTACAGATATGAAGAAGTAGTCTTCTTCCTTATTGTACACACCTTACACACTTATTTAATATTACACTCAATACTATTAATGGCAGAGAGCTTTCTTGAAGGAGATGAAGAAGTTGGTTCTGAGTCTGCCTCTCAAAGCTGAAAGCTTCAGAATATATAAGGCTTCGGAATTCAAAGCCATTTAAATCCGCATGTGTTAGCTTTATTAAAGCTGAGCCACCTGTCTTCTATTATTGTCCTTCATTATTCAAGAATCTTATAAAGCCTTCTACTTTATTAGATTAGGTATGCCACTCGTGACTATTTTTGAAAAGCAATTTGTTTGCTAGCCCTTGATTTCAGCTGATTGTTTTACCTTTACCCATATTGTGGGCCTCTCTTTCTAATTTTTCAAAAATTTCATTGAAATCTTCATCATTAAGGTCGGAATAATGTTCCTCCTTGTCATCATTTGCCCTAGACGATGCCATTGATACGTCTGAAACATTATCTGCTTCAAAGTTTTTGGCCAAGTCTTTTTTCATTTCATCAATATACGCATATAAAATGTCTTCTTTAGTGACATTTTCTTTCTGCATTTGCAGCCTTTTATAGATATATCTAAAAGGACTTTGAACTGGTTTTTCCTGCCTTTTCTCATTCTGCTCCTGATATTTCTTAATAGAGCTTTCAATATTTGAAATCATTTCTTGACCATATATTTGGCCAGACTCATTATCTATTCTGGTTAATTTATCCCAGAATTTTGTTAAAAAGCATCTTTTTAAACAAGGAATTTCCTTGTCAGTTTCGCCAATTTCTGGTTTCCATTTCCAAATCCAAGGAATGGAGAACTCCAAAAAGAAGAACATGCTTCCTGATCCTGAAACCATTAGACTTTGATCTAAATCACATAATTTAGGGGAAAATTTTACCCACTGAGAATATAATTCCATGATATTATTTGGAAGAATAGATAATGACGGACCATAATTTGTCCACCAGTCATAGAACCAATTAGGAATTGGTCTTTTGTAAATTTCACCACAAACCTTTATGAACCAAGAATGCTTCTTCTTAGTGTTCTCATAAAGAAACACTTTGCTTAGTGCTTCAACATAATCCCAATAGTTATACCTAATGGTAATTTTCTTATCTTGAAGGAATATTTCCTTTTCTTTAAGGGTTGATAACCCCCACTCTTCTGGCATTATGAGTTTTTTAATAATTATTTTACTGAACCCATAATTGCTTTGGTCATTACCTGTATTATAATGGGTAATTTCACAAGTTTCTGAAGATTTCATTATTGCTTCATAATATCCTCTGTTTTTGTAAGCTGTAATTGGAAATGAAGCAGTATCAAGATATCTCTGCATTAAATTCCAGGGATTATTTTCCCTTTTTATGTCACTAAATTCAAGGAAAATTATCATTTCCTTATGAGGATTTTCTGCATAAGATGTTAAACTTTCCTCATTTTCTTCATTAGCTATGCTAGCATATGATGATGAAGATGCTTGGCTATTTCCCTCTTGCTTTTTCTTAAATTCTAAGAATTCCTTATATAAAGGATCATTTGTAGATGTTAAATCTGCAGCTATAAGCTTTTTGTTTCCATATTGAGCGAGGATATTTCCTCTACCTTTTCTTTTATAGACTATGATAAATTCACTATATGGAATGAAAATATCATTCATTATTTTCTGAAATTCAGAGGGAGCATTTTTTAATCCAAAAGGCATTACTGTCCATTCATAGTGTCCTATTGGAACATTGAAAGCAATTTTATATTGATCTGATTTATCAATTTGAATTTGCCAATATCCAGATTTTAAATCAAATTTGGAAAATATAAGAGCATTGTAAAGTCTGTCTAATAAATCCTTTTTATTAGGAATTGGATATCATATCCATTTCAAGACTTTATTTAAAGGTTTGTAATTAATTACTAACCTTGGAACACCTCTCTCTTGCTCACTATGTTTATTAACATAAAAAGCAGTACATGACCAAGGTGATTGGGATGGTTTTATTAATCTTTTTTGTAATAATGATTCAATTTCATTTTTACATAATTCCAAATATTCGGAATTCATTTGGCATGGCCTTGCCTTTGTAGAAATTTTCTTTTCATCAAAGCCTTCTTCATATGGAAGACTAACAACATGCCTTTTTCTATCCCAAAAAGCATTTGGATGTTCATTACATATTTCTAAAGAAAATTTGTTATAAATCAATTTTATTTTTTCTTCTAGTTTAGGATTCTGTAGCTTTTCTTCTATATTGAAGAAATTAATTTCTTGTTTTAAATAATTTAAATGAAAAGTCTTTTGTGTCAAAAGGTCTTTCATTTCATGAAGGACCCTTTTAAAAGGTTTAGTTATAAATTGGAAATTTATGGTTTTATTTTCATAAATTCCTGTAATTCCCTTTTTATCAATATTAGTGATAGGATAGATTTTATCTAAGAATGGAGTTCCAAGTATAACTTGGTTAGTAATATTTTTTACTAATAAAAAACTTGTAGGAATACAAATTTTTTCTTTGCAAATATAAGCATGTGGTATTTTAAAACTTATATCAAGTTTTTGTCCACCTGCATGTCTTAAAGAGTTTGTAGTTTTTTGAAAGTATTTAGTTGGGATTATTCCTTCTTGTATTACATTCATATCCGCCCCACTGTCTACTAAAGCAATTAATTTTTTCTTAAAATAATTATCAATTAAGAGAGTTATCTCAATAAACCATTTTTGAGATGTTATAATTTCCATTTTCGAAAGAAAGTCTTTTTGTTCAGGAACTTCTATTTGAGAATAATCTTTATCTTTCTCATTAATAATAATACTTTGCTTTGATGATTCTAAAAAGGATATTCTATAATCAAAATTTTTGTTATCCTTTTTTAATTCTTGGATTTCTTTTTTAAGATTTTGAATTTCATTATTCAAATCTTGAATGGTAATAGGGTATTCAATATTCTGTCTTTCTTTTAAAATTTTATTAACCTCATTCATAGAATAAGGGTCTTTAATAATAATATTTTTATTTTTATTTTTATCTTGGTTTTGACTTGATTCTGGAATATCTTCCATTTGATCTATTACTTTAGATCTTAATTCTTGGTCCTTAATTGATTTTAAGAAATCTACAACATTGCTATTGCTCAAAACATTTATTTTTGAATCTTGAAATTGTGAAAGAATTTTATAAAATTCTTCTTTATTCTCTTCATCTTCTTTTATTTGTCTTAAACAAGGCTTTCCTTGTGTACAAGGTTGGCAGCATTCATCAAATTCTGATGAATCATCTTCCAAACCTTTAAGATCTTCTGAATCATATGAAGTACCTGAATCATTTTCAGTTTCTTCTTCTGAATTATCTTCAGAACTTGAATTTAACAAAAGTTTTGTTAACGATCCTTTTAGTTTATTATCAACTTCTAAATTATCAATTTTCCTTTTTAATTTGCATCTGTTAGCATAATGGCCAACTTTTCCACATTTATAACAGTGAATAATTTTATCTTTCTTTTTATTTATTCTTTCTTCTTTTCTCTTAGCTTTTCTTTCAAGCCTTTTTTGAGAATAATTTCTCTTATTCTTTTTATAATGAGAATCTAAGTATCTTTTCTTTTTATGAAATTTCTTATTGGTTGGAATTTCCATACCAAATTGACTACAAAATTGTCCTAGTTGGTGTTTTTCTGTCAAATTTTGACGTTGAATTTATCATAGTCTATATATATACATATATACATATATATATATACATAATATACATATATATACATAAATATACATATACATATATATATACATATATATATACATATATATATATACATAATATACACATATATACATATACATAATATATACATATATACATAATATATACATATATACACATATTTATACACACATATATATATACATAATATATACATATATACATATATATACATAATATACACATATATACATAATATATACATAACATATACATATATATACATAATATACATAATATATACATATATATATACACATAATATACACATAATATACACATATATACATATATATACATAATATATACATGTTCCCCTTTTAATAGGGTGTTCTTGTATATCGTTTTGGGATAGTCCCTATATCTTTTATACTCACCATAAAAGACATCATTTACAATCCATAATTGAGTATTAAAACAACTAAAGTTGATTTTAATACAAGCATATTGTTAAAATCAACAACGTGTTGTTTACTTATAGTTTAGAAAATCAATGTACCTTTTAATGTCCTTTATTATAAACACACGCTTCCTTTGCTCTTTGATTGAAAATCAAACTATTTGATATTTCTATCAAAATACTTATTCAATCTTGATGCTTATAAAATGATACATTCGTATCATTTCTTGGATCATATCCAAAGACTCACAAACCCAATAGCGCTCCCACTAACTTTGAGGCATTTTTGATTAATATGTGTAAACGGCTTACTCTAAATCATTATTTAAGATTTTCTGTTTCAATACATAAGTACCAAACACTAATTCTTATCGAGCGATAATTTTGTGAGTAAATCTGAATTAACTTGAGCATGATGAATACCGAATCTGTTATGCTAATTTCAACAATTGAAATTTGCGATATTATTCTTATCAACATTGCTCATTTAATTCCAACCACGTTAGTCTTTCCAATAATGGCACAATCTCGGTCGATGGATCACATCTCTTTTGTTACGACCATCAAAATCATATTTTGATAGCGTACTTGGAATTCTTTCAGATCTGCGCATTATACCGTATAGAGTCAACAATCTTAATGGTTTAATTGAACAACCGAGGGTAATGTATATTTTCGACATTAATAAGAAACTCATAGTTTCTCTTCGATGTACGAGATACTTATTAATGCTATGTGTTCATTTAGGTTAGTTAATTTCACTTCATCTCATATAATCTGTTCTATCTATGGATCATATCTAATTCCATTTAACTACCAAAAATTTCTCAAAGAAATTCCTTCACAATGAAGTTGATATATCTTGAAACAACAATTGTTTCTTAGTGCAAATAGAATAGGGATTCATAAATGCTTCATGAACCTTTTTATTTATAAAACTGATTTTAGTTTACAAAAATTATGTTCGAAACATAAATATGTCATTTGATGAGAGACCTTTTCAAAAAACTTTTGAAGATTCATAAAAGATCCCTCGTGAACAATTATTACGTGCAATCTTTTGATTCGCACAACCTGCCAACTCCTTGGCCTAGGATATGTTGGGATTTCTTACAAACCCTTATCTTGTATGATTTTGTAAACTGTTGTTTAGATGAAATAATATCAACCTTGTATACTAATCTTGCCCTAGCCGGTTGAGCTCCTTCCAAAGGTCCTTCTGCGTTGGATCCTGCGGGCCTGCCCCCAAGCCCTTGTTGATTGCCTTCTGGTTCTGTATTCTGTCCTCCGTTGGGTTCCATAGCCCTAGCTCCTTGTTCCACATTCACAGCCGCTGTAGTTGGTCCAAGGTTCTGTGTCCCTGCAGCTCTCATCTGCTCGAAGAAATTCTGCAGCATCTCTTGTTGGCTTTTCATCATTCTTTCCTGCATTAGGTTATTCATAGCCTCCATCTCATCTCTAGTAATGTAGATCGAAGCTTGTCGTTCTCCAGCGCCAGAGGATGCCTCTTGACTTCCTCCCTGTTGGCTCCTCTCAGCTCTTTGTCTTGTTTGTCGAGTCATTGTAGAGCCAAATCTGAATCCTTAAAATTTCAAATCTAAACTTTGAATCTGGTGTAGCGGGTGCTAGTTCTTCTCAGTGAAAGCACCAAAGTGTTTGTGCCAAAAATGGTCACAAACCCCAAGTGTTGTGAAAGCACCAGTGTATGAATACAGATCTGCAATATTCAAACACAAATATCAGATCTAAGCAAGCAACAAACAGCAATCCAGAAATAATGAACAGTGAGACACAATTTATAGTGGTTCGGCTATCTCCGGCCTACGTCCACTTCAAGGTTTTTATGATTTTATTGCTCGATGCTTGAAGATTACAATTTCGTGTGTTGTATTACAACTGATTTTCTGAGCTAAGTCTAAATCTAAGGCAGCAATGGTGATCTGGAGTAAATCTGGCAGAGTCTGGGCGCTCTTTAGCTCTCAAAATTGTCCGACCTCCTTTCTGAATGACCAGGGGCTCTATTTATAGGTGTAGGAGGCTGATATTTCGCCTAAACTGAAGGGAGACCAGTTCTGGCATGTGAGGGGGCCCACATGCCCGCTTTCTGGAAATCCGGGCCCACTTTGGGATCGATTCGATGCTACGTTCGAATCGATCAAGAAATTGTCCAATCGAGCTGAAATTTGGTGTGAACATTCTTCAACATGTGCTCAAGCTACTGTGAAAATTTTATAGCATTTGGACTTGTGGATCTCGAGTTACGATCGATTCAAGATTGCATTTCCGGTCGAATCCCCTCGTTCAAATCGATCCCATCGAATCGATAGGGTCGAATCGATGGATGGCGCGTGCGTATGGTGATGTGGCGCGCGCGTTTCTCGGGTCAACCAATCTTTTTCTCTGAGTTTACTGGGTCGAATCCATGGTTTTAGCCGCTTCCTACTGGTTTCGAGGCAATGGATTCGAATACATGCTTCTTCGGATCGATCGAATGGATGTTCGTTCGAATCGATCAAAGAAAGTATTGATCGATTTGAAGTTGCCTCCGCAGGGTAGATTCGAAGCTCTTTAGGGAACGGGGTCGAAGGTCTTCAACGCGATGGATGCGAAGTGAAGTAGCCTCATCGATTCGAAGTGCTCCGACTTGTTGGATTCGAACGAAGGCAAACCTGATGGATACGAAGAGGAATGACTTCACGGATTCAAAGCACTACAACTGGATGGATTCGAAGGGTTTCTCCTTGATGGACTCGAAGGTGGGAAAGTCTTCGATGGACCCGAACCCAAGGCTGGGTCTGATGGATTCGAACCTAGAGCTATTTCCTCCAACTTGCATCGATGATATCTTGAGCGTACGAACTCGGAATGACTTGAAATTTGGAACGTTGCCTTTTCTGGCCTTGCTTAACATGTCTTATCAATTGCAGCCCGATCCGGACTCGGACAAAATTCATCGATATCCATGGTGAACCTGCGATGCACAATCGATGTTCATGACTAGTAATCATTGATTTTCAGTTAATCTTTGGGTATCTCGACTTTGCCAAAAAGTGGGATAACACTTTGCCCCCAAAACATGCCTTTTGGTAAAAGGTGTGTTTTGATCGGTCTCAAATTGAATGCAGTGAGTTCATGTTTTACTCAGAGCTTGCGGCATTTTCAATCAAGTCCATGGCTGTTCGAAGCCGAATTGTTATCATTTTTTTCCAGTGGAAGTTAAGAATGAAGTTCCACAGTCTCTCCATACTATCGGTGGTCACTCCGGACCCTTGCCAAGCCCATTCCAGACTTAGCGATCGAATAGAAAGATCCTATTGCACTCCGGCGTTGCTTTCTATTCCTTGCACTCTGGCCTCAGTTAGGGCGTAATGCGATGTCTTGGTCGTTTTGGACCAATCGTAGCCTCTCCGGGCTCATGCTGGATCCCATCCTGTCACTCTTCGGTGAAGAGGAAATAACGTTAAGTGGGTCGATCCTGTCGCTCTCCGGCGAAGCGACCCACTTCTTGCACTCCGGTTCAGTGTATCTGAACATTAAGCGATGTCATGACCTGAATCGTCGGCCGATCACAGCCTCTCCGGGCTCTTATCGAATCCCAATCCAATCACTCTCCGGTGAATAGGAAACGATGCTTAAGTGAGTCGATCCTGTCGCTCTCCGGCGAAGCAACTCACTTCTTGCACTTCGGACCCTGCCTCTTCGGGTAGGATCATAAAGCGATCATCTTTATATTGATATTTAATGTTTATCCTTTAACTCTCTGGTCAAAGGTTTGTTTCAATAGATGCTTCTTTATTAAATTCAAATCCTAGGTGTTCAATCTCAAACACCAGGAAAAACAAGACAACGCCTCTCCGGGCGGAGCGGTCTATTTCCATCTTAGAGCATGTCCAGGGATCTCTCCGGTTCCCGTACATGAGTAAGTGGGATAGCCGTTTTATTTTGGAAATCAAATCTAAGAAAACTTAATCGGCCAGAGTCCAAATCTTGAACTTGGCCCTTGCCATCACAATCAGTTGATGACGAGTCGTGATCTCGATTCAGGATCATTCCTGTTAGGTGGAGGCGGTGGTTGTTCAGGTCTTACTGTCGCTGCCCGTTCTCTGGTATATTGTGGAAATCTACCACTCCTGGCATGTTCTTCCACCTCATCCCTTAGGTGACGGCATTCATCGGTTGCGTGCCCATCCAGCTCATGGAATAGGCAGTATTTTCCAGTCCTGCGTTCCCGCTCCGTGGGATCTCTCCTGGGTGGTTTTCGATAGGGGAGTTGCCCCCGAGTTTCAGTGTAAATCCTTTCTAGGCTTGCCGTCAAATCTGTGTATTGCCTGAATCTAGGCTCTCGGAATTTCTTCCGTTTATCAAGACCATCATGTGCGTCATCCTGCTTCTCTTTCCTTTGTCTGCCATGGGTTGTTCCCTGGCGGTTCCTTCGCCTTGTACAGCGTTTATTACCTGCCTCTCGGCTCGTGATTCTTCTAATCGAATGAATCGTTCAGCTTCATGGTAAAACTCTCCAAGATCTTGCGGTGGGTCTCTTGTTAAAGAATCTTTGAATTCGGTGCCTTCTCCAACTCCCGCCACTGCTGCCATCAAAATCATCGATGGGTCCGGGCGATCTACAGAAGCCACTGTTGCATTAAATCGTAACAGAAAATCTTTTATGGACTCTCCGGTCCTTTGTTTTATTGATGCCAAACTCATCACGCTCTTGGGTCGCGTTACGTGAACCCTAAACTGCTTCATGAAGCAATCCACAAGCTCGCCCCATGTCCTGATTGATCCTGTCTCTAGCTGTCTAAACCAAAGCGCAGCCAAATCTGATAAGAATAAGGGGAAACATCGTGCCATTACTTCCTCGGATGCTCCCAACACTTCCACGTGTCTGATATATCTGGTGATATGCATGGTTGGGTCTGACTTTCCGTTATAAGGATCCAGCATTGGTAGTTTGAACTTTGGAGGGTTCCTTGCATTCCGGATATTCAGAGCGAACGGACTTCGACTAACCTCTTCCAATCCTCCGCCAAACAATCCCCCTCTCATGATCCGTCTCACTAGGCCAATCATTCTTTCATCTCCATCCAGGGGTTGCCCCCTTGTCATGTCTCTGTCTTGCCCTCTGAGTCTTGTAGGGAATTCTGGTACGTACTCTTCGGGTGGCTCGTTAGCATTTGTGTTGGCCCTAGCCGGTTGAGCTCCTTCCAAAGGTCCTTCTGCGTTGGATCCTGCGGGCCTGCCCCCAAGCCCTTGTTGATTGCCTTCTGGTTCTGTATTCTGTCCTCCGTTGGGTTCCATAGCCCTAGCTCCTTGTTCCACATTCACAGCCGCTGAAGCTAGTCCAAGGTTCTGTGTCCCTGCAGCTCTCATCTGCTCGAAGAAATTCTGCAGCATCTCTTGTTGGCTTTTCATCATTCTTTCCTGCATTAGGTTATTCATAGCCTCCATCTCATTTCTAGTAATGTAGATCGAAGCTTGTCCTTCTCCAGCGCCAAAGGATGCCTCTTGACTTCCTCCCTGTTGGCTCCTCTCAGCTCTTTGTCTTGTTTTTCGAGTCATTGTAGAGCCAAATCTGAATCCTTAAAATTTCAAATCTAAACTTTGAATCTGGTGTAGCGGGTGCTAGTTCTTCTCAGTGAAAGCACCAAAGTGTTTGTGCCAAAAATGGTCACAAACCCCAAGTGTTGTGAAAGCACCAGTGTATGAATACAGATCAGCAATATTCAAACACAAATATCAGATCTAAGCAAGCAACAAACAGCAATCTAGAAATAATGAACAGTGACACACAATTTATAGTGGTTCGGCTATCTCCAGCCTACGTCCACTTCAAGGTTTTTATGATTTTATTGCTCGATGCTTGAAGATTACAATTTCGTGTGTTGTATTACAACTGATTTTCTGAGCTAAGTTTGAATCTAAGGCAGCAATGGTGATCTGGAGTAAATCTGGCAGAGTCTGGGCGCTCTTTAGCTCTCAAAATTGTCCGACCTCCTTTCTGAATGACCAGGGGCTCTATTTATAGGTGTAGGAGGCTGATATTTCGCCTAAACTGAAGGGAGACCGGTTCTGGCACGTGAGGGGGCCCACATGCCCGCTTTCTGGAAATTCGGGCCCACTTTGGGATCGATTCGATGCTACGTTCGAATCGATCAAGAAATTGTCCAATCGAGCTGAAATTTGGTGTGAACATTCTTCAACATGTGCTCAAGCTACTGTGAAAATTTCATAGCATTTGGACTTGTGGATCTTGAGTTACGATCAATTTAAGATTGCATTTCCGGTCGAATCCCCTCGTTCGAATCGATCCCATCGAATCGATAGGGTCGAATCGATGGATGGCGCGTGCGTATGGTGATGTGGCGCGCATGTTTCTCGGGTCAACCCATCTTTTTCTCCGAGTTTACTGGGTCGAATCCATGGTTTTAGCCGCTTCCTACTGGTTTCGAGGCAATGGATTCGAATACATGCTTCTTCGGATCGATCGAATGGATGTTCGTTCGAATCGATCAAAGAAAGTATTGATCGATTCGAAGTTGCCTCCGTAGGGTAGATTCGAAGCTCTTTAGAGAACGGGGTCGAAGGTCTTCAACGCGATGGATGCGAAGTGAAGTAGCCTCATCAATTCGAAGTGCTCCGACTTGTTGGATTCGAACGAAGGCAAACCTAATGGATACGAAGAGGAATGACTTCACGGATTCAAAGCACTATAACTGGATGGATTCGAAGGGTTTCTCCTTGATGGACTCGAAGGTGGGAAAGTCTTCGATGGACTCGAACCCAAGGCTGGGTCTGATGGATCGAACCTAGAGCTATTTCCTCCAACTTGCATCGATGATATCTTGAGCGTACGAACTCGGAATGACTTGAAATTTGGAACGTTGCCTTTTCTGGCCTTGCTTGACATGTCTTATCAATTGCAGCCCGATCCGGACTCGGACAAAATTCATCGATATCCATGGTGAACCTGCGATGCACAATCGATGTTCATGACTAGTAATCATTGATTTTCAGTTAATCTTTGGGTATCTCGACTTTGCCAAAAAGTGGGATAACAATAGCATATGTGCTTACAATATTAGAAAGGTTAAATGTTACCATTTCATTTTCGTAATAAGGCTCCCACTAGTCTCTTATGTTTTTCCAAACCCTAAGATGAAACATAGAAGTCTTAAAACTTTACTAGTGGGTGTTAGGACTCGTTTGTTTTGGTATTCTGACCTTGTGTTTGCTCAACAATTCATAGCCCCACAAACGATGGATAACTCCTTATCGGTTGTATCATATACAACTCCTAACCCATTTTTCCTTGTTCTAATATCATTTCGACCTTGAGTTTGCTCAACAAATCGAAAGAGATTATTCACTCATACCTACCATATCGTGATGGCCTAAGTATAGTATATGTATCTTGAGTTTGCTCAAGAAATACATATAGTTATCTTACCTCATATGTTCAATATATTAATAATACTATGCATAACATCCCTAGCTTGAGTTTGCTCAACAACTAAGGAGTATGTAAGTAATTTATTAATATATATGGTAGAGGACAACATTATATTGAAGATTCATAATCTTCAATATATATATTGAGTGATATTGACTTATATAATAATATATTTCTTATGAAATACCCCAACGATTCAAGTGCCGGACACATCAGAAATCACTGTATATGTACATTTACATATATATTTATTTCTCAAGTCTATTTAGGTTTTTTTAATGTTCCACATTTAGTTTATAAACATATCATATAAGTTTTATTGTTATATAACTTTTATATTTCATATTACTTATATGATAGTCTTACGTATAATATATCATTAATCAAATCTTATCTAATTAATTTTAATCAATTAACTCTTTAATTAATTTTAAATTAGTATTCCAATATAACTTATATATTGGACATATCTACTATAAATTTATAGTGTATACTATAACATTTATAGTGTAACACACATATATCATATATATGTGTATTTTATTTAATTAATTAACCTTTAATTAATCTAATCAATTAAACAATTTTTATTAAAATTTATTAATTTCAAAATTTATCTTGTATACGCACATGTATACTTATGTTATCTTAAACATTTTAAAATAACATAACATATATTAACATATATAATACATGCATATATGCATTAATTAATTAACATATTTAATTAATTAATTTAATTAATCTATTAATAAATTTAAAATTTGAAATTATTATATAAATATTTTCAAACATTTTGAAAATACCATTATCCTTTCAAACATTTTGAAAACTTATGTAGTATTATAATTTTTATAATAAACATGTTTTATTTTAAATTTAACTATTAAATTTAAAATCTTTAACATTAATTTTCAAAACGATTTTGAAAATTAGCCCAAGGCCCAAATTAAGTTACGCCTTTTCTATTAGGGGCAACCTTTGGGCTCACTTCACCTTTCGGGCTAGGCCGGTAACCAGGTATGATAGGGTACTTGATTACCTAATTCCAATCCTAGACATTACATTTCTAGACACCGTACTAAGTGGGCAAGCTTAATTAGTTAGCCCTAATATGACTAATTTAGATTGCATAGGCTATTGGGCACTGATACCATTGTTGGAACTGGACCAGCCCACACCCGAAGTTTTGGGTGAATTCCAATTTTTTTACCCTATTGGATCTTTATTGGGCCTATGATGTCTAACTGAATTAGAACATTTCTAAATTTCATTTAAATAAAATCATTTATTTTATTTAAATTCAAATATATTAAGATATGAAAAGGTTAGAAAAGAAATGAAGATGAGGAAAACATGTTTTTATAAGCTGAAATTGATTTGTTTTTTAAAATAAAAGAAAACAAATTCAGCTTATAAAAACATGTTTTCCTCATCTTCATTTCTTTTCTAACCTCCATAATTTGTCAAAGCTAACCTGAATCCCTTGGCTACTCGTAAAAATTTGAGTACCCAAATTAATTTTATTTGATTTAGTTTGTACATAAATGTATTATATACATATATGTGTGAGTACATGTGTAACATAATAATCCATGAAAGGTATAATATGCCTATATGTAGATGTTGGGATCAATAGACATATTAGCTCATTTTATATGTCTTGTATGTTGTCTAAATACGTTTATGCATATGTGTTACAATATATATAGACACACACACACACACAAATGACCCATTTTCAAAAAAAAAATACACATATGTATGTATAAATATATTATATATAATATATGAACATAAACCATTTATATATAGACAAATATATATATAAAAAGAGAGAGAACAATTATTAAAATTATTTATAATTCAAAATTAACTTAGTTTTGCAAACATAATAATTTTAGTATTTTAATTTGCATATATTATGAATAAAATAATGTTTTCATCCATAAATAATTACATAAAATAATCTATTGATGAAAATTCAAATTTTACAATTTTCGAAAATCTATGATTATAAAATAGAGCTTAGACAAAATTTGGAGATTTTTTAAAGTTGAAATATTATTTTTAAAATTAAATACATTGATTTCGGCAATAATTATTTAATATAAAATAATATATTATTAAAAATTCAAAATTCAAAATTTTATAAATTCAAGGATCATGAATTAAAGGTTACAAAACAACGTTGAAGAATTTTTCAATTAAATTTTTATTTTTAATAAATCATAAACATTTTTTCCAAATAATATTAATTATTAAAAATAATAAACTTTGTTGAAAAATCCCTAAATTTTTTTTATACGTTTCTGGAATGATATAATATTTTATAAAAATATAAAATTTAATTTTTAATGTAATAATTATTTTATATATAAAAAAAATTCAAAATTCAATAAATGTTAGTTTAAAAATATTAATATATGTATGATAATTAATTTTCAAATCTGTAAATTCATATTATATATAAATAAGTGTACTATAATTTTTAAATCAAATATATATCTTATATATGCATATATGCTATTATGAGAAAGAAATATACACTAATATATATATATATATATATGAATTTATTAATAAATATATATAAAACAATTATTAATGGCAAAAGTTGATTTTTTACAGTAAACAACATTTGTCTATACATAAATCGAATAATATAATAAACAAATTATGCACATAACCAAACTGATTTGTAACAACATTTGTCTATACATCTACTTACAAAATCTCACCTAACTAAACATATAGTAGCAATATATTTAAACAGATATGAAATTGTGCATTATAGGATCATAGAATATAATTTAATTTCTCTAATATAAATTAAAATTACCAATTTAATGATGTCTTTGAATCCACGATGAAGCAATGCTTTCCTCATTTTACTGTTCTTGATTCGTCAGATTGCAAGTCCGTAATCACCGACCTCTAACTATCGAATAGTATTATTTTAATTTGAAATATATTTGAGAATTTTGGAGTGGATTGAGAGCTGTGATTTAACCAGCAATGGAGAAGGTAATGGCGGCCAAAAATAGGTTAGTCGTTATTTTAGAGATACATACATACATACATACATAGGGTTGTATTAGAGAGAAACGAAGAAAACCTTTTTACCCATTCTCGCTTGATCTCAACCCATTATTTCCAAGCCAATTCCCTATGTTTTAGCCACCCCTATACCTTCCCGAAACCGAAATTTTGCAGCCCTAATGATGGGCCTTAATCCCATCTAAGCCCAAGCCAAAATACTGTGCAACTAAATCTAATTTAATCGCTTGTCGGTATTGTATATCGATCGATATATTTATAACTATTATAAATATATATAACATTATTTATTTCTCAAATCATATTCAAATTTTATAATTAATATTTCATAAATATTAATTAATTTATAACAATTATAAACTAACTAAATCGTCAGTCTTAAGGGAATTCATCATTTCGGCTGTGTATCTCTTTGGCGTAAATTTGGTCAGCGATTAACATCGAACTATTCTAATGTTAACGTTCACACGTCACTTAGCAGGTGGTGTGACATTATGGACAAATTTATCGCTTACTCATTTTCGATAAAATCTAATTTTAGTTTAATAAGCGTTACCCGGTTGTGACATTTGTTTACACCAATTCTCTTCGTCAAAACTGTATCACTTTAGACTTGTGGAATTTGGTAACGGTCAAAATTCCAACCTCATCCACATTCAACTTTATAGTCCAAATACAAAGTCCTTGGTTCAATAATAACAATTATTACTAACCGAAATGCTCTGGCCAAAGACTTTGACTTTGAGGTTACTGTGATACTAACCGCATATAACTGAGGGGATGAATCCTCTCTTGAATAGTGCTTCACTTCCAATACTTCCACTCGACCCAACTATAGTCACTCGATGGACGTCATGCCATGATTTGGCTATAATCAAAGCGGAGCTTTCATATTGAAGATCCACAGTATTCTCAAGTTGAGAGAACTGTGTAAATCAGTCACATCCATATTTTCTGTTTAACCTTAGTTATACTAACCAGCAGAAAACTATTGAGTGAGTCATTCCATAGTTATCCAATAACTATTAGTACATAACCCCTAGGTGCCCCCAGTAGTTATGAGTAGTACACTGCCCAACATTTGGAGAGCATTACGTACTCCAGTCTCAACGGATACATCGATATCCAGTCTCGATGCATCTTGACTAGGAACATTTAAAATGGTATATTTGTTTCATTGTGATAAATTACTCACGGTTACAATACTTTGTAACTACTATCACAAAATATACCATTTATGGATTTTTCTATTAAATATACTTTTAATTAAGTTAATTAATTAATATAATCACATTATATCAAGTATATAATAGGAAATAATACCTTTTATTTCGAACAAGATTGGTCAACGAGTTAGATATTTGTAACAAATTACATAATTGCCCCTAGGGCATACCCCTAACTCTGTCAATGATTAGATACCCATGTTTAAAATGGATGAGGAGCATAAAAGTTTCATTACTGACTAGTGAATTTTTTGCTACAAAGCAATGCCTTTCGGATTAAAGAATGCAGGGGCTACTTATCAAAGATTAGTTAACAGAATGTTCAAAGAACATATCAGTCGAAATATGGAAGTTTATGTTGACGATATGCTAGTAAAATCTTATAAGGCAAAGAGTCACTTCGAAGACCTAAAAGAAATGTTTGAAGTATTACGAAAATATCAGATGAAATTGATTCCCCAGAAATGCTCTTTCGAGGTTCATTCTGAGAAGTTTTTAGGCTACATTGTGAGTGCCCAAGGATTGAGGCTAGCCCAGACCAGATTCAAACTATCAAGAACATGGCTGAGTCTAAAACTAGCAATGATGTAATGAGTTTAAATGGTAGGGTAGCCGCCCTAAGCAGGTTCATTTCCAAGGCAACTGATAAGTGCATTCCCTTTTTTAATGTAATCAAGAAGAAGAAAAACTTTGAATGGGGAGAAGACTATAAGAAAGCTTTTCAAGATTTCAAAAATCATTTGGAAAAACTGCTAATATTACCTAGTCCCGAGAATGGTGAAGTCTTGTACTTGTACATAGCAATTTCGGAACATGCAGTTAGTTCAGTTTTGATCAGAAAGGAAAGTGGGACTCAACTTCTAGTTTATTATATGAGCAGTCGGTTAAAGGAGGCAGAGGTTCGGTACTCGATAATAGAAAAACTAGCTTATTGCTTAATAATTACCGCATGAAAACTTAGGGCATACTATCAAGCACATCCAATCAGAGTATTGACTAACTTTCCACTCAAGGAAGTCTTCAGTAAACCTGAAACTTCAGGAAGGCTAGTACAATGGGGAATTGAACTTAGCCAGTATGACATTGAGTTTCGACCATGGTCGGCTATCAAAGGACAAGCATTGGAATATTTTATAATGAATGTACAAACTTCATTAAAGAACAATCGGAAAAGGAAAAGGATGAAAAACCTATGTGGTAGTTATTTGTGGATAGCGCATCGAATGAGCAAGGAGCTGGAGCGGGATATGTCATAATAACACCAGAGGGACACTGCCTACACTATGCAATGAAGTTAGGGTTTCCCGCAAAAAAAATGTAGCCGAATATGAATCAATGGTAGCAGGATTGACTCTGGCTTTAGAGCTCAAAATCCCACGAATTCAAATCTTTAGTGATTCGCAATTAATGGTATACCGGGTGAAGCAAGTGTATCAAACTATGGATGCCAAACTATCTTTATATATAAAGAAGATATTGAAGATGCTCGCTTTATTTGAAGACTTTTCTATACATTAAGTTCCACGGGGAGAAAACTCTTAAGCAGATTCATTAGCAAAGTTGGCTAGTTCAAGGGGATCCCCAAAAACTCGAATCGTGCCAGTAGGGTACCAAGCAAATCCAAGCATTAAGGAGGGAACATCTGAACAAGGCTAGGAGTTGTTAGTCGTAACTATATCCCAAGCTATGGCACAAGAGCAGGAAGAAAGGGAAAGTAATGAAGAAATCCCAGATGAGAGGATTAATCGTCCGTGGATAGATGACTGTTATAATGACAATTGGATGTCACTTATTTTAAAATATCTTTCTGAAGGGATATTGCCATTTGACAAAATAGAAGCTAGGAAAATCAGACGACAAGCTCTAACGAGGCACATGAAAGGATATGCATTACCTTACTTGAGATGTGTGAGTCTAGAAGATGGGATGAAATTGTTGGTGGAAGCATATGAAGGATTTTGCGGAGATCACTCCAACGGGGAAAAGCTGACTAAGAAAATAATAAGACACGGTTTTTATTAGCCTCGAATGGCAAGTCAAGCTATTAAATATGTGAGGAAATGCAAAAGATGCCAAAAATACTTAAAGATCCCTTGATTGCCACCAAGTCAGTTAACTTCGATTTCAAGTCCATGGCCCTTCGATATATGGGGAACTGACTTAATTAGGCCATTACCAATTTCCAAAGGAGGAGCAAAATATGCTGTAGTCGCCAAGACTAATTTACTAAATGGGCAGAAGTAGAACCGCTCCCCAAAATCACTTCTGGGAAAGTGCTTAGATTCATCAATTAAAATTTTATTACCAGATTCGGAATTCCCCAAAAGTTTATATTGGATAACGGAACACAGCTTGAAAGCGAAGAGTTTTCTCGGTTTTGCCATAAGAATGGGATTATTAAAAGCTTTTCTTCTATGGCACATCCAAAGGCTAATGGGGCCATTGAAGCTGCAAATAAGACTATTAAGACTATCTTGATAAGCGATTAAATAAAGCCAAAAGGAATTGGGTAAAAGAATTGCCACTTGTACTTTGGGCCTATCGAACATCCACTAGAACTACAATGGGACATATCCCCTACTCTCTAACATACGGCTGTGAAGCAATGTTGCCAATTGAAATTGAGATATCCTCACATCGAAGAATCACATACGCTTTTGATCCAAACCAGGAATTGAAGAAAGAATTGTTAGATTTAATACATAAATTAAGAGACGAAGCGGCCCTCCGAATTGTATAATATCAGAGAAGAATTTCAAAATTCTACAATTCGAAAGTAAAAACAATATCATTTCAAGAGGGAGACTTAGTACTTCGAAGGGTGATGGCAAACACAAGGAATCCTTTGGATGGACCGCTAGAACCAAATTGGGAAGGTCGCCTAATTGTATGCAAAGTAATTCCACCTGGAGCTTACAAGTTATGTCGACCGAATGACAATATGGTTCCTAGAACATGGAATGCGGAACACTTACGACCATATTTACTTACAAAGAATGAATAAAGCACCTCTTCCTTAAAAAGAAAAATCTACATGATTGGGAGTGAAATTCTCCTTGGACTTGGACATTACCTTAAACGGTCAAAGCCTTTGTCCGCACCGAGTTGGCCAGGTCAAAGCGCCTCCTAGAAGGAGATTAGAGTAAGCCTTTATCCACGCCACGCTATGGCCAGGTTAAAGCATCGACAAGCCCTTGACCGCGCCATGCTATGGCTAAATCAAGGTGCCTCCTGGAGGGAGGACGGAGTAGCCCTTGGTCCCACCACGCTATGGCCTGGCCAAGGCGCTGAACAAGCCCTTTATCGTGTCATGCTATGGCCAGGTCAAGGCACCTCCTGGAGGGAGGACGAAGTAAGCCCTTGGTCCCGCCATGCTATGGCCTGGCCAAGGCACCGAGCAAGCCCTTGATCGCGCTACACTATGGCCAGGTCAAGGCACCTCCAGGAGGGAGGTTGGGTAAGTCCTTGGGTCCTGCTTGTGGATAAGCTAACCAAGCGCACCAGACAACAATGGACTAAGACGTCCGAGCCCGAGAAGTGGCATATTAAACAGTAGACTAAGACATCCGAACCCGGGAAGCGGCATATCAAACAACGGACTAAGACGCCCGAGCCCGAGAAGCGGCATATCAAATAATAGACTAAGACGTCCAAGATCAAGAAGCAACAGATCAAACAGCAACAACATACAAAAACTAAAGGGTAGCACATGTCAAAAGAGTCAAAACCCAAGGAGTGGTACAGAATAGAAGGTTTAAATAGGAATCAACAACCTCCGACTAATTATTAAAGAAAGATTTTCGAACTTCACTTATTAATAACCGAATTTGAGTTTCGGGTCTTTCATTATTAAGTTCGGGATTTCACTTATTAATAACTGAATCTGGGTCTCGGGACTATTACTATTGATTACTGGACTTCAAACATTAATGCCCGAATCTGGGCTTAAGATTTCTATTATGAAGATTATTACTATGGATTTCTGGTTATCATCTACTAATGCCCGAATCTGGGCCTAAGGTTTCTATTATAAAGGTTGTTTCTGGTTATCATCTAATAAAACCCGATTATGGGTTTCGAATTTCTTACTGTTGACTTTAGAACTTCACTTATTGATGCCTGAATCTAGGTTTTAGGTTTCTAGACTTCCTAATACCCAAATTAGGGTTTCGGGTTTTTTACCGTCAATTTTTGGATTCCATTTGTTAATTCCCGAATCTAGGTCGAAAGGAAGTTGATATTGAGACCTCAATGGACTTCTAGTCTTCAATTAAAAATTTATGTTGGTCTTCTTAGTACTCAAACCAGAGTCATTAGTTCACCATTACTAACTTTGAATAACAGTCATCAACATCTGAATCTCGGTCCTTGGATCATTATTGTTTCCCATAGGAGTTTCTAAATACCTATTACTTGTCCTCAAATCAAGATTCATGGTTTTCAATGACTTATTTCCAGATGATAGCTCATGGCCATTATTACCAAACATTTGTTATCATCAATGAAAAATTCCTAGATTTTAATACGCCTTGTTTTCTATTAATATTGTGGGAGTTCAATTTATGAACTTCACTTGTAACTACAAAAGTTGGATGGTGGAACTTCTAATATTGCCAGACAAAAGTCCTTGGTTCTCAATCGTTTACAACGATAGATTTGTTATTATTCTTCAACTCTAGATGATGACCGACTAATCTTAATTACTTATGAACATTGGGTTCAATAGCTCTACTATGCTGACATAATTTTCAAATCACTAAGCATCTTTTAAATACAAGTTATGATCTAACAATAGAAAATGCTCTTTACTTTGACTTTTGAAGGAAAATGATGTCATTAAGAAAGGAGAAGTTGTAAAAATTTTGTCCTAAATAACAAAAGATTCTTTCATATAGGGGGAGGGCAAAATGTTAACCATAAAATCTATTTAAGAATAAAGGTACGAAAGAAGACCTGTAAAAGTGATGGGCTCTACAAAAATTGGAGATTTGGGTTTCGTCAAAGATCAAAAGCAGTGTTTCGAAGGTATTGAGATGGCTTTCAAAGGAGTCGCAAGCGCCAGGTGCCATTACAAATTACAAGCAAAACAAAAGCTTTCGAAAGGGTAGAAAAGAAGACAAGGTTACTCTTCCGCTTCATCTAGACCTTTCGACGCCGATGGTTCCACATATATAAGAGAACGTAGTATGGGTTCGAAACACCTCTCGAAGATATTGAATGATAGACTTTCAAACAAGAACAATCTCCTTTAAAATAGTTGGTTTCATCGTTGTCAATCTACTACATGAAGAGATGATTCCAATACACACCTTTCGAAAGAAAGAGCAAGCCTTTCGAAACGGTTGGAACCCTTCAAAGGCATGATGTAGAACTTCACATGAAGGCCCAGCATCCTTTCACTATGATCCAATCGTCATTCACCATTCCTTTCAAAGCAATGAGAAAACCCAACTCATCTCCCACCTGCAATGGCATAGAAACACAAAGCGAAAGGCGCTTCTACACCCCTTTCGATGAGGTCAAAAGCAACCCAGTAAGAAGCAAAGTAAAAAAAAGGGGCTCAAGCTTAAACATCAGTGGGGAGTTATCAAGGTAACCCTTTCGACTGGGTTGAAAGGCCAGATATAAGAAGGTGGAGGCATAAGAATGAATAAGAAAAGTCAAAACAAAAGCCTTTCGACCACATCAAAAGATAGCGTGCACAAGGAGAAAGGAATGCCCTTTGACCATGTCGAAAGAATACACACAGAAGGTTAAAGGAAATACCTTTCGACTACAATGAAAGGTTGCGCACATAAAGTTGAATGAAGGCCTTTCGAGTGAAGCGAAAGGATGGGGCTGAAAGGGGGCTAACCTGCATCTATAAATACAACCCTAGGGTTCCGGGTTTGGGGACCGAATTTTGGAAAATTCTACATTTTTTCTTCTATTTCTTAGCTAATCAAATCTTTGTAATCCTAAATCAATTTTTGAAAAGATCTCTTACTTGTAACTTAATTCAGATTAGTGCTAAAAGGGGAAGCGCATGGATTTAATAAAGATTTTGATGATGAGAGAGATCATTTTGATCATTAGCTTGACTAATGATCAATTGCACATAATGCTTGCTTATCTTCTTAATTTCTATCTGTCATATACGACGCAATGAGAACAACTTGGATAATATGTATATGAATCACATTATCATCGTGTTTAATTATATTAAATACTAAACAAAGACGATAATAGTGTTTCGATATTGATAAATTCATGGAGTTTACATTGTCCAAGATGTTACACCATTGCGTATAGAACATAGAGTTTATATATTGTATATTGAGTCCACTTCGAAAGGATAAATACCCTTTCGACTTGATCGAAAGGGGTGTTTCGAAGGGGATTTGATGTATAAATTCCAAACTATGTTAGCAGGACGAACTCCTTTGGAAGGTGTATACACATGACGATATATATAACCCTTTTGAATGAGTTCTTTCCAAAAGAGCATAATAATGTCGTCGAAAGTAAACATTCTTTCTTAAGGGAAGAATGAACCTTTCGACACAATCGAAAGAGACAAATATTCAATGTAACCTCTTTTGACTCACTCAAAAGGAGGCTTCAAAGAGGACGCTTTCTCCTTAATCTTCATTTAAATGGTGTTGATTGGACCTATTAACTACAATTAATATTTTGATGAGACCACCCTCCGTAATCAACTTGTCCAACCCAAATCATTCGAAAGGGGTTTTGAAGAGAGTGACCACTAAAAATTCACTTTTGAAGCATATCTTGTTAATCACTTAGCTTTGGGGATGTTAATAAGTTTTCTTGTTAACATGAACCCCAAGAAGCATCCTAGGTTTCTACAATATAAGCACTATACATTGTTGAATAACACAGCTGAGAATATATACCATACAAATAAGCTACGGAATAGTACAAGAAGCAACCTCCAAGGGTGTCGACAGAGAAAGAGAAGAAATTTGGTAAGTACTGCCATTTTCATGAGACCCATGGTCATAAAAAAATAACTATGGGCGTTTGTATGATGTGATAGAGGATTTAATTAGAAAAAAACTACAACAGTATGTCAAAGCCCCATAGGATGGAGGGCAAGAAAGTGCTCATCCTAAGGACAGTCGTTCCAACAGGGCCAAGCTGGGCCTAGTGATGACGAGCCTAGGTAGCTTGGAAAAAGATTGGTTGTTAACACGATTTCTGGTGGACCTCATCTGGTTGTAAAGAGATGGAATGAGATGGAGAGGTACGCAAGTTCTTTGGAGCATGTTGTGAATGAGGGTTGTTTTGCTGTCGAAGACGGAGCTCCAGCGATGCAACTCAAAACCATGACTAATGATATTGTGTTTAGAATCAGGGATGCCAACGGGGTCGAAGTGCCTATGTTGGATCACTTGGTGATATCGGCCACGATTGGGCGGGCAATTGGGAGGAAGGTGTTAGTTGATTATGGTAGTTCGGTAAACATATTGTTTAAAATAATCTTACGGTCAGATGCTGAAAGATGGCCAGGACCTGAAGCCACGTAAATCTTGAATTTAAGGATCTAACAGAGAGGCGATAAAGCCTGTGGTTATGTGTTGACCGGTGGTTCTAGTAGAAGGTGACGGCAAGAGAATGCATGTTGTGACCTTTGTGGTGATGGACATTTTTCTGCCTATAATGCTTTCTTGGGTTGATCAACCCAAGCTAGCTATCGGGTGGCCCTTACCCTATGGTGTTTAACAATGAAATATCCCATAGAGAATAGGGTAGGAGTCATTCAAGGATGCCAAAGTGTCGGACACGAGTGCAACGTCGTGGAGCTAAAGGAAGCAAAGCGACATGAAAAGGGAAAGGACATAGAGAAGACTCTCTGCGTCAAATCACTGGATGCATAGCAACCATCGCACAAGCCCTGGCTCGGTTGGCAAAGTATAATTCACAAAGCTATGGATCTAAGGAAAGAGCCAGAGGATACGAGAGTGGTTCCTGTTGAGTTGACGATCAACATTCCAGTCAGTCGGGATGATCCTACTCGGGTCCTGAAGATCGGATCTCAACTTAGCATGAGGATGATAAAAGAATTGACAGGTTTTCTTTTGGAAAACCTGTATGTGTTTGTCTGGATGCATTCTGACATGTGTGAAATATCACTAAAGATAGCATGCCATGCATTAAATGTGAACCCCAAATGTGTTCTTGTGAAGCAGAAGCGATGCAGCCTGGGTTTGGACAAGCTGAAAAACAACGGCTTCATTCACGACGCCCTATATCTAGAATGGGTATCAAATCCAGTTCTAGTTAAAAAGTCCAATGGGAAATGGAGGACATGCATCAACTACTCAGATCTGAATAAGGCATGTCCTAAGGATAGTTTTCTACTTCCAAAGATCGACCAAATGGTGGATTCAATCACTGGACATGAGTGGCTATCATTTATGGACGCCTATTCAGGTTACAACCAGATCCTAATGCACATTTCGGATTAGGAATACACTAGCTTCATAATCGATTTGGGACTGTATTTTTACATTGTCATGCCATTTGGTTTGAAAAATGTAGAAGCAACATACCTTATGCTGGTGAATCCAATGTTCAAAAGGAAAATCAGGCATTCCATGGAGCTTTACGTGGACGGTATGCTTGTAAATTTAGAGTGATCTGCAAACCACATGGAAGTCCTGGCAGAGATGTTTGTTGTGCTCCGAGGGCACAGGATGATGCTCAACCCATTGAAGTGTTAGTTCGGAGTCATGTCAGGAAAGTTCTTAGGATTCATAGTAAACTCGAGAGGAATGGAAGCCAGTCCGAAGAAAATCTAAGCTTTGAGGCATCGAGGCCCCAAAGTCGATTAGAGAGGTTCAGAGTTTTGAATGGGAAAGTGGCCATCTTGAGTCGATTTATCTCAAGGGCTGTAGACAAATGTGTACTTTTCTTCAATGTTCTTAAGAGAGGGAAGAAAAACTTTGCCTAGACGCTGGAGTGCAAGGATTCTTTTCAGGCCTTGGTGGATCATTTGGAGAGGCCTCCCATCTTGTCAAAACCTCTGGAGGAAGAAGATTTCTTTATTTATCAGGCAATATCGGTGCATGCTTTAAGTACTACCCTTGTATGTGAAGAGTCCAGGATCTAGAGGCATGAATACTACGTCAGCAAACGATAAAGAGAGGCAAAGAGGGACTACCAAAAGCTAGAGAAGCTAGCTTATTGCCTGTTGATTGCTTCGAGGAAGCTCCATCTGTATTTCCAAACTCACCCAATTAAAGTGCTGACTGATCAGCCCCTAATATAGGTTCTGCAACGACCTTAAACTTCCGAAAGGCTATTGAGATGGAATATCAAACTGAGTCGGTATGATATAACATATCATCTTAGAGAGATTCACGACCAGGCTTTGGCGGACTTCATTGCTGAATATACTGCTCAGGATGATACTACAGAGAACGTGGGGGAGTGGTGTATTAGATGGAAATTGTGTACTAACAAAGCATCCAATAAGCATTCCTTGGGAGCAAGGGTGATTTATGTTACACCCTAGGAATAATCGATATGATATGCTCTGAAACTTAATTTTTCCATAAAAAATAACTAAGTCGAGTACAAAGTTTTGATCGCGGGACTCAAGATTGCTAAGGTGTTAAGAGCCAAAAATTTGCACGTTTATTGTGACTCCCAACTGGTGGTATGCTAAGTAAGAAAGGAATTTCAAACCAATGGGGCAAGGCTAGCTCCTTATTTAAACCAAAGCCTTGGAATTGTTGAGTGATAGAATATTATATGATAACACATATCCCTAGAGAAGAGAATGCGAAAGCCGATTCACTAGCCAAACTGGCTAGTTTAGGTTATGCACAACTAATGGGTTTGGTTTTGGTTGGAAGTATTATTAGCTCCAAGCATCAACTAGATTGATGTTGATTGGATTTTGGAGGATGAATGTGAGAAGGAGTCATAGATGACTTTAAACAAGGAGTATTTGTTAAGAGGAACCTGCCCGATGAAAGGAATGAATGGCGAAAGATCCTCCGCAAAGCTTCACGGTTTGTTATTCATGAAGGAATCAGTTACCCTATTGCGATGTGTTGCTAACGATGAAGCAAAACGGATCCTAGAAGATGTACAAGAAGGGGCTTGTGGTGATCACATTGGAGGTAGACGCTAGCTAAAAAGATTCTTCACTATTGATATTTTTGGCCAACCATCAACCGAGACACGGTTGATTAAACCAGGAGGTGCAATAGATGCCAAAGTTTTGCAAAGATTTCTAAAGCCCTGCTGATAGAGATCACACAGATGGTCGATCCCTGGCCATTCGTAGTTTGGGGGATTGATATTATTGGTATGTTACCAATGTACAAAGGTGGTGTGAAGTACACCATTGTCATCGTTGATTACTTCATGAAATAGACCAAAGTGAAACTGTTGGCCACTATCATAATGAAAAAAGTGATCAATTTTGTAGTTAGAAATATAATCTGTTAATTTGAAATCCCACGAACTATCATCTCCGACAATGGGACCCGATTCGACAACGCTGAGTTTAAGACCTTTTGCAGCAGACATTGCATCGAGAAAAGATTTGTGGCGGTAGCTTACCTGCAAGAAAATGTGTAGATTGGGGCCCTGGAAAAGATAACCAATTCTATCCTGAAGAAATGATTGCAGAAGGCTAAGGGAAAGTGAGTTGATGAGCTACCGTTTGAACTCTAGGCCTATCGAACAATCAACATGTCTACAACAGGTCACATTCCCTTCGCTCTGGCCTATGGGTCAGAAGCCATGATTCCATTTGAATTAGAAGTACAATCTCATCAAAAAGATCCATTATGACCCTAAAAAGAACGAGGAACTCTAGCTAGAGCCCCTCAATATGATTGATGAGATGCGCGATAAAGATGATTTGAGAACTGCTGCTCACCGGAACCAAGTAGCCCTGCATTTCAACACAAGGATCGAGAACTGGACCTTCAAAATTAGTAATCTCATATATAAATGAATCTTCGATGGTCTAGTGAACATGGACTCGACTTGGGATGGTCCGTATGCTATCAAACATAAGCATAGAGATGGAACATTCAAGTTAGTGACTGTTAACGAAATCTCACTTCCACGACCATGAATAACGAGCATTTACAACGCTATTTCACTTGGAACTTCATTGTTATCATACTTTGTTGGTTTCAATGTAACAAGGCATGATTTTCCATTATTATGGATATGAAATGAATTGACTTTGGATATGGACAAATTTGTGATGCTCAATGGTCAAATATTACGCTGTGAGCAATGGTAAAATCATACAACTTACACTTATATAATGCATAAACGTAGGTGCTCGAAGATAGGTACCAACCAAACTTTACGGTTCATGACTGGACCAGAGGAAATTAAATGTTCATGGCATTCAGATTAAATGCCAAATAACTCCTTTGACCACAACTTGGACATTGGAGCATAGACACATTGGGGATCGAACGAGAGAGTTCATCCCAAAAATCGTTGCTTGGCGCTGGCAAACCCGATAGTTTACGCCCTAACAAAGCTCTTGCCTAGAGTCTGGTGGAGCACAAACTCCTCGCCTATATAATGGTTAGGCCAAAGATCCGCGCTCGTAGTCAGGTGGGATCTGCCCTGAGTATCCAAGAGATGGATATTTTAACCACAGTTTTAGGTGATCAAATCTGATCCATGCCCAAAGTTAGGCGAGATCGGACGAAAGAAATCTACGAAATGGATTTTCCAATCACCATCCTAGATGATCAACCCTAGTAAACGCTCGGAGTTAAGCGAGATCAGGTGAAAACATCCATGAAATGGATATTTAAACTGCCGTTTTAAGCAGCTAACTCTGGTCAACGCCCAAAAGTAGGCTCGACCGAACAAAGGTGCTTGGAGATAGGCACCTAAGCCATTATTCTCCAAGATTGGAAATAATGCAATTTCATACATTACTATTGGTCAAAGAGAAGTTGACTAAGAGATAATGAAATATGCCATTGATTTGGCTAAATGATGATAGGGAAATGATTCACATGCATGTGAGCAAAAATAATAAACACATTTCTCAATTCTTAAACATATTGACACAAGGTTTGAAAAGAAAGCAAGTCTAATCTTTATTGACAAACTACGTAAACCAAAAGCGAGGGCTGCACTCACACAACTTCAGCCTATATACACAAGTCTTGAATAAAACCAAAGATAAAAAACAAGGAAGGATGCAACTAAATCTTCTTCCTCCTCTTCGGCTCCTTCGTCCTCTCCTCAGAAGAATGCGCTCCAGACTCACCATATTTTTTCATCCTTCTGTCTTTGCCTTTACTACCCTTCGAAAAGTCGCTCCTCGAGGTATCAGGAGGCATATTCTGAGCACTTATAGAGGTAGGAATGGTAACGTGAGCAAAGATAGATTGATTAGGCAATGAAATAGACAAAGGAGGAGGAATATCAACATCTTTTTCTTTCTTGGCCTCCTTGGCCATTAGGACTTAAGTTCGGAGCTTCTCTTCCATGGTGGTGACCAAGGAAGGATTAAAGGTCCTAGTTATAGTGATTTTCTCCTCTTCTTGTGCCCCATAAAGATCACATGTCGTCTCCTCCTCTAAAGCATGATCATCTCAGCCCTAGGGCCAGGAATCTTGCCGGTTGGAACATTTTGGATTGTTTTTTAGGCAGACACGACGATTGATTCAATGGCTGCAACTTGTGTCCATGTTGTCAACTTAAGCGCCACCAGGTCCTCTTCAACTAGAAGGTTAAGTTTCAACTATTCTACATCGACCTCAGCCCCACAAGAGAGCTATTGTTTTTGATTCACGATCTCCTCCCATGCCAGGGCCAAAGCCTCAGAATACCCTTCTTTAAGCCACTTCAAGTTTCTAAACTTAATCATGTTTGCATTATAATAGATGAGTACAGGCTCGAACTAATCCTTAACTCACTTCTCTGTGGCTTCAATATGCTTCTCCACATCTTTCTCCCTAGATCTGCATCATCTTTTGCTTGAGGAGCATCTAATAACTCCTCACAATAGCCCTGGGCTTGGATGAGGGCGTCATCTTTCTCCTTCTTCTCACTTTCCAGCAGTCTTTTCAGCTCTTCTACTTCTTTCAAAAGCTGCACATTCTCTAGTGACAGTATTTGGCTACTATGATGAGCAACCTCGATTTGCTTTTGTTGATTCTAGCGCTTTAACTCTACGAACTTGGTCAGATCCTCCACTTGCTTTTTGGCCTCAACCAACGATGCATTATGTTTTTTAACCTCCTTGTCAAGGGTAGAGATGATGCACTTATCTTGCTCTTTTTCTAGTTTAAATCCATCGAGCTCCATTTTTTATAAGCACCTTTAGAAATAACCTCGGCCAACTTTCCCAATTTGAAATACTGATCATACTCATCATCGACATAAGTTATAGTGTCAGTTTTGACATGTTGGGGGATCTACTTCAAATCGAAGACAAATATGACATCATCAAAAAAGTTTTTGGGAAAGTACGGTTTGAAGCGTCCATATGATGATTAAAAATAATCTCCTTCTCGTTTGAACCAATCTCATATCAAGCCTTAAATGAGGAAAATCAGAAGTGATCGGCCCAGATCACTACACCAAAATAGCTACTTTGCAATAGCTCTTGACCGTTCGAAAAATATTTCGCAACAGTCTAGATTTGTTGCAAAATGGGGAGTGGCTGAAAATTAGCAACAGCCTAAAACCATTGGAAAATGGATTTCGTAAAGGTCCTGAAGCAGTGGCTAATTTTTGGTTCGCAATGGCTTAAATCTGTTGCAATTTGTTGGTCTAGCAACGGCTACAAGCCGTTGCAAATTTATACCTACCCACAACTTGTAACCATTGCTAAATTGTGGTTTTAAAAAATGCTTTAGCTCCTCTTTTTGCTCCTACAATAATATAAATTTTGGTAAACGTTTATATGAATTTTCATTGCACACAAGTTAACAATCACAATGTTAAAGACACAAAAACTAGTCAGTATAATACCAAATAAATGCACAATGAATGATTGTATTGGGAAAGAGAATGAAGTGCAAATACAATTTCAGTTAACTAAGAACACAATTACTCACTATACCAGAAAAGGCCTTTTATAGCGTTGAAAAAACGCTACCAAAATTTTTAGTAGTGTTTCGATAAACACTGCAATACGACATGCAACTAAAAGTCTGAAACTTTTTGTAGCATTGTAGAAAACGCTACCAAAAATTGGCCTATTGTAGGGTTTTAGAAACGCTATAAAAAGTTTCATGCTTTTAGTTGCATGTCGTATCACAGCGTTTATCGAAATGCTACTAAAAGATTTTGTAGTGTTTTTTCAACGCTACTAAAGTCGTATCACATCTATTTACATTTATTTTAGTAGCGTTTTTTAAAGGCTACTAAAAATTATTAACTGTTTTGTAGCATATTGTACATGCCACTATTTCATGTTAATGGCTTGTACCATTTCCAGCGATCGCTCACATAATAGTCTTAGTACAACCAGCAATCAATCACATAATCGTCGTATTCAAAAAATCAAACAATCAAACAATCAATCACATAGTCATCGTATTCAAACAATTAAAAAACACGTTGATCACTTAATCAAATATAATATCCATAACCATTTCGATAATAGTTTCTCAACAAACCGAGCAAATTCACATAAAATCCATAAGCATTCATAAACAAGTTTACACAAAAAGTACTAACAAAATGTTATAGTATATATAACAATTAAAGACATGTTCATTACTTGATTACCCACAATTGTTTGCTGCAGTTGGTCTTTACTCCTAAAAAGCTAATTACCTGTAGACAAGTTTAACAATCAATAAATGATTATGAAACTATTTTATGTTTAAAGTATATCAAACATCCTTAGTTGAACTTTTCTTAAATTTAAATAATTTTAATAAAACTTTGTTAAATTTTTATAAAACTTTGTTGATTTTTATAATAAACTTATTTAATTTTTAAAAACTTATTTATGTAGTTAAATTCTAATAAAACTTAATTAATTTGTATAAATTTATTTAATTTTTATAAAACACAGTCAAATTATATAACTCTTAGTTAATTTTTAAAATTTTGGTTAATTTATTTAAAAATTAGTTAAATTTTTACAACGCTCGGTTAACTTATTTATAAATTTATTTATATTAACTCAATCTTATAAATTATCTCAATTAGTAAAACTTAAATGTCATGACTTATATTTCAATTAACTTAAACTTATAAATTATCTCAAACTTAATAGAGAAATTAGAAGGAATAATAGAGAAGTTTTTTCTTCCTCCCCTTCTTACTGCCTTTGTACGTTTTGAATTTCCCACTACTCCATTAGAGATGGGATGTATTTATGCTAGAGAATCGATTATTTGCATGGGACTTTTATGGCGGTTATTAAAATTCAATGCCTTGGGAAACTGTTGGTTAATTTGTTGCTGGACATATTTGCCCTTTGTGTGTAGAAGGAGATACCTTACAAATCAAGTAAAATTGGAACATTTGTGAGGTCGGCAAATTATGTAAATCACGTGTACGGTACATTATATTTGATCTATATAAAATCATGTATTCTAATGGTGAAATAATTAAAATATACGCCCTATCACAACACAACGGTAGATGAGGGGCCAATGGATGCGGTGATAAGGTGGAAACCAAATTTTGATAAGGAACAAATGGTAAAAAAATTTAAGTCTAAGACTATAATCGCATAACGGTGATGAACCAACCATTCAACTATAAAACTTTTGAATAAAAAAATATATTATAGTTTTTCGGTATTTTTAGTTAAACCTTAAATGATAATTTATTGAAAAAAATTTAAAATTGAAAATAATGTAGTTATTCATTAAATTTAATTGAAGAAAAAGTCATAATATGCAGAAACTAACCAATCATTTTAATTGCTTGCTGAAGCTCATTAACAATAAAATCCCATCAAAAACACAAACAGAGAAACATGGCAAAGAAGAGAGACTAATCAAAATGTCACAAATTCAACAATCATAGAAAGGTTACGCCAACCCACGATTAATAGTAAAAGATATACCACTACCTAGAAAATCAATGTATCGGACAATGAAGCACTCATAGTGATCATTTCTCATATTTTGGAACCACATCTTTCTCCTCATTTTCATTCCCTACTACCTAAAATCTTGCACCTGCACACAAAATAGATATCATTTCTCTTGCGATTTTTGTTTGGGATCAACAAGTTCCATCACCATAAAAGTACTGCCCTCGACCACTCTACAAATGATCGCTGCCCTATAAATATTAACATCCGATAATACAGTAGGTAAGAGAAATGTGTCATTTAAGTTTAATAATGCATGTGTAGTTCTTATTGGATACAAGGATGTGGTGAAAACAACATTTAAAAATTCCTTGCTTAAGCAACCCCTTGTTTCAGTTCCCACTGAAAAAAAGAAGTGAAAATGAGACTAAAAACATGGCACAAAGGGAACTTGAGCATTAAATGAAAATGTTGATGACTTGAGGGAAAAGAAAAACACCTCATATCTTCAGTTACTTGTAGATCCATCATGTCTAGTGTTGACTGAAGAGTATAGAGAAAGTTTGGAGTGTTTGAAAAAAACGATACCCACTCACAAGTCATTGAGCTGCATCAAAAAGCAAAGGTTAACTGGTTAACACGATATGATTAGCTAACTAAAACTTTCTGTTCTAAAATATTAACTAATAGGCAAAGAACGTCCCTGAACCAACTTATTAATGAAAATGGGGTGGTTATTAATAATTCCAATACTTTGAACCAGTAAGCTCATTATTTCCAGCAACTGTATAACGAAGACAATATACCACCCAATATTCCATCTAATACATGTAAGAAGGTAATAAAAAAAATCTACTCACAACAAGCTTATCAGTATGGTTGACTATTGGGATCTTTTTTAAATTTGATGACAGTAATAGCTGGACCTGATGGGATGGGTTCAAAATTTTAACACTATGTGCAAATACAATTGGTATAATACCGGTGTCAAGCTTTAGACTAAAAATAGACTTGACCCACTGTTCAACTCATATATCTACATATATGCATCTATACACCAAAAATACTTATTATGCACATAATAACTAGTGTGAGAATAGGAAAATTAATAAATACCACATCAAGCTAGAAAATAGTTGTATAAGCACATGCATATTATCACTATAAACATTGAACTATTACATTCTTATTATACCTGCTAGCTACCAAAAAGCATAAACATCTTACTTATTATTTCTAGTTGTAGGACTAGTTCTAACCAATAATTGGTTTATTAGTGCACACAATTTTAATTTTGGAGCTAGAAATTTCAAAATAATCCAAAAATTTGTAAAGATGGTGTATATGATAAGCACATAACATTTACCAAAAATTAACTAAATCTGAAAATGTGGAGCCGAAAGTGAATGAATGAAGAGCTAAAGGGAGATGATTCCAGAGTGATCTGAAGAAGATCATTCCTTTTTAGGTTTTCTTTGTTTTTTTAGAGGATGAGGTTTAAAAAAAGTTTTTCCATTTTTTATGTCAACAAAAAGTTAAGTTTAAAAGAAAAATGGTGATGTAAAAATAGTTTTACAATTTAAAAGCTTGCAATATTTTTTCATATTAGATATCCATGCATCATAAAGGCAACTAGCAATTTGATTAGTGAGCACTTATTTGGTTTATCAAGGTAAGGTTTCTAACCTTTTTGGTTTTTGGTTAGCTGCAGTTGTCACCATTTCTTCACTTGCTGAAATGAATTCCTAAGGCACAAAAGTGAGCTGCATAAAAAATGAGTATATAAATAAATGTATGTTATTAATTATAATACAGTAGTGTAAGCTACAAAACAAACCATTAAGTGATTCTAAGATGCTGCAATAACTTGTATCATGTAATATTTTGATTTATTTCAATCAACTCTCCAAGGTAAAAGGGGACCTAAAAATTGCAAAAATTCAGTATCTTGTATCCTGTCATCTTACACTTTAGCGAAAGCATAGTAATAGTAACAACAAGGAATAATAGTTCATGTATAGATACAGTTACTGGTACAAATAAAAACATTAATGACAGAGTAATAGTAAGGAATACACATAGTTACTGCTACTTATAGTTTCAGGTTATAAACATGGATGATCCACTTATAGTAAGGAATAATGCACAACTTATTGTTTTCTTTCTCAAACTGTGATTCTTAATCCACTTACATGAATGATCCACTTACATTTTCAACTTAAGTTGAGACCGAATAGACACAGTAATAGACACATGAACTTTTCACGTTAATAGACACAATAATTTCTCACAGCTTAATCCACTTGTATGTCTAATGAATTGGTTTCCTTATATTCGCAAAGGGAAGTGGATATGTATTTTTGCTATATCAGCAATTGCCCACTTTATCTTTGATTAACTGATTCATGGTTTGGCATCTCATATGTACCAGAGACAAATGCACACTACTATGTTCATAGACTATAGTCCATGTTAATATACTGACCACTAATAAGCCCCAATAAAACGTTGGCACATTTGATATAACAAAGAGTTGACAACCTATTCTTGACAAAATAATGCTAGATACTTTAGTACAATATCATGCTTGTACATACTTTTATGAACTTTAAACATGGATGCACATAATTGCAAGAGGTACGTTAATGACATTAAAAGAATTATAAATTTATACACATGCTTATTCTATCAAGTGACAAACTGCCAATGTTAATCGGGTTAGACCATCGTACGTGTTGAAGTTTGTACGCAAGTGAAACAAGTGTTCAAGTATTGTGATGAGTTTGAACCATTTTTGGGTATTGTGTTGAGTTTGAGCCATTTTCGGGTGTATGCATTTGATGAATTTGGTAATATATGTGTCCATAAACATATGTAATCAAATTCATCAAATATGTTATATTCACCTCATGTTGTATTCATGTGTGAAGAGTATCGAAATAGTAAGAAAATTAGTAAATGTTGCTGATAGTGCCAATCCATGCACTAACTTAAAGGCATCAAATACCCCTTTAGTTCACCAAGCAAAATTATGGAGAAGGCAAGTGTAACAACCCGCATATTTCACGATTTTATATTTAAATGTTTTATTTAAATATAACATCGTTAATCGGATTAAAGTCCGAAATGTTACTTTTTGTAAATAGTCGAATTGGGACTCGAGACCACTTCCATTGAGTCCAAAATGGCGTTTACAACTTTTTTAGTATAAACATCGATATGTTTGGAGTTGAGTAGAATTTTGCTATTTTTCTATTTGGGCTTTGGGTCTAGGTTTCAGCCCACTAACCCATCATAATACCCTAACTCCTCTACTCTTCATCAATTCACTCGTCCTATTTCCTAACACTCAAGCTCAAAGTTAAAGTGCGGGAAAGAAAGGGAAATGGAAATTCCTAAACCCTAGTTTTGTTTAGGAAACTCAAATTCAATTCCAAAATCAAGGAGAAGCTTAGGTAGGCATCCTCTTCATCTTCTCCATCTCTCTTCAATTTCAGAAATTCCTAAACCCTAACTTAGGAAATATTTCCTTATTAGCTTAGATTGGGGCTTTTTGAGTTGAAGTTGAAGTGGAATTGGCCTTCCCTTTGTTTTAGAGCTTCTCATTCGTTGTTTTTGAGTTTTAAAGGTGAGTTCTTTAACTCACATCTGCGTCTATAACTTTCATTGTTGTTAGGTATGAATTCTTAACATTTGTGCATGTTCATTTGCTTTTGAATTGATTTGGTGAATTTTCCAAATTTTGGTGTTTTGGTCCAATTCTATGAAAATCCTACTATGGATGTTTGGACATGATATTTGTGGTGTATCGAAGAGCCTATAAGACTGGGTTGTCGCTTGGCATAAATCCCTAGTCGTCATTGCTCATCCAATCGCTTCCGAAATGTTTTGGCCATCTTGGCCTAAGCAAATTGTTGCCCAGACCAGGTGACTAGACGTCTGGTTATCAAGTCCAGACGTCTGGTTATAGACCTGGAGGTAAAATATACACGACAGAGAAAAATAAAAATGGCTGAGACTAATTCCAGATGTCTAAAATATAGGATCAGACGTCTGGAAGGTTTTCTGAAAATTTCCAGAAAACAAATCCAGACATCTGGATTCTAAACCAGACGTCTAGAACTGTTCTGTTTTTCCTATTTGCCTATTTTTTTAGTGAACTTCCAATTTTAATCAATTTTTGTTGATCTGGTTAGTTGTTATCACTTATTATCGACTTTGATGACTTCTTTCTTTGGATTTTTGAGAATATCCATTTGATGGGGTTGATATCGATTTTTATGGATTTAATTCACATTCTCGTATGTGAATTTTTGGTGATTGATTGTTTCTACAATCATTTTTTTGTGATTTGTCACTTTTAAATACAAAGGTTTCTATACTAGTAGTAAATACTAAAACTCTTTCATCAAAACGATTTCGACACTATTTTAGATATAAAGCTCTCTTTTAAAATCGTTTTCCAATCTATTAGTATATACAAACCTTTACCTCATTCGTATGAGAAATCTAATTAAACGGCTTAGCAAAACAAGTGGTATGAAACGCTTGCGTTTACTTCGTCGGTTAATTCTTGGACTTGTTCGATTGAACTCTTGTGACAATTTTCGAGTGGAAATCTACAATTTTTCGTAAATATTTAAGTTAAGCTAGTGGTTATGGGACATGAAGCTAAACTCTTATATTTACTAGCTTAGTGTAATTTACACTTATTTTCTAGTGGAAATATACAATTTGTTCGTAAATATTTAAGTTAAGCTAGTGGTTATGGTACATGAAGCTAAACTCTTATATTTACTAGCTCAGTGTAATTTACACTTATTTTCGAGTGGAAGTCTACAACCTGTTCGTAAATATTTAAGTTAAGCTAGTGGTTATGGGACATGAAGCCTAACTCATTTGTTTACTAGCTCAGTGTAATTTACACTTATTTTCAAGTGGAAATCAACAATTTGTTCGTAAATATTTAAGTTAAGCTAGTGGTTATGGGACATGAAGCTAAACTCTTATATTTACTAGCTTAGTGTAATTTACACTTATTTTCGAGTGGAAGTCTACAATCTGTTCGTAAATATTTAAGTTAAGCTAGTGGTTATGGGACATGAAGCCTAACTCATTTATTTACTAGCTTAGTGTAATTTACACTTGTCAATCATTGATGATCATTTTGTGATTTAGACTAGCGATGTGCAATGTCTCTTTGTTTGTGTAGGGGACTAAAAACCTCGTTTGTGGAACTTCGGTTCAATTTGGTGGGGTAGCGACCCACGGTCTTCGAGCCATTTATGGAGCTTCGACTCAATTTGGTGGGCTAGCGACCCATGGTCTTCGGGTCGTTTGTGGAGTTCAGCTCAAACTTGATGGTTAGCGACCATGGAATAGCGTTTCGTTTGTGACACACGTGTTGGGGAGTTTTCGTGCTCCCGTTTGTGATAGGCTTCTCCTATTTGTGATTTTTGGATTTCTAGTTGATGATTTCTAGAATTTGTGTTTCACCGATTTTTATGATTGACATTGATAAGTTTTGTCAATATTTGTGTTTTGGTGAATAATTTAAAGAATATGACATTCTTTTTAGTGTTTGAGAATATTTGAGATATTGTATGATTTTTGTTGTTATCTGATGCATACTTGTCACAGTATGGCATTATTGTTATCATACGTTTTTGTGATACCTCTTATCCTATCTCATTTTTTCTGATATTTATAGCTAGACTGATCCGTTTATTATTTTCTTCTTAAATAATACTCGGGTCAGACCGAGGTATTTTAGGTGCTTCTGCTTTACTTCTTATCAGGATCCGTCATTTGACGTTTGGCTAACTACTTTAGCTTAGTAGTTTTTGTTATTATACATTCGAGATAAAGACTCCTTGATGTATACATATTCTTTTTTCTAGCACTTGCATCTATTCTTTTATGATGTAGTGGATCTAGTCTGACCACTATTTTGATGTACACTTTAATGTGTTATATTCATATCTGTTTCCGCCTTTGTGATATGAATATCTGTGACTGATTTGTGTAATGTTTATTTCTATATTTATTTCCGAAGTCCACATAGCCACTGTGTGGTAGCTTTGAGTTTGTATTTGATATGTCGGATTTCCTCTTGAAATGAAATGTATGTTATATTATCTGACATATCGGTACTCGCTCAAAGCAATTACACAGATGGTCGCTCCTCAACAGCCTTATTCTTCGCGCTAGTCGACGGCATTACCCCGTAGTGTCCTTGGTTAGTGTGAGTATAGAGGTGGGGCATCACAGCTTGGTATCAGAACCAAATTTCGGAACAATGTAGAATAATCTAGTAAGGATCATTGTCCTAAGTCTCTTTTTGGAATCGTGCCATAGGATTTAATTTGAGTTTTCGTACCGTTCTATCCTATTTTCTTTTGTGATGCCTTGTTTTATCAATCAAGTTTGTTTGATATTCATTCTGAGAATAACCTTTTTCCTCTTCATTCTTTCTTTCTTAAAGAAGAGAAATGGTTAGATCTGGCAGTCCTAGCGCTAGTCTATCCAGTAGACCTTCTGTGGATGGCGTATTCATGTCTGCCCAACAACTTTTGGACCTTGTAAAGAATCAAAGGTTTATCTGTGCTTTGAGTAAGAACCCCAAAAAGGTTTTACCTCTGAAATTAGAAGTGCCTCTCGACCAGTTTGTAGATATCACTCTTCAACTAGAAGAGGCTGATAAAGAAAGTGATGTTGAAGTTGTGGATGTCAAACAAAACTTCAACATCAACAAGAAGAGGCATATTAAGTTCAAAAGCCCTAATCCCAACAAGAAAGGGAAGCAGACAATTTCAGTAGCAAAGACTCCTACCTCTAGTCGTGGACGATGCTACAATTGTGGTTCTACGGACCACTATGCAAATGGGTGTCTGAAACCCTTTTCTTGTCGCTATTGCAAAGATTTGGGTCATCTTTTGTCTTCATGTCCCAAACTTCAAAGTAGGAGAGAGGGAAAGCTCATCTTTTGTCTTCATGTCCCAAACTTCAAAGTAGGAGAGAGGGAAAGCTGAATGTTGTGCAAGCCCCCTGTAACACTTCTCTTAGTCAAGGTATTTTTAATTTTGTCCTTGATGGCATTAATTTGTTTTGTGATTATCTTATTCGAGTTCTTTTTGATACGGGTTCATCTCATTATTTTATATCAAAAGAACTTGTTGATTCTTTCTCTTTAAATATTATGGACTTGATGACTTCACTAAAAATTGCGAATCTAGTTGGTGGATCCGCAACACTCAGTTTGCTTTGTCAAGATGTCAAGATTATTTTATGTGATTGTTCTTTTCGAGTCGATTTGCATGTTATGCGTTACTTAGGCTTCGAAATTAATTTTTGGGAAAGGATTGGCTTAATCATTATAAAGCCCATATCCTATGTCCCGAGAGGACTATCTATCTTCGACATCCTTAATCTGTTAAGCAGATTTCTATTTTTCTTAATGATTTTGATTCTAATTCGATGGCATCATTTTATTCTTTAAACCCACTTGATGAGGAAAATGTTATTTCTCCCATTCAAGTAGTTTGTGAATTTTCCGGTATTTTTGAGCTTGTCTTAGGATTACCACCTAATCGATCTATTGAGTAGTGCTAAGGTCTTTTCAGCTCGACCTTGCCATCGGTTTTTTTATCATCTACGAGTTGCGGGGGGTAGCATTCCACTTACCGCATTCCGCACTCGTTATGATTCTTATGAGTGACTCGTGATGTCATTCGGTTTGTTTAGCTTATTTCATCCATCTTATGAATCGAGTATTCTGCGAATATCTCGATGAGACCATCCTTGTATTCATTGATTATGGATGAAAACAACAATTTAAAATTTGCAAATCTTTTTAATAAGATAATTATATGTATGATTGGATTTTGTTCTTAAAACGAACAAAGAATATTCGTAAAATTTTAAGAGACATGTTTATCATATAGAAAATGATTTTGTGTTGTATTGCCCATTGAGTGCTTTAAGAATTCTAGTCGATGCGCTTGATCAACGTTATCGATAGGAATCTCCTAAACGCTATGATGAGACAGTCAGACACAGTAAATTGACTTGTAATAAGTAAAATTTTCTAAAAAGAGGATTACATGAAGTTAATTATAATTTTGAATGTCTTAGCTTTTCGGGAAAGAGGATTAAAAGAACTCTTTTTCGATGCTCCTATTCTTGTGATTTCCGAAGGGAACCAAGACTTTATTGTTTATACCGATACTAGTCGTACTGGTTTAGGTGCCATTTTCTTGTAAAGGGAATATGTTATCACATATGCTTCTTGACAATTAAAGCTTGTCGAGTTTAGATATGCCATTCATGATCTAGAGCTCGCGGCCATTATTTTCGCTCTTAGAATTTGGCGTCATTATCTTTTGGGAGAGAAATTTGTTCTCTACACCGATCATAAATCTTTGAAGTATTTATTTTCTCAAAAGGAACTTAATTTACGTCAACAACGTTGGCTCGAGTTCCTTGCATCTTATGATCTTGATATTCTTTATACTTCCGGAAAGGGAAATCGTGTTGTCGATGCCCTTCGCCGAAAGCAACAAGCGGTTGTTTCCATGATGTTATCCGAATGGAATGATCTCGAGACTTTATCCACTTGTGAGATTCGAGATCGTGAATCCAATTTATGTTCATCTCTTGTTTTGTGTAGCCTTGAGGCTCATCCTTCTCTTTTGGACCGTACCTCTTTTGGCTAAACTCTTTGTCAAAGAATTAAATTGCATGGAGTTCCTACTTCTATTATTAGCGATCATGATCGATTATTTACTAGTGGATTTTGGTAAGGTCTTCAAAAAGCTTTGGGAACAAAGCTTAATTTTAGCACCGCTTATCATCCTCGGTCCGATGGACAAACCATGCGTGTGAATCAAACTCTTGAAGATCTCCTTCGTGCATGTGTTCTTGATTTTGGTGGAAGTTGGGAAGGTTATATTTCTCTTGTTGAGTTTTCTTCCAATAATAACTTCCAATCTAGTATTGGTATGGCACCTTTCGAGGCACTCTACGGAAGGCCATGCCGATCTCCTTCGTGTTGGCTTGAAGTCGGTGAGAAGCTGGTTTTAGGTCTAGATTTTATTCGTGTTTCACCTATGATGGGTGTTGTGCGTTTTAGTCGATCGGGAAAATTAGCACCTCAATATGTTGGTCCATTTCCCATCACCGAACGTATTGGTTCCGTGGCTTATCACCTTTTTATTACAAGCTCAATTTTCCGCTATTCATGACGTATTCCACGTCTTTCAACTACGGAAATGCCTTAGGGATTCTGATTCTATTCTTGAGCCCGGTGTAATTGAAGAAATTGAAGTTTCACCAAATTTGACTTATGAGCAACATTCTATTCATATCATTGCTTCAGAAGTTAAACGCCTTCGAAATAAAGATGTTCTTCTTGTGAAAGTTCAATGGTCCTCAAATCCTAAGGATTGCTCTTGGGAATCTTGAGAATTCATCAAGCAAACACATCCGGACTTACTCTCTCGTGCTCTTTAGGGTGAACTTCTCATTTCAAAATTTCTTCTTTTTGTGTTGTTATGCCTTAGTTTGGTTTTTACTTTTTATCTTCCTCTTAATTATTGCGAGGATGCAATTTCTTTAAGGAGGGGAGTCTGTAACAACCCGCATATTTCATGATTTTATATTTAAATGTTTTATTTAAATATATCATCGTTAATCGGATTAAAGTTCAAAATGTTACTTTTTGTAAATAGTCGAATTGGGACTCGAGACCACTTCCATTGAGTCCAAAATGGCGTTTACAACTTTTTTGAGTATAAACATCGATATGTTTGGAGTTGAGTAGAATTTTGCTATTTTTCTATTTGGGCTTTGGGTCTAGGTTTCAGCCCACTAACCCATCATAATACCCTAACTCCTCTACTCTTCATCAATTCACTCGTCATATTTCCTAACACTCAAGCTCAAAGTTAAAGTGCGGGAAAGAAAGGGAAATGGAAATTCCTAAACCCTAGTTTTGTTTAGGAAACTCAAATTCAATTCCAAAATCAAGGAGAAGCTTAGGTAAGCATCCTCTTCATCTTCTCCATCTTTATCTCTCTTCAATTTCAGAAATTCCTAAACCCTAACTTAGGAAATATTTGATTATTAGCTTAGATTGGAGCTTCTTGAGTTGAAGTTGAAGAGGAATTGGCCTTTCCTTTGTTTTAGAGCTTCTCGTTCGTTGTTTTTGAGTTTTAAAGGTGAGTTCTTTAACTCACATCTACGTCTATAACTTTCATTGTTGTTAGGTATGAATTCTTAACATTTATGCATGTTCATTTGCTTTTGATTTTAATTGATTTGGTGAATTTTTCAAATTTTGGTGTTTTGGTCCAATTCTATGAAAATCCTACTATGGATGTTTGGACATGATATTTGGGGTGTATTGAAGAGCCTATAAGGCTGGGTTGTCACTTGGCATAAATCCCTAGTCGTCGTTGCTCGTCTGATCGCTTCCGAAACATTTTGGCCATCTTGGCCTAGGCAAATTGTTGCCCAGACCAGGTGACCAGACGTCTGGTTATAGACCTGGAGGAAAAATATACACGGCAGAGAAAAATAAAAATGGCAGAGACTAATTCCAGACGTCAGAAATATAGGTTCAGACGTCTGAATTAGGGTCTGATTCGAAATTTCAAACATTTGGGAGGTTTTCTGAAAATTTCCAAAAAACAAATCCAAACGTCTGGATTCTAAACCAGACGTCCGGAACTATTCTGTTTTTCCTATTTGCCTATTTTTTTAGTGAACATCCAATTTTAATCGATTTTTGTTGATCCGGTTAGTTGTGATCACTTATTATCGACTTTGATGACTTCTTTCTTTGGATTTTTGAGAATATCCATTTGATGGGTTTGATATCGATTTTTATGGATTTAATTCACATTCTCGTATGTGAATTTTTGGTGATTGATTATTTCTACAATCATTTTTTTGTGATTCGTCACTTTTAAATACAAAGGTTTCTATACTAGTAGTAAATACTAAAACTCTTTCATCAAAACGATTTCGACACTATTTTAGATATAAAGCTCTCTTTTAAAACCGTTTTCCAATCTATTAGTATATACAAACCTTTACCTCATTCGTATGAGAAATTTAATTAAACGGCTTAGCAAAACAAGTGGTATGAAATGCTTGCGTTTACTTCATCGGTTAATTCTTGGACTTGTTCGATTGAACTCTTGTGACAATTTTCGAGTGGAAATCTACAATCCGTTCGTAAATATTTAAGTTAAGCTAGTGGTTATGGGACATGAAGCTAAACTCTTATATTTACCAGCTTAGTGTAATTTACACTTATTTTCGAGTGGAAATCTATAATTTGTTCGTAAATATTTAAGTTAAGCTAGTGGTTATGGGACATGAAGCTAAACTCTTATATTTACTAGCTTAGTGTAATTTACACTTATTTTCGAGTGGAAGTCTACAATCTGTTCGTAAATATTTAAGTTAAGCTAGTGGTTATGGGACATGAAGCTAAACTCTTATATTTACTAGCTTAGTGTAATTTACACTTATTTTCGAGTGGAAGTCTACAATATGTTCGTAAATATTTAAGTTAAGCTAGTGGTTATAGGACATGAAGCCTAACTCATTTATTTACCAGCTTAGTGTAATTTACACCTGTCGATCATTGATGATCATTTTGTGATTTAGACTAGCGATGTGCGATGTCTCTTTGTTTGTATGGGGGACTAAAAACCCCGTTTGTGGAACTTCGGTTCAATTTGGTAGGGTAGCGACCCATGGTCTTTGGGCCATTTGTGGAGCTTCGACTCAATTTGGTGGGCTAGCGACCCATGGTCTTCGGGCCGTTTGTGGAGTTCAGCTCAAACTTGATGGTTAGCGACCATGGAATAGCGTTCTGTTTGTGACACACGTGTTGGGGAGTTTTCGTGCTCCCGTTTGTGATAGGCTTCTCCTATTTGTGATTTTTGGATTTCTAGTTGATGATTTCTAGAATTTGTGTTTCACCGATTTTTATGATTGACATTGATAAGTTTTGTCAATATTTGTGTTTTGGTGAATAATTTAAAGAATATGACATTCTTTTTAGTGTTTGAGAATATTTGAGATATTGTATGATTTTTGTTGTTATCTGATGCATACTTGTCACAGTATGGCATTATTGTTATCATACGTTTTTGTGATACCTCTTATCCTATCTCATTTTATCTGATATTTATAGCTTGACTGATCCGTTTATTATTTTCTTCTTAAATAATACTCGGGGCAGACCGAGGTATTTCAGGTGCTTCTGCTTGACTTCTTATCAGGGTCCGTCATTTGACTTTTGGCTAACTACTTTAGCTTAGTAGTTTTTGTTATTATACATTCGAGATAGAGACTCCTTGATGTATACATATTCTTTTGTCTAGCACTTGCATCTATTCTTTTGTGATGTAGTGGATCTAGTCTGACCACTATTTTGATGTACACTTTTATGTGTTATATTCATATCTGTTTCCGCCTTTGTGATGTGAATATCTGTAACTGATTTGTGTTATGTTTATTTCTATATTTGTTTCCGAAGTCCACATAGCCACTATGTGGTAGCTTTTTGTTTGTATTTGATATGTCGGATTTCCGCTTGAAATGAAATGTAAGTTATATTATCTGACATATCGGTACTTGCTCAAAGCAATTACACAGATGGTCGCTCCTCAACAGCCTTATTCTTCGCGCTAGTCGACGGCATTACCCCATAGTGTCCTTGGCTAGTGTGAGTATAGAGGTGGGGCGTCACAACAAGGTTCCTTGCGCATATGAAAAATTAATTTTAAATCTGAAGTTATCTTCTACGAATAATTAAGTAATTTACTAGATCCTAACTAAGGTATTGTCCAAAATAATTGTAAAGGTTTTAGCTAAGTGTTTTCCATAGCATCACAAAAGGATGCCTATTTTGATTAAAATTAGCCAACTATTTATGGCTGATTGAATAAATGTAAGAAAGAAAGAAAAAAAATGTATTTTAGCAGTATATACAAGAATATTAAATAACTTTGAAATTGATACATGATTGGAAAAAGCGACCTTCGCAAATTTTTGAATCCATTATGGACTAAAATCAAGAGTGGAAAAAGATTCATCTACTTACCAAGATATTGATAGCTGTGAAGTCCTTGAGATTTGTCATACTCTTTGCTAGTTCATCCACTCGTTCACTGTGCCCAGCTGCAATCAAATCACAAAAGGTGAAAAGTTATAAATGGCAATATAAGGTTATAGCACATTGTTCATATTAAACACATTAATATAAGTTGTTCTTCAAACATACAATTGGTATATGAACGAAATAAATAAAGGGACATGCCTTCTTTATAGATAAGCTAGTATCTCTCAGCAATTTTGATAATAATATGGTGTTAATATGCTCCACTTTTAAGTTCCATCTTTGGTTTTCTAGCCCAGGAAAAAATATGGAACCATATAATCAACATAAACTTATTGTTATGATATAATTAGTGACCTGAATAATTATACTCAGCCATATAGGTCATAATAGTATTATAATGATAATTTTTCAAAGTTTTAGTCATCATATAGTCATGTAAATATTGATAGATTTTATGCTTTAAGCATAATTGAATAGGGTAATTTTGGAGATAGAAATTTCATAATTTGCTCAATATTATATCATATTTTAAATGAAAGCTAGTTTACTAAGGGTCGATGTTTTGTCAATGAAAACATAATTTATAGAGAAAAACATTTTATAAAGAGAAATGAGAACACTAACTCATCTTACACGGCAATCAAATGTAAAAGATCAATGTACCAACATAAGACCAAATTAATGTAAACCAAATAGTAATAATCTAAACTATTACCTTAGCCCCTTGCTAATTGTAATATTAGATTCAACCACCCCCTTAATGTTCATTTGGTTAGAATAATGCTCTTATATCTCCAATATTAAAAACAATATATGGGACTGTGGTCCAATATCTCAATATGGACGTCAAAATAATCAATCGGTTTATGATATTATAGTGGCATCCCAAAATAATTCCAATTACAATCGACACTGATAGATTTCTTGTAATATGGCTGCTCCTATTGTTATTGTGAGCCACACATCACATTTTAAAGAGTAACATAATATATACACACTTTTATTTTAATTTTTGATGAAAGCTTCAAAGTTCTCTTCTGCAAAATTATTATTTATTACCTAAATGAGTGCCTCCATCTTCGAATTATTAATTTGTGTGTGTACACACACACTACTAATATTTGTTGAGAACTTTAGACAACTCAATGTATGATTGCATATGTTATGAATTATGGTTGCAACCATTTTAGTTTTGGAAATCTTCATCTATCATTTTCATTTTAAAGATAATTTACCATATGGTTTGTTGGTTTTTTCTATAAACCATTTGAAAAGTGCTCAAGCTTGAAAAAATGTGAATTTATTTTGAATTGGAAATCGTTGACTCACTCACCTTTTCCTTACATAGTAGTGACCATGAAGCTAAGAAAAACTCCATAGAAAATATGGTCCATAGAAAGTTTATTTATGAATCTTTTGACCGCAAATATGTAGTCTGGATATCATATGGTGGCCATTCAATTCCACATATCTTCACGTGTTTCTTACAATGAATTTTATTAAGTGATTAAGTTACTAACATGGTTGATCTTTTTGCAAGTCATTTCTCGATAGTTTATGGTTACTGCCTTCGGATTTCCTTTTAAACAGCTATACTTATATGACCCAAATTCATTTTAACCCAAATGTCCATCGGTTAATTAAATATATATACTAGGTAGCAGATCCAATATTTTGATCTGGTGGGTCACAACAACATAACTTCATCAATAAAAACAAAAATGTGACCCGAAAATATACATTAGTTTAAAAAATGTACTAGCTGCTGCCTTAGTGTATTAATGTAGAGCCAAAATTGTTTGGTAACAAATACTTTAAATCAACCAATATTTTTTCTCATGAAAACATTCAATTTTGCATCCATCCAGCTTTTACGCGCATAATTTTAAAACTTGTTGAATTCACAGCTTCTAAACACTTTGCACATAAACAATAAATTTAGTGTCTTCTAACAACTAAGTTTGCAATTATAACTTACTGCTTAATTTAAGCAATGACTTGAGCATAAAATAGAAACAAAGTATGTCCTAGCGATACCATTTAAATCTACCAAAGCAAAACTGTTTTTTCATTTAGTGTACTTTTGCATTACAAATACTGCATCTAGCGTAATGAGGAGTAACTCCAACTAAAAAATTATGGCTATCATACATAGTAGGGCATAACCGACACTACTTAGAGACTAAAACATATAATCATAATTATGTTGCATTAATATGCAAAATACATATAAATAATAATGACTTTGCAACAATGCAAACCAAAAGCTCTTCTCTGTATAACATGGTTTTGTTTCCAATTCCAAGAAAGCATTAAAGGGCCCTTCCAAGAAAATAAGCACCTATGATTCAAAAGTTGCCTTCAACTTTTTTACCATTTCAATTCTGCAATACATTTTTTGGAAACAATAGTATATCTTGAAAATGATAAAAATAGTGTGGTATGGACATGTTAACTTAGAAACCCTTATTTTACCAATTTATCATTCAACATGAAATAGAAGATCAACAAGGCAAAGCATAGCTCTGATTTGAATCGTTTAAAACAGAAACAACAATACACGACAATTAACATAAAGATTAAAAAAGAAATTCTTCCAAAAAGAAACCTAACGAAAAATAACGAGATTGTTCATGAGGAGAAGTACATTACTTAGAAACGTACTTTGAAAATCCATACAGTTGTACTTAGCAGATGGGAATTACCTCGTTGTCGATCTAGGGCTTGTGAAAAAATCTCAAGAAAGGGAGCAGATTTAAGGAAGAGTGGTACGAAGTGGAGGGGAGCAGATTAACGGAGATCAGTGGCACGAGACGGAGATAAGTGGCACGAGACGAAAGAGAGAGGAATTTTGTTGATTTTGTTGAATGAGGGTACACTATAAGAACGGCACCTGATAGCAACGGCTTTTAGCCATCGCCGGCCGTCGCTAGCCGACGCTAAATGCCGTCGCTATTTACCTCGTCGCCCAATAGAATCGCGACGGCTTTAGCGATGGCTCCGTCACCTAAATAGCGACGGCTCGCGACTGCAAATGTGCCACATGGAAATTTTCCAACTTCTAATTGGCGTCACTAGTCGTCGCTAGGCGACACAAACCTTTTGCACTTTGGCCGTCGCTAATCTGAACAAAATGGCCGTCGCTATACTGAACAAAATTATGTGCACTTGCACAGCCCATATACACTTCAAACAATAACCATCATATACCATCATCACAGCCACTATACACTATATTCATCAACTATAACCATCATATATCCATCATATAACATCACTATACATTCAAACAATATAAAATCCAACAAAACCAAATAAAATCATATACAATCCCAACAACAATACATATCATGCCAACCAATACAAGTCATCAAAATATGTACATAGTTTTCCAACCACAACTACAAACCGTTAACCCAAACAAACTGTTAACACAACTACAAGTCATCAAAATATGTACATAATATCCCGAAATATATATACACCAAACCAACCAAAATGTGTATATACCAAACTATAACATGAGCAAACAAGCATACCTACTCCTCACCATCGCTGCCATCCTCTCCAGGCATCCTCCCATGCTGTTGCAAATAACCTGCAATCCGCTCATCCAGCTGTTTCTCAAAGAAACTCTTCCTCCAATTATTTATTTCATCCATTGTTTTCTTCAACTGAGCAATCTCCTCTTCTTGTTGGGACCTCCTGTATGCACTCTGCGATCTCATCGCCTGTAAAATAGTTCATAATTATTTATATATTAGTATATATAATATTATTAAAATTATTTAACTATTCATATGCATGTGTAAATTTATATATTAGTACATGTCAAAATTTACCTCCAGATTTCCATAGCTATACCGCACATTGGTCCGAGAAGGCGGGTCAATAATAGAATCCCAGATATTGTTCGCCTCCTCTAGCGTAAGCTCTTCCCGACCAGTGGACTGTGCTACCCGAGCCCGCTCAGCTTCGTACCTCTCCTGCGATTACAAACAATTGTTTTACACGATAAAAACCGAATTTCAAGTTTTTGAAAATAAAATAAGACAAAATATTGTTATTAACAATAAATAAGTTTACCATTACGGATTGGGATTTGTCATCCGTCCACTCGTACGAAACATTGTCTTCTTCATCAGTCCTCTCCACCGCATGCGTCACCTTGAACAACTCGACCATAGTGGGCTCGCGGTTGTATCTCACGGCCTGAAAATATATAAATATTATTGTTAATCTGATTATAATATATTTTAATAAAATTTAAACACAGTTTATAAATTTAATTACCAGCTCTCTCTTATGCTCCTGGAAGGATTTGGAGCCACCACCGTGCAATGCAGGATTTTTATTCCTGTTAGCCCGGTTCCGTGCAGGTAATTCCTAAAAATTAAGATAAATTATAACGTATATATCTTGCGAGATTTATATTAGATTTAAATAAGAAAGCAAACATATTAATCGCCAACACTAATTATCTACATCAACCATTTATTCAACTTCATGATAAACTAATTAATCTAATACCTAATTTAACTTCATGATAATAAACTAATTAATCTACCAAATCAACATACAACACTACTAATACCTAATTTAACAACACTACTAATACCTAATTTAACAACAAATCCTAATTTAACAACAAATCCTAATTTAATTAGTGATGCAGCGTGGTACAATAATAGGTCGCAAATTATAGGTCGCGAGCGACCTAACGACTTACGAGCTAGCGAGCTAAGAGAGAAGGGAGAAATAACTCGTAAGCGACCTAATATAATACCATCTCTGTCATTATCTGCGACCTACGACCTAGTTTGGACGCGCGAAGAAGATCCAGCGACCTATGATAAGTCGCGAGCGACCTAACGAGTTAGCTCACTCAGTATGCCGCACTTTCTTATAGGTCGCGTAAAAGTTAGGTCGCAAGGAAGCTTAAGTCGCATTCTTTTAGGTCGTCGACCTTATGCTGCCGTGAAGTTAGGTCGCTGCCATCCATTTTTAAGTCGCTCAAGAATAGGTCGCAAGACTTAAGTCGCTGGAGGAGCTTAGGTCGCTGCTGCCGTGTGTGTGTTGTATTTTAGGTCGTTATGTTGTATTTCTTATTTCGTTATGTGTTGTAATATGTTGAGTCGTTGTATTGTGATGTTGTAACTGTTGTATTAAGTCGTGATGATACTGTTTGTTATGTCGCGTGTTGTAAGTTGATAACTCGTATGATGTTGTTGTTAGGTCGTATGAGTTAGGTCGTAAGTCGTAAGTCGCGGCCCTGTTTTAGGTCGCATGTTGTTAGGTCGTTCATGACCTAAGTGTTGTCAACAGCTGAAACGTATGAGTTGTAAGCCTATAAATAGGCGGGTTGTGCCATTTGTAAAAGTTTAGTTGATTTTGAATAAAATTTGTTTGTGTGCTTTGTGCCACTTCTTCAATTGGTAGTTGAGTGTGATCTCATATCTCCACCTTCGGTATTCGAGTGCGCTCGAATCAACGATCGTTGAAGCCGATTCACGGTATCTAGTGCGCTAGATCAACGTACGAAGAATCGTAGATCTTTAAACACGGTATCGTGCACAATCAACGTGTTTGGGATAGCTAGAATCCGGTATCTTTGGATCAACGGATTTGGGCCATTTGGTTTCTTCAATTCCCCGATCGCTACTTTCACCGATATATCCATTTTTGTTATCCGTTGCTGCATCATTTGGTATCAGAGCTAGACTTAGCCAATCATAGCTAAGCCGAGTCTTGGAGCCAATTCTTATTCAAAAGTTCAAGCCTGCATCACTTTGTTATTCAAGGCCGAGAGTTTGAAGTTGAAGGCCGTGCATAATTTGGTATCATTTTGAAAGTCCAAACCGAGAATTGAAGTGTTTGTGAAATTTCAAATCATGCCGCCAAGAAGACTTAATCGCCATCAGAATGTTGAAGCGTTGTATCGAAGAGAAGAAGCCGAGCAAATGGAACAACGCATCAATGAAAAGTTTGATGAAGGAATTGGGAAGTTAGAGAAACTGATGAATGATATGAATCAAGGACAAAGGAGAAGGTCGCCAATCTCGAACCATGGAGGAAACAGAGTTTCACCATCGGTTACGGAAGCGAGGAGGGTGTCGCCACAAGCTTATCGAGGAAGAAGAGAATCTTCAGTTTCATTGAGAAGAGAACATCATGAGTATAGAGATGAAGAGAGAAGAACTCCACGTGAGTTTGAGCATGAACCATACCGTGATGATGGCAGACAAAGTGGAAGAGATATGCGAGATCATAAAAATGAGGGTGGTCGAGATCGTTATCGAAGTACATCTGTTTTTGATGAAGATGGTGGTAGAGGTAGTGTTCATTCTCGAGATCGAGACCTAGCGCGAAATGCATATCGGGATGTTGAGGAAGATCGACGATGGGAGTCGGGGATGAAAACTGAAATTCCAAAATTCAAGGGTGGAATGGTGGCTGAGGAATTTTGGGATTGGTTGTCTAATGTGGAAGAAATTTTTGACTTTAAGGAGGTTCCTGAGCATCGAAGAGTGAAGTTGGTTTCTACTCGTTTGAAAGGGAGAGCCATGGCATGGTGGCAGCAAACTAAACTTACATGGGAGAGGATGGGAAAGTCAAAGATTGTTATATGGGATAAGATGAAGAAGTTGATGAAAGCGACATTCTTGTCGTATAATTATCAGTCCCTTATGTATCAACGATTGCAGAATCTGAGACAGGGAACAAAGTCAGTGAATGATTACGCGGATGAGTTCTATCAGCTGATTGCGAGAAATGATATCATGGAGACCGAGGAGCAGTTGACAACTAGATTTGTTGGAGGGTTGAGAATGCCGATACAAGATATGGTGAATATGTTTGATCTCAGATCTGTGGCTAAAGCACATCAAAAGGCTCTAGCTTGGGAGAAGCAAGGCAGGAGATGTGATGGTGTGTTTACAAATTCCAACAATCCAATGAAAGGGGCTAGTAGCAATGCAAATGTTTCGAAGGCTGTTGTAAAACCGGTTGTTAATGAAGTTGCTAAGACCAGAATCAAATGTTTCAATTGTCAGGAGATTGGTCACAAAAGCAATGAATGTACGAAACCAAAGAAGCGAGCGATGATGGCTGAGGTTGAAGATGAGGATGAAGAAGCTGAATGTTCTAATTCGCCACATACTGAGGAGGAAGAAAATGTGTCGGGAGATGAAGGGTATTCATTAATGATGAAGAGATATTTGACACCAAAACAGGAGGAGGAAACTAGCTGGTTGAGGAGTAACATCTTTAAATCAACATGCACTATCTTGGGAAGGGTTTGCAAGTTTGTTATTGATGCGGGAAGCTGTGATAATATTATCTCTACAGAAGCTGTGAAGAAGTTATCATTGAAGACAAAGAAGCATCTGAAACCTTACAAGCTAGCTTGGTTGAGGAAAGGTGGGGAGGTGAAGGTTGGACGAAGAGCTTGTGTGAATTTTTCGATTGGGAAGAAATACAAAGATGAAATTTGGTATGATGTTGTGGACATGGACGTATGTCATCTGTTGTTGGGGAGACCGTGGCAGTACGATAGGGCTGTGCAACATGATGGTCGTACTAACAGTTATAGTTTCATGTTTGAGGGTACTAAAATCACTTTAATTCCTAAGAAGCGACAACAAGAAGAAAGCAAGTTGGAGGAGATTGAAGAGCTGAAAACTTTGTTATCATTGAAGGAGTTTGTCAAGGAAGTAGAAGAGGAGCCTGAAGTGTTTTTGCTGATTGGACGAGAGAGTAATGAAGTGGTTGAGATTCCTGAAGAAGTGAAACCAGTACTGAAAGAATTTGATGATGTATTTCCTTTGGAGCTACCAACGGAGTTACCGCCGTTGAGAGACATTCAACATCAAATTGATCTTGTTCCAGGAGCTGTGTTACCTCATAGACCACATTACAGAATGAGCCCAAAGGAACACGAGGAGTTGAGAAGGCAAGTGGAAGAGTTGCTTGAACAGGGGCGTGTACAAGAAAGTTTAAGTCCTTGTGCGGTGCCAGCTTTGTTAGTGCCGAAGAAGGATGGGACGTGGAGGATGTGTACTGATAGTCGGGTACTGAACAAGATTACAGTGAGATATAGATTTCCTATGTCTAGATTGGATGACTTGTTGGATTAGCTTAGTGGGGCGACTATCTTTTCGAAAATTGATTTGAAGAGTGGTTATCATCAAATTCGAATCAGACCAGGGGATGAATGGAAGACAACATTCAAGACGAGGGAAGGGTTATATGAATGGCTAGTCATGCCGTTTGGACTTTCGAATGCACCAAGTACATTTATGCGGGTGATGAATCAGATCTTTAGACCATTTATTGGGAAATTCGTGGTGGTGTATTTTGATGATATACTGATATATAGTAGAAGCTCAGAAGAACACTTGCAACATCTGAGAGAGGTGTTGATGATATTGCGACAGGAACAATTTTATGCTGCAATAAAGAAATGCGTGTTCATGACGCATAGTGTTTTATTTTTGGGATATGTTATTTTCGAAGGAGGTATACAGGTGGATCGGAATAAAGTTGAAGCAATCAGAAATTGGCCACAACCCAGAACGATAACAGAAGTTAGGAGTTTTCATGGTTTAGCATCATTCTACCGAAGATTTATTCCACACTTCAGTAGTGTGATAGCACTAGTCACTGATTGTATGAAGGGGAAGCAATTTTCATAGTCGGAGGAAGCAGGAGTTGCTTTTGAGAGAATCAAGGAACTTTTGACGACGGCACCAATTCTAGTGTTGCCAGATTTTCAGTTGTTGTTTGAATTACATACTGATGCATCGAAGGTTGGAATTGGAGGGGTGTTGAGTCAGAAAGGACGTCCTATTGCATATTTCAGTGAGAAGTTATCGGGAGCCAAGATGAGATATAATACATACGATGTGGAATTTTATGCTATTGTGCAAGCTGTGAAACATTGGAGACATTATTTGTTTCATAAAGAATTTGTTTTATATACAGATCATGAAGCATTGAAGCATATGCAGGGACATGACAAGATTACAGCTAGGCATGCTTTGTGTATTGCATACTTACAACAATTTACATTTGTGGTAAAGCATAAATCAAGAGTTACGAATCGAGTGGCAGATGCATTGAGTTGAAGGAATCATTTGTTGACTACAATGAAAGTTGAAGTGACAGGGTTTGATGTGTTGCCAGAATTATTGGTTGATGATCCTTACTTTGCAAAGTTTGTAGATGAAGTCAAAGAATAAAAGACTGATGAGTTTGTGTTGGTGGATGGTTTTCTATTCAAGGGAAACAGATTATGTATACCCGAGTGCGTCTTACGAATGAAGATTGTGAAGGAATTGCATGAGGAAGGACATGTGGGGAGAGACCGTACATTACAGTTGATTTCGCAATCATATTTTTGGCCAACTATAAGAAAAGAAGTTGAGAGGTTTGTGGAGAGATGTCATATTTGTCAAGTTTCAAAAGGAACAGCGACAAATGCGGGATTGTATATGCCATTACCTATGCCTATTAGACCATGGGTTGATATCAGCATGGATTTTGTTTTGGGTTTGCCTAGAACTCAAAGGGGAAATGATTCTATATTCGTTGTGGTAGATAGATTTTCCAAAATGGCACATTTTATCGCTTGTAAGAAGACAGCTGATGCCGTCTGTGTTGCTCAGTTATTCTTTAAAGAGGTGTATCGATTACATGGGCTGCCTGAATCTATCGTTTCAGATCGGGATACTAGATTTTTAAGCCATTTTTGGTTAAGTTTGTGGAAGATGGTTGGAACGAAGCTGAATTTTAGTAGCGCCTATCATCCGCAAACGGAAGTAGTAAATAGATCATTGGGAAACTTGTTGCGATGTCTTGTACAGGATAATTTGAAGAGTTGGGATATGAAATTATGCCAGGCAGAGTTTGCACATAATCACGCTGTTAACCGTAGTACGGGTTTCAGTCCGTTTCAAGTTGTATATTCAAGCCTGCCAAAGGGGCCGTTGGAACGGTAGTACCACAACCGAAAGGAGTGATTAAGCGGGCGTCAGATTTCGTTGATGGGTTGAAAGATTGTCACAAAACTGTTTATGAACGATTGCTTGCATCAAATGAGAAATATAAACAACTGGCAGATAAAAAGCGAAGGAGTGTGAATTTCATAGAAGGTGACTTGGTTTATGCTGTGTTGACAAAAGATCGTTTCCCTATTGGAACTTACACAACAAGTTGAAAGCTCGAAAAATTGGTCCAGTGGAAATCTTGAAGAAGATTAATGAGAATGCATATCAGTTGAGGTTGCCGGAAAATGTTCTTACTTCTGATGTTTTCAATGTCAAATACTTGATTCCGTATCATGGGGTTGGGCTTGACGAAGGAGAGGAAGGTGCAAATTCGAGGACAAATTCTTGTCAACCGGGGGAGGATGATGCAGCGTGGTACAACAATAGGTCGCAAATTATAGGTCGCGAGCGACCTAACGATTTACGAGCTAGCGAGCTAAGAGAGAAGGGAGAAATAACTCGTAAGCGACCTAATATAATACCATCTCTGTCATTATCTGCGACCTACGACCTAGTTAGGTCGCGCGAAGAAGATTCAGCGACCTATGATAAGTCGCGAGCGACCTAACGAGTTAGCTCACTCAGTATGCCGCACTTTCTTATAGGTCGCGTAAAAGTTAGGTCGCAAGGAAGCTTAAGTCGCATTCTTTTAGGTCGTCGACCTTATGCTGCCATGAAGTTAGGTCGCTGCCATCCATTTTCAAGTCGCTCAAGAATAGGTCGCAAGACTTAAGTCGTTGGAGGAGCTTAGGTCGCTGCTGCCGTGTGTGTGTTGTATTTTAGGTCGTTATGTTGTATATCCTATTTCGTTATGTGTTGTAATATGTTGAGTCGTTGTATTGTGATGTTGTAACTGTTGTATTAAGTCGTGATGATATTGTTTGTTATGTCGCGTGTTGTAAGTTGATAACTCGTATGATGTTGTTGTTAGGTCGTATGAGTTAGGTCGTAGGTCGTAAGTCGCGGCCCTGTTTTAGGTCGCATGTTGTTAGGTCGTTCACGACCTAAGTGTTGTCAACAACTGAAACGTATGAGTTGTAAGCCTATAAATAGGCGGGTTGTGTCATTTGTAAAAGTTTAGTTGATTTTGAATAAAATTTGTTTGTGTGCTTTGTGCCACTTCTTCAATTGGTAGTTGAGTGTGATCTCCTATCTCCACCTTCGGTATTCAAGTGCGCTCGAATGAACGATCGTTGAAGCCGATTCACAGTATCTAGTGCGCTAGATCAACGTACGAAGAATCGTAGATCTTTAAACACGGTATCGTGCGCGATCAACATGTTTGGGATAGCTAGAATCCGGTATCTTTGGGTCAACGGATTTGGGCCATTTGGTATCTTCAATTCCCCGATCGCTACTTTCACCGATATATTAATTTTTGTTATCCGCTGCTGCATCAATTAGGGTTTAAACTAAACCTAAAAAACATCAAATTTACATTTAAAATAGATATTAGAAGCATACCTAGGCGAATTTGGGTGATTTGGAGGCGGCGGAAGGTGGGGCAGCGGCTGCGGTGACGGGGGCGGCGGATTGGGGGAAGGAGGGTTTAATTTTGGTGGAAAAGGAATGAAAGTTCTGCTCGCGGGAAGCAGTCTGTATATTTCGTATAGCGACGGCCGCATTTTTTAGCCGTCGCCAGCCGCTGCAAACGTCTGCCGCTATACGAAGCCGTTTTAGCAGTGGTAGAAACGTATTAATGGAGGGAAGGAGATGAAAAAAAAACGAAATGAGTTTTTAGTATTGGCGGGTATGGCGGCAAAATTTGGTAGCGTTTGAACAAAACAAAACCAAGTAAAAATAATATTCGTCGCATTCACACTACAAACGCTGCCAATAAATGCAAGTAAAAGTAGGTTTTCTTGTAGTGACTTCATTTCTGCAGACTCATAGAAAGAGCATGTATACATTAGGTGTTATCTATGCATAACAGTTTAGCAAAATAGAAAAACAAAGTTTACAGCTCAATTTGCAGAGATTAAAACTGGCTACATGACTGCATATTTCATAAAATGGCCCTTCTTCGGTGGACCCTTCCCTCTTCTCTTCAACACCTCCAGTTTAGCCGGACGCTTGATATGATTACGAGTAAAGCAATTATTTACAATTTTCTTGTCATAGTAGATTAAAATCAAAGGTTTCATCACATTCATTGCTGTGATCCAATCAAGGTGAAAAGAAAGTAAAAAAAACCATGTAAAGTCTAGAATAACTTTATATCGTGAAATACTGGAATTCGATTAGTTAGCAACTAAAGTCTAGAAGAAAAAATGGGTGACAGTAACGTGCTTGCATAGTTTGCAAATATCAATGGTTGTGTGGCTACTTTCAATAAATTTTTGTAACGTTTGAACAATTCAAAAGTCTTTCCTTTGCTACCGCTGTTCACACCTAGTTTTCATAGTGTGGTGAATTTCCTGTTATTCATAAAGACAGCCTTACAATCCAAAATTTGAAAAATATCATAAAAGAAGACCTTAAAATGTCCATAACAATGCTGAACGGGTGTAGGAGATTGCTTCCCAATAATTTTTCGGATAACATAATATAAAAAAGTGAATATTAGACTCAAGTCTCTAATAAGTTTCAAAATATACAAAATCCCTAGTAAAAAAAGTATGTAAATTAGGTCCATAGAATTAAGTTGCTAAGTAATTGCATATAGTTATGCAATTATTCACTGAATAATTGCAGACATTTATGCAATTATATCCAAAAGTTGCATAAATTTATGCAATTTTTTCAGTGAATAATTGCGGAAATTTCTGCAATTTTTTTGGTGAATAAATGCGGAATTTTCCGCAAATTTTTGAAAAAAATTACGGAAATTTACACAATTTTTTGGTGAATAATTGCGGAATTTTCTGCAATTTTTTCAAAAAATTGCGGAAATTTCTGCAATTTTTCAGTGAATAATTGTGGAAATGTCTGCAATTTTTTAATATAATTGCATAAATATCCGCAATTATTCACTAAATAATTGCATAAGTTTTTGCCATTATTCGGTAACTTAATTTTAGGGACCTAATTTACAAACTTTTTTTTACCGGGTTTTTTTTGTATTTTGAAACTTATTAGGGACCTGTGCCAAACTGTCCCTATAAAAAATTTGTTGCATGAAGGTCAATACCTCTTTAGGAATTGTTGACGATATAGTCAATTCGGGATGCTAATTATCATTACATAGGAATTGATATTCACAGTCAATGATAAAGCTATCCACTAACAAACTATTAGAAATCAGCTACCTTGTGTTTGGCAAAATATTTTACAAAGATATGAAAGGTTACTGGTTTATAAACAAACCCACAATTAAGTCTTCAGGAAATTAGATGAATCAAGACAATGCTTTGTTAACAAAATATTGTTTACGGTCTACTTATAAAACATTGTGCAAACGTGATAAAGAAATGATTTGGTTTCCTTTTAGTGATATATCACGAGTATATTAAGCATTATACAGTTAGTAGCATTGAAATTAAGCTTAGTTGCATTGAACAACTTCTGACTTGAATCTTGCAAACATTTTTAAGAAGGCTTAATATCAATGAATTGGGTAGGCTAGGAAACTTCATCATTAGTATAATAAACTAGGCAATAGAAAGCTTTTTTCTTCCTTTTTTCTCATAAAAAATACCTTCCACCATTACTAGCTTGCATAACCAGCATCCCTCCATTTCCAAAATTGGTAAGACCCTCAAATTTCTTTACTGTTCATTTGTACCACCTCATCAGAAATACCAAGAGTCAATCCATGTGAATCGTGATACTATAACAAGGTTCATATTTGGGTTCCACTCACCAGGTGGCTGAAACCATCCAATGTCAATATAAGCCTTAAGGGTCTCATGGAAGCCTGTAGAGTAAGTAACACTGCATATATATCATCAATATTAACTTATCTTTCCTGATGTATGTGAGCAAAAGTTGCATACACATTATATGTTTCGAATATAGCTAATTCTCATAAGTACCCACGATTCGGTTATAGACATCAGCAGCTGATTCTCTGTCAGGAAAGCAGTAGAAGAAACGACCATAACGAAGCCGTGCTTGTTTTCTACATGCATTTTTTCTCTATCTTGAAAATTACCTTCAGTGACCAGAAAGAGCAATGTCGGATATTAGGTGGTAACTACTTCTTGACAGAAAAAGACATTTCTTAATGAAATTGGATAAATATGCATTTAAGTGCCCCAATTTACTTAATTCAAGAAAATATTTAGTGGTTATTTTCAGAAATGGTTAAATATCTATATATGCATTTATGAGCTACAATCGTTGATGAAGCATCAGAACATGAAAGTTGGAAACAGAAAATGATAGTTAAACTGCACCATGATGAATCTACCGAGCATTATATTCAATATTCTTTATTAGATAGATGCATTGGCAGAAAAATTGCGAGAAATTTAAGTAAATAATAGCTTAGGCTTTGCAACCGCTGATTGTAACACAACTGAAAAGGTTGAGCTGATGCCGATTGCAATTATCAATATTATTAGCTAATGGACTCAGAAATCTCGATTACAAAATTAAAATAGAAAGGCTCACATAATACACCGCTTTACACGGCAATAAGTAAAAGGAATAACAAAACTTAGCTATAAACTTAACATAAGGTTTCCAGCATAAGGAAAGAATGCAATAATGATTAGTTAAATGAAGGCGGACCTGAGATGGTTTGGGACTTGATGAAGGACTATTAGTTATCATAGTTCATCACCATCATTGCCTTAATTACAAATGAGTGGGATCTGCCACCTTGCAGTTTACATCAAATTTTAAAATAAAATTCGGAAAAGGTAAATTAACCAAAATAAAACCACTGTGTCCCTTTTGCAAATTGCTGAATGTAAAGAAGAATATACTGAATGAATCGAAGAAAACAAATAGGACAAAGAAATTAGAATATAAGGAAACAAATGTTAAGTGACATAAATACATGATACCGTGGATGAATTTACAAGAAACTTACAGTATATACTCACAACAACCAGTTCATTGATGATTTTTACTGAAGTACTAGCCCATCCAATATCAATGTTCCATCTAAATTTTGCAATATATACTGCTTGTTAACGGTAAAAAGTGAACGCTAACACCCGATATGTGTAATAGAATTGTGAAAGCACCACCCGTTGGTACGGGAACAGAGTATAAGCTGAAAATAGCAGAAAAGCAGTAAATGAACAACAGATTTATAGTGGTTCGGCCCGTAATTGAGCCTACATCCACTTTATAGTCTTTTATTGCTGATTCGGTTACAATTTGATACAATATCCTTCTAAATACAATACAACTTGATCATGAAAACATTCTTGACTACTAGCTCGATCTTTGATGATAAAACTCGACGAATCCGTGTTGGATGTAAGGAGCTCTTCTCGAAGATTGTTGTAGTGTCTCGAATGCTTGAAGATCTTTGATTGCTGAATGAGAGGAGGCTTTGACAGCGTAACGGCGCTTGGAGAAATGAATGGCCAAAAGTCCCCCTCATGTTGGAAGTGGTGGTCTATTTATAGGAGCAGATTTCTGAGTTCTCGGTTTGGCCAAGTCATGAGTCGTGACCGACTCATGGTAAGTCGTGACTCGTATTCGACTTAAGATGTCTCGTGGGCGCCATATTTGGTCCATCTTGTGGCTCAGTTGGAAGAGAAGTGCTAAGTCGTAGTCGACTCATCAGATCAAAGTAGCACAGGCAAAGGCCTTGGATTCCAGCTTGATAGCCCTTAAGTCGCAGACCTGATGAGTCGTAAGACCTCTTGAGTCGTCAGTTCTCATGAGTCGCAGATTCTCATGAGTCGTAAGCCTGATGAGTCGTAAGACTGATGAGTCGTAAATCTTCTTGACTCGTTGAACCGTATGGACCATGAGTCGTAAGAAGCTTGTCTTCGCTGAGTCATGAAACTCTTAAGTCGCAGGCCACTTATAGCAAACCATGAGTTGAAGACGACTTATAGCAAACCATGAGTCGTAGACGACTTATAGCAAACCATGAGTCGTAGACGACTTATAGCAACCATGAGTCGTAGACGACTTAAGGCCTTCCAGATAGTTAGGTCGCTAGGCAAGTTCAGTCGCTGTCTCTTAAGTCGTAGAAGAGTTAACTTGATGAGTCGCAGCATGCTAAGTCGAAGCCTTCTTAAGTCGTAGAGACTTTAACTCGGAGCATTTCATAGCTCGGTATTGTTAGGTCGGAGCAGAGCTAACTTGCAATCTTAAGTCGACCACTTGTTAAGTCGGTTGACTTCTAGGTCGGCATACATCTTAAGTAGTTAGGTCGCAAGCTCCTTTAGGTAGTTGGGTCGTAGACTCCCTTAGGTCGTAGCTCCCTAACCCGGTAGGTCGTAAGTCGTTCAAACCGTAGATTCCTTTTCAGCAACTAAGTCGTGAGTCGTTGAGTACATAGGTTTTAGGCTTTTTAACTCGTAAGTCGTTGCAAAAAGGGAGTTAACATTTGCCCCTCGAAGTATACGTCTTAAGTCGTAAGTCGTGTGCTTCGATTTCCTTAGCTCGCTTCTTGATGAGTGCGCTAGATCGCGATCGACTTAAGATGAGTCGTAGGTCGCGAACGACTTAGTATAAGTCGTAAGTCGGATGTGTCGATTCATCTTTCACTGTCCCAGGGCATATATAGCTTCAGTCGTTCCTTTTCCTCCTTCACCTGTTCTTATCATCTTATTCTGCCATTTGCAAGCATTCGAGCTCTCTTAAGACGAATTCAAAAACTCGATCGCCAGTTATCCCCATCGTTATATTGCGTAAGTGAACTTGATTATTCAACCCCCGACTATAACTGAATTATGAATCCCATTTTCGCCATCGACCCCCTTTTCTCATGCCGTTCCAATCGATCATTGATGGATTCAAGATGATTTGTCTTAGCCTTGGATAGTTTTGTGTGCACAAGGCGATGGATTGCGGCGATTCAGTTTGACCGATTTGTTATTTGTGATGGAATATCATTACACTAGGTGTATGGTGATTTCGAGATGATTGAATGCATTGAGGGGACGAGAGTTTTGGTTGAAGGAGAGGCTAATGGGTTAACGGGTTAGGAGTTCGGCGAACCGATGTACTGGGGAGAATGAACGTCTTAACACCTTTGAACAGAAATCGCAACTTAATTTTTGACGACCTTAAGTAGGTCGTAGGTCGTAGGTCGTTAACGACTTAGGACATTGCACTTTTGCATTCAGACTTGAAACTTTTCCTTGCAGTGCGACTTAAGGACTGACGACTTGATTTAACTCATAGCTTGCCCCTTAGGTCGTGGACGAGTTAGCACTTAAGGTTTAATCTTGCAAGCACATCTGAATGACTAGGTCGTGGATGAGAGCTCTTAACTCGTAACTCGCGAACCCATCCGAACGACTTAAGAACTTGACTCCACGACTTTGAATTCTTGGGCTTGAATGATCTGACTTAAGAGAACATGCCTTGAACATTTTGATTTGCCTAATACGACCTAAAAGCCCCGACTCATGATAGGTCGTTTAACGACTTAAGACTTAGATGATTTTGCACAGAAGTTGGCTGAACTCTTGAATTTGAACTGTGTTGTGTTACCTCTCACACTGTCTTGACTTTAATGCTAATAACCTGCTTAACACAACATTCACAGAATACTGGGACTAATATACTGCCACTGACTGCCCACATCGAATGACAGATTAGTTGATAAAGCGAAGATTAAATTAAATGAACTGTGTGAGTGAAATGCTACACAATAACCAACTCAAGTGAAGTATTAAAGCAAAATCGTAATGGTTAACTAAAACTGATTTGTCTGCATTAACACTGCACTTGAGCATTAACAAGTTCTGAAATCTCGTAATCGACTGATTGTTAGTTAGTTTAATTCCAGTTATACTTGCTTTTTTCTTGTTTTCATTAGTTATGCACAACACTTCACACTTTTAGGAAACGTGCACCTTCACTTTTGAACATTCAGCTGATTGTGTAGAATGACATCTCATCAAGAAGACTTGGAACCAAGTGGAGAAGCTTTTCCAATTGCTACTCCGTTGAATGATCCCCCGAAAAGGACTCCTACCACTCTGAGTCATAAAGTCTTCCGTCAGCTATGCACCCAGTTTGGCATTGCTGAATCTGACGCTTTGCTCCCTGGAGTAAATGACACTGCTGATAGGCCGCCCCATGGCTTTGTCGCAGTGAACCGCCAAATGTGCTTGAGTGGAGCGATTCCCCCGTTTAATGACTGCCTCCGAGAACTTCTCCTTCGATTATCTATCTCCCCTTTTCAACTTTATCCTAATGGCTATGCCATCCTGTTGGGACTGTGTGTGCTTTTTAGGAGAATGCTGGACCGTTTTCCCAGCTTTGGAGAAATTTGCTTTCTATGCTCATTTACAAAGACCAAAGACCATCCCTCTATCACAGTTGTAAGGAGTGCCAGGAATCGTAAACTGATTATAGGTCTTCCCGAAAGCGTTCCTGGGTTTCTGAGCCAGTTTTTCTTTGTTCGTTGTCCCCCGGGATTTTACGCCATTTGGAGAGTGGGAAGTACGATTATCTATCTTTTCCCTGTGTTTTCTAAATTCTTTGAAGTCCAAATTGTCGAGTGTTAACTTCTTTTTCTACTGTTTCAGCGCTTCCTTCCCCCTCTAGGGAACCTCGTCACAAGACTACCTTTGAGAGGCTTATGGCCGTGCCGGTCGAGGAGAGGAGTGTTCAATTTCTTTTGAGAGATGAGTTCCTCCACGAATTTGGACTCTTACATCCTTCCCGTTCCACTCAGCCACATGAAGTCCCTGATTCTCCTGCTGAGGAGTTAGATGCCCATGTTCCTGCTAAAGAACTTTTACCACAAGAACTTACCGCTGAGACTTTATTGGTAAAGTGTTCTACTCCTACCGACATTGCTGGATCGTCCAGTAAGTTAGCACTTGCCCCGGTTGTTGAAGATGAGGAAAATCTTCACACTCTTGAAAAGACGGCTGAGGTGGAAGTTGAAAAAGATAATTCTCCCATGCACCATGGCGATGATACTTTTGATAGTCTGAGCGACATCATGATAACCTCTCAGGAGCTCTTTAAAGATGATGTTTCTAAAGTGGTTCCTCCTGTTGTCGAAGCAACTTCTTCTTTGCAACAAACCACAACGCCTTCCACACAACTTATTGCCATTTCTACACCCAAAAGTGGTTTGTAGTCTGACGCGCGTAGTTTGCACATCACACACACTTAGAATTTTGGCACTTATATGTACTTAGCTTCTTCAATTTGAGGATTTCTGATACTGGTCTTTTGCTTCAATTTCAGGTTCTCTGATGGGGCGAAGCGGCTCTTATTACAACAAATTCCAGCGTTACGGAAGCCGTGAGGCTTATGACTTTAGGAGTTATATCGGTGCCGTGAAGGAAACTGATGAAGAGAGGGCTGCCAGAAAGGCTCATGAGAGGCGAGCTCATGAAGAGCGTCGCCGGAGAGAAGATGAGGAATACTATGGGAGTAGGGACGAGCGACGTGACTCTTCCCGCAGAAGCGACGATCCTTACAAGAGGAAATCTTACGATGACAAGGGGAAGAGTCATACTTCCGATGATTCCAGCAAACGGATCAGACTTGGCGAGAAAGATACATCTAATATCTCGGAAAAGACTACCGCTTCTATTCCTCCTAATACATCTTCTGGTTCTCCTGCCCTTAAGGAGTCTGACATCCAGACAATCATTAATAGGCCACAGTACCAAGCTGGAGATGGTCCTCCCACACTCCAGAGCCGATTTCCGAATTGGTGTCTGAAAGGAGTGCGTTTTGATTTGGATTTGGTCCCCATTGATAAGCAGGCGATGCTGAAAAATGTCGATGCTGTAAAGCTTGACATCGAAAGAATGTCTGGATGGCAGAAGCTGGTTGATGAACTTCAAAGGGTCAACCATATGAACCTTGAGGCGATGATGACCATGGAGAATGATAAGTCCGAGTGGGACAAATGGCGTAAGCAGCATGACGCGGAGATGAAAAGCATTAGCGATGGTTATGGGAAGCTCGAAGCTGAAGTTGAAAGACTTAAAAAAGAGCTTGCTACTTCTTCCACTTCTTATTCTCAGAAAGAAGAAATGCTTCAAAAACAAGTTCGAGACGCCCATGCTGCTCAGAGAGATATTGAGGTGAAACTCGAAGCAGAACAGCAGGTTACGAGAAAATACCGCGATGATGCTGTTCAGCTTCAAGAGAAAGTCAGCTCTCAAGATTCAGAAATTATAAGACTGCAATCTCAGCTACTGAAGGCTGAAAGAGAACGTGATGAAGTTCTCTCTGGTAAAGCTGCAGCCGAAGAATCCCATAAGGCGACCATAGCCACCGTTGACGCGACTCTGTTCGACTTTATATGCATTGTGTCCTGGGGCATGGGAGCCTTTCATTTTTGGGACCAGAATATGAAGTCACCTTAGCGGAAGTATGGGAGGCAATCATTGACTTATTTGGTGGTGCCGGATATTCTGAAACAGATCTTCAAGCTACCTACTTAAGTGAGAGCGATCGCGCTGCCCTTGCCAAAGGAAAAGAGCAGCTTATCCGAGTGCGGGCCGAGGCAACGGGAGAGAAGCTTCCTGAGAAAGAAACACCTCCTATTGCTCCTGCTTATACTTCGGCTTTAGCTTACGCGGATATTACTGGCTCTAGTTCTCATTTCACGCCTCCCGCTAAGGTTGACAAAGAAACTGTAACCACCCCTACAGAGGAAGAGGCAATGAAGGACTTCCAAGCTCGGGAATTTGAGATTGATCTCGCTAAACCGGCTTCTCCAGGTAACTTTGACGATTCACGGTCTTCTTTTTTCTCGGAGAATACTGATTTTAATTTCTCTTATTATGCAGCAGTCGTGCCGGAAACTGCACCAATTCTTCCTTCTTCAGCTGTCGTTCCTCCTCCTTCTCAAGTTATATCTCCTCCAGCTTCTCAACCAGGTTCACAGGAAGAACCAATAGCAGCCCTTCAAGGTTTAGACGAACCACCTGCTTCCGAAGAACAGAAGGCAGAAGGTCTGGAAGATAGCGAGAAGACCCCGGAGCGGTCTTTTGACTACGACACAAAGCTTTCTACATTTCTTGCTCCGGGGAGCGAGTCTTCTTCCAAGAAGAAGGGAAAGCGTGCGGTTTCGAAGAAAGGAAAGAAGAGTTCTTCTGCTGCTGGGGATGAAGCAGAGATTGATCCGGCTGAGTCTCTTTCTCCTTCTTCTCCGATACGGCCTACGAAGCTAATTACCAGGCCGGGTAAAAGCTCCAAGGGTGGAAAGAAGGGGAAATGAGTTTGATTTTGTCTTTTCTGCTTTTTGTATTGACCGGGGATTGTGCGGATACCGGTCTCCGCTTCTTTTTGTAACCTGTACAATGTAAAAATTTTCTCATAGTGTTGAAATAAATAGATATTTTTCTTGTACAAATCCTTGTGTATGTAGGAATACATCTGTTTTTCATTTGAAGTGTAGAGTAAACGATTCTTTCTATTTGTACAAACTTTTTGTCTGTGTTTCAGGAACGCATTTACTCCACATCTTTATTACGTGATATTGCAATGAACTTGTGGTATGTCGCTTGTATATTACTTTTATTACTGTAACTGAATTGTATAATGTTGCCCCCATACCACAAGTATATTGTAATATTTCTTGCTTTCACAAGACCGATACTCTTATTTTAGAGAATAACTTTCCACTTTTTCAGGGAAGAATTATTCTGCTTTTTAATAGAGTATATCTTGTCTTTGGAGAAATTTTTATTTTCTTTTTCTTCCTGAAGAACATTTCGACTTCTGGGAATGATCACTTTTATTTGTTTGAAAGTGAATTTTCCTGTACAATGAAATGAGCTTCTGAAGAAGGTTTTGATTTTATGCCCCAGTAAAGGGTTTATTTTTGGTACTTCAAGCAAGGTGAAGTACGCCTCTGAAGAGGTCTTTTGGTCTCTGAAGAGAAGCAATTTTGGTCTCCGAAGAGAAGCAATTTTGGTCTCCGAAGAGAAGCAATTTTGGACTTCTACACGGGTGAAATGTGCCTCCGAAAAGGGCTTTTGCCTCCGAAAAGGGCTTTTGCCTCCGAAGATGGCTTGTGCCTCCGAAGAGGGCTTGTGCCTCCGAAAAGGGCTTGTGCCTCCGAAGAGGGCTTGTGCCTCCGAAGAGGGCTTGTGCCTTCGAAAAGGGCTTTTGCCTCCGAAGATGGCTTGTGCCTCCGAAGAGGGCTTGTGCCTCCGAAAAGGGCTTGTGCCTCCGAAGAGGGCTTGTGCCTTCGAAAAGGGCTTTTGCCTCCGAAGATGGCTTGTGTCTCCGAAGAGGGCTTGTGCCTCCGAAGAGGGCTTGTGATTGCCTGGAAGTTACTTTCTCATGGTCGGAGGGGTCCACGGGACAGGCGCAAGTTGCTTGATTGGATGTTTGTTTGTACAAACGATCGCAATCAATTAACGAGGTGCCCCTTTGGTAGTCCCACCGATCTTTTTGATTGAGTAAAGCACTCCCATTTATTGGCATGCCTCGTTAGAGGGCTTTGGTTGGTGTGCCAGGAAGGTTGCGTCGTAGGGGCAAGTAGATCCATGGGATGGACACAAGCTGCCTGATCGGATGCATCACAATCAGTTAGCGAGGGTCTTATTCCTTCTGCTTGGGAAGGTATCCCTTTAGTGGATCTACCTGCTTTCCTGTTGAGAGGCATACATCCCTTTGGCTGTTTCCACGTTTGCCCGCTCATGTTGTATCATCATCCGCCAATCTGCGATCCTTTATCATTGTTTCCAAGCGCGTCTTCCTTTCTTTTGCAAGTAAGTTGCTTTATCCGAAGAAGTAGACTTCACTGTTGAATGACTCCACAGAGTAAACGCAAGTTATTTGGTTGGATGCCTTTTTATATCAACGATCGCAATCAGTTAACGAGGGCTTGACACAGTGGAGCCGTCAACTTTTTATGTGAAGTTCCTCTTGTATGGGATTTGAGTTTAAAATTTTTGTTGCTTGAAATTTTCTTTAATAAATGATTTGTAAGGCTCGCTTAGCTTTGCGATGGGTGAGCTTTGCTTTAATGACCTGCAATATTAGATCGACATTTTAGCAATACATTTAGAGTATTTACACATCGAAATATAACAGGCATTTTATAATAGAAAACACAGAATGCATAGTTTTTCATTATTGAGTCACGCTGATTTCTCAGCGGTTTACAATGCAGAAGTTACACATCCATCATTATTTTTACAAATTCAAGCAATGCTGTTAAGTAAAAATGAATGCTAGTTATTGTTGTTTCAGAATCTCCAAGTTGGATTTCCATTTGTGCTTGATTCACAGCTTTTGGATTTTTATGCCAGAGAAAGTGAGAGATGCCCCAGTCGCAGTTTTGTGGGTAATTAATAGTCATCCCAACTTCTGCTTGCTGGGTATGGTCCCCCTGTGATAGCATTAATGACAAGCTTTTCTGAATCTTGCACTACAGTGTTGTTGTGAGAATCGGATTGATGGGTACGGTGTTGTTGATCCCGAGTGGATGAGGTTGGATCGACTCCGCTTCTCTTAACGTATTGTTGGAGTTTACCTTGTTCCAGCAATTCTTCAATCACTTTCTTTAACTGGCGACATTGGTCAGTGTCATGGCCAGGTTGATTGTGAAATTGGCAGAATTTTCCATTACTCTTTGCACCTTTCGTCATCTCAGGTGGCTTAGGATACCGGACAACGTCTTTTGTTGCAAAATAGATATTTCTTGGTGTATCAGTTAAAGGAGTATAATCCGAAGAATTAAAGCGGCGAGGTTTCTTTTCATTTCCCTGGTTCTTTCCTCCTTCATTCTCCCTTTTCTGACTTTCAGACTCTCTTTTCTTAGATGGGACACTGTTATTATTAGTTTGGGCAGCAACCACCTTCGACGTCGTAGAAAGGCTTTCAAGGCGAATGAACTCGTCGGCCTTTTTATAAAATTTATCAAGTGAGTTCGGTTCCTTCATCTTTAGCCATATTCCAAATTTACTCGATTTATCAATGGCTCGCATCAAAGAAGTCAGGATCATGCGTGGTTCTGCATTTTCTACCTCGGCCAAAGCTATATTGAAACGGTTCAAGAAAGATTTGATTGATTCTCCGGGCGCTTGTTCAAGGTTAGACAGTGACATTATATCCTTAGCTTTTGAAGCATACAATCTGAACTGTTCTTTAAACTTTTGCGTTAAGTCGGAGAACTTATCTACAGACCGAACTGGAAGCTTTGTAAACCAAAGTAAAGCCACGCCTTCGAGGTATACCGGAAAGTATCGACACTTGATCTCGTCTGATGCTCTTGCACCGGTCATATGCCAATCGTATTTGTATAGGAAATGATTAGGGTCAGTGGTTCCCCTATAGGCTTGGATAGTAGGAGGTGCAAATTTCCTTGGAAATTCCGCTCTCAGGATCCTTTCAGTAAATGGAGTTCTGCTTGGCGCGAATCCCCAGTCAGCCTCATCCTCTTCCCTTTGCATGCTCTCTTTCATGATGCGGCCAACCATTTCAGACAGGTACTCTTTATTGTTCAAAGACACCTCCGGGCAAGCATCAGTTCTTCCCTCGGAAGTTTGCCCGGGCATATGTTCATGACAAGTTGGTTGCGGCATAGAACCATCAGCTTGGAAAGGTGGCATTTCAGGAAGGGTGGTTTGATGGTTTTCTGGTTGACGATTTGCCCTGAGCAGGGCAGTTATTCTATCCATCATCAAAGCATTTTGAGTTTCAATTTGTTGGTATAATCCAGAAACTGCGTCATCCAATTCAGCCCTGGTGACTCCAACGGTTGGAGTTGCTTGGTCTGTTGTTGGAGAAGCGGGAGTTCCTTCGTGAGCATTTCCGGATCTGATAGGTCTACCTCTTCTTCCAGGAGCCATTATTTCGGATCTGGTTTTTAAGAGAGGTTCTTTTTGTGAATCTTTGCGAAGCAATGGTGGATGATCGCCTGAGTTGGTTTCTCAGTGAAAGCACCAAAATGTTAACGGTAAAAAGTGAACGCTAACACCCGGTATGTGTAATAGAATTGTGAAAGCACCACCCGTTGGTACGGGAACAGAGTATAAGCTGAAAATAGCAGAAAAGCAGTAAATGAACAACGGATTTATAGTGGTTCGGCCCGTAATTGAGCCTACATCCACTTTATAGTCTTTTATTGCTGATTCGGTTACAATTTGATACAATATCCTTCTAAATACAATACAACTTGATCATGAAAACATTCTTGACTACTAGCTCGATCTTTGATGATAAAACTCGACGAATCCGTGTTGGATGTAAGGAGCTCTTCTCGAAGATTGTTGTAGTGTCTCGAATGCTTGAAGATCTTTGATTGCTGAATGAGAGGAGGCTTTGACAGCGTAACGGCGCTTGGAGAAATGAATGGCCAAAAGTCCCCCTCATGTTGGAAGTGGTGGTCTATTTATAGGAGCAGATTTCTGAGTTCTCGGTTTGGCCAAGTCATGAGTCGTGACCGACTCATGGTAAGTCGTGACTCGTATTCGACTTAAGATGTCTCGTGGGCGCCATATTTGGTCCATCTTGTGGCTCAGTTGGAAGAGAAGTGCTAAGTCGTAGTCGACTCATCAGATCAAAGTAGCACAGGCAAGGGCCTTGGATTCCAGCTTGATAGCCCTTAAGTCGCAGACCTGATGAGTCGTAAGACCTCTTGAGTCGTCAGTTCTCATGAGTCGCAGATTCTCATGAGTCGTAAGCCTGATGAGTCGTAAGACTGATGAGTCGTAAATCTTCTTTACTCGTTGAACCGTATGGACCATGAGTCGTAAGAAGCTTGTCTTCGCTGAGTCATGAAACTCTTAAGTCGCAGGCCACTTATAGCAAACCATGAGTTGAAGACGACTTATAGCAAACCATGAGTCGTAGACGACTTATAGCAAACCATGAGTCGTAGACGACTTATAGCAACCATGAGTCGTAGACGACTTAAGGCCTTCTAGATAGTTAGGTCGCTAGGCAAGTTCAGTCGCTGTCTCTTAAGTCGTAGAAGAGTTAACTTGATGAGTCGCAGCATGCTAAGTCGAAGCCTTCTTAAGTCGTAGAGACTTTAACTCGGAGCATTTCATAGCTCGGTATTGTTAGGTCGGAGCAGAGCTAACTTGCAATCTTAAGTCGACCACTTGTTAAGTCGGTTGACTTCTAGGTCGGCATACATCTTAAGTAGTTAGGTCGCAAGCTCCTTTAGGTAGTTGGGTCGTAGACTCCCTTAGGTCGTAGCTCCCTAACCCGGTAGGTCGTAAGTCGTTCAAACCGTAGATTCCTTTTCAGCAACTAAGTCGTGAGTCGTTGAGTACACAGGTTTTAGGCTTTTTAACTCGTAAGTCGTTGCAAAAAGGGAGTTAACACTACTATTCATACATTTTACTAGAAAAATAAAATAAAATATATATCGTACTTCTTTGTAGGGTGATCGAGTTCCTAATTAATGAATAGCATTACAAAATGCATTGCTCTAACCGAAAATATAAAATGAAAAAAAACCGTAGTTCCATCTTCTGATGGAATTTCATCCTTTGCAAACTGAAATATATGTCAAAAGGAAAGAAAATAAATGAATAAGTAATATTAGTTGGTTATTTTTAATGGCATGTTATTAAAATGAAAATTTAAATCATCTTAAAGGCTTTTGAATCAATACCCATTGAAAAGGTTGCCATCCCAATTGCACTTACTACAACGAGAAAATTCTGCACACACATGTAATTAATAACAGTGTGTATGTATGCATTCATTCTTACAAGCATAATAGTCATATCAACATTATTTGAGTTCTCCTTTTAGGTGTTGGGTTTATCAATAGGTGGCTCGTTAGAAAAACATAAGGTAAAAATATTCAAATTTCATATATAATAAGAATATAATACCAACTTCTAAATGGTGGCAGTTAAAATTATTAAAATACAACAATAGGCTTTTGCATGAAAGAATCTCTGAGTTAAAGAATAAATACCGTAGAAATAGTAGACCAACAAAGACAAACAACATAAATGCTCATGATAGCAGATCATGCAAATGAAGAAAAAAAAATTCCCAGTTTCAACTTGTGCTATTTCACCTAAGAAACAATGTAAACAAATTAGCTACTCATCTGAATATATGCTATGGGTTTCATCATTTATACTTCAATAATCATTAGGAAAAAAATCACTAAAGATCGTGAATAGTATATGTAAACAAAAGAAAATACCATATAATTGGATGAAATTCGAAGGTGCGAGGAATGAATAAGATATACCAAATTATCAATGAAGAGGAAAGTAGGAGAGTGAGATGTGGAGACCGGAGGACAAGGGAGGAAGTAGGATAGCGGGATAGGGGAGGAGGGAGGTAGCGACGAAAAGATGGGATGAACATGGATCTAGGGTTTGGGATTTAGGGAATTGATCTCCTTGTCGCCGTTTAGAACAAATTAGAAGCGGAAGGGTGGAAAAGTTGGAGTGCATGGGTGTAAACTTTTGAACGCATGCTTTTGGGAAAATGAGAATCTAGGTTTGCAACAGCCTAGGACCGTTTTAATATTGCAACAACCAAAAGCCGTTGCGAAAAGCCTTAGCAACGGCCCAAAGCCATTGCAAAATGGTTGCATAGTTGCATTACGAAATCGCTTTTATATGTAGTGGATGGCTGCTCAGAGCGTAGTAGCGGCACATGAGAAGATGTCGTCAATTGTGTCGGTATAGGAGCAAAAGCAGAAGCATCTGGTACATTGATAGACAGGGTATAATTAGCTCTCGAAGAATGTCTATCCATGTTGTATGGTAAAAGTAAGCGAGACTTGTGTCGTAGGGACGACTCACGAGCCCTTGTCCCATCTTTTATGGTCTTGGCACGAGCGCCTCCTTGGATCTGAATCATAAGAAGAATCGTGAGGGCGACTATATGGTCCGTGTTTCCTATACTTGCTTCCTTGACTTTTAATAGTGTCGTATATACCTTTGCGCTCCATTGAATCTACGAATGAAGCACAGATGAGTTAACACCAATATAATGGAAACGTAGCGCAAACGGAATAAGGGTGTAGTATCGTGTAGGTGTGGATGTGTCCCAGTGTCTTCCCACAGATCGTGGACTTAGAATTTGCTAACATGGTTTATTTCCTCTACACAAGTGGTTGTCACTTCATCGGTAGATAGATGGAAGATCCAATATCCCCAATGTTGATATTGCCAAGGCCAAAGGAGCCGAACTCGTCCGGTATACTTTCGAAGGACCGAGAAATATCACCATAAGGTGGAATGGGGATCTCCTATATCGTGGTAGCTAGTGGAGGTTATGAGGATGTCCGAGACGAGATGATCTTTATCTTTGGTCGGCGAGCTATAAGAAATGCTTGATCATCAGCACCTCCATCACTAGAAGACTCACGGCTCATATCGACATCATTATTGTCCCTACCATCACTCATTCCTTCCTTGGCATGATCACTCCTCGACCCTCCGCTGTCTCCGACCCTTTAACCTGTTTCAGGATCAACAACGGGGCTTGGAACTGGTGGCACCTCATGACCTTCATTAGCGTCTGTGGTGGCATTGCGTTATTGCGAGGAGTCATCATTATCTTCATTATTATCTTCCACAACTTCCAGAATGTGGCCGACACTATAGTCTTCTTCTAACAAGTCATAAACATGCAGATTCTCATTCGTGAGAAGTTCCCTCATTTCCCTCTCTTTGAGAGGAACTCAACGGAGATTAGCAAGAATACTTGGTAAGGCTGGACCACCACGCCATTTCGAATTATCTACAAAAGATAAGGAGTGATGGTCTGAGTGATTGAAGCTATAAAACCCATATCTGAAATGAAAGATAAAATAAGACTTACATTCGGATTGCCACCTTTGAGCAAAGCCAGGTGAGCAGCAAACAAAGAAAATTCATCCTTGAAATATCTTAGTTTGTTCCAAAGGCCCATCACTATGCGACAACCCCTGGAAGGTTCTAGGTAAGTAAGTGACAGAGGTCCTTTTCGATGTTTGAAGATATAAATATAACGAATCTCCCGAGTGTTGGGCTTAGGGTTCATATGGCGGATGAAGATAATATACATGTTATTCAAGAAATCGTAGCTATTGGGATGTAGTTGGGTCGGAGCTAGCTTCATGAATTGCGGAAATTGTGGAAATGATGTGGTTGAATGGTGGAACAAAACCAGCCATGAACATATACCAATTGCAAGCTGCATATCCTACTGACGAGAGATTCACTTGTTGATGGCGTGAATGAACCAACACATCCTTTTAAGGGATACCTTGTGTAACGACCCGAGATTTCACTGCTTTGATTTGCGAATATTTAATTAATTATAAATATTCAAATAATAGGATAATGAAAATAAAACTCTTTTAAATAATAATTAATGATGATGAAATCATTTTCAAATTTTATTTACAAAAATAATTAGTTTGAAGAAACATTGAAAATGTGACAGGAATTCGTTTTCTAAATTTTTAACTTTTCGTCGGCTAAATGTTGTCAGAATCATCGCAACACTTTTGTACAAACATATACACACATTTAAAAATATTTTGAAATGAAAATGCATATGTGTACATGTTTGTACACTAAGTATGCATATAAAAGAAGATAAGTTTTTTATACAAAGATATATTAATATATAAATATACCTTAGGGAACATAAATTAACACAAAGTACACATGCATTAAAAACATGTTTGAGCTTGGAAAAGGAGAGGTGACATGAGTGTGGTCTGAGGTACATGATGGTGAGGTGGCATGGCGATGTGGCAAGAGGAGATGGAGGGTAAAGGACCAAGAGTGTTTAGGTAATTTACTTTGTTCTTGCTTATAAATACCCCTTTAATTTCTTCAGTTTTGCCTTCTTTTAATTCTGACATATCTTTCTCAACTCTTAACCAAATAGAGGTTTTCTTTTTTTAAAACAATGTAAAATTCCAGTGGCTACTACTTTTTTGTGTACTAATTCTTCAAATTTAGAAACTAACTATGTCCAAACCTCATTTCTTTGCAGAGCATTTTCGAACCTAGATTTTCAAGTCTGAAAATACCTCTTCTTCTTTTGACCATATCTCTCTCAAAACTAATTGAAATTTAGTGATTCTTTTTTTAAATTGTAGAGAAAATAATTTTAAAGAACTTTTACTTCTACCACTTTTCAAAATACCAAGAGTAACATGGCGACAATTCGAGGGGAAGATGACCCATTTTCGAGTTGCTTTTTGTGGTTTTCAAGCTTTGCAAGTTCTAAAGTATTTCAAGTTTTCAAAAGAGTTTTGCAAAATTTTGGTGAGTAAATTTCTTAATTTTGGGAAAAGTTTTTACTTTTGCATTTATTAACTATTTGGTGATAAAATAATTTGATTGTTTGGTTGGATTATTGTATGGTTTGGATGCATATATATGTTGCTTATATATGTGAATGCATGTGGTTAAGTTAGTGTATGCTTGAATGTGAAGTCTAGATTTTTGTGAATGATGTAAATGCGTGATCTTGTTTGTTTGGGTTTGTGGGACGAATAAGTTGCTATGGACATAATTATGTGGTTGTTGTGCAAAGAAAAGTTAATAAAATTGACAATTAGATTTGATTATCGATAAAGAATCCTTTGTGAAGAGTAAGAGTTTTGGTTTGTAATCAAAATTGATTTTAAAAGTTAGAAATTGGGTTTCAAATTATTTATTTTGTGATTTGAAAAGTTAGTAAGCTTTCTATTATTAAGCTTCCAAAGAGAAAAACTGAAATATTTGCAAGTATGACATCATCCATAGCGATAATCGCTATGGGTGCAGTTTCTATAAAAGTCTGTTTTTTTGAAAATTCAATTTCATACTTTAAAATTATTTTGGAAAGGTTTTATAAACTTAATAATGGTGTTTTAGAAAGTTAATTAAGAATTTATTAATTAATTATTAAGTAATTAGTTTTGATAATTAATAATGAATTAAGTATTAAACAAGGTTTATTAATTATAATTAAGCAAAGATTAATTGCTAATTAATTATCTTTTAAAAGTAATATTAATTTTAATTAATTTTTGATTATGGAAGATTTATTTTTAATTAACTATGAGTTAAGTATATGATTTATTTTTACTTATATAAGTATAAGGTTAATTATTAATTTATTATTAGTTAAGTGTTTAATTATTTTTAATTATAAATTAATTAAGGTTTACTTTATTATTTAAGTTTTAATTAAATATTATTTTATTTATTAATTGAGATTAATTAATATTTTAATTATTAATGAAGGTTTAAATAATTATTTATAATTAATAAAGGATTAATTTGGGTTTAATCATTTATATAATGGTTAATTATTATTTAAGGTTAATTATTTATTAATTTATAATTAAGTTAAGAATTAATAAAGATTAATTGTAATTTAATAAAGGGTTTAACTTGTAACTAATCATTTTAAAATGGAGTTTAAGTTCTTAATCCTTGTTTTCCAAGAATCAAATTATTTTAAAGGTACTTCTTTTCAAGGATGGTTTTGAACATAAGGGATTCAAATGTCGATACCATTAAGTAGAAAACAATTGTAAAAGAGTTATGTAAATGGTTTGATTGTGTGGACATGTATTAGCAGAATAAATCTCCGCTCTACTATAATGCAATTGTTTATTGTGTGGACATATGTTAGTAGAATAAATCCATGTTCTGTTATAAGTTGATTGGTTGAATTGTTTTGGACATCTATTTAGCAGGACAAATCACCATCCTGCTATTATGTTGTTTAGACATGTATATGCTAGTTGAGTTGTATTGATATGTTAGTCCCTGATTTGATAATGGATTTGATTTACATGTATGTTGGCCTATGTAAATAATTGTTAAGTGGCTTGGAATTAAATTAAAACTAAATGGTAACTTAAATAAGTACCGATGGGAATGCTAACCTCTTTTCGAATTTAAAAAGTATGATTTTGAATTGACTTCAATTCTTTAATCAATTTGGGTTTAAAGTTTATAAATGATTTTCAAGTTATTTTATTATTTATAAAGGTATTTATAAATAATAACTTGTTTATAAAAATAAGTTTTACTAAGTAAAAAGGTTTGTAAAGGATTTTTCATAGAGAAGATTTATATAAGGAGTTTTAAATGGGAAATGTTTTATAAATGATTATAGAGGTTTGTGAAAAGGTTTTGTAAATTGACTTGTAGACTTATAAAAGTGTTTTATAAATTGACTTCTGAAATTTATAAGTTATTTGAATTATGAAGTGAGCTTTTAAAAAGGGAATTGTTATAAAGGGTGAGAGGTTTGGTTTTATAGTAAGTAATGTTTGTAAAAAAAAGGGAATTTGAAAGGAAGAAATTTGCCAAATGTTCTGATAATATACTTATACCGTTGAGATAAGTATATAAATATTTTTCGAGTGTAAAAGGGAAATTAGGGTTTTGGGAATAGTGTTTTAAAGATATCTTTTGATCAGTTTTGCAAAATATTTTAATTAATGGAAGATTAATTAATAAAGGCTTGGTACATCCCATATGGAATCAAATCAATGGTTGAATGATTGTTCATTTGATAGTTAAATAACCGACTACCAAATTTGGACCAAAACATAACTTTGAAAATATCTAGGGAAAACACATGAGTTATATGGCACAGTCATCCCCAATGATGCTTTAGTGTGTGTATAAATCTCGTATTTGTTCTCTTAGGATAGATGATAAGGAAATCCATCCACAAACGGTTAGGAGGTGAACGCCGCTCTTATCTTTTATCTGCTTATTTCCTAAAGAACCTAGGTTGAGTTTACCAAAAACTATCGGAACTTGTTTCGAAAAGACCGAGATCGGATATGTTATCCGAAAACCACTTCGATCCAACTCAAGCGTTTCGAAATGAAGACATCTTGAAGAGTATGGAACCGAAGACAGAGCCATTGAAGTGCAAGGGCTGCTTGTTATTAATCTAGAGGATTATTCCAAAATGGATGTAGTAGAAGTAGTGCCTTCAGTTTGTCCTTATTCTGGACAACTCGTATGGATGAATGCTGGCACTGCATTGTTGCCTGGAAGGCATTATTAGCATTCTAAGTGGGATTGCTGTTCAAAAGGTAAGCATAGCCTCAAGTCTTATCAACCGGGAATGACTAAAATAGAGGAGATGTAGCAGGGCTAAGCGGGTCGCTCCCATTAGGGTGTGTAATCACCTTTCTAGATGGATCTACATATATTATGGATTGGTTGTGCATGAGATCAGGGTTGCAAAACAACCAGGGTGATGACATATTCGACACTATCCAGTAAGGGGTAGGTCGGTCTTGTGTTGGCATGTGTTAACAAGAAATCTTATCAACATCCCTAATGTTATTCATAAGATAATTTAATCTGAACAATACCAAGTTGTTAAGAGGATTTTCTCCTTCGTAAACATGCCTTTCGACTAGAGTGATACAGTCAAAATGATTTGAGGTGATAGCTCTATCTCCCAACCAAATTGGCTTAATTATAAGGATTAATAAGGTTGCCTAACCTTTCGACAAGATTGGCTTAGTCAAATGAGTTAATAAGGCTATCCCAACCCTTCGACCAAGTTGATACAGTCGAAAGGCCTTAATGAGTTAATTTTGGGGCATAGTTTTTAAGATCATCATTTTATTGAGTCTTGTCCTCCTAGTGAGTCGAAAACAACCTATCATCTTTGTGCTCCACCCCTTTCGATCATGTCGAAAGGTAATATTCAAGACCTTTCGATTGTGTCGAAAGGGGTTGCTTACTTCACTAGTATGTCTCAGTTGCTTTCGACCTTATGGTTTTGTTATTCTTACTATGGAACCCCTTCGAAAGGGTTATTGGTGTCTTAAAGGGTTGATCCCCTTCAAATGAGTTCCACTATGTATGACTGTAAGCCAAATATAAACTAAGATTCCTTTCGAAAATACTCCTTTCGATCAAGTCGAGAGGGGTTTTTCCTTTCAGAGCAGTCCTAGCTTATTATTGTCCACAATTCACTTTGTTTCCTTGTATAAGATTAATTTAGGTATTCCCAAGACTCATGCACTCAACATGGTCGACACCCCCATCATCATTTCGGTTTCCAGTGTTAAATATAGGTTCCGATGATGATGTGTTTCGACTGGAAATGCCCAAGTCGATCTTATACACAGTATAGACAAAAAGAGATCATGAGGAAAGGTTAGAATCATTTGCAATTGATCATTAGTCTAACTAATGATCTAAATGATCTTCCTCGTCGCCAATATCCTTAATGAACAAGCCATCTCCCATTTTTATTCATAATCCAAAATGAGTTACAAGATATTGAGCCTTTTCCCTAATTTGATTTAGGGTTTCTTCCAAATACAATTGTCATTAAGGAAGTAGAGTAAAGAAAATGAAGTCAGGATTCCAGAATCCGATCCCCAAAACTGGACCCCTTGGGTATTATTTATTGGTGAGTACGGGTCGATCCGCAGGGAATTGTTAGATTTAAATTTCCTATTCAATCAAATTAAACCAAAGTCGAGAGAAGATTGTTAAGCTAGAAAATGAGAAAACTAACAAACTAACAACTACAAAAGTGAATGAAAACTATGAGAATCAAATGACATTTTAGAGATAAATCCACTCTCTAGATCACATAGTTCAACAAATTATGAAATTATGATCTCTCTTTTTTTGTCATTAGTAAATTTAATTGATGTGTTTATCATAAGTATGGCTTATTTGTGCTATTAATTAGCTCAACATAAACCATCAAACTATAACACACCCCTTAAACCACTTACTAACTCTCATGAAAATGACAACAAGTTGAAAATGAAATCTATTTTAAGTATGGCCTATTAACTATTAATTAGAAATATAGACCATCAAATTTTAATTTCAACATTCACTTCATTACCATCATATGTAGATGAAGAGGTAATTATTGTTTGTGATTGTTTAAGCATAGCCTATTTGGTGTCAACAATATAGGCTATCAAATTCAAAGAAAAAACAACAAGTTAAACCACTTCAAATGTTCCCATTAAGCACAAAAAGATATCATAATTGATCAAATTATGTTGAAGCTACATAATTAGAGAGCTTCATTACCCTAAATTGAAGGGGTTTAGCCTCTCATATTTGTTATCAAATCAACAAACGTAGCTTGCAACATTAAAAAAACAAGAGGAAAACGAGAGCAAAATGAAAAGAAAAACTAATCTACTTGCGTAAAGTAAAATCTACTCTACTTGCATAAATAAATAAATCTACACTACTAACATGAAAGGAAATAAACAAAAGAAGAAAAGAGCATGTATTGAAATTGCATAAAAGAATTATATAAAAGAAATGGCAAGTAGCCATGAAAAGAAAGAGAGCTTGCATTTTAGTTTTGATCCTACACTAAACTAAAGAGAAGAGCCTAAAAGAATAGAGTAAGTGAGTTACATGAAGATATGGGGTGTTTATACGTGTTTTAAAGCCCTAATTCACTTTTTGGGAACTACCCAAACTACCCCTCTAGGAAGTGTGGTGGCCAAGTAATCATTAGCATGTGTTAATCCTCATTGAGATGTGCATGAGGCTTTAAACTCTATTAGCATGTGCATTAGCCTCTAATTTCTACATTAAGGTAGGTGGGTAGGTGGGGTCCTCCATGATCCATGACTTTGAATTATTATTTTTGAAAAAGGGGTTCAAACTTTTCTATTAAGAAATAAGAATAAGGTCCAACAAGATACAAAGCAAAGCCTATAACCAGTCCAAAACAAAAACCAAAAAAACAAAACAAAAACTAAACTCGTTGGGCTATACAAACAAATACAACCCAAACCCAGTTTCAGGCCCAAAGAAAAGAAGCCTCCCGAAGACATAGAAACTTCTCGATAACTCCCGAGAACAGCCATACGACTTTTCATTCTCTTCCTAACTCCAAACTTACCAAAAAGAAAACTCACGAGAAACAGAAATGGCTGCTGCCATTAAACTTCTGATCTACTCCTTTACTCGGAAACTCCATCTCTCCAGACTTACTTGAGTAAGTAAACTAACTAAAACTACTGCTTAGTTCCTTATAGCCTTCAAACTAACGAGGATTTTTAGATCCATGTCAGGGAAGCTGCAAAAACTTTAGATCTGAGATTTGTCACCGATCTGAACGATTTACCAAGCTGTTTCTCAGGACGACTCTAAACAAGATAAGTTTTGATATGGCTTCTGTATTCCTCAGTAAGTCTGCTTCCTTTGAATCTTCTAGTATATCCATATTAATACAGCTTCTTATTATCCAGGAATCCACAGACAAATTGCTCCACCCAATAACAGGCTCAAAGATTAGAAGCCTCCCGAAAGATTTTAGATCTTAGATTCATCTGAGATCTGAAAGTCTTGCTAAACCATAGGGAAACTCAGCTGTTTCTCAAGACGACTCTAAAACAAGATAAGTTTTTGAAAGTTTCTGTTTTCCTTAGAACAGCTGCTTCCTTAGAAGCTTCTAAAATATCCATAATAAATCAGTGTCTTGCTATCCAGGGATCCACAGACAAATTGCTCCACCTGCAGATCAATAAAACTCAAAAACTACTGTTTAGTTAGAGATGTAAAACAGATATAATGTAATTTAGAGAGGGAGAGAATCAATGTAAGATAAAACAGGTACTTGAGATCTGAATCCAGAAGACATAGGAACAATAAAGTAGCAAGAGAGACAGGAATTATGATAATGTCCCCAATTCAGCGTTGGGAGGTATGACCCCATTTCAAAGCAATTTCCAAGTTCATGCCAGTGCTGTTCTGATAATATTTTGATTTTGCCATTCTGATGTTCATAGTTTGGAAAATTTTTAAACAAACTTTCGACCCTTCTGTAAAACGATTTTGAAAAATCCTTTCATTTCTTTCTTTCCAAATGTGCCAGACACAAACTGAGAGTGAAAGTTGGAATAAATCAGACTTGAAATTTCGAGCATTGGATATAGAAACAATTTTCGTTAAATCCTCCTTTAAGATAAAAGAAAAAGTACTTCTAGGATTGACGAAAAATTTTTTACAACTCCAAAACCAGATCTTTTCTGTAAAGTCACATTGAAAAAATAGATGTTCTATATTTTCAATGTGACTATTACAAAACACACAATTCTGATCGACCACAATCTGCTTCTGAATTAATCTTTCTTTTGTCAAAAGAAAATCATTTATAGCCTTGAAGAGACAGACTGCCATTTTAGGGACATGTATTTTGCTCCAAACCATAGTCGCCCAAAATTTAGTATCAAACCTAGTTCGAACCGAGTTCCAAACTTTTTTAAACTGATATCGCCCATCCGAAGTACACTTCCAAGACCAGAAATCCCTCTCTTTGTCATTGTGAATCTTTACATCTTCAATTTCACTCTGTAATTGAAATAGAAAGCTATACAAGTCCCATTTCCATTCACCATTTCTTAAAATCCTGCTAAGCATTATATTATCTGTCCCAGTTCTAAAAGCAGTGTCTCTACCAATGCGTTCCATAATAGAACTCCCATTTAACCAAGGATCATACCATAACGACGTAGATTTACCATCTACAATGTTAAGGGAAAAACATTTCAAAGATTCATGTCTATTTTTAAGAATACACTTCCACACCCCAGAATCATCCGAGCGCTGGTTAATATCCCAGAAACTTTTAAGCCCTATGTATTTTCCATGCATAAAAACCGCCCAGCTGCCTTCTAGGTTAATGATTTTCCAAATCAATTTGATATAAAGCGTTTTATTCATCTCTTCTAAGTTTCTCAGACCCATACCTCCTTCTTCTTTTTGTCTACTTAGAACCTCCCACGGGATCTTACTACTGCGACTTTTCCAAAGAAAATTTAGTATCATATGTTTAATCTTCTGAACAGTAGCAATAGGGAGGTAGAAACATTGCATCCAAAACTGAATTATAGGGTATAAAGTTGATTTTATAAGTTCCAGTCTCCCTGCTAAGCTCAACATTTTAGTTTCCCATCTTCCAATCCTAACTTTGATCTTCTCTATCAACGGAGAACAATCCTTATCCCTCAAGTTAACGCTTGACAGAGGAATACCCAAATACCTTATCGGAAGTGTAGCTTGTTGAATGTTGAGAATAGAACAGATGTCTGTACAGCCATCTACCCCTTTCCCAAAAAAGATGTTAGATTTCTCCGCACTTAACTCCAATCCAGTGACCCTTTTCAAAGTTTTAAAAACTTCATTAATAGCATACGCAGTTTGCACATTAGCTTTAGTAAAAAGAATTATATCGTCTGCGTAAATCAAGTGAGTCAATTTGTTACCAAAGTCCGTAACAGGAGAGATCAGACCATCCCTTACTTTTTCTTCCATAAGTAGCGTAAAATATTCCATTACTAGGGTAAATAGGATAGGAGACAGTGGGTCTCCTTGTCTAAGACCATTAGAACCTTTAAAGTAACCGTGCGCTTCTCCATTAATAATGATTGAAAAAACTGGGGTCTTAATAAGATTTCCAATAATTTTTATCCATTTATCCGTAAAGCCCAAGCTTCTTAACATGTGAATAACAAAATCTCTATTAATCGAATCATATGCTTTCTTTAAATCAACTTTTATACACATGTATTTATTATCCTTTCTTCCAAGACCTCTAATTAATTCATGAGCTAACAAAATACCATCTCCTATAGATCTCCCATTTATAAAAGCCGTCTGGTTATGAGATACCAACTTATCCAAAAAAGGACCCAATCTGTTACATAGTATTTTAGAGAGAACCTTGTATAAAGTGTTACAACATGCAATTGGTCTGAAGTCTTGAATACAGGAGGAATGATCCTTTTTAGGTATCAAATGAATAAACGTGTGGTTCCATTCACTAATGATTAGACCCTTTTGAAAAACATCATTTAAAGCTTTATAAATAATATCTTTCGAAAGATTCCAATGCTTCTTGAAAAACAACGAATTGAAACCATCCGGTCCTGGCGAAACAGTGTCTTTGATATCCCACAAAGCGAATTTGATTTCTTCTAAAGAAAAATTCTTATTTAAAAAATTAGCCCCAAACTCAGAAATAACCGTTTTGCAAATCACTTCAGGAAAATGAACACATAAAGGTTGATTATAAGTTTGCTTGAAAAAATCAATAGCCTCTTCAGCAAATTTATTGTCCGATATCACCTTACCGTCTACATTAAGGTTAGTCAAACGGTTTCTACTCCTTCTGTTAGACATTTTGGCGTAGAAAAAAGCAGATCCCTCGTCCCCCATCATTAGCCAGTCACATTTAGCCTTTTGTTTTGCCGCCACGAATTCTTTCTTTAATGCAAGATCCAAGTTAGTCTTGGCATTTTGAAATTCCAAAGCTAAGTTATGGTCATTAGAATTTTCCAAAAGCTTTTGAAGACTAGAACATTTATCTCTCAATACATTCACCTCTTGTCTAATGTTACGAGAATTAACACTCCATCTCTTGAGCTCCCTCTTAATGTTTTTGAGAATGTTAATAACTTGGAACAATGGTCTGTCGATTTGGTTGGTAACCCAAAGTTTCTCAACCAAAGGAAAATATTGGTCGCATAAAGACCAATGATTCATGTATCTAAACGGACTATTCTTAACCCTAGAGATAGAGGTAAACGAGACAAGAATAGCATTGTGATCGCTCACCGTAGGAGGTAAGAATTCAACTGATAATTCAGGGAATAAGTTAATCCAGTCAAGGTTAGCAAACACCCTATCAATTTTAGAGAAAATATTTCTACCCGGGCCCGACCACCAAGAAAATTCAAATCCTTTAATATTTATCTTCATTCCTTTTGTATCTTCTTTGTGCATGCATATATGTTCATGAAACCACTTGTATTTGAGTTCAAATCCCTACAAAATAATATAGAAATTTTCAATTAAATTTTCTCAAATTAATATATGCACAAAATGACCAATTTGCCCCTGGATGAAGATGAATATGTGACGATTTGAAAATAATTTGAATTTTGGTTTGAACATGTTAAAACACCCAATATGATCATTTACTTAATTTAATTCGATAAATATGGTAGTAAAAATATGCATATTTACGTGCACATCATTTATAGTTGCAAGCGGCCCCCCTTTTGCGCCCTTGCTTTTGACCGGGTCGAAAGGACCCCTTTTTATATGATGTTTTAGGCCTTTCGACATAATCGAAGGCCATGCCTCTTTTCAATGTTGTCAAAAGGTCTCCTTTGCTCTTCTTGCCTTACTTTAACGGGTCCTTTATCCTTTCTAGACCTTTCGACTGAGTCGAAAGGGCCTTTATGATCCTTTCGTCTTTGTTGATTTCGAAGTATCGCTTCCTTTACAACACCCTTCGACACTGTCGAAAGGTGTCCTGAATGCTTCTTCACCTTTTTGTTGTTAGTGGAAGTAAGTTTGGGGTTATCGACACTGTTAATAGGTCGATTATATTGGTTTTGAAGAGATTCAATTATCAGTGGTTTCGATGATGTTGAGTAGCCCCTGAATGCATGCCTATGGGCTGCTGCGGAATCTTCTTTTAATATTATGGACTTCGACTGGTTCGAAAGGCTTGTATATGATTTCGAACAGGCTGTGTTGGGGGTGAAACCTTTGACTTCGAAAGGTTTGCCATGTAGCTGGGAGAGCATCATCGGTTACCATCAAAAGGGGTTCCGAAGTCATTCTTGCTTGTTTATCTGTATCGAAAGGTTGGTAGTGGCGGAAGGTTCTATTTATTTCCATCTGGGTCGAAGGCCTTTGTACTGTATGTGTAGTTGGTGCCTTTGACTCCTTCGATACCTACTCAATGCCTTTGAAACACCCTTTTTACGTCCTTTATGATGTCTTGGCCTGTTTTCTTCATTGAAACCTCAATCTTATTAACCTTATTTCATACTTATGCTCTCAAGAATGTTTTATGGCTAACATTTTGCCCCCCCCCCTCCCGTATGAAAGAAGCTTTTGTTCTTTAGGACAAAGATTTCATAACTTTCTTACTCTTCATAACTTTATTTTCTCCTGCAAAATTCAAATTTAGTGATATTCACCGTGGTTATTATCATACTTATATGCATGTTTAGTAATAAGTCAGCATACTAATGCCCTCATTTGCTTACCAAGCATCATTTGGAATTAATAAACACCAACTTTAGTTTTGGCATTAAGAAAACCAGCCTGAAACTTTCGGTTGTCTACAATAGACTCAATTACATCATATCTCCAGTTTAGGATTCGATAAAGATTAGAAAATTATTAATTCCACCCAGATTAGGGTATTCACTTATGAAGTTTGGAAGTTGATAATGTGACATCCAGAATCCAGATAACAATATCCGAAAATAATCCTTTGTGTGGCATTTCTGAACCTAGATTCGGGTTTTCCGAGTAAATTAAACAGGAATTAGTAGGCATTGTCTTTATATCAAGTCCCTAGCCCAGATGAGGGCATATGTTAGACAATCATTATTGCAAAAGAATCTCTAACCCAGATTAGGGCACTTATTGTTTAAGCAGACTTTTATTGCAGTAGATGTTACAATAGAAATCCTTTGCCCGGATTGGGGCATGTGTTGGACAACCAGAAGTCTATAGAAATTATCTTTTACAATAGAAGCCACAAACCCAGATTAGGACTTTAAGGCAAAATCAGATAATAATCTTGAAACCCATGTTTGAGTATAAAGAATCGTAATGATCAATAATGTTCCTATACCCAGATTCGGGCATAATAGAGATGGTGATTAATGAAGTCCCGAAACCCAGATTCAGGTATTTGTGATAGATAAATAGAATTCCGTTATTAAAATTTCACACCCAGATTAGGGTTTGAATGAGTAATTGTCTCGATACCCAGATTCAGGTATAAAATAATGAAGTTCTGAAATGAATATCCTGAAACCCAGATTTGGGTATTTAATTGATGATGTTTAGTAATGAAAATCCCGAAACCCAGATTTGGGTATTTAATTGATGATGTTTAGAAATGAAAATCCTAAAACCCAGATTTTGGTATTTATAATCGGAGCTCTGTTCTACTTCTTTGATGTGTGAACCCTTTAGGTCTTGTATAGAAGTAATATGTCCAGTTGCCTCTTGAACCTGGACATCTTAGTCCGTAATTTGAAATGCTTCTTTCTCGAGCTTGAACATCTTAGTTCAAGATCTGATGAGCCTCTTCTCTGGCTTAGACATCTTAGTCTATTGCTGAAGATGCCTCTCTTCGGGCTTAGACATCTTAGTCCATTATTGAATGAGCCTCTCTTCGGGCATGGACATCTTAGTCCATTGTTGAATGAGCCTCTCTTCGGGCTTGGACATCTTAGTCCATTGTTGAATGAGCCTCTTCTTGGGCTTGGACGTCTTAGTCCATTGTTGGTCGGTGCTCTTGGTTAGCTCATCTTAGAGACCGGAACCAAGGACTTACCCGACCTCCCTTCAGGAGGTGGTCTGCCCTGGCCCTTTTGCGGCGCAGACAGGGGCTTGTTCAGTGCTTTTGAAACACCCCACACCCCTTAGTATACGCACAAGGACACACTAAAGGATGAGGTGGGTTGTAGGTATAATTAAAGCTAGCAGAGACTAAGATTCACAAGACAAAATAGATAAATAATAACATAGCGGAAGTAATAAAAAAACAATAAGTGATTTTAAAAATTAATACTTCATAAATACTTCAGACAAACCACATATGTTCCAAATACCAAATACAATTGTCTTATGAAAATAAAATCTCAGTCTCATCAGAAAAACCGGAGTACAAACACAAACTTTTCCTCAATACAGTGCCAGTACAATAAAAGAACAAAAAGCTGGAAATAAAAAGAAGGAATACATGATAGGCTCTCCAGGTCTCCAAGAAGCTGCGGTCTATCTTCCTTGCCTCTGATTGCCTATGGGGGGAGAAAAAGGGGAAAATAGAGGAGTGGGTCAGACTAAAAGTCTGGTGAATGATAGTAATTACTAGAATCTTTAAGCAAAGTAAAATTAATAGACCTTACAACAGTTCTAGTATATAAAAGGAAACAAAGGAAATATGAGAAGGAATATGAATTAACTTGATAAATATAATTGATTAACTTTGATTGTTTGCACTTGTCTTTGATAGCTGCTTTGATTAGGCTGAATTCTTAATCCTATAATTAGGCTGAAATCCTAATTCTACCCTTTGATCGGCCTGCTGCTCCATAGACCTTACTACGGACTAGACACAATATAACTCCCTATACAGAAATGGTGTCTACGAATGACATGCAAAGTATCTACCGTGGACTAGACATTATATAGCTCCCTACACAGAAGGCAATGGTGCCTACGAAAGGCACACATACTAAGCGTTTGGAACACATAACGATTACTGAGCACAAATGGAAGTCGCACGCGTAACCGCCACCATGCTCATGTTACCTGTTGTTCCACCTATTTGGTCTTTTTATTACCTCAAGCTCCAACATAAACGTGCCCCTCATCCCACTTCAGACTAATGTGAGATCACCGTGTCCGTAGAAAATAAGGGAAATGCCGTTGGTACTGGCCCGTCATCCAAACAATATCTAGTTGCGCCCCTTGCCCAAATCCCTATGATTTGGACTTCTACGTATTGACCAATTACTACCATTATTAGCATAAGCGTGCCCCTCGTCTCACTTCAGGTTTATGTGAAACACCGTGTTCATAGAAATAATAGGGAAATGCTATTCAGTACAGGCCCTACTTTCATCTTTGCTTATTAACTTAGATAAATTATTTAAATAAGCCTTTACAATTTATCTCTATTATCTTTTCTTATTAATTTATCCTAAGTCTTAAAATAATCCTCATTCTATTCTATTTCTTATTATAACCTGCGTTATAATCATGCTTATTACTTAACCCAAGGTCTAAGTATAAAAATAAGCTTCTTTCATCTTATACTCTTTTAGTTATAATTCTAAGTTATAACTAGGCCAATTATCTTTAATTAGTCAAATTCTAACATTAATATCATAATTAGGCTCAATTTCAGTCTGAATTCCATTTTTATTACAGTCTTTACAATTTACATCTTATCTTCCGTTATTTCAATATTCTTATAATTTTAATCCATATTCGCGTTTAATCTATTCTAATCCATACGCGAAGAAGAAGGAAAAATAAAAGAAAACTGAAAATAGAAGAAAAACCAAAGCATCGGAAAAAGATGTAAATAACGCATAAATAATAGTAAATAAAATAAAATACTATAAATAAACTGTAAATAAATGGAAAAGCTATAATTAACAGAAATAAACTAAAATTAACTGAAAAAAATAGCTAAAACAAAATAGACTGAAGATAATTCTAAAAAAACTGTAAATAAACTACTAAAAAGGTTATTCCAAAAATCGTAGTAAAACTACAACTATTGGAAACCCTATTATTTTAAATTAATTAAAGAAATCTAAAATAATTACAATCACTCACCTGTGGTCCTAAGCTCTTCCCTTTTGGTCTTCCCGGATCCACTTGAGGGTATTAAAATATTTTTTAAAAAAGATTCTCTCCTTGGAAAATTATTCCTTTTAGGGTCCTTCCTGAAAAAGTGAACCCAAGCGGAGAAAATCTGGAATAAGAAAAAGTGTTAGGCCTGGGGTTCTATTTATAGGTGTAGAAGTGGATCTCGGACCGTTGGATTTGAGGACTGAACAGGATGAAACCACGTCATAGGCTGAATAGGATCCATCGGATGCAAGAACGGAAGGACGGAATTGGCTAAAAGAGTGCAAATGACGCATACAACGTTCGAACGAACGAAACAAACTTTTGTTCGTTCAAAAGGTGAGGCGGGTCGACCGGACGGTCGACCGCCTTGGTGCCTAGGTCGACCGACCGGTCGACCTAGCCCATATTATTTTTGTTTAATTCATAACTTGCCCATATTAGCTCGGATTCTGACATTCTATATGTGGAAATTGACCAAAAAATTACCATGGACACAATGATGCAACTCCCGTGGCTCAATTCTGATAATTTCACAAAGTTATTTTATCATTTAATTAATTCGCTAATTAATTATTATAGTTTAATTTTCCGGGTTGTTACAGCTTTACCATGGCCATCTTATGGCGTGGATAAAGGCTTACTCCATCCTCCTTCCAAGAGGTGCCTACCCTTGGCCCTTTTGCGGCACGGATAAGGGCTTGTTCTGTGCTTTACACCGACCATCTTATGGCGTAGATAAAGGCTTACTCCATCCTCCCTCCAGGAGGCACCTTGATCTGACCAGAGGCGCGGCTAAGGGCTTGTCCGGTGCTTTAACCTGGCTATCTCATGGCGCGACAAAAGGCTTACCCGCCCTCCCTCCAGGAGGTACTCTGCCCTGGCCATCTCGGCGTGGACAGAGGCTTTTCTACCATCTTAGGTAGGCTACCATCTTAGGTAGTATCCAAATATAAGGAGCATTTCACTCCCAACCATGTAGATTTTCTATTTTCAAAAAGTAGCTCTTTATTGATTCATCTTTGGAAAATATGGCCTTAAATTCTCAGCATTCCATGTTCTAGGCACCATATTGCTATCTAGTCGTCACAATTTGTAGGCTCCCGGAGGGATTACTTTACAAACGACTAATGGTCCCTCCCAGTTTGGTCCTAGGGGTCCATCCGCAGGATTCTTTGTATTGGCCATTACTCTATGGAGTACCAAGTCTCCTTCGTGAAATTATCGAGCTTTTGCTCTTGAATTGTAATACTTCGAGATTCTTCTCTGATATTCAGCTGTTCTTACCGCTGCTTCATCTCTTAGTTCATGTATCAAATCCAATGATTCTCTTTTTAACTCTTGATTCTTATCGTATGCGTAGGAAATCCTTTGGTGTGAGGGAATCTCAATCTCGATTGGTAGCATCGTCTCACACCCATATGTTAAAGAATAAGGGGTATGTCATGTTGTTGACTTAGCAGACGTTCGGTAAGCTCATAACACAAGTGGTAGCTCTTCTACCCAATTTCCTTTTGCCTTGTTTAGACGCTTTTTCAGAATTGTTTTTATGGTTTTATTTGCAGCCTCAACTACTCCATTGGCTTTTGGATGTGCAACAGATGAAAAACTTTTAATAATTCCATTCTTATGGCAGAAGCAGGAGAATTTTTCGCTCTCAAATTGGGTTCCATTGTCAGAAATTATTTTCAGGGGAATTCCAAACCCGGTTATGATGTTCTTGATAACAAATCTCAGTACTTTCCCAGAAGTGATTTTCGGAAGTGGTTCCGCTTCAACCCATTTAGTAAAATAATCAATGGCGACTACGACATACTTCACCCCTCCTTTTGAAATTGGCAATGGGCCAATTAAATTTATTCCCCATACATCAAAGGGCAATGGACTTGTAATTTGAGTTAATTGATTTGGGGGCAATCTGCGTATCTTTGAATACTTCTGGTACTTTTCGCATCTTTTCACATAGTCTATGGCTTGGCTTACCATATGGGACCAATAAAATCCCTGCCTCATTATTTTCTTGGCCAGCTTTGTCCCATTTGGATGGTCTCCACAAAATCCTTTGTGTGCCTCAGTCATTAATCTTATTCCATCATTCGTGCTCACACATCTTAGGTAGGGAAGAGCATATCCCTTTTTATAGAGGATTCCATCCATCGTTGTGAAGGTAGGGGCTTGCCTCCTGATTTTTCTTGCTTCTCCTTTATCGGATAGGAGTGTTCCTTTAACTAGGTACTCGACAATAGGTAACATCCAGGTATCATCATATGTGCTACTTGACCTTGATTGGTCCACTTTTCCATTTGTTAATTTCCTATCATTTTCTTTTTCCTCTTCCCCTTGAGACTTGGCTTGAGATCTTATCATAACTAGCAATTCTTTTCCCTGTTTGGATGCTCATCTTCAATGCTTGGTTTTTCCTGATATCCGATTGGGACAATTCGTGTTTCTGGGGCTCTCCTTGAGCTGGCTAATTTTGCTAAAGAATCTGCCTGCGCATTTTCTGCCCTTGGAACTTGATTTACTGAAAAATCTTCAAACAAAGCAAGCATTTGTAATATCTTCTTCACATATAAAGATAACTTGGGATCCTTTGTTTGGTATATTTGCTTTACTTGATTCACCATCAGTTGAGAGTCACTAAAGATCTGTATTCGTGGGATTTTCAATTCTAGCGCCAAGGTTAATCCTGCTACCATTGACTCATACTTTGCCACATTATTAGTTGCAGGGATTCCCAGTTTCATTCCACAATGCAAGCGATGTCCCTCTACGGTTATGATTATATATCCAGCTCTAGCCCCTTGTTCATTTGATGATCCATCTACAAATAATTGCCATATACACTTCTGATCTTTTTCTGATTTCTCCTTTATAAAAACTAGTAAACCCATTAACAAAGTCTGCCAGTGCCTTCCCTTTGATTGCAGCCCGTGGTTGAAATTCTATATCGTATTGACTAAGGTCAATCCCCCATTTCTCCAATCTTCTAGAAGTCTCAGGCTTACTAAAAACTTGCTTAAGATGAAAATTGATTAATACTTTGATCGAATGTGCCTGAAAGTATGCTCTAAGCTTTTGAGCTGTGAGAATCAAGCAATAGGCTAATTTTTCTATAACTGGGTATCGTACCTCTGCATCCTTTAAGCGCCTGCTTATGTAGTATACTGGAAGTTGTGTTCCATTTTCTTCTCTAATGAGTACCGAGCTAACTACATGTTTTGATACTGCCATGTATAGGTACAATATTTCCTCACTCTCGGGACTTAAGAGTGTCCGTGGTTTTTCCGAATAGCTTTTTAATTCCAAAAAAGCTTTCCTGTAATCCTCTCCCCATTCGAAGTTCTACTTTTTCTTAATCACATCGAAGAATGGTATACACTTATCGGTTACTTTTGAGATAAACCTGCTCAGGGCAACTACCCTTCCGTTTAAGCTCATTACTTCCTTGCTGGTTTTAGGTTCGGCCATGTCCTTTATGGCTTGAATTTGGTCAGGACTTGCTTCGATTCCTTGAGCACTTATTAGGTAGCCTAAGAACTTTCTAGAGTGGACTCCAAAAGAGCATTTTTTGGATTCAACTTCATTTGATACTTTCGCAATATTCTGAACATTTCCTCTAGATCCTTAAGATGTTTTTCAGCTTCACTAGACTTTACCAGCATATCATCAACATAAACTTCCATGTTTCTGCCAATTTGTTCCTTGAACATTCGATTAACCAGTCATTGATAAGTGGCCCCTTCATTATTTAGTCCAAATGGCATTGCCCTGTAGCAATAAATTCCCCATTCAGTTATGAAGCTAGTAAGATCCTCATCCGGCTTGAACATCGGTATCTGGTTGTACCCTGAATAAGCATCCATGAGGGATAACAATCTATGTCCACTTGTTGCATCCACCAACTGATTTATTCGTGGTAGAAGGAAGCAATCCTTTGGGCATACTTTGTTTAGGTCTGAGTAATCAATGCATGTTCTCCATTTTCCGTTTGGCTTTTTTACCAAAACTAGGTTGGCTAACCATTTAGGATAATATTCCTCTCGGATTAATCCATTCTCAAGGAGTCTGTCAACCTCCTCCTTTAGAGCATCTAATTGGACTTTGTCCAGTTGTCTCTTTCTCTACTTTATGGGGGTTGCTCCCGGATTGATATTAAGAGCATGGCACATGACAGTCAGATCGATTCCCACCATATCAGAATGTGACCAAGCAAACACATCCTTGTTAACTCTTAGGAACTGTATCAAGTCTTTCTTTAACTCACTATCAAGATCTTTTTCCACTTTATCTATTTTAGAAGCATCCTCTGAATCTATGTGGGCTTCCTCAAGGTCTTCTATGGGTTTTATCCTTTCTGTTTTGCCTCGGCAGTAGAACTCGGTGACTATAGGACCCTCCTCTATTGAGTTAGCGTCAATTCTCTTTCTCTTGGTTCCTGCAGGGATGTTCCTTTGACACATATGTTTGTTAGACTTTTTAATGTTAATCTTTGCTTCGAATGTTAGATGTGAAAGTCCATCATCCGAAGGCTGTAAAACAGTAGAAGAATCAACGTAAGCAGAATACTCCCTTTTGTATTAGTCAAGTGTAGCAAAGTACATTTCTCGGGAGCTAAATTGTTCCCCCGTACACTTCCCCAGCCTCGCTTTGTCAGGAATTTTACCATGAGGTACTTTGGGGAGACAAAACCATCGATCTCATCCAAGGCTGGTCTACCAAAGAAAGCGTCGTAGTAGGAAGGTCGGTCGATTATCACAAAAATAGTTTCAAATGTTCGGCAAATTGGCGGCACTCCCATCTATACAAGTAGCTTTATTTTCCCTATTGGAGTTGACGCTTTGTTATTGAACCCAAATATGGGCTCTGTACTCGGCTCTAATTTCATCTGATCAAAAGCATGTTTGAAGATTACATTAACCGTGCTGCCCGTGTCGGCCATAATCTTAGAGACAATAGATAGCCCAATTTGTGTAGTAATCATGAGGGGGTCATTATGAGGATGATGGACCCCTTTGCGTAGCTCCTACGGAGTGACTACTAGATTAGGCATTTGGATGTTAAGGCGTGGGTTTTTCGTTGGAGGTTCTTCTTGAACAGAATAGATCCCTTCTTTAGCCTCTCTGATATATCTACTTCGGGCCCCTTTACTACTCCCTGCTAGATGTGGCCCGCCATGGATCACATTAATCCTGTAGATTAGTGGGCTTAAGCTTAGAGGATCCTCACCTTCTAGCACATTCACAGCATTGCCTGAGCGCTTTTGCGGAGCATTTTCTGTTCGCTGGTCTTTATGCCGGTCTTGACCAAATTCTTTTAGATGGCCTTCCCGGATTCGCTTTTGGATTATTCCGGCTAGAACTCTGCACTCATCAATTTTATGGCCATTAGCTTTGTGGTAAGCATAGTAATTCCCTCCTTTTTCTGCTTTGGATTATTCTTGGCTTTGAAGGAGGTTGGAAAGTTGACTCTTTCCTTAGCTATAGCATATATGTAAGACAGTGGCTTGTTTAAAGCAACCGTGTTAGCAACTAGTTCTTTCCATCTAGTCCTTTTGTAGCCATGGTCCAGGCCAAACCTTCCCCCTTCCTTCCTGGGAATTGTTTTCTTCTTGGCGTAATAAAGCTCATCCATACAGATGAACTTATCTTCTTGAAAGTGGAAGTCCTGTAGATCTTTGCAGCTATTGATAAAGAGCTGCTTCCAGGAAGGGGTATTCTCGATCAAGCCAGAATGGATAGCTATGAGCTTATCACGTTCATTCATATCCTTGGCCTTTAAAGCTTCAGCGTTGAACCTTCTCAAGTATTCCGCCAAAGACTCTCCCTGCCTTTTCTTCATATCAATAGTAGGATCCTTACAGATGGAGAATTGGGCTGAGTACTCGTAAGAAAATTGTTTCCAGGAGTAGATGGTCTTTTCTCTATATTGCATATACTATTTGGCTGATGCTCCCTAGAGAGTAGCGGGGAACAGTCGACATCTGACTGCCCTAGAAGCGTTATACAAATCCATTTGGCTATCAAAAGCCATAAGATGATCATCGGGGTCTGTATCCCCATGATATTTCATGGATGGGATTTTGACATATGGAGGTATTATTGTGGTCATGATCTCGTCGATGAAAGGTGGCACCCTCTCATTGTTATTAGCGTTTTCGTCCATAGTTCTTTTTCCCTTGGAATTCATAGCATCTTTGATAGCCTTCTCAGCAACATCTTTCAGAAAAGCTTCGACATTGTTGTAATTCTTCTGACTTGGGTGGTACTCTTTAGATGTTGAACTACCATACTGTTCCAATGATTTGTCGACAACTCTTCCCTGATGATTGGCTTTTGTTTGGGGTAGCTCCCTCTTTTTCGAGGAGGTCAAGTCCACTTTGTCTTTGCATTCTTTGGAATTAGTCTTTAGATTCCTCCTAGGAGAGACCACTTCTTCTCCTTGAGCCTGCTTCGGGGTCTTTGAAGACTTTTTAGATAAGGCCATCTTCAGCAACTCCTGCATTTCTTATAGCTATTGTTCCAAGCGCTTGATTTTTTCTGTGTTTTCATCTTGTCATGCCGACGATGAAGTCTGCCCTAGAATGACCCCATCCAGGTTAAATGATGGAGCTATATTTTCTTCCAAGGTGGCAGTGTGTATTGCTTCCTCCACAATTCCACTCAAACGCTTTGACCTCAATTTTCTTATGCAAAAGAAATGAACCACAATTAGTCTGTATATAGTGACAAGGTCGGAGGTTCGAGCCCTCCTTCTAGCGCCAAAAAATGTTAACAAGAAATCTTGTCAACATCCCCAATGCTATTCATAAGATAATTTAATCTGAACAAGACCAAGTTGTTAAGAGGATTTTCTCCTTCACAAACATGACTTTCGACTAGAGTGATACAATCAAAATGATTTGAGGTGATAGCTCTATCTCTCGACCAATTTGGCTTAATTGTAAGGATTAATAAGGTGCCCAACCTTTCGACAAGGTTGGCTTAGTCGAATGAGTTAATGAGGCTATCCTAACCCTTCGACCAAGTTGATACAGTCGAAAGGCCTCAAGGAGTTAACTTTGGGGCATAGTTTTTGAGATCATCATTTTATTAAGTCTCGTCCTCCTAGTGAGTCGATAACCTATCATCTTTGTGTTCCACCCCTTTCGGTCATGTCGAAAGGTAATATTTGAGACCTTTTGATTGTGTTGAAAGGGAATGCTTACTTCACTAGTATGTCTCGGTTGCTTTCGACCTTATGGTTTCATTATTCTTACTATGGAACCCCTTTGAAAAGGTTATTGGTGTCTCAAAGGGTTGATCCCCTTCGAATGAGTTCCACTACATATAACTGTTAGCCATATAAACTAAGATTCCTTCATAAATACTCCTTTCGATCAGGTCGAGAGGGGTTTTTCCTTTCGAAGCAGTCCTAGCTTATTATTGTCCACAATTCACTTTGTTTCCTTGTATAAGATTAATTTAGGTATTCCCAAGACTCATGCACTCAACATGGTCCACACCCCATCATCATTTCAGTTTCCAGTGTTAAATGTAGGTTTCGATGATGATGTGTTTTGACTAGAAATGCTCAAGTCGATCTTATACACAGCATAGACAAAAGGAGATCATGAGAAAAGGTTAGAATCATGTGCAATTGATCATTAGTCTAGCTAACGATCTAAATTATCTTCCTCATCGCCAATATCCTTAATGAACAAGCCATCTCCCATTTTTATTCATAATCCAAAATGAGTTACAAGATATTGAGGCTTTTTCCTAATTTGATTTAGGGTTTCTTCCAAATACAATTATCACTAAAAAAGTAGAGTAAAGAAAATGAATTCAGGATTCCAAAATTCGGTCCCCAAAACTGGACCCCTTGGGTCTTATTTATAGATGCAGGCGGCCCCCCTTTCACGCCCTTGCTTTCGATCGGGTCAAAAGGACCCCTTTTTATATGCTATTTTAGGCCTTTCGACATAGTCGAAGGCCATTCCTCCTTTCAATGTTGTCGAAAGGTGTCCTTTTCTCTTCTTGCCTTACCCTAGCGGTTCCTTTATCCTTTCTAGACCTTTTGACTAAGTCGAAAAGGCTTTTATGATCCTTTCGCCTTTGTTGATTTCGGAGTACTACTTCCTTTGCACCACCCTTCCACACTATCGAAAGGTGTCTTAAAGCCTCTTTACCTTTTTGTTGTTAGTGAAAGTAAGTTTTGGGTTATCAACACTGTCGATAGGTCGATTATATTGGTTTCGAAGAGATTCAATTGTCGGTGGTTTCGACAATGTTGAGTAGCCCCTAAATGCATGCCTGTGAGCTACTGCGGAATCTTCTTTTAATATTATAGACTTCGACCGGTTTAAAAGGCTTGTATATGCTTTCGAAAAGGCTGTGTTGGGGGCGAAACCTTTGACTTTGAAAGGTTTGGCATGTAGCTGGGAGAGCATCATCGGTTACCTTCGAAAGGGGTTCCGAAGTCATTCTTGCTTGTTTATCTGTATCGAAAGGTTGGTAGTGGTAGAAGGTTCTATCTATTTCCATCTGGGTCGAAGGCCTTTGTACTGTATGTGTAGTTGGTACCTTCGACTCCTTCGATACCTGCTCAATGCCTTTGAAACACCCTTTTTACATCCTTTATGATGTCTTCGCTATTTTCTTCATCAAAACCTCAATCCTATTAACCTTCTTTCATACTTCCACTCTCAAGTAGGTTTTATGGCTAACAACAGGGGATCTTGGAGAGGTCCTCGGTACATTTTCTAGAAGTATACCATGATATGTGGTACCTAGGTGCATTGTCATAGTATGGAATCCAATCTCCAATATGTGCCTTTACGGCTTTGATTGTAGAGCCTATTATGATGAAATTTAATAATGGCAACAATTTCAGCTATTTTCATATATTATTTTGAACGCTTAGACATTATTGTAATATCACTGGATTTTCTATAAAAAGTGTTTTGGTCATCGAAAGGTAAAAACTCGTTCATGTTTATGTGCGGTGTGGTCTTATGACATACCTTTGATTTTAAAAGGGTTTTAAACATAATAATTCTTTTGTTCGAGTTTAGTCACACTAGACCCATGTCCGACCCGGAGTTTTATTTAATTTCCCTAAAACTCTTGGGTGCTCAAATTTTTATGGGCAGCCACGTAGTTCAGGTTTTCCACGGATGCATTTTGGAGGAGCTTGGAGCAGGAGACTTCATCGATATTTAGTTATTATCTTATTTCCGCTATATCATATTATGTTGTATCAGTTAGGTAGGGATAGGCTGTTATAATTGTCCTAGGGTAGAATTTGTATTATTATGACTCTGATGTATCATTTTTGAAATGACTTTGTAAAGTATTATGTTGATTAATATATGTTATTCCGTTGCATTGTGAGATTCTGTAATTGTTTTTGTTTCTTCTATCTTCTATTATCTTCTTTCTTTCCCATAACGATCGGACTTTCCGGCACTTGAATGCTCGGCATGCAATATAGTAGACGTATTAGTATCAATTTTCGAGGGTCGAAAATCCCCTTCGTTACACCATGCCTACCACATGTCCTCCTGAAGGATGGTTTCATCAACTTTCAAAACCGGTGAATCTTGGGGATCGTCCAAAATGATAGCATCACCCATATCAATGTCAAGGGAAGCCCTAACTGCAGGACTCTTGGTCGACACAAAATGGATTATTTCTAAGGGCTGCACCGCTTGGTGATCAGTTGACTGAGGAGTATGTCTCGCTACAGGTAATGTTGTAGAACTGAATTTTGTGTTAGATTCGACATACGTAGATGTTTAAGGACCTACGACCATCGCGGAGAGATGCAAGGAGCTTCTACGATCCATAACTACCAAAGCTTCACATATAAGTGGTATCGAGCATATTAAAAACTATGTTCTTCATGCTGGAAAAAGAGTCCTATAAAGTCAATGTACCAAACCTAATGGAGATTAGTGTTTGTTGATCGATCGAGTCTCGTAAATCAATGGGGAGCAATATAGTGCAGTGTGTACATATAAGGTCGTGTAGTTCAAATTTATCATTCGGTAGAAAGATTGGCATATAGCACGTTCAAGGACCGATTTAATATCTGAAGCGACCATTATCACAGATCGTGCATCATCACCCACGACTCGACCAAATTTTACTATAGAATTCCATTTATAATTTTCTGGGAATATTTGGGAGAATTTTTCACCAAAATTCGAATCACTTGGATAAGCCCAAGCTTACCCCGAGTAATACCTAAAGCCAACATGGTCGAGGCCCTAAGGACTTGAGCTCGGGCCAACCTTCAGGAAAATAGGGTCAAAACTCGAGCTTGTCTATGTTTTGTGTGAAGAGCATTCATGCTCTCAAATTTTCAAGTGCAAATTCTCTCAAGTGTGGGAACGACATGGATCCATGAGAGGAAGAAATTTTTTCTTTCTTTTCTTTTGGTCGAGCATGGGCTAAGGGCGAATCAATGACAAGGTTGGTTGAATGGTGGCGACCGCCTACCTAAGTTAACTAAGGCTGAAGGAAATTAGCATTTAAAGCCCGAGGTTGTTTTAATCAACCAATGCTTACAAACTTGGGTGAATCGACGTGTGAGTTACGGTTGGAAATTAAAGATCTCACTAGCACTAATGGTAAGGAGGAGCGTCGATTCGAGGCTGGGAGATGGCACGACGATGCAAGAGTGGAGATCGGATCGGCAACTAAAGCTTGGCAATAGCAGCTGCGAAAGACAAGGGCATGAAATAGAAATGAAGTGAGGAGTGAAGCGAGGGTTCGATATATTTGTAATAACCGAACCAAGGACTTAGGCAAAATAATTGCCTAGAAAACAGGAAGCGCAGGTCAGTACCGATCCCTATTTCATGGATCGGTTCCAAACCATATAAAATAATAATAATAATACGATGAATGTGAGCACATATATATATATATATACACACACACACACAAGCATATGCATGTGTGTGTGCATGCATGACACTGGACAATCAAAATTCCAAGAAATGAGGTCTTACTCGAGTAATACAAAGGAGACTGTTAAAAGATTTCCATAGCAGGGATGGTGACTTTGAAGAATATGCTTCATTTTTATAACACATGGAAATTACAAGTTCGAAATTGCTCGAAGCGACGCAATGAATAATAAAAGGCGCTATACTTCATGAAAGCATCAAAGGAAAAGTAAAGTCTATTGGAAGTGAAGCTTGAAACCAATATTGTAAAACCTTTGGTTTATTTCGTTCCAAAGTATACCTTATTGAAACAAGATATACTTTAGGAGCAAATGTTATCTAGCCTAGTGACTATGCTATATTCGGACGAATCAATCGAACGATAAGTGTCTACCCAACTAGAAATCAAACGATAACTGCCAAGTTTAAGCGTCTAGCAAAACTTAGAGATTGAGTCTAGAAATATTAAGGAATTTTCAATATGTTACATGCACAACCCTACCATGGTTACCAAACCCAAAAAGTTCCAAGAAACAAGAAAAGTCATGGATCGATACCGAAACCTAGTCAGGGATCGATACTGAAACCTAGTCAAGGATCGGTACCGATCCCTAAAACTCCTCCATATCATCACTTATCTCATGCCACCCAAATATGGAGCAATTGCAACTTAATGATGGTGTGTGGAATGGTTCACCCACTATGTGTAAACCAAATAATCGATACATAGATCAAGTGCTTCTATCCAAACTCTAAACCAAAGAATTCACTTAAGTTCAAGCATATAGCAATGTTATCAAGATACTGAAGATGCGGATACAAGTCAGCCAAACTCATGGATCGGTACCGGTCCATGAACATTGTTCGGCATCGATCTTTGAACATTGATGACTTGGCCATGATCTATTCAGTTTAACCTCTCCTGGACGTGGGGAACATGGGCTAGAACATGGTGGAGAGAATTCCCTCGACCTGCAACTATAAATAGAGAAGGAGGGGCATTATTTTAAGGATCTTTTTTCTTGTTTAACAATTCTTGTATTCCTTCTGTAATTCTATAGATCATTGCTGATCCATAAGAACAGCTTTGTAAAAACTCGGTATAAACTTCAACAAATTTTAAGTGCACGTAGGCCTCTGATTAGCCGAACAACTATAATTGCAGTATGTTCTTATTTTCCTCATTTTCGATTTATTTTCTTTATTTTATTCTCTGCTGTTAATTAATCTTTGGGTGTTTGTGCCAACTTTTGGCATACAAAAATTGCAACAACCTTGGTCATATTTAGAAGGATTATCTAAAGTCGCCTAAGTAGAAACAAATGGTGAAAGCATATACTATCAAGACTGTCCAAACTTCATCGAGTGCTCCATCGATGAAAGAGAAGGGAAAGAATGTTATCGTTATTTTAGGTATGTTTTCCGTTTACGATGTTCCGGTATGTGTTTTATTTGGGGCCAGGGCTTCACATTCCTTCATATTTAGTGATTGGGTAGATAAGTTAGGATTGAAACTTGAATTTGTTGAACGACCTTTGATTATGATAAACCCTATTGGAGGCTCCATTAGCTCTGTATGGTTTGTCATGGTTTGTTCTTATCGAGTCATGGATGTTTATTTGATTGTGATTGCTTTGTTTTGGGTTTTGTTGGGTTTAGTATTATTCTGGTTATGGACTAGCTTCATAGATAATGTATGATGGTGTATTATGAGAAGTTATTAGTAACGATAGGGGTAGATGATAGGCAGACGGTAGTGTTAGGCTGCCTACTAGAAGATGTGGTGATGGTTATCTTTCTATATTCACTCGATATCCCACACAATTAGTTCTCATCAGTGCCTATTGCTAGGGAGTATCCGGCATATTTGAGGAGGTGGACAGAATTCTACCGCACATAGAGATTGAGTTCCATATTGATTTAGTTAAAAATGTCAGACCAATAATGATGATGGCACCTAATGAGCAGTTGGAGCTCGAGGTTTAAGCGAATGACCTATTACAGGCGATGTTTCGCATGACGATGGGGAACAGGTTGTAAAATGCTCAAGTGGCAGCTCCGAATGTTGTTTTTGGTGTTGGTGCTCAAGTGAAAGAGCCCAGAGTTGATGTTGCTAAGCTGAATAAGGATTTTTCTAGTCTTAGTGGAAAATCATTCCAAAGAATGGAATCAGCTATTGAAGTGCAGGATTGGTTAGACACCTACGAAAGAATCTTTAATGACCTTGCGTTGGATGATGCTATGAAGAGGAGGTTAGCTTCCCGACAGCTTCAAGCGGAAGCCATTAACTGGTGGAATACTATTAGTGTTGCTACACCTAAGGATCATTTTACTTGGGACCATTTCAAAACCTTATGGAGAAGTTCATTCCGGCTGCTCAGAAGTCGGTTTTATTTAGGAAATTTACCGATTTGAAGCAGGGAGATATGTCTGTCTTTGAGTATGTTGCTGAATTCGAAACTTTGTCAAAATATGGGATGTCTTTCACTAACACTCCGCTGAGAAAGAATGACAAGTTTCTTATGGGTTAGGATGACTATTTGAGGGAGAAGTTTGTGAGCCACATCAATGAGCCATTTGAGGGACTCGTCGAGAAAGCTCTCCACCATAAGAGTTTATACCCCAAATCCAAATCAACTGTTGTGGTTAAGCAAGAGCCAAAACCACAATAAGGTAGTAGAGGTAAGAAGAAATGGAATAATAAGACAAAGTATTCTCAAGGTAAGAATGCTCAAAAGATTGCTACGTGGGATAATGTCTATTAGGGTTGTGGAGACAAAGGTTACTTCATTAGAGACCACAAAGCCGTTGGAAAGAAGAAGTGCTACAACTATGACAAGTTTGGACATATGCAGAAGAGTTGCGCAGAGCTGGTACAACAGAAACAAATCGTGAAGGCATAAATCTTTGGATGCTATCCCGACTTCGTCGAGTGCTCCCTCGACAAAGGAGAAGGGGAAGAGCATCGTTATTCAAGATATTCTTTCCATTTATGATGCTTCAATACGTCTTTTGTTCGATACCGGAGCTTCACATTCCTTCATATCTAGCGACCTAGTAAACAGATTGGGATTGAAACCTAAAATAGTTGACCGACCTTTGATTGTGACGAACCTTTTTGGAGGTTTCACTAGCTAGGGTATGGTTTGTCGTGGCTTGGTCTTATCGAGTCGTGGATGTTGTTTTTTTTGTGATTGCTTTGTCTTGAATTTCATTGGATTTGGCATTATCTTGGAGATGGACTGACTGAGGAAGTATGCTGTGGTGGTGGATTCCGAGAAGCTATTGGTGACGATTGGGTCTGTGGAGGGGTGAACGGTAGTGATTGGCTAACTGCCAGAGGATGGGTTTTTGATTAATTTTTTATACTCTAGGTTCCATGGAATGAGTTGTCATTTATGCCTATCATGAGAGAGTATCTAGTTGTGTTTGAGGAGGTGACTGGATTACTGCCATACAAAGAGGATGATTTTTGCATAGACTTAGTAAAAGATGTCAGATCGATAGTTATGCCTTTGAGGCATATGGCACCCAAAGAGCAGAAGGAGTTGGAGATGCAAGTGAATAACCAGTTGAAGTGAGGATTCATTCATAGAAGCATATCTAAGTGGGGCACAACTTTATTATTCACCACTGTTGGTGAGAGTTTTTATCTCACGACACCTCAAATGATCGTAGATTAATTGAAGATTTAATTATTTCCACAATTTTGGAATCAACAAATTTAAGTGACATTAAATCTGCATTTATGTAGTAATTCGCCGTTGGAAGCTTACACAACCAAGTAGTTGCACTTTAACTGTTTCTTAAAATGTCAAATTAGGTTTATATTATACTAATGAATCAAAGTTGAGAGGGGTTGAAGTAAAATAATTAAGTAATTGTGCATAAAAATAAAAGATACAGGAATTTTATGTGGCTCGGGTACTTTCGAAATCCTACGTCCATGGGTCAAATCTTTTCTTTCTATATTTCTTCTTGATAGGACTTTACATGGATAAGAGTAAAATGGAAGATACAATTTCTTTCATTTTCCCAAAAGAGGATCCTCCCTCTCATTGCAGTGTCTCTCCTATTTATAGTGTAGAAATGCAAGCGAATTACCATAATCTCTTTTCTTCCATTGTTTTAATTCCCACCTTTGGATTATACCATGTGTCGCCCATCTGCATTGTTAATTTGTTGTGTAAGGATTGCTAATGCGACTTTGGTGGGAAACTATAATTTGAGTGGCTGAATTCTGGGTATTGGCGGGAAATTTGAAATTGAACATTTGAATTTGTGTGGGAACATCTGAAATTGGAGCAGGAAACTTGAATTTGAATAGGCTCCCTACTTTTGATCCAAGGAGCGGAAGACATCTGAGCCGCCCCTGTTTAGGAGTAAGAGCGTGATGGGACATTCCCCTCTTGTTCAGCCCGAGGTGTAATTGATGTCCTTGGTGTTGACTTATGCAGTCCGCTTGTGGATTATTGGTATGATACTATTCTGAAATTGGAGGTGAATTTGAGCTGTAACTGCGGAACATCGCTAAAGTTCTGTCTAAGTGGCCTTGGCTTGCCATGTTTGTCTGACATTACGCTGAGGGTAGTTGCAGTTGAGTTGCTTTGCTCCTACCTACGGTGTTAGCCCAATATCTCTATACATGTGTTCCGAGCTGCTCTTGATATTAGTATGTGCAAGTTACGTGAAAAAGGGCTGCTTGCGTCTTTGCTATTTCCTAACAAGTGAAGAACTGCGATGGAATATTGTTTGGGTAACCCGTGTGCAGGCCTTGGAATGCTTTGGATTCCTTGTGGTACTGCTTAAAGGGTTCTCGGCAAGCATAATACAGATCTGTGCTTGAAAGTGTCAGCATCACATTAGAATTTAGGAACAATAGTTAGGCTTACCGGGTCACTTGACACGCAAGTCGTTCAATTATGGCTAGCTCGAAATGGATCATGGGCAGATTTTGGTGAAAAGCTGCAACATAGTTTTTGTCTTTCTACTCCTGTGCTTGTAATATTTCGATGGGGGCTTGTTTTCTTTATTGAATTGTTCTGATGGCGACACCCTAAGCCATTCCATTCTTTTTCAGTTGTAAGAAGAAGAAGGAGGTAGCTCATCCTTATTTTCCTTGAATATAGGATTGTTAGCATAGTTCTATTATTTGTGTATATCATTCTGTGAGCCCGGTATATCATCGTTCGTATATAGCCTTTTTTAAGTGGGTGTGTTATGCTTTGACGCCATTAAAATGAATTTCTGTATCGCAACACAGTATTAACATCTTATTGTTATTTGGGAGTTTGGTTACACTGTGGTTTCAAGTATTATAATTGTATATAATCTACTGCATCATGTGACTATGTCCAGTTTTGGGCACGATATCATAATATGACACCGAAATTAGGGGATCGATGCAGTTTGAACCTTTGTTGTTGTTCTATAGTTTCTGAGCGTAGAATTCTTTGCTTTTCCTTTTTGTGGTCCAACTTTTATTGTGAGGGTATCCCATTCTGAATTTGGTGTTACTTAACCTTGCCTTCAACTTGGTTTGGGAAATATGGACGTAACGCTTGCCTCCAAAGTCTATGGCGATCGTTGATCGGTGTAGAATTGTCTTCATTTGCACTAAGACTTCATATCCCATCACTTTTGTCTACTCCTTTCTTCTTTTCATCGAAGGGAAAAATATTGATAGCTGTTTGACATTTAATGCTCTTGTACACATGTTATTCCCTCTTTGGGCCACTTTCTGGTTCATTGTTAAATCAAACCATTCATTTCTCTAGGAAAATTTGTCTCGTATTCATTAGTTTTGCTGCTTTGATTGACGTTTCACAAATTCCTTCATCATTTCGATTGTATGGCCAGCATTCAAATTAAGGTGCGTTATATTCTTTATCTTCTCTTTGTTCTTTTTTATGCTCTTATCTAAGAAAGGGAAAGAAGGAAAGAAATGAAAAAAAATCAAAATTTGTTAGATTGATTTCGTCTCTGAATTAAGATTTCCTTTTAGATTGAAGTAAGAATATTTTTTTCTATTATATCTCTTTAGTTTAGCATTTAAATTAATCTTGAGATTTTGAAATGGCTTCCTCTTCATCTTCCCCTTAAATTGATCCTTTAAAATTACTCGGTTGGAAGAAACTGAGGGCATTTTAAATCAAATTGAGTTTGTAGGTTATGAGGTTATAGTTCTCAAACCTCATAAACGTATTAATACTCCCCTAATGAGTTTTACCCCTCTTACACTAGAACATATACGATGTGGGCTTTGTCTCCCTCCAAACCCAGTCCATCGTCAATAGTTGTCTGCCATTGATACCACGCCTATCCAACTAGCCCCTGTTTCTTATACTCTTGTGATAGCCACTTTTATCCTTTATGTTGAGAATGGTTACGAACGTACTTGCAAGGAGCTTCAGTTTTTTTTATATTAACAAAAGTTCTTTAAAGGCGACGTCGGCTTTTTCTATGCCAAGCCAAAAAATCAGTTCTTCCGGACGTCCCTCTGAAGACTTAGGGATGGCTAATCTATACTTCTTTATTTCGAACTTAGATAGCTTTCCTTGTTCTCTTTCGTCAATATCCTACCCACATCATTTATTTTAAGGAGGACGTCAAATCATATGAATTGCATAGGAATCACATTCTAGGATTAGACGCAAAGAAGAGGGAAATAAAAATGTTCTTTAATAGAGACATGCTGAAGAAACATAATTTTCTGTGTCCAAATCACACATTTTCTCACAATATTTTTAAGCCTTCCCCGACTTAGGCTAAGTCTATGGGTACAACTTTTTTAATAGATTTTAGGTTTATTATTCATATGATTTTGACCTTCGTCGGGAGCTTCTTCTGACCTTAAGATTCCTTTTTTATATAGGTACAATTTATGATGCTGCTATGGCTGCGCTTCTCAAGCCTAGAAAACCATCGTAGAAGGATATTTGGAAAAGAAAACATGATGCTATCTAAGGCTCTGATCGGGATCCCAAAAAATTGGCTACTTCTGCCCATCCTCCTCCTCCAATGGTTCCTCTCACCCCTACTTCAACGGCGCTACATGTCCATCCTCTACAGAGCATCCCTACCCCCAGTGCTCGCAACTTGTCTCTACCCGAGGGGGCTATATTTGATCTAGCAGATAAAGTAGGGAAGAATGCGTTGAGTATGTTATCTTGCATTGCCTCGTCTTCTCCGTCCTCTCTCCTTCCCCTTCCACTTCCCGAGCTCTCCCCTTCTGAACTTGTGTCCAAGATGGAGAAGTCCAGGTCCTACGTAAGTAATCTTCCTCTTTTATTTTTAGGTGGCTTATTCCAGTCATATTTATTCAATTGTATTCCCTTTATTTTTATAGCTCGCCGCTTTAATGGTAGAGGCACGAAAGTAGGAAAGTGAGTAGGTCGTCACTCTTGCTCGGGTGGCTAAACTTAAAGCGGATCTCATTTCGGCTAGCATTGAGAAATCCAACCTTGCTTCTAAAAAGGCATAGATCTAGGAAGATTTCAGGATGTATTGAGAAAAGGCTAAGAGGAAGGCCAGCTCTACGGGGATGCCCTGGCCTCGAAAGAACGTGAGCTGAAGGAGAAGGGTAAGGAGCTGGCCAAGTCGTAGGAAGATCTCAAGCAAAGCACTTCCACCATGGTCTACAATCTATATGCCTCAACTAAGCTTCAGTTTAAGGAAGAGATTGTCCTTAACTTTCTGAGGCAAAAGCCCATGGTGGATTCGATCTACAAATATTGCCAGGCCTAGTGGAATGAGGAGGTTGCAACGTAGAATGCCTCTCCATTCCGTTCTATACAAATAATTAAGGACAAGGGGGAGAAGGAGGACCATGAAGACCTGACATCTAAGGATGTCAAGGGGACAACTAGAATTGAGTTCATTTCAGACCCTCATGTAGATGTTTAAATTTTGTAAGTGAATTCCAGGACCTTTTTTAGTATGTAGTGAAAACTTATCGTTTGTGTTTTTTTCCATTACTATTTTATTTAGTTGTTGTTTTGTGAATGATTGTGTCATCTTTATTACTTTGCTTGTTTTAGTCTTCTGAATAAATTATGTTTATAAAATTTTTGAGGGAAAGTGAAACCAGGCTCAAAACTCAGACCTTAGATCGCCTTAATCTTAGTGCTACAGTTATCCACAAGCGTGAGAAAGAATTAGATGGGTCTTTTACAAAATTTAGGGATGAGACCCAGGGATTATTTTCTAGGATTGACCAAGTAGTTCAAGAGAAAGAAGTCCTCGGTGACTTTGTGCTACGCCGATGGCGATATACCTTGGAAAGTGGCTCTTTCTCGCCTGATAGCCCCCACTCGAAGTGGTTTAGGCTTAGACTTAGGCTTAGAAAATTATATAAGAACTAAATCCTTCCTACCTTTGTTATTATATGCATGTTTCTTCTGTACATGGGTATGCTGAATTAATGTAGTTAATAATGGATGTTTATATTAGATCTTTATTTGGTGCATTTCGATGTCTTTGAGTCAATTTTTTTTGTTACTCATTTGGTTTGCTCCCATGGAACTTTTCCAGAACCTAATGAAGCTTTCAAACATGACATTCCTTCTGCTCCCATTGTCTATGGGTCGGATGACACAAGCGTGCTTGAATTTGGGGTTGAGGTAAAGGATCCTTCTATTGCCACCGAGGTAGAGATTGTCCATCTCATAATCAGGAATGAAAGGCTTGAAAAGGATTTAGAGCGCGTTCATAAGGAGCTTAAAGAAGACAAAGATGCGAGCACATGTCGGTATGAATGTACCATTAAGTTGCATACATGGGCTGAAGAGGCCGCATCAAAGTTGGAGGGAATGCAGTGGTATTTGAAAAATGGTGAAAAACTTCACGGTATTGTTTACGAAGCGTAGATAGAGAAATTGAATAAAACTATAGAATACCTATCTACACAACTTGCCCGCCGTATTGAGGAAGAAGGAGATTCTTAAGAAGGAAGACCGGTAGGTGGGCCCAGTTCGAATTCGGTTCTTACTTCTCCGGTAGGCATAACTCCTTCATTGAAAAATGAGTGGAAAATGAGGAGGGACGGATGGAAGACTGATGCCCTTAGATACTTTGACGGCTTCGCCGGGAATACTAAGAAAACCAAGGCTCACCTAATTGATATCTTAGAAAACATAAGGAAGGAGGTTGTACTTAAAATATATGACCTTGAGTATTCTTTGAGTGCTGCTCAGGATAGGATCGCCTCCCTCTCAGAAAAACCTAGATGAGAAAAGGTTGATGGCGAGACTGGGCGAGATTTCTTGTGTCGCGCCATGGACGTTTTTGAGCATTTTTATCCTACACTCGATTTGAATTTCCTTCGTGACACTTCGGGTTTCAAGGTGGCTACAATTGGCCGTTGGAACCTTAGGTAGGCGCTTGCTACGACCCTCGGGAGACATTTCCCCTCAGTTTAGCCTTGCCTTTGGCCAGTACTTCTTAAGTATTCTTATTGTAGTACCTCAAGGACAAGTGACTACTGTTGAGACTTGGTTTTGATTCATGACACGAAGCTATCACTACGACATACAGATTTGACGACTGCTATGACAAAAAGAGACAAGGAGACGAGACTTTAAAAACTAGTGCATCAACTATGGTATTTTGGTTTTTAAGTCTTAGGTCAATATTGTAAAAATCTCTCCTCGATTACGTCTACATTAGCTTATATATTTAATCATCGTATTTATCAAATATTTTATACATATATAAGCATACAATTAATTATAAAAAAAATTAAAGTTATAGAAATTAATATACCTATGTAAACTGTGCTTACTGCACAAATTTAACCAGGTCAGTCGACTGATCCAGATAACCAGTCGACTGACACTGGGAATTTTGTGCAGCATGTACAGATACATAAATATACGAATTTAAATTTGAATAATTACTTTGAATATTCAGTCGACTGACCCAGAGGCTCGGTTGACTGAATTTCTATAACAGCCACTTTTCGAAAAGACACGACTTTTGTGAACAGTTGCGAACCTCTAACGAAAAGATTCGGACGCAACACTTCGATCGAAACTCTTCACCAACAGTCGCTGCTTTCTAACCTTTCTAAATACAAACTCCATTTTGATTCCAAATTACTGAATTACAACTGAATTTTCTTATCTCTCTAATCTAACTCTCTGGAATCTATTTGCTATCATACTTTCAATTATTCTCCATTAAAGCAATACTATACCTTTCTATTCTTCATAAACTTCAAATATATATATTTATACTCGAGGAGAAGATTATAGGAAGGTTGTACTACAAGTGACAAAACCGTGTTATTAGAACACATAAAGTCAAAACAATCTTTTGTATTTGTTGAAGTCATGTTCTACTGCTCAGGCGTGTGAAGTCCTCTTCGGCTGCTGAGGCAAAATCCTGTTCCGCTGCTCAGGTCCTTGTTCGGCTGCTCAAGGGTTGTATAGACCTGTTCCTCCGGGTTAAGTGAGGGTTATTGTTTTAGTGAAATTCCAGAAGGAGTCTAGGACTGGACGTAGGACGGTGCTCCGAACCAGTATAAAAATCTCTGGTGTCATTTTTACTATACTGCTTTTATATTCCGCACTATTTACCGTATAGTTGTCATCACTACACTCTGTATTATCATATATCCATATTACACGATCCATAGCACACTTTCAACTACAAATGACTTTGCAACTTTGTATCGTCGGACATTTTTCTTGGGTTGTTGTATGTTGTGTGATATTAAGATTATTTTACTAATTTCGTGAATTTTCTTATGAGCATTCTTTCTTGGTTGCATTTTCCTTTAATTTTGCTTTGCATGAACTCGTTTGCTTTTCAGCCTGATTTTTATAATCGAGATTTAGAGAATGCCACCCCAGAAGGGAAGCTTAATTATACATTGACTAGAGGCGTAGAATTGGAAGGTTTGGTGAGGGATGCCAAAATCATTTATAGGGTCGTATATATGGATGAAATTAAATCTTTGGAAAGTAAAATTGTAGAATTAGATAAGCAGATTGCAATGCGGATCAGTGTCGAAGATGCATCTTTTACACAACCAACCCTCGGTGCGACATCAAGATATGGTGCTACCTCCGCACCCCCTTCTGGGGTTGATCCAGATGATTCTCTTAAACGGAAAAATGATTTGAAAAATTATTACAAGACTAAGTTCAATGAGTTGGAGGATCATTATAAGAAAGAACTGGGAACTTCTGGAACATGCACTTCATCTTACCTTTCTTCTACACAAGAGCACTTTGGTCCTTTTTCTAGACCCACTGATAAAACAAGGGATCAACTTTTGTGTGAGATCGAATGAACTAGGAGCGTCGCTATGGAATGTGTGAATGCCCTTGAGACTAAAATATTCACCCTAGGGTGTAAAGCTTGCTTAGGCTCTATTGCAATTTCTCGTAGGGGGTTAGATAGGGCTTCCTTGTTGGAAAGGCTTCATGATACGAAGGTAGGAAAAGTTAAGGCAAAGATTGGTGTGAAGCGTGTAATTGACATTTTCACTCACTTTTGGTCAGGGTTTAATCTAGCCTTCTTATACAATTGGGCAGATTATAAATTTGATCCGCAGGACTATTGCGACCATTGGTCCGGCGCCAGTCGTGATCCTCGTTTTGCTTACAGCCGCGCTGTCCCCAATCGGTTGTCACTACTAAACTGAATGAACCACCTCCTGTCCTTCAACTTGAGGGCAGCTCCCCTCAACGTTCCGCATTGCATTCCCGTAAATCATATCGCTGGAGAATGATTATAACCAGTTCTTCCTCTTAGTCTGAGTCGAACTTGTAAAGCGATTCTATTTAATTGAAGTACGTTGTTTTGCTTTTGCGCTTTTAAAGTGTTTGTAGAAGTATGGACCGTGTACGTACAGTGCAGTATTTGGTATATACTAGCAGGAATTAAATAAATATAAGAAAATCCTTTTTTATGTTTACCTGGCAAGCTTTGAGTAGTTTTTGGAATTGTAGTTGATCGGTAGGCTGTAGTGCATTCCATATATTGTTTTTCCTAGCCATTTCTGAATTTACTTCCTATGCGGTTCAGGCTTACTGAGCTTGATTTTTTAGCATGCATATTTTGCTACATGCTTGGTATGACCTCCTTATTGTTTGAGTGCAGTTTCATGTTCGTGTGCTTGGCACGGACCGCTCCGCTATTCGGGGGCAGACTAATGTTTGGCTGTGAAGTCAGATCTCGTATTTACAACCTTTTCAAATCGTGCGCAAGGTTTTTATAACTAGTTTAGGTTGTCTAATATCCTTACTCCAGTGTGGTTATGTTAACGTTATTGACATAGAGAGGTTTTTATATTAGTTTGGCCCAACCAATATCCCAACGGCCAGTTTTGTAGTTTGGCTAAAAAGCCAAGCAACATTTATGCAGTTTTGTTTTGATAACCGGTTTGGGCCATTTAATATCCCTACGTCCAGTTTGGCCATGTTAATATAATTAACATAGTGATTTTTATACTGGTTAGGACCGCCCAATATCCCTATATCCAATTAGGCTATGATAAGGTACTTAACATAGTGATTTTTTATATTGGTTCGGGCCGTCTAATATTCCTACCTCCAACTAGGCAATGACAAGATACTTAATATAATGATTTTTTATACTAGTTCAAGCCGTTTAATATCCCTATGTCTATTTCATTATATTACTAGTTTTTAATGATAACAACATTTATTACATGAGTAATATAGATCGTTTAGAAGGAGGCCTAGGATCCTCGGTGCAATATTGTACACTTTTTTTATAGTTATAGTTGATACCTCAACTTAAGTTCCTCTAATGGATTTTGAATACATCATGCCTCCAATCTTGGCTATCTCTCTAATATAGGTGTTTCTTCTGGTTAACCTGAGAAGCATAAAAATCTCGGCACTATCACGAGGATTCGATTTCAACTAAGGATGGCAACAAATCGGTGTGCATCTCAATCACTTCAGCTTGTTGTTTGGCCCTGTTGACGATCATCATTGAAGGACACAACTGTTGATTCTCCTAGTCTCCAAGCTGAATGTGCAAATATCCTTAACAACATGACCATATTAGGAGAGTTTTTTTCAGATCCTTTAGGCATAGTAATGGGGATTCTTGGATTCCAGCTCTAGGTTTCGTCCTATAATTGGAATCACTATCCAAATCAAAAAATACATGTGCGCTTTTGTCTAGCCTGCAGTCATTGATTGATAAAGGAAGATAATAATCAACTAGTAGTAACCTTTCAACTTGATTCCATGCAACACTGTAGATTGAGTTCGTCAATCAAGTAGTAGTGGGTTAATATTAGATGGATTGGATTTAAGTTGTCGGCCAGCTTTACCATTCTCATTTTCGAGAGTGCCGTTATCACTTACCTGCTGCATAGTCAGTGCAGCTGGTGAGTGAAAGCGGTGAGCCATAGATGGTGGAGGATAAGTTAGCCTGAGGGTAGTATTTCATGTTATCCTCTTCTTTAACCCTTTTGTTGGTTCCTTGGTTTGATGAAGGGTTGGATCGTGGTTAGGATAAGACCTATAGGGGCTTCATCTGAGGACTTCACCTCAGCTTGAGTTGTTAAGGTTGTGAGTGGAATCTTCAAGATTTCTTTTGAGACTATGGTATGCGAAGGGGATCGTCGATAGACTCGCTGGAAATAGGAAACAAGGAATGAAGGTTTGCGCCCTCCTTCTAGCACTAAAAATGTTTGTGATATTTTCCATCTCACGACACCTTAAAGGATCGTAGAGTAATTGAAGCTTTATTTACTTCCATAATTTTGGATCAACAAATTCAAGTGACATTAAATCTACTTTTATGTAGTAATTATGTCGTTGGAAGCTTATACGACCAAGTAGTTGCACTTTAACCATTCATTAAAATGTCAAATTAGGTTTATATTCAACTAATGAATCAAAGTTGAGAGGGATTGAAGTAAAATAATTAAGTAATAGTGCATACAAATAAAAGGCATGGGAATTTTATGAGGTTCGAATTCTTTCGAAATCAGACATCCATGGGTCAAATCTTTTCTTTCTGTATTTCTCCTTGATACAACTTTACATGGATGATAGTAAAATAGAAGATACAATTCTTTCCATTTTCCCAAAAGAGGATTCCCCCTCTCGTTGCAGTGTTTCTCTTGTTTATAATATAGAAATGCATGCAGATTACTACAAACTCTTTTCTTTCGTTGTTTTAGTTCCCACCTTTGGATCCTGCCATGTGTCGTATATCCTTATTATTAGTTTGCTGTGTATGGATTTTTGATGCGTCTTTGGCGAGAAACTATAATTTGAGTGGCTAAATTCGGGTATCGGGAGGAAGTTTGAAATTGAAGCGAGAACTTCTAAATTTGAATGGGAACATCTGAAATCGGAGTGGGAAACTTGAATTTTAATAGGATCCCTGCTTTTGACCTGAGTCGCTGATGGCATTTGAGCCGCTCCTATTCAAAAATAAGAGTGTGATGGGGCGTTCTCCTCTTATTCAGCTCGAGTTGTCATTGATGTCCTTGGTGTTGACTTGTATAGTCCGCTTATGGATTACTGGTATAATACTATTCTGAGAATGGAGGTGAAGTTAAGCTGTAAGTTGATGCCCCACCCCGAGACCTACATTAACAAAGAGTATTACTGGGTAATAGTGTCTGCTAATGCAGAGAATAGGGCTGGATAGGAGCGACCATCTATAGCCTTGTCTTAAATATCTATTGAATACGTCGACAAATGCCATATTTTTTTCTTTTTTTATCTCAAGTGGATCGACATATCCAATAAATACTTAATACAAATCCATAGGTGGCTATAAGGTCTATCAGAACAAAATATAACAACTCGAATGAAAAACACATCACAGAACAGTAGATCATCACATACATATACACATATACAGATACATCACAGAGTATACAAAATGATACATGTCAAGTGGTATAGCAACCACAATATACAGGCGATTCAAAAGAATATACATATCAGAGTTGCAACCAAAGGACTACACAAAAAGCTATAACAAAAGGAGCTAGCATAATAGTCCATGTAGAAGCAGAATAGGCTAAGTCCAAATGTACCTAACCTGAAACACCTCGGTCTGACCCGAGTATATGCGGAATATCGTTGGAGCTCTGTTTAAGTAGCCTCTGCTTGCCATGTTTGTCTAACATTATGCCAAGTATAATTGGAATTGAGTTGCTTTGCTCCAACCTACAGTGTTAACCCAATATTTGTACACATGTGTTCCAAGCTGCTCTTGATATTGGTATGTGCAAGTTGTGTGATAATGGCTCCTAAACGAAAGGGACAAGCTTCCTCATCATCTCAACCTCCGTCAAACGAACAAATCCAAAGATGGTTGTTTGATGACACCGCAATTCGGAGGTGGAGACGAATGCAAGACTCAAGGATTTTCGAAGGTTCGTTTGTTAAATTTTCATATTTTTCTCCATACCACATCCAAGAGTTAGCTAGAAGGAGCGATTTGGAATCGTTATTCAACATTGATGATAACAAACACAAAATAAATCAAATAATGGTGAAATGGTTCTACGCAAATCTAAACTTAGGTCACCAAAACGTTCCAAATCAACAAGACTGTGTATGGAGTCTAGTATGTGGGAAACCCGTCTTATTCTTATTAGATCGCATGGCTTATATTTTGTAAACAGAAAATGATGGTGTAGAATTGGCCACTATTGATTGTGACTTGGTTGTTCGAGACAATATAAGCCATTTGTTTTTAGAAGACGACATGCGTCAACTAAAATCCATGTCTCTACGACCAAAAGCACGAATTATCCATCGCGCTCTAATGAAAACCATAACTCCTAGAACCGAGAGTTATGAACTTGTCTACGAAAATAACTTTAAAGCTTTATATGCTATTGTTGGCAACATTAAAGTCAACTGGCTCCGTCTAATTCTTGACGAATTTTTAAGCTTCAACAACGGTAGAATGAATGTAATCTACTACGGTGAATATATTATGCGTCTTCTAAAGGCTTGTGAGATTCTGGAACCGGACTCACCATTTTCTACCGTTGGATGTTTGAACTCTCGGACTTTAGCATTGATGAAACTACCGGTTGCTCAACCTCCTCATATCATGTCTTTTGAAGAATGGACCCAAAGGCAGATAGTTCAAGACCAACCACAACAACATGGCGAACCATCTCAAGGTCCATCTCGTCAACGATCAACTAGTAGTCAACAAGACAAATTTCAACTTCCTAATCCTGACCTTCAACCATATGAGACAATGTCTATGATATGCCGCAACCAACAGGTTCTTCAATCTCATATTACTAGGGTTGACAAGAAGCTCGACAAGGTTATAGGATTCTTTACCAAATTATGGCAAGCATCTCATGTACTTCTGGGACATCTACAGCTACTATAGGCGATCCGGGAAAGCAACCCGTCTTCACTTGGTCTTCTTCTTCTGACGATCAACCAAGTAGCAGTGACGATGATGGAGATGAAGGTAATAGTGGTAGTGGTAGGGGTAAGCAACCAATGGCTTGAGATCTTTTTCGGTTTATGAAAACATTAAGTTTTCATTTCATATGGCTTGTAATAAATGGCCACTCTGGTTTATTCATCTCAAATACTCATAATCATGGAAGTTTAATGTCTGGATAATTGTCTTTTTCTACGTAATATTTTGTACATTATGATTTCATATTACTTATTCCTTTTTGTCGATGACAAAGGGGGAGAAATATTATTTCTAACAAAAAGAATGCAGGATATAGAGCGTCAACGATTTAGGGGGAGTAAGTATTTATGTTATTATGTTATATATATACAGTCGAAATCAATATCTGTTTACAGGTTGTCATCAATCAAAAAGGGGGAGAATGTTGAGACTTGGTTTTGATTCATGACACGAAGTTATCACTACGACATACAGATTTGACGACTGCTACGACAAAAAGAGACAAGGAGACGAGACTTTAAAAACTAGTGCATCAACTATGGTATTTTGGTTTTTAACTCTTAGGTCAATATTGTTAAAATCTCTCCTCGATTACGTCTACATTAGCTTATATATTTAATCATCATATTTATCAAATATTTTATACATATATAAGCATACAATTAATTATAAAAAGAGTTTTAAAGTTATAGAAATTAATATATCTATGTAAACTATTCTTACTGCACAAATTTAACCAGGTCAGTCGACTGACCCAGATAACCAGTTGACTTACACTGGGAATTTTGTGCAGCATGCACAGATACATAGATATACGAATTTAAATTTGAATAATTACTTTGAATATTCAGTCGACTGACCCAGAGGCTCAGTTGACTGAATTTCTATAACAGCCACTTTTCGAAAAGACACGACTTTTGTGAACAGTTGCGAACCTCTAACGAAAAGATTTGGATGCAACACTTCGATCAAAACTCTTCACCAACAGTCGCTGCTTTCTAACCTTTATAAATACAAACTCCATTTTGATTCCAAATTACTGAATTACAACTGAATTTTCTTATCTCTCTAATCTAACTCTCTGGAATCTATTTGCTATCATACTTTCAATTATTTTGCATTAAAGCAATACTATACCTTTCTATTCTTCATAAACTTAAAATATATATATTTATACTCGAGGAGAAGATTATAGGAAGGGTGTACTATAAGTGACAAAACCGTGTTATTAGAACACACAAAGTCAAAACAATCTTTTGTATTTGTTGAAGTCATGTTCTGCTGCTCAGGCGTGTGAAGTCCTCTTCGGCCGCTGAGGCGAAATCCGGTTCTACTGCTCAGGTCCTTGTTCGGCTGCTCAAGGGTTGTATAGACCTGTTCCTCCGGGTTAAGTGAGGGTTATTGTTTTAGTGAAATTCCAGAAGGAGTCTAGGACTGGACATAGGACGGTTCTCCGAACTAGTATAAAAATCTCTGGTGACATTTTTACTATACTGCTTTTATATTCTGCACTATTTACCGTATAGCTATCATCACTACACTCTGTATTATCATATATCCATATTACATGATCCATAACACACTTTCATTTGGTATCAGAGCAAGGTCATCATATAACCGTAACACAGTTATCTGATAATCTAATAATATGGACACTAACACTAGCACTAGCACTAGCATTAACACTAGCTTCATTGAAGGACAATCCACTGCACGTCCACCAATATTTAATGGCATGAATTATAACTATGGGGCCATACGAATGAGAATATATATGCAAGCAAATGGTTTTGATACATGGAATATTACTCAGAAAGAATACATTATTCCTACCAAGGAGTATTCTACTTGGTCAAATACACAGAAACTAGATGCCACAGCTAATGCAAAAGCCATGAATATGTTGTTTTGTGCCTTAGATAAAAATAAGTTTAACCGTGTTAGCATGTGTAATACTGCATATGAAATATGGCGTACACTCAAGGTTACACACGAAGGAACCAACAAGGTCAAACAAAGCAAAATATCCATGCTCAAAAGTCAGTTTCAAAACTTTAGAATGAATGAAAATGAATCTATAAATGATATGTATTCAAGATTTCAGGATATCTACCATTCATTAGTAGGACTAGGAGAAAAATATTCAGACTTTGATATTGTATCCAAAATTCTTAACTCTTTAACGGATGAATGGGAAAGAAAAGTTCTCGCAATTGAAGATGCAAACGATATTTCCCAAATAACTCCGGAAGAGTTAATAGGAAATCTAATGTCCTATGAAGTGAATTTGCAGGCTAAATGAATTCAAGCTCAAGACAAAAAGAATATAGCATTCCATGCAGAACAAGAAGAATCAGATTCAGACAAAGATGACCTACCCTTTATTGCCAAAAATTTCAAGAAATTCTTGACTATAGAAAAGGAAACAGAAATAATGGCAAGAGAAGCTCAAACAGCAATAAACCACCGTCTTCATCAGTATTGGAGTGCTTTAACTGACACAAAAAGGGGCATATACAGAAGGATTGTCCGGATCAAAAGAAAGAATATCACAATAAAAGGAAGGACAAGTTCAAAAGAAAAGCTTTTTCAGTCACATGGGATGATTCAGATTCATCCTCTTCTTCTGGAAGTGGAAGTGATAGCGATAATGAACAAGCCAACGTATGCTTTATGGCCAAAGAAAATAAGGTTAGTGATTTAACTTTTGATGATATGATAGAAATAAATTCTGAATTATTAGATACTTTAAAAAGTCTCAAAAGAAAATATAAAGAGGCTGTAGAAAATCAGAACAAGGAAGAATTCGAAAGAGATATGCTTAAAGATGAGAAGCAAATATTGGAATAAGAACTTGAGAAAACTCAAGAATCACTTTCAAATGTTAATTCTCAACTTATATTATTGAGTCAAGAAATTGAAACTCAAAAAGAAAAGAATGATGGTCTTGTTTCTGAAAATCATGTTTTAAAAACTAATATTAAAATGGTTGAACTAGAAAATTCAAGTCTAAAGACCAAACTAGAAGGAATCACTAAAAACGTTTCAAATTTTAATAAAGGAAGAGAAAATTTATCTAGACTTTTTGAGAATTCACAACATGTTAACAATAAAAATGGTTTAGGATATAAGAAGAAAGTCAAGAATTCACAATCTAATAATTTAAACAAAGTTAACTATGATAAAACACCCACATCTTCAAAAAGACTAGTTTCCAAAACTATAAATATATGGGTACCTAAAACTAATAACAAATTAATAAGGAAAAAGTATATTAGTACATTTATAGAAAATGTTCATAATAATAAAAATTATATTTATAAAAGGGATACTAAACCCACTTGGATTTGGTTTCCTAATATCTAACTCTTAGGACCCTATCAAAAAGGTGGGTACCAACGTTATCTCATATTTTTTGCAGGTCCCACTCAAGAAAAGAGGAAAATGGATACTTGACAGTGGTTGCTCAAAACACATGACAGGAGACAAAGATATGCTGATAAATATTACATATTCAGATGGAGGTTCTGTCACTTTTGGAGATAATTCCAAGGGCTATATCATCGGCAAAGGCGATGTGAGCAATTACGGTACATCTAATTTACCTCTTATTACAAATGTTTTATTAGTTAAGAATCTAAAACATAATTTATTAAGTATCAGTCAATTATGCGATAAAGGTTTTAATATATCATTTTCTGAAAATAAATGTAGTGTTCTTGATCAAAATCAAAATCTTATATTCGAAGGAAATAGAGATAAAAATATTTATGTTTTGAATATGAAAGTTAATCTTAATTCAGATATGTGTTTAATAGCTAAAGAAAATGATCCCTAGATATGGCACAAACGATGTTGTCATATCAATTTCAAGTATATAAATAAAATTTCTAAAAATAATCTTGTAAAAGGATTACCAAAAATGAATTTTAAAGTTAATAATATATGCGACTCATGTAAATTGGGTAAATTAACTAAATCATCATTTAAATCTAAGAAAGTTATTTCGACATTACAACCACTTGAATTACTTCATATGGATTTATTTGGACCTACCCAAATTCAATCCATAAATCGCAATAAATACGTATTTGTAATAGTTGATGATTTTTCTAGATATACATGGACTATTTTTATGAAAAATAAAAGTGATACCTTTGAAAATTTCAAAACTTTTGTTAATAAAATTCAAAATTTAAAAGGTATTAGAATTAAAAGTATTAGAAGTGATCACGGAGGTGAATTTGAAAACATACAGTTTGATAACTATTGTAAGAAGAAAGGGATATTTCATAACTTTTCGTTTCCTAGAACTCCACAACAAAATGGAGTTGTAGAACGAAAGAATCGAACTCTACAAGAATGTGCAAGAACTTTACTAAATGAAAGCACGTTACCAAAACATTTTTGGGCTGAAGCTGTTGCAACTGTCTGTTATATTTTGAATCGTGTTTCTATTAGACCTCTCACCAAGAATACTCCTTACGAACTTTTTAACGGTAGAAAACCAAACATATCTTATTTTAAAATATTTTGATCAAATGTTTTATATTAAATACCAAAGATCAGCTTGGCAAATTTGATTGAAAATGTGACGAAGGTATATTTTTTGGATATTCGAATCGAAGCAAAGCTTATCGAATTTTTAATAAATGAACTAATACTATTGAAGAGTTACTCCATGTATCTTTTGATGAGAATTCTAAACTTATTTCAAAAACAAATAATGATAATGATTTACTTAATAACAATAAAACAAATATAATAATAAACAATTCAAGAGATGATGACGATATTGTTTATTATCCTAGAGAAGATGAAAACATTGTTAATAGAGATATTACTAATATAATAAGATCTCCTCGAAGAATCTTACGAAATCATCCTACAGAAAATATAATTGGAGAAATAAATTCAAATGTTTGAACTAGAAATCAACTAAATTTAATGGGTAATGTAGCCTTTCTCTCTACTATAGAACCTAAAAATACTAAGGAAGCATCATCCGATGAAAATTGGATTATTGCTATGCAAGAAGAACTTAATCAGTTTAAACGAAATGAAGTTTGGGAGCTAGTACCCAAACCGACCGACCAGACTGTTATAGGAACTAAATGGGTTTATAAAAATAAAGCAGACGAATTAGGAAATATAACTAGAAACAAAGCAAAACTAGTAGCACAAGAATATAATCAGGAAGAAGGAATAGACTACGAAGAAACATTTGCTCCAGTCGCTAGACTAGAAGCAATACGAATTTTATTGGCGTACGCATGTTTTAATAACTTTAAACTCTATCAAATGGATGTTAAAAGTGCATTTTTAAATGGCTATATTAAAGAAAACTTTTATGTTGAACAACCTCCTTTATTTATTCATGAAAAATACCCAGATCATGTCTATAAACTTAAGAAAGCTTTATATGGTTTAAAACAAGCACTACGTGCTTGGTATGAACGCCTTAAAAGCTATCTAATTGACTCAGGATTCGAAATAGGAAAAGTAGATCAAACTCTATTTATAAAGCATTCGAAAAATGATATTTTGATAATTCAAATATATGTCGACGACATTATAGTTGGATCAACTAATAATGAATTATGTAATGAATTTTCTAAAATAATGACTAGAGAATTTGAAATGTCCCATATGGGAGAATTATCATATTTTTTAGGTCTTCAAATAAAACAAGTTTCAAATGGAATATTTATTAATCAAGAAAAAAACTATAATAATCTTATCAAACTTTTTGGAATGGAAAACACTTCTGCCAAACCAACACCTATGAGCACAATAGCACATCTTTATAAAGATGAAAATGGAAACAGTGTAGACCAAAAACTATATCGTAGTATGATAGGATCTCTACTTTATTTAACAGCAAGTAGAACAGATATTATGATGAGTGTGTGTCTATGTGCACGATTTCAAGCTGACCCAAAAGAATCACATTTACGAGCCGTAAAACGCATACTACGCTATCTTAGTAAAACTACAAATTTCGGACTTTTCTATCCGAAAGAGTGTTCGTTCGAATTAGTATCATACAGCGATGCTGATTTCGGAGGATCACGAACAGATAGAAAAAGTACAGGCGGTACGTGTCATTTCATTGGTAAATCTTTAATTTCATGGTTTAGCAAGAAACAAAACTGTGTCTCTCTATCAACTTGTGAGGCAGAATATATTTCTGCAGCACTAGCTTGCGCACAAGTAATTTATATGCAACAGATACTTAAAGATTTTGGAATTAATCTATCAAAATCAACAATTTACTACGATAATTCTAGTGCGATAAAGCTATCTAAAAATCCAGTAAACCACTCAAGAACTAAACATATAGATATTAGACATCATTTTTTACGTGATAATATAGAAGAAGTGATAAATCTGGACTACGTACCATCAGAAAATCAATTAGCCGATATTTTTACTAAACCACTATTAGAAAATACGTTTATAAAATTGCATCGTGAGCTTGGTATGATGTCAATTAAAGATATATAAATAAAATATAAAAATTTTAACTAAAAACTCAAAAATAAAATTTGTTACAAAAATTCAATATTCTAACCATACTGAGACTTGAACCCATGACCTATTGTGAATAGCCCAAGTGTCTTAACCACCTGAGCTATTGATTTTTTCTGTTATAGTCTAGTATGGACTTTATTATATGGTGACATTAATATATACTACAATACAAGTCACTTTTAAACTTTATAAATATACATTAAAATTACACAAAATAAATCAGCCAACAAAAAAACTAATGTATTACCTTACTTCTTGGCTAAATTCAATATAATCCACTTAATTCTATCCTATTTTTCCTAGACTTAGGCTATAAATAGATGCATACTCCATCTTCTTAAATTCAAAATGAATTAAACTCTAAAGCTTTCATTTATTTTTCTTCCAACAACTATTTTTCCACAATGTCAAACTCTTCCACAGATTCTATCGAAATTATTGCTTCAAACAACTCTCCAAAAACTCTGGATCATAAAACTTCATCATCTCACACTGGATATACTCCAGATAAGAAGAAGGGAAAGAAGATGATTGATATTTCTCCTAACACGAAGCAAAAGATAGATGATATGCACCATTATCAGCAAGAATCATTAATGCTACAACGTGAAATGTTTTACAAACAAAAAATAAACTCCATACGGATAGGAATCATTAAGCATATCGCTATGAAATTCTACGGGGCATCGTCGCATCTGATAGACGAACATTCTGTTTCACCTATCAGACGACCATCGACTTCATCTCCACCGCGACCACCATACTCACCAAATTCGTGGGATCGCAACGAAGAATCGAATGCTCGTCGCAAGCAACTGAAGGAATACAAGACGCCTAGCCCCTCGAAATAATCGTAGTAGTCATTATCTTTTGTTGTATTTTCCGAATAAACTTTCTATGTACGTATGTTGTTTGGAATAAATTTATTTCTGATTCATTAATCAATATAACAACTATATTAACATGTCACAGCAAAATAAAAAGGCATTGCAAAAATTCTCCTGGTCAGTCGACTGAACCAGGAGGTCAGTCGACTAACACAGCAAACAATTTTTTTTTTATAAACATGGTCGGTCGACTGTCTCAGAACCTCAGTCGACTGGACCAGAAAGAAGAAAAAATTCGATCTTCAGCATTCAGTCGACTGACAGTCTTAGCCAATCGACTGAACCATAGATCTGAGTCACTTTATTACTTTAACCTACCCACTTTCCCTCTTTTATCCCCTACTTTACCATCTTTCACCATTACCATTTCAGATTTTCAAATTTTTCAACAACCTAGACTCTCCAAAACTCCATTTTTTTCCTCTAAAATTAAAATTAATGGCTCCTAAATGAAAGGGACAAGCTTCCTCATCATCTCAACCTCCGTCAAATGAACAAATCCAAAGATGGTTGTTTGATGACACTGCAATTCGAAGGTGGAGACAAATGCAAGTCTCAAGGATTTTCGAAGGTTCGTTTGTTAAATTTTCAAATTTTTCTCCATACCACATCCAAGAGTTAGCTAAAAGGAGCGATTTGGAATCGTTATTCAACATTGATGATAACAAACACAAAATAAATCAAATAATGGTGAAATTGTTCTACGCAAATCTAAACTTAGGTCACCAAAACGTTCCAAATCAACAAGACTGTGTATGGAGTCTAGTATGTGGGAAACCCGTCTTTTTCTCATTAGATCGCATGGCTCATATTTTGCAAACAGAAAATGATGGTGTAGAATTGGCCACTATTGATTGTGACTTAGTTGTTCAAGACAATATAAGCCATTTGTTTTAGAAGATGACATGCGTCAACTAAAATCCATGTCTCTAGGACCAAAAGCACAAATTATCCATCGCGCTCTAATGAAAACCATAACTCCTAGAACCGGGAGTTTTGAACTTGTCTATGAAAATAACTTTAAAGCTTTATATGCTATTTTGGCAACATTAAAGTCAACTGGCTCCGTCTAATTCTTGACGAATTTTTAAGCTTCAACAATGGTAGAATGAATGTAATCTACTACGGTGAATATATTATGCGTCTTCTAAAGGCTTGTGAGATTCCGGAACCGGACTCACCATTTTCTACCGTTGGATGTTTGAACTCTCGGACTTTAGCATTGGTGAAACTACCGGTTGCTCAACCTCCTCATATCATGTCTTTTGAAGAATGGACCCAAAGGAAGATAGTTCAAGACCAACCACAACAACATGGCGAACCATCTCAAGGTCCATCTCGTCAACGATCAACTAGTCGTCAACAAGACAAATTTCAACTTCCTAATCCTGGCCTTCAACCATATGAGACAATGTCTATGATATGCCGCAACCAACAGGTTCTTCAATCTCATATTACTAGGGTTGACAAGAAGCTCGACAAGGTTAAAGGATTCTTTACCAAATTATGGCAAGCTATCTCATGTACTTCTGGGACATCTACAGCTACTATAGGCGATCCGGGAAAGCAACCCGTCTTCGCTTGGTCTTCTTCTGACGATCAACCAAGTAGCAGTGACGATGATGGAGATGAAGGTAATAGTGGTAGTGGTAGGGGTAAGCAACCAATGGCTTGAGATCTTTTTCTGTTTATGAAAACATTAAGTTTTCATTTCATATGGCTTGTAATAAATGGTCACTCTGGTTTATTCATCTCAAATACTCATAATCATGGAAGTTTAATGTCTAGATAATTGTCTTTTTCTACGTAATATTTTGTACATTATGATTTCATATTACTTATTCCTTTTTGTCGATGACAAAGGGGGAGAAATATTATTTCTAACAAAAAGAATGCAGGATATAGAGCGCCAATGATTCAGGGGGAGTAAGTATTTATGTTATTATGTTATATATATACAGTCGAAATCAATATTTGTTTATAGGTTGTCATCAATCAAAAAGGGGGAGAATGTTGAGACTTGGTTTTGATTCATGACACGAAGTTATCACTATGACATACAGATTTGACAATTGCTACGACAAAAAGAGACAAGGAGACGAGACTTTAACAACTAGTGCATCAACTATGGTATTTTGGTTTTTAACTCTTAGGTCAATATTGTTAAAATCTCTCCTCGATTATGTCTACATTAGCTTATATATTTAATCATCGTATTTACCAAATATTTAAACATATATAAGCATACAAGTAATTATAAAAAAAGTTTTAAAGTTATAGAAATTAATATATCTATGTAAACTATGCTTACTGCACAAATTTAACCAGGTCAGTCGACTGACCCAGATAACCAGTCGACTGACACTGGGAATTTTGTGCAGCATGCACAGATACATAGATATACGAATTTAAATTTGAATAATTACTTTGAATATTCAGTCGACTGACCCAGAGGCTCAGTTGACTGAATTTCTATAACAGCCACTTTTCGAAAAGGCACGACTTTTGTGAACAGTTGCGAACCTCTAACGAAAAGATTCGGATGCAACACTATGATCGAAACTCTTCATCAACAGTCACTGCTTTCTAACCTTTATAAATACAAACTCCATTTTGATTCCAAATTACTGAATTACAACTGAATTTTCTTATCTCTCTAATCTAACTCTCTGGAATCTATTTGCTATCATACTTTCAATTATTCTGCATTAAAGCAATATTATACCTTCATATTCTTCATAAACTTCAAATATATATATTTATACTCGAGGAGAAGATTATAGAAAGGGTGTACTACAAGTGACAAAACCGTGTTATTAGAACACACAAAGTCAAAACAATCTTTTGTATTTATTGAAGTCATGTTCTGCTGCTCAGGCTTGTGAAGTCCTCTTCGGCTGCTGAGGCGAAATCCTGTTCCGCTGCTCAGGTCCTTGTTCGGTTGCTCAAGGGTTGTATAGACATGTTCCTCCGGGTTAAGCGAGGGTTATTGTTTTAGTGAAATTCCAGAAGGAGTCTAGGACTGGACATAGGATGGTGCTCCGAACCAGTATAAAAATCTCTGGTGTCATTTTTACTATACTGCTTTTATATTCCGCACTATTTACCGTATAGTTATCATCACTACACTCTGTATTATCATATATCCATATTACATGATCCATAGCACACTTTCAACTACAAATGACTTTGCAACTTTGTATCGTCGGACATTTTTCTTGGGTTGTTGTATGTTGTGTGATATTAAGATTATTTTACTAATTTCATGAATTTTCTTATGAGCATTCTTTCTTGGTTGCATTTTCCTTTAATTTTGCTTTGCGTGAACTCGTTTTCTTATGAGCTTTCTTATGAGCGTCGCTATGTAATGGGTGAATGCCCTTGAGACTAAAATATTCACCCTAGGGTGTAAAGCTTGCTTAGACTCTACTGCAATTTCTCGTAGGGGGTTAGATAGGGCTTCCTTGTTGGAAAGGCTTCATGATACGAAGGTAGGAAAAGTTAAGGCAGAGATTGGTGTGAAGCGTGTAATTGACATTTTCACTCACTTTTGGTAAGGGTTTAATCTAGCCTTCTTATACAATTGGGAAGATTATGAATTTGATCCGCAGGACTATTGCGACCATTGGTCCGGCGCCAGTCGTGATCCTCGTTTTGCTTACAGCCGCGCTGCCCCCAATCGGTTGTCACTACTAAACTGAATGAACCACCTCTTGTCCTTCAACTTGAGGGCAGCTCCCCTCAATGTTCCGCATTGCATTCCCGCAAATCATATCGCTGGAGAATGATTATAACCAGTTCTTCCTCTTAGTCTGAGTCGAACTTGTAAAGCGATTCTATTTAATTGAAGTACGTTGTTTTGCTTTGCGCTTTTAAAGTGTTTGTAGAAGTATGGACCGTGTACGTACAGTGCAGTATTTGGTATATACTAGCAGGAATTAAATAAATATAAGAAAATCCTTTTTTATGTTTACCTGGCAAGCTTTGAGTAGTTTTTGGAATTGTAGTTGATCGGTAGGCTGTAGTGCATTCCATATATTGTTTTTCCTTGCCATTTCTGAATTTACTTCCTATGCGGTTCAGGCTTACTGAGCTTGATTTTTTAGCATGCATATTTTGCTACATGCTTGGTATGACCTCCTTATTGTTTGAGTGCAGTTTCATGTTCGTGTGCTTGGCACGGACCGCTCCGCTATTCGGGGGCAGACTAATGTTTGGCTGTGAAGTCGGATCTCGTATTTACAACCTTTTCAAATCGTGCGCAAGGTTTTTATAACTGGTTTAGGTTATCTAATATCCTTACTCCAGTGTGGTTATGTTAACGGTATTGACATAGAGAGGTTTTTATATTAGTTTGGCCCAACCAATATCCCAACGGCCAGTTCTGTAGTTTGGCTAAAAAGCCAAGCAACATTTATGCAATTTTGTTTTGATAACCGGTTTGGGCCATTTAATATCCCTACGTTCAGTTTGGCCATGTTAATATAATTAACATAGTGATTTTTATACTGGTTAGGACTGCCCAATATCCCTATGTCCAATTAGGCTATGATAAGGTACTTAACATAGTGATTTTTTATATTGGTTCGGGCCGTCTAATATTCCTACCTCCAATTAGGCAATGATAAGATACTTAATATAATGATTTTTTATACTAGTTCAAGCCGTTTAATATCCCTATGTCTATTTCATTATATTACTATTTTTTAATGATAACAACGTTTATTACATGAGTAATACAGATCGTTTAGAAGGAGGCCTAGGATCCTCGGTGCAATATTGTACACTTGTTTTTTATAGTTATAGTTGATACCTCAACTTAAGTTCCTCCAACGGATTTTGAATACATCATGCCTCCAATCTTGGCTATCTCTCTGATATAGGTGTTTCTTCTGGTTAACCTGAGAAGCATAAAAATCTCGGCACTATCACGAGGATTCGATTTCAACTAAGGATGGCAACAAATCGGTGTGCATCTCAATCACTTCAGCTTGTTGTTTGGCCTTGTTGACGATCAGCATTGAAGGACACAACTATTGATTCTCCTAGTCTCCAAGTAGAATGTGCAAATATCCTTAACAACATGACCATAGTAGGAGAGTTTTTTTTCAGATCCTTTAGGCATAGTAATGGGGATTCTTGGATTCCAGCTCTAGGTTTCATCCTATAATTGGAATCACTGTCCAAATCAAAAAATACATGTGCGCTTCTGTCCAGCCTGCAGTCATTGATTGATAAAGGAAGATAATAATCAACTAGTAGTAACCTTTCAACTTGATTCCATGCAACACTGTAGATTGAGTTCGTCAATCAAGTAGTAGTGGGTTAATATTAGATGGATTGGATTTAAGTTGTCGGCCAGCTTTACCATTCTCATTTTCGAGAGTGCCGTTATCACTTACCTGCTGCATAGTCAGTGCAGCTGGTGAGTGAAAGCGGTGAGCCATGGATGGTGGAGGATAAGTTAGCTTGAGGGTAGTATTTCATGTTATCCTCTTCTTTAACCCTTTTGTTGGTTCCTTGGTTTGATGAAGGGTTGGATCGTGGTTAGGATAGGACCTATAGGGGCTTTATCTGAGGACTTCACCTCAGCTTGAGTTGTTAAGGTTGTGAGTGGAATCTTTGAGATTTCTTTTGAGACTATGGTATGCGAAGGGGATCGTCGATAGACTCGCTAGAAATAGGAAACAGGGAATGAAGGTTTGTGCCCTCCTTCTAGCACTAAAATTTTTTGTGATATTTTCCATCTCACGACACCTTAAAGGATCATAGAGTAATTGAAGCTTTATTTACTTCCATAGTTTTGGATCAACAAATTCAAGTGACATTAAATCTACCTTTGTGTAGTAATTATGTCGTTGGAAGCTTATACGACCAAGTAGTTGCGCTTTAACTATTCATTAAAATGTCAAATTAGGTTTATATTCAACTAATGAATCAAAGTTGAGAGGGATTGAAGTAAAATAATTAAGTAATAGTGCATACAAATAAAAGACATGGGAATTTTATGAGGTTCGAATTCTTTCAAAATCATACATCCATGGGTCAAATCTTTTCTTTCTGTATTTCTCCTTGATACAACTTTACATGGATGATAGTAAAATAGAAGATACAATTCTTTCCATTTTCCCAAAAGAGGATTCCCCCTCTCGTTGCAGTGTTTCTCTTGTTTATAATACAGAAATGCATGTAGATTACTGCATTCTTTCGTTGTTTTAGTTCCCACCTTTGGATCCTGCCATGTGTCGTCTATCCTTATTATTAGTTTATTGTGTATGGATTGTTGATGCGTCTTTGGCGAGAAACTATAATTTGAGTGGCTAAATTCGGGTATTGGTAGGAAGTTTGAAATTGAAGCGAGAACTTCTAAATTTGAATGGGAACATCTGAAATCGGAGTGGGAAACTTGAATTATAATAAGATCCCTGCTTTTGACATGAGCCGCGGATGGCATTTGAGCCGCCCCTATTCAAAAATAAGAGTATGATGGGGCGTTCTCCTCTTATTCAGCTCGAGTTGTCATTGATGTCCTTGGTGTTGACTTGTACAGTCTGCTTATGGATCACTGGTATAATACTATTCTAAGAATGGAGGTGAAGTTAAGCTGTAAGTTGATGTCCCACCCCGAGACCTACATTAACAAAGAGTATTACTGGGTAATACTGTCTGCTAATGCAGAGAATAGGGCTGGATAGGAGCGACCATCTATAGCCTTGTCTTAAATATCTATTGAATACGTCGACAAATGCCATATTTTTTCTTTTTTTATCTCAAGTGGATCGACATATCCAATAAATACTTAATACAAAGCCATAGGTGGCTATAAGATCTATCGGAACAAAATACAACAACTCGAATGCAAAACACCTCACAGAACAGTAGATCATCACATACATATACACATATATAGATACATCACAGAGTATACAAAATGATACATGTCAAGTGGTATAGCAACCGCAATATACAGACGAGTCAAAAGAATATACATATCAGAGTTGCAACCAAAAAGGACTACACAAAAAGCTATAACAAAAAGAGCTAGCAGAATAGTCCATGTAGAAGCAGAATAGGCTAAGTCCAAATGTACCTAACCTGAAACACCTCGGTCTGACCCGAGTATATGCTGAATATCGTTGGAGCTCTGTTTAAGTAGCCTCAGCTTGCCATGTTTGTCTAACATTATGCCAAGTATAATTGGAATTGAGTTGCTTTGCTCCAACCTACAGTGTTAACCCAATATTTGTACACATGTGTTCCAAGCTGCTCTTGATATTGGTATGTGCAAGTTGTGTGATAAGGGCTTCTTGCGTCTTTCTTGTTTCCTAACAAGTGAAGAAGTGTGACATAACGTTGTTTGGGTAACCCTATGTGCAACCCTTGGAATTCTTTGGATTCCTCTTGGTACTGCTTAAAGGGTCCTTGGTAAGCGCAGCGCAGGTCTGTGCTTGAAAGTGTTAGCATCGCATTAGATTTTAGGAACAAGAATTAGGCATACTAAGTCACTTGACACGTGGGGTGTTAATTTATGGCCTGCTTGGAATGCATCAAGGGAAGATTTTGATGAAAACCTGCAGCATGGTTTTTGTTTTTTCTGCTCCTGTGCTTGTCATGTTCCGATGGCAGCTTGTTTTTTGTATTGAATTGTTCTAATGGTGGTGCCCTTAACCATTCCATTATTTTTTAGTTGTAAGAAGAAGAAGGGGGTAGCTCATCCCTATTTTCCTTCAATACAGGATTGTTAGCGTAGTTCTATTATTTGTGTATATTGGTCTATGAGTGTGGTATAGCATCGTTCGTATATAGCCCATTTTAAGTAGGGTGTGTTATGCTTTGACCCCATTAATATGGCTTTCTGAGTCGCGACGTAGTATTAACGTCTTATTGTTATTTGGGAGTTTGGTTACGTTGTGGTTCCAAGTATTATAATTGTGGATTATGTACAACATCACATTTCCATGTCTAGTTTTGGGCTCAATATCATAATCTGATACTGAAATTAGGGGATCGGTGTAGTTTGAACCTTTGCCATCATTCTATAGTTTCTGAGCACAGTATTGTTTTGACTTTGCTTTTCTTTTTTGCAGTCCGACTTTTCTTATAACGGCATCCCAGTTTGAACCATTGTGTTACTTCACCTTGCCTTCAATAGGGTTTGGGAAATATGGGTGTAACAGCTACTAAGGCGGGTGGCTCTCTGAGGTTTTGTGTAGATTACCGTGAGTTAAATAAGGCGACGAGGAAAAACAAGTATCCACTCTTGCTAATTGATGATTTGTTTGATCAGCTCCATGGTATAAAAGTGTTCTCCCAATTAAATGTGGTGATGGGATTTAACCAATTAAGACTAATGAAGTAGAGTGTGCTGATCACCGCGTTTCGTACGCCATCAGGTTCCTTTGAGTGGTTGTTTATGTCGTTCAGGCTAACCAATGCTTTGGGATACTTTATTGATCTCATGAACCGAGTTTTCAAGGATCATCTGAATAAGTTTGTGCTTGTGTTCATGAATGATATCCTGGTCTATATTAGGACAGAGGAGGAATATAAGACATACTTGAGGATTGAGCATTAAGTGTTGAGGAAGCACAAGTTGAAAGTTTTCAAAGTGCCACTTTTGGAGGAGGGAAAGTGAGATTCTTGGATCATGTCGTCTCTAAGCAGGTTATCACAGTAGATCCTGCCAAAGTGGAAGCGGTTCAGGATTGGAACCAACCCAAGAAAGCTACTGATTTAAGAAGCTTCCTAGTATTAGCGGGATATAGACGTTTTATCAATGACTTCTCGAAGGTAGCAGCACCGTTGATAAATTTAACGAAAAAGAATCAAACTTTTGTTTGGGACGTGAAGTGTAAGCATGCATTCGTGAGTCTGAAGGAGAGGTTGACTAGTGCACCAGTGTTGATCATTACGAGCGGAAATGAGGAGCTAATAGTATACACAAACACCTATGGTACTGGACTAGGTACAATAGTGATGCATAACGGAAAAGTTGTTGCCTACACTAGTCGACACCTGAAACTGCACGAGAAGAAAAACTCGACTCATGTATGGAGTTAGCGGCAATAGTGTTTGCTTTGAATATTCGAAGGCATTATCTATTAGGAGAAAGGTACTAGTTGTTCACGGATCACAAATCCCTAAAGTACCTTTTCTCTAAGAAGGATCTTAACCCTTGCTAGCAGCGATGGCTGGTGTAACGACCCATATTTTTAACGAATTATTTAAATATTGAATCGTTAATTAATTGAAGGTCTCAAAAATATGATTTTTCGCATATGATCGAATTAGGACTCAAGACCATTTCTATTGAGTTTGTATACGTTGTGAATTAAAATGAGTATAAGCATCGCTATACTTGGAGATCGGACGATCCGATGGCTAAAACAATCTCGAAAAGCGCGAAATTATCACCTTGGAGCGCTATCCCAAATAGCGATGAAATTTATACCATCAGGACCCAAAAAATGAGGTGATGTACGCAGACAAGTTTCGTTGTGATCGGATATGCCGTGTGATCGCTTGTGCCGAAATGTACGACGAATTATTTAAGAATTCAAATAATGATAATATTATATTATTTAAGTCAAACCATTACCCAACCCTCTCTCACTCTTTAAATCGCTATTCCATTAAGCAATGAACAAAAAATGGCCGCCGCCTCTTATCATATTCAAAAATAAAATTTGGCCGATATGCTCCACGAAAAATTACAAAACCAACTCTGTTGAACTCGTGTCGAAGAGAGCTTTGAGCCTATATAGGCTTCTGATGGTGCAATTGCACTTGGTCTAGATCCACTTTTTAGGGTTGAACTAGGGTTACGTCGTGGTCGTGGAGGAGGAATAGGTGGAGATAGGCGAGTGTCGTTGAACTTCGCTTCATGATGTGCACCTCTTCACCAAATCTTGTCGACTCCGGTGGTCCATGTCAAAATGTCGTGCTTGCGTGAGGGGAGAAATGTCCAGGTCGCTTTTTGATTGGATGAATCGAACTTCACCATTTCAATGTCGGGGTGGAGAGCTTGCATAGTGTGGCACGTAGGTGAAAGAGGTTCACGATTTCGTCGAGTTAGAGAGGAGAGAAGGTAAGGAAGAGGTGGGTTCACTATAGCATACATGTACATGAATTGTTAATTAGGGAAGAAAGGATTATTAAGGTGATTAGCTTAATTATTTACTTAAATAAGTTATTTACTAGTTATTTAATCCCAATTCTTTATAATTCATATCTTTTAAATATGAGTTCCATTTTTGGACGTCTTTTCTTGCGTTGCGCTTGTGATGGAAAGCTCCATGACATGACGTTGGTTTGTACAGTTTTTGTTGAGGTAAGTGATATTTTCTCTCACCATATTATGATTGTTAGTATAGTATTAAAATGACGTTTTGAGCTGATTTCTACCTTTAAAACTTGATTTCTAAAATATTTAATCCTACATCTTATTTTACAAAGGAATTTAAGTGTTTTAAAAAAATTGAGTTAAATAACACATTTTTCCCATTGACGCGCTATTTTGACGATATTGATAGATTTAGGCTACTTTTGATATTTATCCCATATTGGTTGTTTGGATGTATTGTATGTGTGTTATTATGGATGTTTGTAGACTATTATAGATATTTATATGCTTATTGGTTGCATGTTTGCTTAGTTTTGTTGAAAACGTCGATCGAAGGCGATATAGTATTAGAAAATATGCATAGGATAGGATTTTGTGTATAGACTTCGTGCACGTCGATTGATCTGAAGACGAAGGATGGACTTGGGGATGTGCTTTGAATTTCAGAATAAATGCCAGAAGTTTTCATTTGGTTTGTACTTAGCCGTTTTTGGTTTAAGTACATGACCAAAGTGGTCGTCATCGACTACTCTAGAGTGGTCGATATCTATCACTATTGATGATAGCCGATTTGGCTAATTTTGACATGGATGATAGAGAGGCTTCGAAGGGCATGATGTGGTGGTTCGTTCGTTCGTTCGACATTTGATTCGATGTTATGGCTCTTCGACGAGTGGTTTTAGCACTGAAGCAAGGACGATCGACGCGTTGACTTCGTGATTTGACGATGATGATTCCATGATGGAAAGTGACGGCTTTGATGATGGATGCTATACTTCGGACGCAGATTAGCCTAATTGAAGGAACTATTGGAGGAAGGCTCCGGGACGAACGATGATGTTCTACGACTAATAATGGTTATCTATAATCGTTCCCAGCCACAACGACTTCATATGGGAGTCGTAAGGAGGATTCTAGGGTGAACTCTGCTATGAATAATGTGTGCAAAGGGATCATTGATATTCGTAGGTTTCGATGTGTACCTGTGAAGAAAGAGTATGTGTGATGATATCCGCTGAGTTACAGAGTATGCCCTGGATCACACGATGTTTCGATCCATTTAACCTAGACTGTTACGGAATATGCAATCTTGTTCCTGGCCCACTGAGTGGCATGGATTCGAGTACTGAGTAACCGAAGCTGAGTAGTCTCTGAGGAGGTCATACGAGTATCATATATCCAATGCACTGAGTGAGTGAATGTGAGGATGGATGATGGATGCTATGTTTGCTTGATTGTCTATCATCTTAGGGATGTCACATGATGTAGATATTGTCAATGTAGATAACACCTTTAGTACTTTAATGTACAGTACACCCATGATGATTATGATATAGAGCAGCATGTATCCTATGTTATGTGCTAACTCCTTGGATGTAGGGATATGTCGGGTATGATTCTCCACCTTTGTTCCATATACTACACTAATTTTTATAGTGTTTTGAGATTATTTATCCCTCACACCAGGCTGTTGTCTGACTTAAGGTTTTATATTTTTTTCTTATTACCTTGGATACTCTTAAATGAGTAGAATAGAAAGCAGGTATAAACAGTACATGGGGCTCGGTAGATGGACTAGCAGGAGGCGACGCTTTCTCATACTTATATTTGGGCTTATTACTATTATTCCGCTGTGTGACTCTATGGATCCTTGACGGTATTCACATATTATTATTAAAGACAGTTTATCAGTTGAGTTTATTTATCAGTTGTATAAACTCTATCATTGTTTCATATAGTTGTATGAGCCTGTGTACTCTGATTCTGTGGTTCATGTGGTTGTTACTGTCTCACCTATTTTATATCTATGATGACTATTATATTTTACCTAATGTGCTGTGAGATATACGATTGGTTATGTGATTGTCTAATGTTTTTCCTTCTTTCTCTTTTCTTCTTTTCTCTTCTCTTTTCTTCTATTCCTCTTCTTTACTTCTTTTCTATCCCTTGACAATCGTCCTATGTCGACTGGATGCTCCAGTAGCGCACTATTCGGTCGCATAAGCATCGGTGGTGTAGGATGGTCATCACGTTTGGTATCAGAGATTAGGTTAGTGATTAACCTGAGCTGATACCGTGATCCAGTAGAGATAGGGTAGGAGTTGTCACCTTATACTGGATCGAGAGTATACCTATATACGAGAGAATGCGTATTTGTTATATATTTTGGTTTTTAAAACTGTAGAGCGATATATATAGTATACAAGTTGTATTGCACACACAAGCACTATTGATGCAGTTTTCTCTATGAGGAACTACTAGTTCTTATTATGTATCAGGAGTGGTCCGGCATACGAGAAATACTATTATTGACTCCATCTTTGGGGTAGAGGAATGTGAAGGATCGGGGAACACAAATGCTAATTTATAGAATATGTTCAGTAAGATGGTGCAAAACATTATCTGGAATGCCTTAGTTGCTCCAAATGAGTATGGTGCTTAAGTGCAAATGCCTAGAGTCGACTTTGCCTAGTTGTATAAAGAGTCTAGGAGGAAGACTTGAAACAGAGTTGACTATTGAGGTGTAAGACGGGATTGATATTTGCGAAAGGATCTTCAATGACTTTGAGTTGGATGATGTGATGAGGTAGAAGTTGACATCTAGATGACTCCAAAGATGAATAATAGATTGGCGAAGCACCCTTATAGCTTCGATTCCCAAGGATCACTTTACTTGGGATCAGTTCATAGTTCGCATTGGCGAGAAATTTATCTTGACTTTTCAAATGTCGGTGTTGTTCAAGAAGTTCATTGACTTGAAGTAAGGCGATGTGTTTGTGTTGGAGTATATGGTTGAATTCGATGTGTTATCGAAGTATGGTCTATCTTGCATTAATTCTCCACTCAGAATGAATGAAGGAATTATCATCAGGTTGGGTGATTACCTTTGGAAGCGATTGATTAGTCATATTGACAAGAGCTTCGAGAAGTTAATCAGATGGCTTTACGACATGAGAGCCTATACCCAGTGTAGAAGGATTGTCCCAAACCAACTAAGTAGGGGCAGATAATGGAAGCGTATGTGTTGAATGCCGTTCTAATTTCATCGAGTGCTCCATCAATGAAAGAGAAGGGAAAGGGCATTACCATCTAGGGTATGCTTTTCATTTATGATGTTCCATATGTATTTCATTCGACGTCGAGGTTTCACATTCCTTCATATCTAGTGATTTGTAGATAAATTGGGACTGAGACTCGAAATTGTTGACCGACCTTTTAAATGTGACAAACCTTGTTGGGGGCTCAGCCTGCCTATACATGGTTTGTCGAGACTTTGCCTTATCGAGTCATGGATGTTTATTTGTTTGTTATTGATTTGTTTTGGGTTCGGTATTATAGTCTGGGAATGGACTGGCTGATGGGGTCGGAATAATGGTTGAATGATTCTTTGAGATGGCTTCAGAGCCTTGTTCGACAACGTGAAGTGTTTGATCGTGTACTTAAAGTAGGAAGCGTGGGGTGGGACTAGAGTAGTGGACACGTTCGACAAGGTGAAGAGATGTAGGGAGCATGAGATGCTTTGGATCAAGTCAAATGCTGCAGAGATTATTGATAACTCTGGATATGATGGTTGTTCCTAGGGGCAGGGGTATGAGAGGACACTCACATGTGTACCTTAGACCGTGAGATGGTCTGGCTTATCTTGAGAGGAAAATACCTATGAGATAGGTATCCAAAAGAACACAGATTCTAGTTGTGGCATGAGATGCCGCTAACCTGAGAGGTTGTTGAGTGAGTTATCATGTATCCAAGAGAGACTTTGAGAAAGTTATAGTAGGGTGAGACTCCGGGAATGATCATGATGGGGTGAGACTCTGAAAATGGTCATACCAAAGTAAGACTTCAAGGGTGCCTTGAGAAGGCCAAGATGAATAGGGACTTTGAGTCAGTCACAGCGGGGTGAGACTTCGAGAAGGATCATGATGGGGTAAGGCTTCAGAAATGGTCATATCGAAGTGAGACTTCGGGGGAGCCTTGAGAAGGCCAAGATGAAGAGGGACTTTGAGACAGTCTAGCGGGATGAGACTCCAAGAATGATCATGATGGGCTGAGACTCCAAAAATGGTTATATTGAAGTAAGACTTCGGGGATGCCTTGAGAAGACCAAGATGAAGATACTTGGAGAAGGTTGTAGTGGAACGAGGCTTCGAGGATGATCGAGTGGAGCGAGACCTTGGTGGTGGTCGGGATAAAGATGCATTTTGGCAATAATGTGATACCTTAGTGAGGGTAAGGGCGAAGTGAGACTTCTGTATATCACATTTATTTTCACTTTCGATATCAAATAGGGTAGTTTAGTATCCTCTATGCTAGGATAGACTTAAATATTTTCTCTTTTAACATGTTGCTACATATGCATGTTTAATGTGTGATGGTTTCTTATGCTTATGTGGTTGTTAGGCATGCGGGATAGTTATGGTTTGATATAGCATATTTATTTGATTTGATTGCTATATACATGATTTAGTATACTTAAATACATGATGATGTTACATTTGTGTTTAATTCTCATTGTTGAGTACATATTTAGGTACATAGGAGAAAGTGTTGCCTATTTGGATGCTTACTCACTTTTATTCGCATCTAAATGGTACGCTCTTGATATAAAAGAGGTATGTAACATCTGTAGTGTATATTTGGTGATATATGCTTTATTTGAGCTGACTGCAATATACATGATTTAGTATGCTTAAATACATGATGATGTTACAACCGTGTTTAATTCTCATTATTGAGTACATATTTAGGTACATGGGAACAAGTGTTCGCTATTTGGATGCTTACCCACTTTTATTCATATCTAAATGGTACGCTCTTGCTATAAAATAGGTATGTAACATCTGTAGTGTAGATTTGGTGATATATGCTTGGTTGTTCTCAGAAATGAGATGCCTCGGATATGAGAAGTATATATATCTTTGTTGTATTGGAATTTTTCCCGGACCTCGCCGCGCAAAGGAGGTGCTGCCAAAATTTTCAATGACATAAGCCAAAGTTGAGAGAAAACTCAATGTATAGGACACTAGACATTGCTGATAGTTTAGGAAATCGGTAATGTATGATATTTAGTTGACTTGCCTTTCATATAGTGAGTTGGCGCTTTTATTTTCCATTATCCGTTTCTTTGGAAATAAGTGCATAACTTAGACGTTTGGTTTAGCCACATTGATTTTAGATTTGATAATGATTGTACTTAGGGATGAGGAATATGGCTCCAAGCGGATTCCGAGTCTATTCCCCTTGTCACGATCACTTTCATTATTGTTGTGAGTTGATAAGTAAAGATTTTTCTTATATCGTTGCTTATGTGAGGATGTTGGGTTGTGTTGCTTCGTCCTTGGGATTTTAAGGACGAAATTCTTTTAAGGAGGGGAGAATGCAACGACCCGTATTTTTAACAATTGGAAAATAATTGATTTAAATATCGAAACATTAATTAATTGAAGGTCCCAAAAATATGATTTTTTGCACACGATCGAATCAAGACTCGATACGACTTCCGTTGAGTTCGTACCGATGTTGCAAATTAAAATGAGTATACGCATTGCTATATTTGGAGATTGAATGATCTGATGATCGAAACGATCTCGAAAAATGCGAAATTATTATTCCGGAGCACTGTCTCAGATAGCGATGAAATGTATACCATCGGGACCAGAAAAATGAGGTGATGTATGCGGACGAGTTTCGTTGCGACTGGACGCACCGTGTGATCGGACGAGCCCGAAACGTACGACGACTTAGTTGAGAATTCAAATAAATGATAAGATTATATTATTTAAATCAAACCCTCACCAACCCTCTCTCACTCTCTAAATCACTGTTCCATTAAGCAGTGAACAGAAAATGGTCGCCCCCTCTTATCATATTCAAAAATAAAAATCAGCCGATATACTCCATAAAAAATTACAAAACGAACTCCATTGAACTCGTGTCGAAGAGAGCTTCGAGCCTATATAGGTTTTGGGTGGTGCAGTTGCACTTGGCTGAGATCCACTTTCTAGGACTGAAATAGGGTTAGGTCATGGAGGGGAAAAGGCGGAGTTAGGCGATGAGGCGAGTGCCGTTGAAATTCTATTCGCGATGTGCACCTCTTCACCAAACCTTGTCGACTATGGTGGTCCATGTCAAAATGCATCGTGCGTGCATGAGGGGAGAAATGTCCAGGTCTCTTTTTGTTGGGATGAACGGAGCTTCAACATTTCGATGTCGGGGTGGAGAGCTTGCATAGCATAGCACATAGACGAAAGCGGTTCATGATTTCATCGAGTATCCATCAAGTTAGAAGGAGAGAAGGTAAGGAAAAGGTGGGTTCAATGTAGCGTACATGTATAGGAGTTCTTAATTGGGGAGGAAAGGATTATTAAGGTGATTAGCTTAGGTAATTGTTTAATTAAGTTATTTAATCCCGATTCTTATATAATTCATATCTTTTGCATACGATGTCCGTTTTGGACGCCGTTCTTGTACTGGGCTCATGATGGAGAGCTATATGACATTAGGTTGATTTGAATAGCTTTTATTGAGGTAAGTGATATTTTCTCCCACCGTACTATGATTCTTAGTATAGTATTAAAACGACATTTTGAGATTATTTCTAACTTTAAAACATGATTTCTAAAATATTTAAACCTACGTCTTATTTTATAAAGGAATTTAAACGTGTTTTAAAGTTAAATATCACATTTTTTCTATTGGCGTGCTATTTTGATGATATTGATAGATTTAGACTATTTTTGTTATTTATCCTACGTTGGTTGTTTGAATGTATTGTATGCATGTTATTATGGATGTATGTAGGCTATTATAGATGTTTATATGCTTATTGGTTGCATGTATGCTTGTTTGCCTAGTTTGATTGAAAATGCTAATCGAAGGCGATATAGTATTAGAAAATATCTCATACGCTTTGAGATATACGACATGTTTTATATCTATGATTACTATTATATTTTATCTGATGCGCTTTGAGATATACGACATGTTATGTGATTGTCTGATGTTTTTCCTTCTTTCTTTTTTCTTCCTTTCTCTTCTCTTTTCTTATATTCCTCTTTTCACTTCTTTTCTTCCCCTTGAAAATTGTCATACATCGGTCGGATGCTCCAGCAGTGCATTATTTGGTCATATGAGCACCAGTCGTGTCGGATGGTCGTCGCATTTAGAATTCTTGGCCTTTTACGACTTTGATAGATTCTCTATGCTTAGTAAGGAAAATGCAATCCCCGATGCTTTTAGTGGAAGATATGCCAGTTTAGGAATGACGTTACTAGAGTGGAAATTATTGGATTATATTGCTGACTATAACTTCAGACCTCATTGCGAGTTAGAGCATGAGTTGTTGGTGAGTTTGAATATCGGACCCATCTTGATTTTGCGGATCGGTGCTAGTCAAAGGCAGAATGATAGACTAGCTGAGATCAGGGCGAAAATAGAAGAAGGCATAAAGTCTAAAGTTATGAAGTTGTATGGACTTAATTAAGATGGTTAGCTCCATAAGGATGGGAGATAATTTGTTCCCAATGTCGATGGATTGCTGGATGAGATGCTACGAGAGTGCTACCACTCTAGATTGAGTATACATCCTGGCAGTAAAAGTGTACCATGATATGAAGTATACATATTGGATGAAGAAGGATGTCGAGACATTTAACTCAAAGTGTATGAACTACCGGTTGGTGAAGGCAGAGTAGAAAAAGCCAAGTGGGTTTCTACAGCCACTTGAAGTTCCTGTATGGAAGTGGGAGCAAGTATCGATGGATTTCATTGATGGACTGCCGAGGACCCTGTAGGGTATGATAACATTTAGGTCATAGTTGATTGATTGATAAAAGTACAAGATTTATACCCGTCAAGTCAAGTAGAATGGCAGCCAAACTAGTCAAATTGTATGTGAAATGGATAGTATGATTCCACGATGTGCTGAAAAGTATTATGAGTGACCGAGACCCTTTATTCACCAGTGGGATTTGGAAAAGCTTACAAGAGGCATTAGCGACCGAGCTACATCTCAGTACAGCTTATCACCCACAAACCGATGGAGACATTGGGAGAGTGAATTGTACAATAGAAGATCTCTTGCAAACTTACATTCTGGATTTCTGAGGCTCATGGAACGATCATTTGCATTTAGTAGAGGTTGCATACAATAATAGCTATCAATCTAGTATCGGTATGGAACCTTACGAAACATGGTATGGTCGACCGTGTAATGCTCCTTCATGTTGGTGGGAAGCGGGTGAGAAACTAATACTTGAGCCAGATATGATTAGAGAAACCTCGATGAAGATCAAGATCACTCGATAATGTATGAAAGCTGCTAAAGACATGTAAAAGAGCTACGCTGATAGAAGATATAGAGATTTGGATTTCTCTATCGATGATATGGTGTTTGTGAAGATTTATCCATTGAAGAACATTATTTGATTTGATAGTAAGGGGAACTTGGCATCAAGATTCGTAGGTCCTTTTCCGATAGTAGAGAGGATTGAGAGCCTAACATAGAGGGTCAAGTTACCTCAGAAGGTGACGGGCGTGCACAACGTCTTCTACGTCTCTCATATGTGGAAGTTTGTGCACGACTCAGGCGTGACGATTGCACTGGATCAACTTGATGATATCGAGATAGAAACAGAAGCTTCGAGACCTATGTTGGTTCGTATTATTGGACATGGTATGACGCTGCTTAAGAAGAAGACGGTGGAGTTAGTGAAGGTTCAATGGAGCGAAAATAAAAGCGATTGCAGGTAGAAACCGAGGAGACCATGAAGGCTGCTTATCCGAAGCTCTTTGCATGGTAAGGCCTATTGTTTATCATACTTACTTTCACCTTAATATCATATAGCATAGTTTAGTATCTCGCATGCTAGGATAAGTTTATCTATATTATTGATTGCATGACTACTTGTTTGATATGTTTGATGGTGGTATATAACTGTTAGGCATGCGGGGTAGCTAAGTTTGACTATTCTTTGACATTTTTGGTGATTTCGAGGGCAAAATTCCTAAAGAGGAGAGTGTAACAATCCATATTTTACGTATCAGAGGATCGTAAAATATTTTTACTTAATTCATATAAGGTCCCGTGACTCTAAAATTTTAGAATATGACTTCTAGGGATATTTTCCACGTCTATGACTTTTATAGAATTTCTATGTGAACATTTTTACCCATAAAATCTTTTATGGACTATAAATTTTGATAAAAGCTGAATTATGGTTTGAAAATAGTTCCATTGCTTCAGAATGATGGTTTTCCATTCCGTAGAAAGGTCATAATAGTAAAACAGACTTAAGGTTTGAAAGTTATGGCTGTTTTAAGGCTTGGCTACAGTTGGCCAATATTAATGGGTAATTAATTAGGCCCAAACCTAAGCCCACTATTGGGATTTCACCAACTGGTGCTAAAGAGATATCTCCAATCACATTTCCAACTTCGCAATACAATCCCAAACCTCCATTATTCCTTTCATCAAAAAAAAACTTACCCTTTTCTTACTAATCTTAGCCTAAATCATCATTAGATGGATAATTAGTGTAGAGGGATTAGAGATTATCATTTTTAGCAGGTTTGAATTTGTTCTTCTTGCTATCCATTTTTAGATTTAGATTGAAGTAGTAATTTGTGTATTAGGCGAGTGGTTCTTGACCTCTCACTATCATATGCATGTTTATTTAGTTAAACTTGATGTTTTTAACATTATTTTGGATGATAAATCTTTTCTTAACTTTAACCAAACTTTTATAGACGTTTATGGCCAACATTAAAAAGGCTTAAAATGGTTTTACAACCTCTTTCGATTATATTGACACACTAGTGTAAAAGTTAGATCTATATTAGGATTTGTGTGTTTATCATGTCTTGATGAATTGCATATGTGTATAGATGTATAGGGATGATATTTCATTTTGGTATGTTGTGCGTTGATATAGTTTGCTAGTGTTTTTAGGTAGTTAGGAAAGAGATCGTCGAATTGGGCAATACGAAGGCAAAACAACCCCAAATCAGATGAAAATGTTAATACCTCGGTTATTGATTTTAATGACAATAACCATATACAACCATATAAAATATAGATACTGATGTTTTACCAAGTTATATAGTATATGGTGCAGAATATCACACAGGTGCTGAATCGAAGACTACATATTATAAAAACTCATGATAAAGATATGAGGACTCATGAGTTCAAAGGCAAAGAAATGAAGATCTCAAGATTATAATTTAGTATATAGAGTCATTAGTATATATTGTTTAAAGTCCTTGATAGCAATTTATGATCTCCATCTCAAATCTCCAATCTTTGATATTTTAAGTAAAACTAAATTATTTAAATTTCAAAATATATTTTAAAATATTTTATAAAAGATTTCTAGATTTCAAAATATTTACAAACTATGTTCAAACTATTTTACAAAGTATAAGATTTTAAAAACAATTAAAACAAAAGTATTTTCAAAATTCACCAAGGTATGTCAACAATTTAGAATTTGGTTTAAACATATAAAAATACCCTAATATACTCATTTATTTTAATAAAAAAAGATTAAATATGGCAGTAAAAATATACACTTTTACGTGCACATCAAATACCCCCACACTTATCTTTTTATTTGTCCTCGAATAAACTAAAACTAGGATAAATCCGTTTTCGGTGGAAACTTGATTGTATTGAGCATATGCAACGAGCCGTTAAACCTCTATGTGTCTTTAGTAGGACGAGTGTTGTCTCATGAGGGTTTTCAGTGGATACTACCCACAAAATCCAAAAGCAATATGCAAATTCTAATGCGACCACATGATGCAAGTTTTCGAAAATATTTACAAATGAAGAATTTACTTTTAAATTGACATGAGTAGGTTAAATATAAGTTTTGGTTATTATCAAGAAATTTTAGTCCTTTTACTCATCAAAACTTCCAACAAAAATTAAGCTATCACCGCAATTAGACTCTCATTTGGCTAGTTTTTTCGGTTGATAACATAGTGCAACTATGAAATTAATCCTTTAGTTGATTATCAATGTTTTACAAAGTGGTATTTTTACTTTTGAATAACAAGTCAAATCAAATAAGTGAAGATGGTGCTTGGGTTTCAAATGCTTGCTCTCTCAATTTTGAAAAATATTAACATTATTATTTACACACCTAACTCAGATATACTAAGGCCAGATATATCGATCATGCACTGCCTTTCGGGCTTACGTGAGAAGGGTACAGAGCGTGACGAGTGTACACACTTGCATATGAACACAGGAATCTAGGTGTTTATTATTATTATTTTAATTTTATTTACATACATCTAACTCAGATAAACAAAAGCAAGATATACCGATCATGCACTGCCTTTCGGGCTTACGTGAGAATGGTACAGAGCGTGACGAGTGTGCACACTTATATGTGAATACATGACTCTAGGTGTTTCTTATTTTTATGAAATATATATATATATATATATTCCTTTTTTTGAAAAGAGAGAGTTATGCAAAATCATCTTAGCACCACTTAACTTATAAGATCAAAAATGTTATCGCATTTACTTTAAATCAACCACTCTTTTAAAAAAAATTACAATTAGGATATACTTCATAATTATCACCTATGAACCTTCCTATATACTAGTTACACCATAGTTACTTGTAATCAAACTTTTATTTTTATTTTTGTTAAGACAAGTAAATTTTCAAAATTTCAATTTAATAACCAAAAATGCATACTTATTCTATCGTGTTTCTTTAAAAGTAAATCAATATGCTAAAAAAATTGTTTTGGGTTTTTTTTTTCTTTTTTTGTGTTTTTGGAAAGAAAATGCAAAAAATAACCCATGAAAAATCAAAATAAACATGAGCCCCCCCCCCACACTTGATTTTGACTGTATCCCCACGGTCATGCATGATATAATGAGTGTAACGAAGAAAAATATGTACATATTTACAAGAGAGGGTTAAAATTTCTTACTAGACGTAGTATGGCTCATGAAGAATCATGAGCTCCTCCTCTGGATACGCGCCAACTCCAAGTAAGGTTTTAAATGATGACCATTGACTTTAAAAATCGATCCATCCCTAGGGTTTTCTATTTCTATAGCACCATGTGGAAAAAACAGTACGTACTACGTATGGTCCTATCCTCCTTGATTTTAGTTTCCCAGGGAACAAATGAAGTCGAGAGTCATACAAAAGAACCTTTTGATTTGGCGAAAATATATTCCTTAGGATTGACTTGTCACGAATTTATTTTTTCTTTGTAATTTTTCTCATTTTCATAAGCGTCTTCCTAACCTCCTCTAATTCATTGAGTTGCAATTTTCTGTTTTCGCTAGCTTTTTCAAGATCAAAATTTATGTTCTTAATCATCCACAACGCTTTATGTTCAAGTTCGACAGGTAAATGGCACGCTTTACCATATACTAGCCTAAAAGGAGGCATCCCAAAATTGGTTTTATACACAGTTCTATAAGCTCAAAGCGCATCTGTCAATTTTTGTGACCAATCTTTTCGATTTGCCAAAATTTGCTTGATTTGGCAATTTGAAACTTCAACTTGACCACAATTTTGAGGATGATAAGGAGTGGATAACTTGTGGGTTATCGAGTATTTCTTCATTAGAATTTCAAATGATCGATTATAGAAATGGGTTCCATTATTGCTTATTCTTATGTGAGGTGTTCCAAACCTCAAAAATATGTTTTCTTTTATAAATTTCACAACAATTTTGTGGTCATTTGTTTTACATGGAATGGCTTCAACCCATTTAGAGACCTAATCAACAGCAAGAAGAATGTACAGATTTCTGAAAGAGTTGGAAAACGGTCCAGTAAAGTCAATACCCTAACCGTCAAAGATTTCGATCGTAAGAATGGGGTTCAAAGGCATCATGTTTCATCGAGAGATTTTTCTTAACATTTGGCAGCGATCACAAGTTTTACAAAACTCAAATGCATCTTTGAAAAGCATAGGCTAGTAAAAACCATATTGGAGCACCTTTTTCGATGTTTTCTTAGGACTGAAGTGACCACCACAAGCTTGGTCATGATAGAATAAAATAACACTCTTAATTTCACAATCTGGGACGCGAAGCCGAATGATTTGCTCGAAACAATACTTAAACAAGTATGGATCATCCCAATAGAAGTACTTGAGTTGGGAAAGAAATTTATATTTATCTTGTTTCGACCAAAATGAAGGAGTTTCCTTAGTGGCTAAATAGTTCACTACATCGGCATGTCATGGATCGACGGAAACGGAAAGGAGTTATTCATTAGGAAAGTTCTTGTTGATCGATAATGAAAATGGTGCATTTGGACGACGCGACAGATGATTAGTAATGACATTGTTAGAACCTTTTTGTCTTTGATCGTAAGGTCAAATTATTAGAGTAAAAGGATCCATTAGATCAAACGAGATTTAACATTCTTTTTAGCAAAAAGGTACCTAAGATCAGAGTGGTCAGTGTAAACCATAATGTGTGAGCTAATCAAATAAGGTCGGAACTTTTCGAGCATAAAGACTACCGCTAGAAGCTCTTTTTCGGTGGTTGTTTAATTGAGTTGAGCATCGTTTAAAGTCATATTAGCATAGTAAATGACATGAAGAATTTTGTTCATGCGTTGTCCTAAGATAGCACCAATCGCAAAGTTAGAAGCGTCACACATTATTTCGAAAGGAAGATCGCAATTGGGTGAGCAAATGATGGGAGCAGAATTGAGTTCATATTTAAGACGTTCGAAAGCAGAAACACAGTCAAAATTAAAGTCAAATTGAACGTCTTTTCCAAGAAGAGTCGTCAGAGGTCGAGCAATTTTATTAAAGTCTTTTACAAAGCGTTGATAGAAACCAGCATGTGCCCAAGAAATGAATGGATGTCCTTGACAGATTTGAAAATGGGTAGATTTGCAATTACGTCAACTTTCGCTTTATCTACCTCAATGCCTTTGTTTGAAATGACATGCCCAAGGACAATGCTATGTTTGACCATGAAATGGCGTTTTCCCCAGTTTAACGTTAAGTGTTGTCCTTGCATTGATTTAGAACCATCACGAAATGGTGTAAGCACTCAGAAAAACAGTTTCCAAAGATGAAAAAATCGTCCATAAACACTTTTAGAAAGCATTCGATCATGTCGGAAAAGATGCTGACCATGCATCTTTGGAAAGTAGCAGGAGCGTTGCAAAGGCCAAATGGCATATGTCTATACGCAAAGGTGCCAAAGGGACACGTAAAAGTCGTTTTCTCTTGATCTTCGGGAGCGATCGGAATTTGGTTATAACCGGAATAACCATCAAGAAAGCAATAGAATTCATGGCCAACTAATCGTTTAAGCATTTGGTCGAAGGGAACTGATTTTTACGTGTTGCAGCATTTAATTTTCGATAATCAATGCAAACATGCCAACCCGTTTGAGTACGAGTTGGAATGAGTTCGTTAGCGTCATTCGTGATAACGATAAGTCCGGACTTTTTAGGCACAACATGAATTGGGCTAACCCTCGGACTATCAAAAATGAGGTATATGATTCCGTTATCGAGGAGTCTAAGAATATCGTCTCGAGCTGCATCCTTCATTTTTGGGTTAAGCCTTCGTTGCGCGTCATGAACAGGCTTGGCTTCATCAACTAAGTGGATGCGATGTTGAACAAGAGCAGGACTAATTCTCTTAATATCGGTAATCGACCATCCAATTGCCTTTTTGTTTTTCGACCAAATTAAAAGAAGGGAAGCTTCTTGATTAAGAGAGAGATTTGAAGAGATTATGATGGGAAACATTTCATTGTCACCTAAGTATGTGTACTTAAGGTGATCAGAAAGAGGTTTGAGTTTCAATCTAGAAAGTTGTTTAATCAAAGAATCTGGTTGAAGTTCTGATCAATCGTGAGGGGTTCAAACGGAAACGTGTTTTAGATCTCGTTAGGTTCATCTTGAAACAGTTGTTTATATTTGGTTTTGCATTTGTTGTTAAGGTCAACTGTTTCGTTGTCAAAATTTTCTTGAATGAAGCTAACTTCCAATGTTTGGTCAAGTGGTTCGTTCGATTGATTTTCGAGATTGAAGAGGTTAAGATCCAAAGTCATGTTACCAAAAGAAATTTTCATCGAACCATTTCGACAATTTATTAGGGCATTCGAAGTGGCTAAGAAAGGTCGTCCTAAAATCAATGGAATTTGACTCATAGGATTGTTCACTGGTCATGTCTCTAGGACGATGAAATCGGTGGGGAATACAAATTGACCAATTTTGATGAGTACATCCTCGATTTCTCCCACGGGTTTCATTATCGAACGATCAACAAATTGAAGAGTTACTTTCATCTGTTTTAGTTCACCCAAGCCAAGTTGTTGGTAAACTAAATAAGGAATCAAATTGACACTCGCACCCAAGTCTAGTAAGCACTTATTAATCGTCTTGTCTCCTATCATGCACGAGATCGTCGGACATCCAGGATCTTTGTATTTTATGGGAATTGATTGAGACAAGACTTTGCTAAGACCGAAAACTAAGAAAACTTTCTTGGGTACATGGGTGTGTCGTTTTTGAGTACACAAGTCTTTCAATAATTTAGCGTAAGTTGGGACTTGTTGAACAATGTCAAGAAGAGGGATGTTCACTTTGATTTGTTTGAAAATTTCCAACACCATTTCCATTTGATCGGAATGTTTCTTAAGTCAAAGTCGATGTTGAAATGGAATTCGATACTTAGTTGGTCGGTCTACTTGAGTAGAAGAAGAATTTGGATTGGAATTTGATTTGATATTTGACTCGATGTTTTGTTCAAAATTGTTGTTCGTTTTCGAAGTGTCAATGGGAGTTTTCGGTAAATCGTTTAGATTGACAACTTGGTTATCGATTAGTTTACCAGAACGCAAAGTCATGATATCATTCATTTGGTTCACATTACTATCTTGAACGACATGAGCTTGATTTGAGTTCGTGTTTTGATTTCCAGGGTTCGGAACTGACTGACTTGGGAATGTGCCTCGTTCACATTCACACACAGAAGTGGCTAATTGGCTAATTTGTATTTCGAGTTTAGCAATTAATTGACTTATATTTTGCATGTACGAGGTTAACAAATTTTGCAAATTGCTATTTGATTGGAGGTTTTGAGTGGTCACTTTAGCCAAAGTTTCAAGACTTTTCTCAAGTGAAGTCATTTGTTTATCGTCTTAGGGAGCGAAAGATGGTTGCGGTTGATTTTGAGACGGAGGCGCAAAATGTTATTGAAAGAGGTTGGGCTGAAAAGGAGGATTTGAAGCATTGTTCAAAAATGCTTGAAAATTGAGACAAACCAAATTTGTGTTAGAATTATTTTAGTTCCATGCAAAGTTAGGATGATTTATCCAACCGGAATTGTACGTTAGAGAAAATGTATCATTCTTAACCTTGTTAAAAGCATTGAGTTGTTCTACCGAATGAAGGCACTGATTGACGATGCGATTCAGATCGTTGGATTTATAACACAATAGTTGAAAGCTTGGTTCATTTGATTAGATGAGAAAACGTTGTCAAATTTAGTGATCATTGCATCGATTTTAGCTTTTAAAGCCAACGATGATCCTATCGAGTGTGTGCTCGACCGTGAATAAATGGATTTTCTTTAGAACATTCCCATTGGGATGATTTTTCGGTCAAGTTTTCAAGGAATTGCCAAGCATCGTCGTAACGTTGAGAGAGAAAATTACCTTGGAACATCGATTCAAGCATGGTTCGTGAACTATTTTCAAGTCCATTGTATAAGATTTGGCAAGAGTCCATTTTCCAAAATTATGGTGTGGACAAATTACCAAAAGCTCTTTAAATCTTTCAAACTATTTTCCGAAAGGTTCACCCCTGAATTAATGAAAATTCATAATTTCATTTCGTATTTTGGCTGTTTTTTCCAAGAGGTAGAATTTTTTTAAGAAAACTTTAACGAATTCATCCCAAGTTTTGATTGAGTTCGACAGTAAGCTGTACAACCATTTTTCAGCATAATCAGTAAGGGCGAATGGAATTAACCGAAGTTTGATTCCATCATCACATAATTGTTGGAGTTTAATGCCTGCACATACTTGTTCGAATTTCGTTAACAAAATGTATGGGTCATCATGTTCAAAATTGCCAAATTTCGAGAGCATGACAATATGATTTGAATGAATTTCGAAGTGATTACCAATTGGGGCAGGTAAGGTGATACAAGAAGGAATAGAAATTCGGTCGGGAAAGATTCTATCCATGAGAGTTCGAGGAGCATTTTCATTAGCCATCGTTGGAGGATTGTTCGTTCGGGTTAAGCAATTCATTGTTTTGTCACGAGTCCAAGTACTCATGCACAAATGAAAAGATCAAGGAGAGAAAAACATGAGAATCAAGGTTAAGGGAACGAAACAAGGTTTAGAGAATGAAATGAAGTGAAAAATTCATTTCTTTTGTTTTTTTTAAAGGAAAAATATTTACAAAAAAAATTATTTTTCAAAATGGAGATTTTATTTGTTTTTTTTTTATTTTTTCTTTTTTAAAATGTTTTTGTTTTTTGGATTTTTTTCTTTTAAAGAAAATACAAAATTAGGTAAAGTTCTTGTTTTTTGGATTTTTTTATTTTGTTTGCTTTTTTTTAAAGGAAAATATTTGTTTGTTTTTTTATTTTTGTTTAAAAACTAAGTTAAGGAAAATGGATTTTTTTTACTTTTGGATTTTCTTGTTTATTTTATATATGCATGGACTAATGCAACTAAATGAATGTAAGGACTTAAAAACAAATTTTCTGTCCTTAGTAGCTCCTAACCCAAAATTATATAATCACACTCTGACTTAATTCAACAAAATAGTTCTTAGCCAAGTAATGGACAAGAGTTATCGGTGCACCACGAATCACCGTACCAATGCAACCGAAGGTTTAAGTACCTTCAGATAAACAATCACTATAATATTTATGAATCACCGGAATATTTATAAATAATTATTACTCTACCATAACCTAGACACCAAGAAATAAGTTGTTAAAAGAAGACAACTTGTCAAGATACAATTAAGCCCTAGATGAGTCCGCGACACCCTTAAGTCCAATGTTTAACCGTTATTATTATTCAAATTCTAAGATAATATGCAATTTATTGGACAAGGAAGGGGTAATGAAATCCCCCACCTTATGTGAAGTTGGGTATTGCCCTTAGAAAATAAAATAAGATGAAATGAATGCAAAACGGAAATTAAACGTGTATTAACAATGCAACTACGAATGAGATTTCATTTTGTTTTGTTTTTTTAATGCAAGCAACCAACAATGCAACAAAAATATAAATAGGAGATGAGAACACGATACCAGAACGTGCATAATTATTAGCAATTTATTTAAAAGCAGCAATTTTTTTCTTAAGCAAGCAAGTAGTTTAGATTAATTATTTGGCGTGCAGTTTCTCTTGCAATCTATAATTCGCAACCTGAAAATTTGAACAAGATTTTTGTTTATAAGGATAAAACGAAAACAAACGATTTTTTTTAAAGAAAAAAATTAAACTCAATCTGAATCACCCACATAAAAACGAAAGCAATTTTTTTTTTGTTTAAAGCCAAACAAAAACAAACCCAAGCCAATAATGAATTTACACTTATAAAAAGTTTCAAACGACCCAATAAGCCCACAAGTAATATCCCAATTCCCTTATCCTCTCTCGTGAAATAAAAAAAGAAATCAAAAATAAAGAAAAATAGTCAAACGCGAAGAAAAAGAAAATAAAAAAGAAAGAAATCAAAATTCGAAATCAGAAATCAAAATTCCAAAATTGATTATTGGGTTTGTTGTAGTTGCACTTGTGTTGTTGCGGTTTTGCATTCGCATCTAGGTGCCGACAGAAGTTTGATTAGGATTGAGGTCGTGGATGCGATTAAAGGTTGTGGTAGGGGATTGTTGGGGTCAACGGAATTCGTGGTCGCGATTTGGTTCAATGATTGAGCAGAAGAAGTAGCTGTTGATGATTGTTGTTTGGAGAGGAGGAAGTGGATGTTGGTTATGCTAGAGGAGATTGGTTGTGGCTCTAGTCAATATTCAATGAAGTTGTGGTACATCAGTTTTAGATGTTGTAGATGAGTGATTCAGGGAGGAGTTTGCATGAGTTTGTAATGTAGCAGGTTTGGGTGTCGCGGGGTTGTGGAAGTTTGTTGTTGATGTATTGTGTTGTTGATGAGGAGTGTAGGAGGTGAAGAGAGGTGCAATAGAGAATGTTATGCAGCAAATGCTTGTATGGAGTTGCCGATCTGGGTTGAAGTAGTGATTGATGAAGTGGTGAGGAAGTTTAATTTGTAGTGAGGTAGATGTTGTTATGGAGTGAATTTGGCTTGGCAGAAGATGTATTGCAGTGGAGTTTTGGTGAGGCGGAGGGGATGAGTGCTTCCAGATTGTAGCAGCAGCTATGGTCAAGGCAGTAGTTGATCGAAGATTGTGGTTGACAGTGAGGTTTAGTGATGTTCGGGTGGTGGTGATTGTTATTTGTTGTTGTAGAGGAGGGAGATGTTGCTTTGCTGGTTGAATGGTGTGGTTGAGGAGGTTGAGGTTGCAAGTATCGGGTTAGTGAAGCGGTTGAAGTTTGGTGTTTCAGGAGTTTAAAGGTGAAGGAGTTAGTTTGTTGCAGAATTAGGAGGTGATGGAGTAGGTTGGGCTACAGAGGAGGGTGGAGGAGTATTGAAGGTTGTGAAGGTGCTTGGTAATTGATTCTTGGGTGAAAGGAGAGTGATGTGAATGGAAGCTTAGGTTCTGGTTGCTGATGTGTATGGGAGATGTTGAGGGAGGTTGTTGCAAGCTATTGAATGTTGTGAGGTTGAAGAGGTGCACTGTGGTGATGAGAAGAATGCAACAGAGAACTGTGGTGATGAAAAAAAGTGAATGTAAACAGAAATATGTGAATAGTGAACAGAGTTGAAAATTGTAATGTAAACAGTGAAAAGAGAGTAAGTTGCTGGTTGGTAAATTTGCAGTTTTTGAGTAACAGTGAAATGAACTGAAATGTAGCAATGAAATGCACATAAATGTAATGTAACCAGAGGAACAGTTTGCAAATGCAAAACAAATTTGTGTATCAATGCAACGGCTTATTTGTAGAAAAAAAAATTAATTGGCAACTAACACAAAATAAAAGGGAAAAATAATAATTCTAAGAGTAAAACTAAAATATAACTGCTTTTCCCAGCAACGATGTCAAAAGCTTGGTAGATGACAAATTTTCTATCAATTAGAAAACCATAAAAAATATCATTATAAAACCGCAAGCGTACGGCGTACAATCGTAGTACGTATACGAGTACGGGTCGATCCACGGGGAAAGAATTAAATTATAATATTACTCAATCAAATTAGCCCAAGGTTTTGAAATTGTTTTAAACTAAGAAAATTGTAGAAAACAAACTAGAGCAAAAGTGAATAAAACTATGAGATTAAAAAGCAATTTAGAGGCAAATCCACTTCCAATCATTCATATAAATCAACATAAAATTCATCTATAATCGCTCATTTAAATTTTAAGTAGAAATGATTGATGTGTTTATTATAAGTATGGTTTATTTGTGCTATTAATTAACACAACTTAAACCATCAAACTCTAATAAACCATTCAAACCCATTTATCGACTCTCATGAAAATGACATGGAATTAAAATTAAAATCTATTTTAAGCATGATCTATTTACTATGAACTAGTAACATAGATCATCAAATCTTGATTCTAGTTTGACTTTCATCATCAATATCACTTAGGCAAATGATCAAATAGTTTATGTTTATATTGGATTAAGCATAGCCTATTTGAGATGTCAATGTAGACTATCAAATTCACTAAAAACGAAACATAAACTACCATCATTCATAATTTTCATTAAGCACAAAACAAGAGACTACAGATGCAACCATGTCATGTTGATTTAATATGATTCATACGAGCTTCATTACCCCCAAATTGAAGGGCTTTAGCTTCTCGTATTTGAATTCATATCAACACAAAATGTTTTAAGCGTAAAAAGCAAGGAAAATGAGAGCTAATTAAAAGAAAATAGGGCTAACTACTTGCATGAAATAAAACTAAACTAATTGCAAGAATTAAATCTATACTACTAACATGAAATAAGAGAAGCATAAACTAAATAAGAGAGCATAAAATAAAATAGCAATAAAAGAAAGCATGAAATATAAGTGCATGAAAGTAAAGAACAATGCTAAGAAGCCATTAAAGAGATATTTTATTTATCATTAATTTTGTGCTACAATTTTGCATAAAAAGAAAAACTATTTACATGAAACATAAGGGGTATTTATACATGCTTAAAACCCTAATTCCATTTTTAGGGGACTACCAAAAATGCCCTTGAGATTGTGTAACTTCCAAGTAATCATTGGGGGATTAATTAATTCCACCAACATGCCTTTAAATCTCTATTAAAATGTGCATGTGCTTTTAATTATGGTCCATTAGTTAGTGGGCATATGGGCTCCTCCATGTTGCATGTATTCTTCCTTTTCCTTTCTTCATTTGCTTTCAACATATGTGCATGCATACATTCATGAATCTCCATCCAATTTGCACTCAATTTTCTAAAAATAAAAATGTGCAAATAAATTTTCTCAAAATTAATTTATACACAAAATTACCGTTTTACCCCCAAATGAAGATGAATGAATGATGATTTGAAAACAATTTAGAATTTGGTTTAAACATGTAAAAATACACTACTATGCTCATTTATTTTAATAAAAGAAGATTAAATATGGGAGTAAAAATATACACTTTTACATGCACATCATCTGCATATGATATTTGAAGAATATTGCAAGTTACTCATGAGGCACTAGTAAAGTCAAACAAACTAAAATTTCTATGTTTACTAATCAGTTTCAATTATTTAAAATGAATCGGAATGAGTCTATTTCAGATATATATTGTTGGTTTCAAGTTATAGTACATTCTTTAGTATCATTAGGTACAAACTTTTCTGAAGAGGATCAATTTAGAAAAATAATCAATTCACTCTCTTTGGAGTGGGACCAAAAGACACTAGCAATTAAAGAGACTAGTGACATTAGCACTTTAAAAATTGAAGAGTTAATAGGTAATTTAATGTCCTATGAAGCACAATAGCATGGCACAAGAGAAAGCAAGACAACAGAAACGAAATCCATTGCTTTAGATGCGATACCAACAATCAGGATTCAAACGGTGATAATGATGAGAAGATTGCTTTCATAACCAGAAATTTCAAAAAGTTCCTGAAATATAGAAAAATAAACAACTTCCGAAGACCGAAAAATAAGATACATGGACCGCGATTAGATGTTTTAACTACGATGAACCTGGTCATCTGCAAAGAGACTGTCCACATCAGAATAAATCAAGGATCTCGCCGGTTATTGATTCATCTAGAAAAAGAAAGAGAGCATACACAACAACATTGCATGATTCTACTACTTCAAGTGATATGTCGACATACTCATAGATTGTATGTCGACATACATGACAGAATTTTTAAGTTTCATTTCAATTTCAAGTTTTGAATTTCCCTCTCTTTTGCATTAACTCCAATAACTGAAAAGACATTTTTTTAAAACTAAAATGTTAGTTCTCTCTATTAAATCATTCTATCTCTATCCATTCATTCCATCACTTTATTTCAAAATTCAGTATATCCCTTTACTCTTTTATCTCTTCAAACAACTCAACAATGGCATCCTCAGGCCAACCACCAAAAACCATAAGGCTCTCAAAAAGAATCAAAGGCTTTCTTTTCAATGACAAAGAAGCCATAGATACTTATGTTGAGTATGCTACTTCCAGAATAGTTTTTCCTATAAGATTTGCAAAGTTTGATGATTTCTCTCCTTATGGTCTTCAAGATCTTTGTTACAAAATGATATTCTTTGTTTAGTCGACTCTTCTCAAAATGATATTTTGTGTTATCCGAATTTAGTTAAAATGTTTTATGCAAATTTAAATGGAATTTTTTTAAAAAAAGAACAGGGATTAATTTGGAGTAGTGTGAAAGACACCACTATTATTTTAGATTGTGAAATTTTGGATCAAATACTTTGTTGCAAATTTAGTGGAATTGACCTCTCCGTCTTTTAAAATTGATGAAAAAAACTGTAAAGTTTTTCATGATATTTTTGAAACTGACAAAGAATTCGATTTCAAACACGAAAAATTTAGACCAAAATCGAGACTTATGAGTCTCGTTTTATAATAAAGCATTACTTCGAGGATGAGAAATTACAATAATCTGACTCAAAAAGTTTTTAACGCTCTTTGTACCATCTATGGAAACTACAACATCAATTTGGCATAAGTAATTTTAGACGATTTTGTTGAAAAGAATATTTCAAGACATGAGAACACACTTTACCATAGTGCGTATCTTACTAGAGTGTTCGAATATTTTTGCATTGATTTACAAGGAGAATCCACTTTGCATCAAAAAGTGTTCGACAAGGTCCACATCTCTCTAATGCATATTCCTCCTTATTTTAAACCATATAAAAATCTTACTGAAAAGGAAGAAAGATTGACGTGGAAAGAGGAGCGAGAAATTGAACAAGCGAAAGAAAGAGGCGACGAAATGAAAACTGAAGAAGGAGGTAATTAAGAAGAGGAAGAGGAGAAAATGGATACTTTCTTAGAAAGCTTCGACAAACCTTCTCACCTTTCTAACAGAGAGATTCTAAGAACCAAGAGAAGCTTTTCAAAAACAAAAGGAAGCTTAAACATTCCTTTAGTAAAAAGTTTACTTCTCTCTCCAACAAAGTAGACAATTACTTTGGGAAAATCATTGGAAATTTGGTGGAAACTCTTCATCTTCATCATCATCCTTTTAGATCTAGTTATTCTATATTTTTCCCTTTATTGTGTGCTTATCTAGTTTTATTTCATGTCGTTTTAATGTATTTTTACTTGTTTTTCTTTGAAATTTTGTATTTCTTTATCTTAAGTAATGAAATCTATTTCTTGACGTTCTATATTGTTCTATTAGTCTCTGGAAATCATTGAACTATAATGGTATTAAGTAAAAACAAAAACTATATCAAAAACTTAAAAACTGCATTTTCGGGCATATATGTCAACATACATATACGGTACACGTCGACATATCCTAACCATTTGGCAAACTTTCGAATTTTAGAAATGTGTTAACTATCATCTATTCAAACATTCCATATGACTTTTTCCCTCATATTTAAGCCTATTTCTTTCAGAAAAGTTTACTCATCATTTTCATTTTCATTTTCAATCCTCTTTCATTCTCAAACATTTTTTTTAATAAAAATGTCTTCTGCACACCAAAAAATTTGTGAAAATCTTGAAGAAACACTCTAATCATTTAAAGATATTCTCTCTTTTATTCTAAGGAATCAAAGGCATTTGGAACTAAGCCAAATGCAAATGATAAAAGAACAAGAGAAGCACTTCGTTGGTCTTGGATGGTTAATTTCTTCCTTGATCAAAGATGATCAAACCAACAACCCAGAATGCTCAAACACCAAGGACAATGAAGATTGGGATGCCATCGAAGCAAATCCAATCTTTGGATCTGAATGTTGGGTTGAAGTCCATAGGCATGTCTAGATTTCTACTTATTTTTCGTAAGTATGTATATTTATTAAAACTCTTAGGTTTGGATTTATTTGGTTTTGTGTAATATAGTATGGATTGTAAAAATTATTATTGATATTAAATTAAGATTTGATTTGATTGCATTACAGTATGAATTAAATAAATAAATTTGCATTATCTTATTTACTTCTTGCTCTTAGTATTTAGTATATAAAGGTTTATCATTGTATGTACTAATATATGCCATGATTATATATTATCCAGTTTATCTCTCATATTGCATCTTTATATGTCAAATTTAATGTTTTTTATGCTTTAACTAATTTGGTCCATATCATAAATTATATAGTTAAAAGCCATTTTAAATTAGCATATTATTAATTATTGATTATTGATTTTGCTCTACAGTTTATAAGTATTTTATTTAGGGGGAGTTTTTCACCTATTTTTGTTGATGACAAAGGGGGAGAAAAATATAAAATAATATGCATATATTTAAGGGGAGTTATGTAGCCAGAGGGAGTTATATCATATTTTATATACATGAATATTTAATGGTTGTCATTATCAAAAAGGAGGAGACTAAAAATATTAAATAATATGTATATATTTAGGGGGAGTTATGTAACTCGGGGGTTATATCATATTTTATATACAGGAATATTTAATGGTTGTCATCATCAAAAATGAGGAAATTGTTAACACCTCAGTTATTGATTTTGATAACAACAACCATATAAAATATATATACTAATATTTTGCCAAGTTATATAGTATATAATGCAGAATATTATACAGGTGCTGAATCGAAGACTATACAATATAAAAACTCAAGATAAAGATATGAAGACTCATGAATTCAAAGATAAAGAAATAAAGATCTCGAGATTATAATTTAGTATATAGAGTCATTAGTGTATATTGTTTAATTCCTTGATAGCAATTTCTGATCTCCATCTCAAATCTCTGATCCTTGATATTTTAAATGAAAATAAATTATTTAAATTTCAAAATATATTTTAAAATATTTTATAAAAGTTTTCTAATGTTCAAAATATTTATAAACTATGTTCAAAATATTTTACAAAGTATAGGATTTTAAAAACAATTAAACAAAAGTATTTTCAAAATTCACTAAGGTATGTCGATATACATGGTCCCTATATATCGACATATGGACCGTTGGGTCATTTTTTAAATTTTGAATAAAAGTATCTATTTGATATAACTCTTCGCGACTGGATACATTTTCAAATTTACTATACAAAGAGGCATACAAATGAATTTTTGATTTACTTACTTTCTTCCCACTTCTTACTTTCTTAAAAATTCTCTTGAAAAATATATTCTATTCTCTTCAAAATTATATAAAACCAATTTATACTTTATTGTAATGATTCAATACTACTTTCTTACTATTTTGGAAACATCTCTCTCTCTCTAAATTTAAAGGTCAAAGTGTTATCCAAGAGGCTATAGGATCCATTGTATCCAAAGTATAAGAATTTGTCTTTGGAAAAACTATTAACTCTATTTGTGTTTGCTTGAGTGTGCTTCTAGCTCGTTCAAATCAAGTGGGTGTGCTTAGTAGCCCATTCAAATCTAATTGATGTGCTTGTAGCCCGGTCAAATCAAACGGGTTTATCCCGGACTCGGAATACATGAGGGTGTGTCTCGTAGCTTCAAAATCGAGATTGTATCTGGGTTTGCCTTTTACCTGGTATTTGAAAAGAAACCAGTACAAGAAATTGTTCGGGACGGATGTAGGAGAAATCCGAACCAATATAAAATATCTGGTGTCATCTCTCTAACTCTTACTTTACTTTATTGCCTTTATTTTTATCTGTGATTGCATCTGTGACTAATTTTTAGTATAATTACGTGTGTTGTTAATATGTGATTTAATATTAACATTGAAAGAAAATTAAAAAGATTTACATAAGTTAGAAAACAGTATTCACCCTCCTCTACTGTTAAATTAGCCTTAAGATCAATAATTCTACAACTCACAGAAGCATGGAAGAAAGGCTCTAGAGGACGTAGGGAGCTTGTAGTTCAAGTCGTTGGTGATTTGGGTGGAGGGATTCAGGTCGGTGATGAGTTGAATTCAGGTTGGTAGGATTTCAGGATGGTGGAATTTTTGCTTCGAGTCGTGCTTCGGGTTTAGGTTAGAAGTTCTCGGGGTTGACTTCGGGCATGGTGGGGAAAGGCCTGGGGTTCAAGTGATGGTCGAATCAATTCGGTAGGATTTACTTTGAGGGTCGCTTGAGGAAAACATGGGAAGGCTTCAGGCATGGCTTCAAGATGGAAAGAATTGGAGTTGGAAAACGTTGTAGGCCAAATTTTGGGAAAGTAGAGGACTTGGTACTGAGTATTTTCTTGGATGATGGTGGGGTTCTGGTGACGTGGATGTTGGAGCATTAGAGGGTAGAGGCTTCATGAAAGTAGAGTGACCCAAATACGATGAAGTATTCTCGTCGGCACCGAGTAGCAATGGTTTGCACCGACTTGAAAGTTCTGATCAAGTCAGGGTGAAACTTTTAGGGTTGGAGTATATGATCTCTTGGTCGTGCCGAAGGTGTATGTTTGTTCGCTTGGGGTTCGATAGCTATATAGAAGCACGATGATAGCTTCGCGACTTTGGTGATGTAACTCAACGGTGAATGGAGTTAGGCTCTGATGATGGTGGCTCGATGCTGAAAGGAGTCGTAAGAAGGATTATCCACAAAAGGCGAGTTCTAGGATGTGTAACGACCCGTATTTTTACGGATCGAAACATAGTAAAACTGTTGTTAGAGCATCCAGAGTTAGGTCGTTCGGAGCTTAGGTCGTATAGTAGTTAGGTCGGTGGAGCGACTTAAGGGAGTTGGCGACCTAAGGAAGTTGGCGACCTAAGGATTATGGGATAAGTCGTGTAGAAGTTAGGTCGTGTGGTGGCTTAGGTCGAGTGAATGACTTAAGAGTTAACGACTTAAGTATTAGGGCGACTTAAGGAAAGACAGCGACATATGGAAGTTAGTATTAGAAGTGAACGACCTAGTAGTTAGCGGCGACTTAAGAATTAGCGAGTTAACGACCTAGGAGATAAGCGGGTTAACGACTTAAGGAGTTGTTGTAGTTAGGTCGTGAGCGACCTATGGGGTGCTGTGCTTGGTTAGGTCGTGAGCGACCTATGGGGTGTTGTGCTTAGTTAGGTCATGAGCGACCTAAGTTTAGCAGTTATGAGTAGTTAGGTCGCCCAGACGACTTAAGGAGATAGGTCGTGAGCGACTTAGGAGCGAGCTAAGGTTAGGTCGTGTGTTATGGCTTAGGCTGTTGTGCTGTTAAGTCTTAGGTCGGAGACAGTTAAGTCGTAAGATTTTCTTAGGTCATAGACGAGTTAAGATAAGTCGATGAGTCGCTAAGGTATGATTAGTTAGGTCGTAGACGACCTATGATAGTATGCTGGGTGTAGTTAGGTCGTGCATATGTGTAAGTCGCGCAAGTGTTAGGTCGCGATGGTTGTTAAGTCGTTAGGCCGCATTTTCGTAGGTCGAAGTGGATGGTTAAGTCGTAGGTCGTTAGGTCGGCAATACCGTTAGGTTGTAGGTCGTGGGGTCTCGTTAGGTCGTGGACGACCTAAGGCGGGGGCGAACGACCTAAGGAATTTCTGCCTATAAATACATGGGTTTTTCTCACTTTTTGGGATCCGGATTTTGAAGCGACGAAGTGCTGCTATTTTGAGAGCTCGAGTTCTATACTTCTTCACTTCTTTTCTCCACTTTGATTTAGTACTTCCTTCCATCCAAGATCTAAGATCCAAGAGCTAAAGTTGAAGATCTTCATCCATCGAAGAGAGATTTCATCGTTTGAAGCGGGATTGTGATAGATCGAGTTAGATCCTTCGCTGTCCAGATCTGAAGTGTGTTGCTTTTGAAGTGTTTAGGTGATTTGGTAAGTGGTGATTATCTCTCACACGGATCCAAAGGAGTATATCGGATTGATGGCTTGATTTGGTGTTAAAATAGTGATTTCCACGCATTTTCATAAACTTAAGTGTAGATCTATTGTTCATGATGATTTGACATCCATTTTACTACATGTTAACCTATACAAGTTCATTCATAAAGTTGTAGAGATATTGCTCATGATTCATGCTTGTTATATTTAGACTCTTTATTTACAAGATTGCCATTATTGTTATAATTGTTTATTTGATCATGTTTGAATGCTTGATTACTTGGATTAATGTTTGACTTGATTGATTGTTGTAAATTAGTTGATTGATGATTTGATTTGGACAAGTTAGTCGAAGATGATTCAAAAGCTAAGGGAAAGGCTCTTGAATTGGAAAAGCTGCTCGTGGCATATGTGGCGGATGATGAAGCTCATATGGATAGATTTGATGATGTTGATGTTGAGATGAGGCTTTGCTATGATGAGATGAAGCGAGGCATGGTATGAGATAGCCTTGGTTTAATCCAGACGGGATCATTCCAAGCATGTTGATAACTCGGTGAAATGGTTCGAGTTGAGGATAATGGTTTGCTCGAGAGGCGCTTGAGCTAGTATGGAAATAGTCGTCGAGGAGGATGACTAGGAGGCTGAGATTTCATCGTTGTTGAAGGTTCTAGCAGGCTCAAAGCAAGAGTACGTTGGGCAGATTCGATAGTCCCTAAAGACTATGATTGTAGTCGAGTACTCTGGGCAGATTCGATAGTCCTAGGCATGGGCTGCGACGACGTGCGGAGTTCTGTCTAGAACCGGGGTTGCCATCAACCCTTGACGGACGGCTGAAAGAATGTGCCGGTCATTCAATTAACGGTGGCATCGAAGCAATGATAACAGTGATAGCCAGAGTCATGGATGTTTGGTTGTATCGTCATTCGGTCTCAAGAGCAATGTTTTCTGGGTGCTTATCTGATCTTGGTTTAGGCCTTTGGGGGTTTGTACTTGGAAAATGTTGACCTTGACTCGAGTGATAATCGCTTTACTTTAAATGTCTGCTTTGCTATGTTTATTTCTGCTTAGTGTGTCTGGGGGCTATCACTGTAGAAAGAGGTGGAGTGGGAGGGTTGGATTCCTATTCCTTTTTCCTTTATGCTCTTTTGGTATGTTGTTAGTTAATTTACCGCTCACTAAGACTGTTGTCTGACTCAAGGCTTTATGTTTAACTCTTATTGCCTTGGGCTGTTCATCCGCTTTGGGATGGGCAGACTAGGTAGCAGGTGATAGGTGCTGTTCTTAGTTTCAGACGATGTTGATGACAAAGACGAGCTGGAGGCTTTGCATATTATTTTCTTACTATATGTACTGGATGTTCCGCTGCTTGTATAATTCTCTGAGTGATATGTAGTGAGGCTTGATGTATTGACTACTCAGATGTTGTACCAAACTATAATGAGGTTTAATAGAGATTCTGTTCTGTAAAGCTTCACTATATATACTTTCTATTGTATTTTATCCATGCGCTGTGAGTAATACGATAGATTCTGCTATTTTAATTTACCTTGGCAATCGTCTATGGCTGCCTGGCACACTTTACAGCGCACTATTCTCCTTATTCAGTGCGGGGGTCATGGGCGGTCGTCACATTTGGTATCAGAGCCAGGTTAATCGATTTTACCCAACGCTCGTTGACGTAACTACGTATGAGAGACGTAATTGTATTTTTATGGATGATTAATATATATAATATAGTAGCTTAGAAGGATTTGAGTTCTTTATGCAGTTGTTCTCAAGGTGTATTAATCATTCTTTTTATAGATATTGAGGATGAGTCGAAGAGGGAGACCAGCTGCTAGGGAAGGCCGTGCTGCTGAGGGAGCTGCTGATTATACTGCTATGTTCGAGGCTATGATGACTTCGATCATGAGAAGGATGCCAGCTCCGGGGCCATCAGTAGATGTTGGAGTTCAAGTTCAAACTCCAAAACCGGTGGATTTCGCTAAGCTGTGTAAAGACTATACTGCTCTTGGAGGAAAGGTTTTCTTGGGAACAGAGTCAACTATTGAGGTCTAGAGATGGATAGATGCTTGTAGAAGGATCCTTGGTGATTTGGGAATCGAGGATGCAACCAAAAGGAAGCTCGCATCAAGACAACTTCAAGGGAGAGCTTCTGACTGGTGGAACTCTATCACCATTGATACTCCGGAGGAAGAAATTACTTGGGAGCAATTCCAAGCTAGATTTGAAGCTAAGTTCATTTCTACAGCTCAGAAATCTGTTCTGTTCAAGAAGTTTATGGAGCTCAAGTAGGGTGGAAGACCAGTTCTTGAGTATGTTTCTGAGTTTGAAGCTTTATCCAAGTATGCCCGGTCGTATATTGAATCTTCATATCAGAAGAACGAGAAGTTTGTGACAGGCTTGGACAGTTATCTTGGGAGGCAGTTGGTGGATCATCTGGATGATTCATTTGAGAAGCTTGTGGAGAAAGCTCTCAGGCATGAGAATCTGTTTCCTAAAGAAGGATCTGTTGTTGCTGTGACCAAGGAAGAGTCTAAACCACAGCAGGGTGGAAACAAGAAGAGGAAGCATCAGCAGCAAAAGGGTAAGGATGGCCAGAAGAAGCCGAAGGGCGAAGTGACCTGCTACAATTGTCAGCAGAAGGGCCATTTCTCCAGAGATTGCAAGAATCCAAAGGTGTCGGTGAAGTGTCACAACTGTGACAAACCGGGGCATATCAAGAGGAATTGTCCAGAACCGCGGAAGGACAAGCAGGTTGTGCAAGCTTATGCTTTGGGGGCTGTTCCATCATCTTCGAAAGCTCCTACCGCTGAAGAGAAAGGAAAGAGTGTGGTGGTTCAGGGTACTCTTTCCATTTGTGGTGTTCCAGTTAGAGTGTTATTTGATACCGGGGCGTCGCATTCTTTTGTTTGTAATGAACTTGTAGGCCGGTTGGGTTTAGAACCGGATATTGTTGATAGGCCATTGGTTGTGACTAATCCAGTTGGGGGTTCGTCTTGTTTGTGTATGCTATGCCGTGGTCTGATTGTATCGAGTCATGATTGCTCTTCTGTTTGTGATTGTTTTGTTCTGAACTTTGCAGGGTTCAGAATTATTTTGGGTATGGACTGGCTTAGGAAGTATGCGGCAAAGGTTGATTGTGAAAGGTTGGAGGTGACAGTCGAGAATGTGGAGGGGCGAAAGGTTGTGATACGATGTAAGCATGAGGAAGGCGTCTTCATGAGCTTCATGTATTCGCTGGTTGTTCCACGGGATGGACTGTCATCGGTGCCAATCGCTAATGGATTTGAGGATGTCTTTGATGAGGTCAAAGGGTTACCGCCGCATAGAGAGATTGAGTTTCGTATCAATCTAGTTGAAAGAGCCAGACCTGTTGTGATGCCTCTTAGGCGGATGGCGCCTAGGGAACAGCAAGAGTTGAAGGTGCAGGTTGATGATCTTTTACAGAAAGGATTCATTCGGCGTAGTGTGTCCGAATGGGGTGCACCAGTTGTGTTCGCAACCAAAGCGGATGGATCGTTGAGGTTGTGTGTGGATTATCGTGAGCTGAATAAAGTGACTAAGAAGAACAAGTATCCATTGCCAAGAATAGATGACTTGTTTGATCAGCTTCACGAAGCTAAGGTGTTTTCTCAGATGGATTTGGCAACGGGATTTCACCAGTTAAGAGTGGCTAAGGATAGTGTGCCGAAGACTGCTTTCAGGACACCATCCGGTTTCTTTGAGTGGCTGGTAATGCCATTTGGATTGACCAATGCGCCAGCATATTTTGTGGATCTTATGAATAGAGTGTTCAGAGATCAGTTGAACAAGTTTGTACTAGTGTTCGTGGATGATATTTTGATTTATTCCAGAACTGAAGAAGAGCACAAGACGCACTTGCGTATTGTTTTGGAAATCTTACGGAAACATCAGCTGAAGGCTAAGTTTTCGAAGTGTCACTTTTGGAAGAGCGAAGTGAGGTTCTTAGGCCATATTATCTCTGGAAATGGAATAGCGGTTGATCCCTCTAAGGTGGCAGCAATCCAGAATTGGGTTAGACCTAAGAATGCATCTGATGTGAGAAGTTTTCTTGGATTAGCAGGATACTATCGTCGATTTATCAAAGACTTTTCCAAGGTGGCTACACCATTAACAGGATTGACGAAAAAGAACCAAGTATTCAGATGGGATGCTAAGTGTGAGCAAGCTTTCAGAATCCTGAAAGAGCGATTGACAAGTGCTCCTGTTTTGACTATTCCTAGTGGAAATGAAGAGATGGTGGTTTACACCGACGCATGTGGTACTGGACTTGGAGCAGTGCTGATGCAGAAAGGTAAAGTTGTTGCGTATGCAAGTCGACAACTGAAGCCGCATGAAAGGAATTATCCGACTCATGATTTGGAGTTGGCAGCGATTGTATTTGCTCTAAAGATGTGGATACATTATCTATTGGGAGTTCGATTCGAGTTGTTTACAGATCATAAGTCGTTGAAGTATCTTTTCTCCCAAAAGGATTTGAATCTTAGGCAGCAACGATGGCTAGAGTTTTTGGCATCATATGATTTTAGTATAGCCTATACTCCGGGAAAGGGTAACGCAGTGGCAGATGCGTTAAGTCGAAGACATGCAGGATTGGGAGCCATGTTTTCAGAATGGAAGAGTCTCGAGTATTTGGCTGGATTTGACTTCAGGCCTAGATGTGAATTGGAACCTGAGATGTTGGCAAACTTATCGATAAGACCTACTCTTGTGGAAAGAATTGGCGAGAGCCAAAAGCGAGACGATAAGCTTGTCAAGATTATCCGTGATTTGGAATCTAGATTGGACCCAGAAAAGGATAAAGGATTCGAGGTCGATCGAGAGGGTTGGCTTCGGAAGCAAGGACGACTAGTTGTTCCCGATATAGATGAATTGAGAAATGAAGTTCTGAAGGAAAGTCATCACTCGAAGTTGAAAATTCATCCAGGTGGAAATAAGATGTATCGGGATATGAAGAGAACCTATTACTGGGAAGGCATGAAGAAGGATGTTGGAAATTTTATTTCCAAGTGCATGAACTGCCGGTTGGTAAAAGCCGAACAAAAGAAGCCAAGTGGACTGCTTCAGCCATTAGAAGTTCCTACATGGAAGTGGGAGCAAATATCGTTGGACTACCTAGAACCAGAACGGGAAATGAAGGGATTTTGGTCATCGTAGATCGTTTGACTAAGAGTGCAAGATTTATTCCTGTTCGATCAACTAGGACTGCATCAAAATTGGCTGAGCTGTATGTTAAGTGGATAGTTCGATTCCATGGTATTCCAAAGAGTATAGTGAGCGATCGAGACCCATTGTTCACTAGTGGATTTTGGAAGAGCTTCCAGGAAGTTTTGGGAACCGAGTTGTGTTTGAGTACAGCTTATCACCCCCAAACAGATGGTCAGACCGAGAGAGTCAATCGAGTTTTGGAAGATCTCCTTAGAGCATGTGTTTTGGATTTCGGAGGATCATGGGAAGATCACCTTCATTTGGTGGAATTTTCGTATAATAACAGTTACCAGTCAAGCATTGGTATGGCACCGTATGAAGCATTGTATGGAAGACCGTGTAACTCTCCGACATGTTGGTTAGAGACAGGAGAAAAGTTGATACTTGGGCCAGAAATGGTTCGGCAGACTTCAGATTGCATAGAGATCATTCGGCAACGAATGAAGGCAGCCCAAGACCGACAGAAAAGTTATGCCGATAAGCGTCGTAAGGATTTGGAATTCGACGTAGGTGATATGGTTTTTGTGAAGATTTCTCCACTTAAGAATGTTATTCGATTCGGGAAGAAAGGAAAATTGACTCCGAGATTTGTTGGACCATTCCCGATCATCGAGCGAATTGGAAAGCTCGCCTATAAATTGGAGTTACCAGAAAAGATGTCGGGTGTGCATAATGTTTTTCATGTATCGTATCTACGGAAGTATGTGCATGACTCGAATACAGTAGTTTCTGCCGATAGCTGTGAAGATTTTGAGGTAGATCCAGTTGTTAAGAGACCTCGTAAGTCGCTTCGTGTTGTGGAAACTGACACGAAACAGCTTAGGAGGAAGATAGTTAGGTTGCTCAAGATACAATGGAGTGATGATGTTAACGACTGTACATGGGAGGTGGAAGAGAGGATGAAGGCAGCTCATCCTGAACTCTTCGAGGTATGGCCATAAGGTATCGTGTCATCTCACGATATTGTAACTTGTACTAGTTTTAGAATTCTGCATGCTAGGCTAGTAATTGGATGCATGGTTTGTTGATTGCTATGGATGGTAGGCATGAATAATAGTTTTTGATTGCTCTTGTTTGTTTGGAATTTCGGGGGCGAAATTCCTAAGGGAGAGAGAATGTAACGACCCGTATTTTTACGGATCGAAACATAGTAAAACTGTTGTTAGAGCGTCCAGAGTTAGGTCGTTCGGAGCTTAGGTCGTATAGTAGTTAGGTCGGTGGAGCAACTTAAGGGAGTTGGCGAACTAAGGAAGTTGGCGACCTAAGGATTATGGGATAAGTCGTGTAGAAGTTAGGTCGTGTGGTGGCTTAGGTCGAGTGAATGACTTAAGAGTTAACGACTTAAGTATTGGGGCGACTTAAGGAAAGACAGCGACCTATGGAAGTTAGTATTAGAAGTGAACGACCTAGTAGTTAGCGGCGACTTAAGAATTAGCGAGTTAACGACCTAGGAGATAAGCGGGTTAACGACTTAAGGAGTTGTTGTAGTTAGGTCGTGAGCGACCTATGGGGTGTTGTGCTTAGTTAGGTCGTGAGCGACCTATGGGGTGCTGTGCTTAGTTAGGTCGTGAGCGACCTAAGTTTAGCAGTTATGAGTAGTTAGGTCGCCCAGACGACTTAAGGAGATAGGTCGTGAGCGACTTAGGAGCGAGCTAAGGTTAGGTCGTGTGTTATGGCTTAGGCTGTTGTGCTGTTAAGTCTTAGGTCGGAGACAGTTAAGTCGTAAGATTTTCTTAGGTCGTAGACGAGTTAAGATAAGTCGATGAGTCACTAAGGTATGATTAGTTAGGTCGTAGACGACCTATGATAGTATGCTGGGTGTAGTTAGGTCGTGCATATGTGTAAGTCACGCAAGTGTTAGGTCGCGATGGTTGTTAAGTCGTTAGGCCGCATTTTCGTAGGTCGAAGTGGATGGTTAAGTCGTAGGTCGTTAGGTCGGCAATACCGTTAGGTCGTAGGTCGTGGGGTCTCGTTAGGTCGTGGACGACCTAAGGCGGGGGCGAACGACCTAAGGAATTTCTGCCTATAAATACACGGGTTTTTCTCACTTTTTGGGATCCGGATTTTGAAGCGACGAAGTGCTGCTATTTTGAGAGCTCGAGTTCTATACTTCTTCACTTCTTTTCTCCACTTTGATTTAGTACTTCCTTCCATCCAAGATCGAAGATCCAAGAGCTAAAGTTGAAGATCTTCATCCATCGAAGAGAGATTTCATCGTTTGAAGCGGGATTGTGATAGATCGAGTTAGATCCTTCGCTGTCCAGATCTGAAGTGTGTTGCTTTTGAAGTGTTTAGGTGATTTGGTGAGTGGTGATTATCTCTCACACGGATCCAAAGGAGTATATCAGATTGATGGCTTGATTTGGTGTTAAAATAGTGATTTCCACGCATTTTCATAAACTTAAGTGTAGATCTATTGTTCATGATGATTTGACATCCATTTTACTACATGTTAACCTATGCAAGTTCATTCATAAAGTTGTAGAGATATTGCTCATGATTCATGCTTGTTATATTTAGACTCTTTATTTACAAGATTGCCATTATTGTTATAATTGTTTATTTGATCATGTTTGAATGCTTAATTACTTGGATTAATGTTTGACTTGATTGATTGGTGTAAATTAGTTGATTGATGATTTGATTTGGACAAGTTAGTCGAAGATGATTCAAAAGCTAAGGGAAAGACTCTTGAATTGGAAAAGCTGCTCGTGGCATATGTGGCGGATGATGAAGCTCATATGGATAGATTTGATGATGTTGATGTTGAGATGAGGCTTTGCTATGATGAGATGAAGCGAGGCATGGGATGAGATAGCCTTGGTTTAATCCAGACGGGATCATTCCAAGCATGTTGATAACTCGGTGAAATGGTTCGAGTTGAGGATAATGGTTTGCTCGAGAGGCGCTTGAGCTAGTATGGAAATAGTCGTCGAGGAGGATGACTAGGAGGCTGAGATTTCATCGTTGTTGAAGGTTCTAGCAGGCTCAAAGCAAGAGTACGTTGGGCAGATTCGATAGTCCCTAAAGACTATGATTGTAGTCGAGTACTCTAGGCAGATTCGATAGTCCTAGGCATGGGCTGCGACGACGTGCGGAGTTCTGTCTAGAACCGGGGTTGCCATCAACCCTTGACGGACGGCTGAAAGAATGTGCCGATCATTCAATTAACAGTGGCATCGAAGCAATGATAACAGTGATAGCCAGAGTCATGGATGTTTGGTTGTATCGTCATTCGGTCTCAAGAGCAATGTTTTCTGGGTGCTTATCTGATCTTGGTTTAGGCCTTGGGGGTTTGTACTTGGAAAATGTTGACCTTGACTCGAGTGATAATCGCTTTACTTTAAATGTCTGCTTTGCTATGTTTATTTCTGCTTAGTGTGTCTGGGGGCTATCACTGTAGAAAGAGGTGGAGTGGGAGGGTTGGATTCCTATTCCTTTTTCCTTTATGCTCTTTTGGTATGTTGTTAGTTAATTTACCGCTCACTAAGACTGTTGTCTGACTCAAGGCTTTATGTTTAACTCTTATTGCCTTGGGCTGTTCATCCGCTTTGGGATGGGCAGACTAGGTAGCGGGTGACAGGTGCTGTTCTTAGTTTCAGACGATGCTGATGACGAAGACGAGCTGGAGGCTTTGCATATTATTTTCTTACTATATGTACTGGATGTTCTGCTACTTGTATAATTCTCTGAGTGATATGTAGTGAGGCTTGATGTATTGACTACTCAGATGTTGTACCAAACTATAATGAGGTTTAATAGAGATTATGTTCTGTAAAGCTTCACTATATATACTTTCTATTGTATTTTATCCATGCGTTGTGAGTAATACGATAGATTCTGCTGTTTTAATTTACCTTGGCAATCGTCCATGGCTGCCTGGCACACTTTACAGCGCACTATTCTCCTTATTCAGTGCGGGGTCATGGGCGGTCGTCACAGGATGGGTGACCTATAGATCGAATGTTAAATGGTTCTATCATGGAAAAGAAGGAATAAGGAACGGTTCCTTGAGAATAACGAAAACTTTATGGAGCAGAGAAAGGACTCAGATACGCGTGCTAAGTGATTGTTGATACTCAGAGTGTTTTCTGACATACTCGAAAGCAGGGGTATATCAATTGTATTTTATATACCAGAGGATTCGAAAATATTATTTTTAAATTCATATGAGGTCGTATGAATCTAAAATTTTGGAATGCATTTAATAGTGACATTTTCTATCTTTAGAATTTTTCCAAACGGTTTTAGCCTTGAAAACTTGTAAATATAAGCCGAATTAAGCATCTAAGACTACTTCCATTAGAAAGGTATGATAGTTTCCCTATCTATAGAGTGGTCATAATAGAGATTTGAACTTTTTGGCTAGGAGATATGGTTGTTTGAAATTGACGGTTTTTGGAGTAGCTTAGTAGGTAATTAGTGAGTTTGGGGGCAAGCCCACTAATCTATTTCTGGTTTGGAGACTATATTAGGTTGAACCATCTCCCCTAAATCATTCTTACTGCTCTTCAAATCTAGTTATTTCTCAGTGAAAACACCAAAATGTAGAGATCCAAACAAAACAAGTAAAAGTGGCAGGAAAGTAAAAGGTGACACAAGAGTTTTTGTAGTGGTTCGGCGATCTCTGGCCTATGCCCACTTTATATTTTGTTATTAGCTTTCTCTCTGGATTACAATGTATTATATCAGATCTGACCACAATCTAGTGGATCTCAGATTTACCATAGGATTTCTAGAGTATTTTAGAGTCACTAGTACAAGAGATTTGCTGATCTAAGTCCTAGAACACCAAATATTAGCTTCCTAGGTGACTCTAATTGAGGAGAGGTAAGAGGTGAAGAAGAAGAAGTCTTTAGTGTTAGAGAGTCATATCCATAATTTTTGGTTGCCATGTGACTGGTATTTATAGAGAAACTTGACAGCAGTATCAGAGGTCCATCTTGTATGAAGTCCAAATCAAGTCCAATTGTACATGATAGAGCATTCCGACCCAATCATCAATAAAAACCTCTCTGTACCGAGATGTTTTTCTCGGTATCGAGTGGTGTACTTAGTTGAAAACTTATTTTCACTTGTCTTGTTCTTCCACCTTTTATCCGACGCGCTTCAATCTCTTTTCCATGAAGATCAAGTCCTTTCTGATGGTTTGCTTGATTCCGCTCGCCTTATCCTACTTACTTTGTTCTCTTCTCATCAATTCTTGAAGTTGCTCGTCTAATCTCCGAGAAGAACACTTCACCACAATTGCTAGAGGTCGTATATTGAGTAGAAAGAGTTTGGGGTTCCTAAGTGGAAGGAATTCCTCTCGGTGCCGAGAGGTTTCTCTCGGTACCGAGAGGTCTACTTAGTCCATATTTCCTTCAAACTTCTTGAATCTGGTCTTCTGATTCTTCTAAGCATGTTTGTAAGTTTGTGATTCATCTCGTCTTTATTTTGGCCTTCTAATTCTGGTTGAAGTCTGAAAAGGGGTTAACAAAGAACTATCACTCATTTTACCCATAGCTAAAGGTGAGCATTTATTAGTTTGAACCAAATAAACCAATCGAACCAAATAAATTGGTCGGTTCAAATCGGTTTATCATTTATTTGGTTCGCTTTTATTTCTATTTTCGACTGTATTTGGTTTTTTTGGTTGATTTCGGTTTTAAGTATTTGAAAATCGAGCCAACCAATAAACCGAATATAAAATTTAAATTACAGTCATAATTATTTAATGTCAATATTATTATTATTAATAATATATATATATATATATATATATATATATATATATATATATATATATATATTACCATTTCAACAATTTTTTTTTTCGATTCACGTTAATACTTTTAGTGAAGTAGTTAATTTCAATAAAAGAAAGCGTTATCATATATTTAAATATTTGTAGACTCATCTCATTTTATATCTAAGACTACACAATCTAGGTTATTTAATCGCCAACCCACTGACCAACCAAACCTAACCAAGGTTATTTAATTTGGTTTCAATGGTTTCAAACTCAAGGTCCCAAGAACTCTACCCACAGCTGATAAATAACCTAAACCAGCAATCTACTTGCGGAGTCAACATTCTTCAGTCTATATATCTGAATTCGCTACTTCTCCAAAATCACCAATCAATTCGTTCCGCACACAAATCAGGAATATTATCAACAGTAAAGTCTTCAGGATGCTCCGCTTTCTTATTTTCTCGGCAATCACGTTTTCAGCTCTTTCGCACGAGCATCATGGGGACGAATCGGGTCGGAGCTGCGTGTTGAACCCCGACTCTGAATTGACCGCTATTTACAAGCCAGGCGTGGTCACCGTGGACGGACGCATTGATGAGTGGGCGGACGTTGACGGGTCGGACTTTGCTTTGCTGCCTGCTTTGGATCCGGACCAAGATAAAGCGTATAAGGGCGGTAAGGTTACGGTTAAGGTACAGTGCCCGCTCGCTTTGGCTAGACGAACAGTATAATTTGTTGAATGGAAGTGAGTTTTTATTGATTGTATTATTGATTTCAGGCTGTGCATGATGGGAGCAACGTGTTCTTCATGTTGCAAGTTGATGGGGAATATGCATATACTAAAGGGTAAACACTGTGAAATGATGATTAATGTTTTGCTTATTTTGCCGAGTTCAGTTGTGTATATTTGTTGTGATTAATTACAGGACTCTCCCTACAACGAAAAGTAGGGTACTCCTAGAGCATTAATCAGTAAGCCCCTTTTCTCAATACAAGTTGGGGTACTTTTGATTTAGGGGATTTGATCCCTGGATTACATATGGGGATCTCCTACATTTACTCTTTTTCGTTTACACTTTCCACATAAAGTGAATAATTCATTATATCACGATTCGGAACAACTTATTTTATAACCATTCAAAAGTAGTTTAGAATAATATTTTTTAGTAGTTTTATGTGAACGGTAAAACCTTAAATTGTATGAGTATGCTGAAATTGTAATCAAATTTGATTGTAGAAGTTGAAATAAGTCATATATAATTATTTGTTCCTTATGACTTACTGAATCTGAAGCAGTTTATTTCACCTCCTTACGGCCCGTTGGGAAACATATAGTAGTAAGCAATTTATTAGTTATTTTAATTACTTATAAGCTAAAGTCTTTAAAGCACCGCCCAAGTGCCGATTAAGCCCCACTTTGGAAGAAAATCACCTTGCCATGTAAATTTACTGCTCTATTTTGCTTTGAATTCCGAGCACTTTTTAGATGGTGTGTTTTCCTACAGCGCTGGATACTTAAGTAGAAAAGCTAAGGTAATCAAATTTTCTTCTTTTTTATTTACGTATTTAATATTAAAATTGTTATAATTGCACTCCACATAATATACTATTTACCATTTGTGCTTGGAAAAAGACATCTTCATGTTTTCTCAATAATTTGAGAATTTAAAGATTTTGAAATATTTTCAATTATCTCTATTGAGCATCTCAATGAAAAACAATAAAAACTATTTAATACAACTTATATTCATCTTCTCCATTAATATGGAGTTAGTTGTTACTTTGCTATAATTTCATATTTCTTTTGTAGTTGATTAGTTTTCTGAGCATTCTTTTTTTTTTAATCATTTATTTTGGTTGAAATATACTTTTTACCTATACATTTCAATTGTACTATTGTTATTCATTGTTTTTATTGTACTCGGTTTTTTTAAGCATTCTTTTACTAGAAACCTTTTTGTGATTAGTTCTTCCTTTCTCGACTTGTCTAAGCGTTGCTTAGGCTGTACCTGGACTCTATTAACTTCATCAGCACCTAGTCGTGCGTTCTGTCTCGACCAGCATAAGTTTATGTAATTGCCAAATATGCTCTTTATTGCAGTCCCAATTCTAACATTATTTTTTATTAGTATTTTCATAATCTTGTATTTAAAAGATTAGACACTGAACTCAATCTTACAGTTTTGATCATTACCGTCTATTTTTGACCATATATATAATGCTTGAAGATCTAGGGAACTGAGTTTGCTTGAAAACACTATAGAATGTGAGCCTAACTCTAACGCTCATCCAGATAAATTGAAGGGATTTTTACAATTAACCCAGTCCAAACTCTCAAAATTCTGTTTCTCATTTGTACCTCTAGGCTTTTCATTGGGGGATAAAATTTCAACTGTACATACACCCACATATACATAAGTGTATATGTGCAAGTGTGTGTGTATATGTGTATGTGAAGAGTTTTGCTAAATCTCTCCGCTACACTCATGTACGTACACATTTATGATATCCTGGACTACAAATCTTGAAACCAAATGAAAATCGAAGATATGTTCTTACATGCTTTAAGAACATATCCACAATATTTTGGTAAGTTGAATAATTTTAATATGCTCAAAACACTATTTCAAATCGATTATTAAAATAAATGTTTTGATGGTTGATATTTGAAGTAACATTTTGAACATATTACCTGTTTTAAAATGATCTAATTTTTGATGTACATGTTGTTTATAGTGTAGATTGAACATCTCAAAAGTTTCATTTGATTTCAAATTGTATAGTTTCGAAAACTGGTGGGGTGTTCAATGGAGTGTAGAGAAAGAGGCATGTAGCGTATACTTGCCATTACACACACATATATACATATTTATATATAACCGTGACATTATATTTAAAAAAAAAGCTACGTTAATCTGAGCCATCAGAATATCCTTGACGTAGCTCCCTCGTTAGCTGTGCCGCCTTCGGTCTAAAAGACGAAGTGTGTGGCTCCTTCGGGCTCCTCTTGCAACCAAGTCCCATTCTCGCTTACTGTTTCCCGTGGCACAACAGCGGAGATGAAAACAGGCAATAAGTGCCTTAAGCTGAGTAGCGAGGAATAAAGGATGTGGGTTTTGATTCTCATAACACACACACTCTAGTAGTACAACCATCTCTATAAAGGATGTGCCTCAAGCCCAAATTTTCAGCCTTTGATCAACAATTTTGGACCCAGGAAATAATCATAGTCTTAAACTTTGCTTTTTAGCCTTCAATGAAAAACCTGAAACCAATTCGGTCTTAGAAAAACTGGGACCAGTTTATATCTCAAAACAATTTTAAAACAGACATTAATTCTTCTTTAGGATTGCTTTGGTTTCATTTTCGTTGTAAAAATACTTTTGGGACTTGCTTATTTTGTTTCAAATTTGGAATTGAATATTTTTAGCCTTTGAGTTTTATCGTTAAAATGCATAAATTATTATAGTGTGCACAATGGAACCAACCAGTAGTTTTATTTTTTTTTATATCACAAACTTTCTAATCAATATCTATGTTAACCACTTAATACCAATATATTTCTCTTGTATTGATTCTAAATTAAATGACGTCTGAACCACCTACACACAGTGACACACATGTAATTTGCTTGAAAATCGTTTTTGTCATACATATTATGAACTTCAATATTAATTTTTTTAGTCATTCAGATCTGTTTTTATCCCAAACCGTTGTGTTATTAGAAGATCTATTATTAGGTATAAATTTCAACTTAAATCATTACATTATTTATATGTTGTACAGCTCATTTGTGCATGGTAGATAACATATTTTTTTCCCCAAAAAATCAAAGATTAGATTTGATCTTCAAATTGAATTATGACCGTGTTTTCACTGTTTTTATACATCTAATAATCAATGTATTGTTTTGGTTAGAACAGTAAACATACTATTTAATAACCAAAACAAATTCATTTTGAAAGTTTTATTAAATATATAGATTTTTTATTTAAAAAATTGAATCAATACAAGAAAAGATATGAATAAATTATCGAATTACTAAAGTTAAATTGATTTTTGTTACCAAAACATAAGAAGTTTGTTAGGCGAATACTGAATTTTTGTTGCAAATTATTGAAATTATTTGTAACTAGTGTACCGACAGGCATAATGCGTGCATGTATTTACATCACATATTTTTACTTTGAAGTATGATTTCGTTTACGATATTCAAAAGCTTCATTCTTCCACTCTTCTCTCTCCCCCCACCCCTCCTCTCTTATTTCTTTCATCCGTTTTTCCTTTATCCTCTCCCCGTCGAGCATGCCCAAAAGGATAATTGCTTAACTTCACGTAAGTTTTAAACGATGAAAGTTGAAATATTGGATTTATTTGCAAAATATTTCTTTTAGATCCTCAATTTGTGAAGTGTAATAACATGAAGTTTGATTTGCTTCTCCATGGTAAAGAAAACCACTCTCGGAGGTCCCAAATATAAGCTTCCAATTTACCATGGTTAACACATCTTTGGAAAATTGATCAGCATATAAAATAATCCAAGCTTCAAAATGGTAGCTCATTTGGCCCAAAAGGATGCTAGTGAAAATTTTAATGGTTGAATCGCAACGATTGCCGTAAATCTCTATACTAAGCAAATGTTCAAAGTTAATTTTACTACATTTAACCAACCAAACAACAGGAACGAGGTGTGAATCTTAAATCTAACAGTTGTAAATCCATAAATTTATAGATAACTTACATAACGGCAAAAATATAATGTCCAACCCTAATTGCTCCAATTTTAAAATTGATCAGATAAGCTAAATTGTTACCTTTTCCTATTGTTCTTGAGAAGCAATAGAACTTATCTTATAGCCAAAATTGTACCTCTCCGAAACATTGAGTATGGTTTTGCATATGTAGTTTGTGTGTGCCTGTAATATGAATAAACAAGGTAGTTCACAAATTCTCTTGAATTTAAATGTATGTCCCATGACGAGAGCATGTTTATTAGCACATACACAATTGAGAATACAAATGTCAAATTTTGACTACTGTCTCATGAATGTTTTTCATTTTTTTCAGTGAAGTTGATATTAATCTAAGGAAATTATTTGCAGCTGATTTTTTTCTCAGCTGTAGAGACTTTCGATATCATCTGAGATAATTTCGTCATTTAATATGATTCAGCTTTTTTATAATCATACACTATGTTTGGTTGTACAGTTCTAATACTAAATGCCCATCTGTTGCTTTGATGTTTCAAGTGGGGGAGAATGCCACATATCAAGATGTAAGTTTATATACAAATCTTATTGCATGCAATGGATCAGCATTATGTGCACTTGGTTTCTTTGATTGCAATCACATAAATGTCACTTTTACAGTTCGCTTAAGCTACTTCACCTCTCAAAACTATTGAACTTTAGGTTGAATAATTTGATGCTTACCACATGTGCAGATGGGTGGTTGCCATGACATGCCTGGTACATGCACAAATAAGAGTTGCCGAGGTCATGAAGTAGATATCATGCACTTCTCACTTGGAAATGCAATTCCAGGGCGCTTATATGGTGCAAATATTTTTGATAATGGCATTGGAATTGGCGGTGATAGGCAAGTACAGTTTCGTTTTGTTACTGAAATTGTTGGTCTAAAACCCGTTTTTTAACAACATAAATGATTTTTTAATAGATTCGGTCATCTTGTTGATACTTATGCATGGAATCCACATTGCCGTTACCTTGATGGAAAGGGTCCTTCCGGTAAACTATAACTTAACTTTTTATTATTGATTACATTCGACAACGCAGACAAACATGTATATGATGCACTAAGTTTTCTATTTCATTTTTGAATATTCTATTTTGTAACAACCTTTTTTGGTTATTATGTAATTATTACCAAGATTTTTACTATTTAATTATCCAGCCTTACAATTCACAAGTTAATCCTTAAATGCTCTCTCTTTTAGTTCTACCCTTGCTACACACGTGGGGTCATTTATAGAAGTATCGATTTCAGTATATTTTAAGCAATATCATCTATACAAATATCGATTTCACTATATTTTTATATGTATAAATGGGGGATGCATATAGTTTACCACTATAATACATGAATTTCTATATTTGTTTTCGTTTTCATAAATCTCCTAAAGCTTGAAAGTAGCATCGTCTATGTTAGTATTTGCAACCGTTGGAAAATTTTGTTGTCAATGAACTGTTGAATGTTATAAAAGCCATGAAAAATGTGTTTCAAAGAAAATGTAAATGATAAAAGCGTGTGTAAACTGCATGCAATTAATGCACAACTAATTTAGGCCAACTCCCGCCAGGTTTCGGATTCTAGCTTGATATTGTTTATACCTTAGTTCTGATACTAAAATATAATGTTTTAATGTACGTATGCTATTAGAAATGAGTTTATGGGAGTCATTATGATCTCGAGCTTCATTAGATGAATGTGACCTATAGAGATCAGAATAAAATGCTTGCCTCCAGTTGGATTCATGGTTGCTTCATTGTTAAATATGTTTTCTTTTAATTATTATTATAAAATATGATTAATACAGTAGTTTTGTGCTTTTTTAGATTCTGTAATGCCAACGTTTGGTATCAAAGCAAAGCAAATGAACCAAGTAACACATTTAACACCGACGTGATAATAGTGGAAAGTATAGCATTTGGTTTATACCTAATAAGGGGTGCTAATTAGTGTTGCATTTCTATGGTACTCTTATCGCCATAACAATATCGACCATGGTCACTGTCTGCGAGCAATCATCACTTCATTTCCATTCATTTGGCAATCCTTTTTGCAACATATGTAATTTCCTTAGTTGTAAAAGACACGCATGGTGCAGTGCAATGTGTTATTAACACGTTTAGTCTCTCTGTTGTGGTACACATGAAAAGACACATCAAACAACGTTAATGTGCACGAGGTGCACATGATGCATGATAAAAGGCACACCTCATTTATTTGATGTTTCAGTTTTTCTTTTCCTTTTTGTACATGATCCGAAAGGACATAAAAGCATGTTATATACTCGTGTTTCAAATTGATTTTCTTTCCATTTTATGTGTGGTTAAGGAAAAAATAAAATCAAATTCTCTACATTTGAACACTAATGTGTGTAATAATTGCTTTGGAAAAACTATAGTAATTTTATGCATTATTCTCAATGCAAGTGTATTGTTTTATCATTTTAATGTATCATCATTTCATATACCATAGAAGTCTAAATAAACTAATTTTGTGTATATGTGTGTATGTGTACACACACCAGCATTACGGTACGCGCTTCACACATGATGATAGTATGTGCTTTGCATGTGAATTGTTCTTCTACAATTTACATATGACTAACACATTCATGAGAAAATGATTTGCAAAAATATTTATCCATGTTTTTACGTTGAAATCATGTGTATTTAATTTAAATTTTTATTTCTAAGCTGCAACATTTTGAATTTTGTTAGTTTGAATTTTATTTATATTATTAATTAATAAACAATGAATTTGTAAATGATGTTTATTTGTCGCACCCTCTTTTTAAGCGTAGAGGGACATTTTGAATTTGTAAAGAAAGTTAACCGTTATATGCTATTTTTAAGAGATATTAAGATTTGTTAATATCTGTAGAGAGACATTTTTGGTAGTTTACGCTGACATAAAGAAAGTGTGACACCAAAGGTATTGCAACTATTATTAAAGATAAAGATGTGTTGAATTATCTAGAAGACTCTTTTATTATCTAATGCAATACCAGTATTTGACCTACTCTCATTTCAATAAACACGCAAGCTAGAAATATATTCATTAAAACATTTATGTTTTAACTTAGTTTGAATAATTTCAGTGTAACCTATAAATAATAGGTTAAAAATAATAGGAATAACATCTGCATTTAATTAGGATTTTACCAATTCTTTTTAGATACTTGTACGTGGAATAATAGATAATAATAAAATTATATATGAGTAAATTGTATTTTAGGAAGTTTACGGTCGGATCAAAAGATTGCACTTCTATTCCAATATAAATATATTATATTGGAATAGAAGCGCAATTTTTTGATCCGACCGTAAACTTCCTAAAATATAATAACCGTTGTCTACTTTAGTTGTTGGTTGGACCAAAAGATTGCGCTTCTGTAACACACGTGTGTGCACGTGTGTGCACAAACTAATTAGCATTTCTTGTTTATACAAATTATTTATTTGAGACATAAATATGAGTATATCTTTTTAATAATTTATATGATTGTTACTTAGCTTGCGAGTCCACATCTCTCACATTACTCAAAAATGACCCATTTTATTCTAGATCTCATATCAAATCAATCAAACAATTTAGTTGTTGGTCTCTCTTACATTACAACACATCTGTAGTTCAAAATATCTTCAGTATATGCAGTTGTCGAATGATTGCCCTTCCGACAATGCTAAAATTATCAGTATGATTCATATGCGTAAAATTGGGTTTGCAATAACTGTTTATTACTTTATTTACCTCGTATATACTTGTCATTTTCCTTTTATAATTGTTATTTCTTGTTTATAGTTATTTACCATTCATAATTATTGTTAATCTTTTGTAATTATTATCTACCATTTACGATTACTATTTTACATCCTATGATTTTATTTAGTTTATATATTTTTATTTTTATGTTACATATTAAAATATAATACATATTTTACTTTTTGTAAGTACAAGTAATATCTATTATTGCATTTCAATAGACAAAAGTGCCAAAACCAATAAATAAAAACAAAACAAAAATTTCTAAAATCTCAATTATGCAAAATTGGAAGGGAAACCAAAATCCTATACCATGGTTCCAACTGACATGAGTATTCTCCAACTTGGTACAATTGTAGTTAATTAACTCTCTTTTAAAGCAATCATTTCTCTCTAGCTATTGAATCTTAGCTTAGTTGGGAAATACAAGCTCTAATGAGCAACAAGTGAAATAGATTATTTGAAATTGTAGTTCAATATTGAGCTTAGTGCTTTGAAAGTTGCGATGCCTAATAGTTAATTTGTCTGCCATAAATCCATGAGTCCTTTGGCTTTGTAAATGTCCATACTGTAAGAACATTTCCAGTAACAAACTGGTCAATTTGCATGTGGATAGAGGTATGCGAGAGAACCTGCTTTTTCCTTCCAGCTGCTATATGTAAAGAGAGTGAACCAATTAGTATTATTTTTTATTTGTACATGTGTTTTCTTTTTCTGAAGAAGATAACCTATATACTAATATAATGTATGATACTTACAAACTAGCCTTGAAAGCTGAAATCAATTGCTCCTGCCTGCGGGCTACCTATTTCCAGAGTATTTTTGCTCCTTTTTTTTTTTTTTTAAATTAAATGCTTTTGGTTTTTCTAGGAAACAGTTCAAATGCTCAAAATGATTGGCATGGGGCTTGGTGGCATAGTTCATTCTCTTTTCACTCAGGTACTATCATCGTTCAAGCAATCCGCTTATGTTTTGCAGTTGATGATACAACCAAACATTTAAACTTTACATGTACTGCTTTCTTCAATATTATCTAAATGCAAACTGAGATCTAAATGCAAACCAGCAGTAATATTGCTCTCTTCCTATTATCATATCTTGAAGTTGGAACCGAGATGAAAGTGTGCTTATTAATATTCTTATAAAATTATATAAATCTTATGATACTTATTACAACGTCCCAAACAGACAAGCAAGTGAGTGCACTTACAAAAATGTCACCTAATAGAAGGTGACACACACATGTGTGTGCACACACCAACAAACACATGCACGCACACACATGCACACTGCATGCACGTGCACACGGATGCACACATCCATGCACATGCACACATGCTTCCTAGCAACATACTAATTCTGAGTGAGCTGATAGAATTGGAATTTCCCTGTGCAGCCTCCACTAACTTGGTGTAAAAACTGAACACATCATATTTTTAGATATATTTATGACAAGATTCATATAGAAGGTATTGTGGATATTACTTTGTTAATATTGACAATTTCTTTTTTCATAATTTTGCTTAAAATTGTTGTTTTATTGAGTATGAGCTGACTGGTCATGTACTATTGTCATTTTCATATTGGTGTCTTTGCCATCGAGGACGTCCTTAAAATTTTAAGAGTTGGGTTGCTTATAACTTAAATATTAAAACTATATAATATCTGGTATTCAATGTGAACATATTGGTCTTAATACACGATCACATATATATATTTTTCCAATAATACAAGAAGTTCCCAAATACACTGCCATAGCAGCAGCAACATATAAGGTTACGGCTTCTAAATTTCTTCTCGGTTATGTTCGATAAAAACACCAAGAGGAACGAAATGTTCTTCCAACTAACTTGATGGAAAGATTGTGTATGAATTACCATTTTAATGCCTGCTTGGTGTTGGTTCTGGAGTGTACCTAATAGTTAGGTACACTACTGCTTTAGGTGTATTTATATTATTCAGCAACAACGTTTTTACCATTCTGTAATCTGCAGGCTTTGTGGAGGAAGACAGTCCATTTGCAGAAAGTGGACAAAAGGGTACATATTACTTTGAGTTCTCCAGACCCCTGAGGACAATGGACCGATTTCAACAGGCAAGCTTTTGATAAACATTGTATTCTGTGATAGCTGATATATAGTTCTTAGATAAGCAAACAAAAGATTACAGGACATGTTTTGATACCTAGGGGTGAGCAAATGGTTGGTTTGGTTTGAAACCGATCAAAAATGTTGAAACCAAAATAATCATTCAAGAAACATAACCCGAACCAAACCAAACCGATATTTTGTAAAACCGAAACAAACCAAACCGATAATATTTGGTTTGGTTTGGTTGATTTATCTTAAAATGAATTAGATCTTCTGGTTGTTGATATAATATAGGATTAAAACAATTAATTAATTGAGTCCATATGATGCAAACATTTTTAAAAACAAACTCTTCTTCTAAAATATTAATATGAATTAAAAGAAAAGCAATATTATTATTAACATATTGTAAATAATAGCGTTGTCAGTGTACTTTTGTTATTTTAAAATAACTTAATTTTTAAATTTGTTTAAATTGGTTGGTTTGGTTTTGAATTATTGAAAACCAAACCTAACCAATAAACCAAAGAAATATAAAAACAGAAACCAAAACCGAACAATTAACTAACAAAACCGAACCGAACCGACCAAACTTAATTGGTTTGGTTAGTTTATTCGGTTTTAATCAATAAATACTCACCTCCATCGATACCCACCTATAGACAAAGTAAAAGAAGTCGAGGATTTTAGATTTCCGAGGTACACTGGGGCAGTAGTCAAAGAAATTAATAAAATTTTCTAATCGTGCTCTCTTGTGACCATCTTTAAACTTTGTTTATGTTATCAGGAATTATTTTAAATCTAACCCACTTTTCATAACTAACAAGTTTAGATCGCTTTGGAAACTTACTACAAATATGAACTTGTTTTTTCCACGTTTGCGCTGAGTCTGTGCTCTCCTGTGGTACATTTTGAAAACAACAAATTTTCAAATTAGACTTTAGGCAAAAACTTACTTTAGTTATAGGTCCCGTTTGAAAGTAATTACAAAAATACACCTGTTTTTCATCATGTCAACTTTTGTGCTTGTGCATTTTAATGTGCGCAAGCACAAATTTAAAAATAAAATAAAATGCACAAGTACAATGGTTGGCCAAGTGAAAAGCGAATCTATTCTGTAATAATTTTCAAATGGAGTCTGTTATTAAAATATATTTTTGTTTGAAGCCTAATTTTAAAATTTGTCTTTTAGAAAATGCACCATGCAGACTCGGGGAAAAAAAACTTCCATCATATTGCATTTTTTAAATGGAGTCAATAAAACTTGTTGACCTTTTTTCCCTTCTGGCTCCATTTAGAAATGCGCCACGAGTAAACTCATAAAAAAAAATTCATTGTGCATTCTCATAATGTGTCATAAGAGAGTGTTGACTCAGTGCAAGCATAACAAAAACATACCTATATGTGTAATATGTTTCGAAAGTGGTATAAACTTGTTATTAGTTTTGTAATGTGGGTTAAACATATAAAAATTCCATGTTATTATTATGCATGTAACTAGATTTTGATCTTAAGATGACCATCTACATATCATATTCATATGCATTGTTATAGCAAAAAAAATCTTAAAAAATCCGACGATTCAAATCCCGTTCAAATCGGATCTCTTCCGTGCGCTCAATTAAAATCGAAGTTGAGAAAAATCATTCGGTCCATACTTGTATAGTTAATATGTCTATTTGGATCCAAAATTCCAATTATAGTGTTTTCTAAACAAAATAAAAATGGAACAAGTGAGAAAACCGAATTTTAGGTTCAGATGTAAAAATCCAAACCGTGTACGAACCTTAAAATATGAACCTTCTAAATCTACGATTTACGATTTAAATCCCGTTTCTATTTAAAAGTTCGTACTTTACGATTCACGATTTGAATCCAAACCTTGAAATTTGTGCAGGACGTGCAATTCGTAATCGGTCAAGCAAGCAAAATGGGAGTTGCGTTCTGGTACCCAAACGACGGAACTCCATGGACCGGATCACAACACTACTCGGCAAACTGCGATTGGATGCCTATACAAATCGCTTCTCCTTCAGGAGCTTCTTCATACAAAGTTTCATCGAGTAATTCATCATGGGATGCTGCTACTGCCTTTGCATTACTGATGTCCTTCATTGCAGTTTGCCTCTCCATGTTTATTGGTTATTTCGTGTCCAAATCGAAATCAGTCCCTTTTACGCCAATCGACAGGCTTTGATTGTGTATGCTGTAGATTTCAAATTATTATTGTTATGGATGTAAATTTGCAGTAAATAAATACTGGAAAATTAACATGATTTTTGTGATAGCTTTATTTGTTACCTAAGTGCTTACTACTAAGATTACAAAAAGATGAATCCTTTTTCCAGTACAATGATAGTAGTATTTATGGACAGTAAAACTTTAGGGAATATAGGCAATATAGTTGGTGCAATAATGGACAGTACAATTTTATTTTGTATGGATTTTTTCTGGAGATTATCCAGCATTGATTGAAATTTAGTTGTTGATTTATTGGCTAATACTAGATCTGATAGTTGAGTATAAGAGCATTACCGATAGAAAAGGTTGGTCAGTGACTTAAAATAATATTTTTTTTCATTGATCCACACTGACCGACTCTGCACTGTTCCAACAATGAACTGAGCTTTTAGACAACAGTAATGCCGGATAAAGTTGTGATAGATTTTCACTGATGCGATTAATAATTAAATCTCACCACATAAGTTATTTGGCATTAATAATACCGGATAACTCAGTAATCTTGGCAATCAGCGGTGAGTTCATTTTTGTGTTCATCCATCCCTGTTAGGAGGAGTTAGTTTTCAACAGGTTGCTCCAAGTTAATGTTCATTTTCTCCTTTTGTGTAACGACCCGCTATTTTTAACCATTCGCATCCGCACATATCGGACTTGAATTGCTCAAAATATCGGATTGTTAATTTAAATTTGGTAAAACTCATCATATACAGTAAATAAAACAAACACAGAATCACAGATACAGAGTAATATAACAATAATGCAGCGGAATATATAAATAGTAGTTCATGAAGCTACTATACAGAGTTAGAAATAAAATACAACAGAATATCTCAAATCAATGAAGTCTCCAGTACAAACAGATGACCTCCCTGAATAAATCAACTGGAAAGCTGAAAGCTGAATCGATGGTTGGATCTCCAAACGAAGCTCCAAACTCCAAATGTGAGTCTCAAATGTTGTATCACTCAGTCTGACCCGAGCGTAAAGCAAAACACAAAACACTCGAGTTAGGATTAACATTCTTATATCAATAAATCCAACTCAAGTGAAATATCAACTGAAATACAAGTAACTTAAAGGATGTTTGGGATAATCATCCTCTAAGGATCTGTGAAACTATCTACAATGTAGAAATGTACAGTATAATACCGTGGTCATTCCAAATTAATTTATACTTCAAAACCAAAATATCATTTCATTTCAAAAATATTTATTTTCCAAAATAGTATATATAGGTTAAATAATTTAAAAAGTAAAGTATTTATAATTTCCTCAAGTCTCACAAATCGATTCAAATCAACTTCAAATTCCAAATTCAAATTTATTCAAAGCTCAATTCATCAATTCAATTCAGTTCTAAATATACCATTTAAATTTTCAATATATTTCAAAGCTTTAATATTCAACATTTTCAAAGTTAAATTTAACAGTTTCATATAGCTCTTGATTTAACTTCATTATTATTTAATCAGGGAATATTCACTTAATAAATGCAATATCATTTAACTAGCCTTAAATTACATTTTTACTAAATATTTCCTTAAATTTATTTAAACAAGAAATATTCATTAAATTACTTAAATCAAACCCAAGTTATAAATCATATCTTAAATCTCAATTTCAATAAGTTTCAAATCGGTTTAATTAAATAAAATTATCTTCCCAACCTCTTATTCAAATTATTACCAAAATCTATTTTGAAATATAAATTTAAATACTTAACCATATTATATGTATTAACTCAATCTTAATTAAGTTAAATATTATTATTAAATCTATATACATCATTACCATTTATATATAATTATTTAAGAATCAACATTTATTAAAACCATATATTTCTTTCCAAAACCATAGAAATTATTTTCAAAATATTTATATATGTGGACCAACGGTGTCTGTATATATATCTATCATATGGTTAAGTGATACAGATATTTATCATTTCAATCCGAAATTTAAATATATACGGGTAGATATCATTTCAATCTGTAATCCCAATTTCAATTCAAATGAAAATCACTTGGGTTTATCATTTCAACCCATAATGATTTTCTCTTATTCTAAAGTCCGTTCGGGTATGTATCATTTCAACCCATAGTGAATTCTATACTAACAGGGAACTTGCAGAGTGATAACAGATATGATAATAATATAACAGACATATATCATTAACAACAATAATATAAACAACAGGATATGGTGTCATATCCTACAGGTGAACAGTTACAGACAATAGCATATATAACAATTTAAGTAACTACAGCAGCATATTTCAATTGTCGTTTCAATTGAAATCAAATTTAATAAATATAAGAACGTTAAATCGTGAGTGATTACTCACCTTTCGAGGCTAAAGGGATTTGATGAAGCAATGAGCTACGAATTCCAAAGCAACGATAGATGGACACGAATCGATGAAGAAAACAGGCACGATGGACAAAGCTGGTAAATTAGAATTGATGAACTGAATCAGAATCAGCTTGATATATACAGAAATTAAAAATAAAAATAAAATACATACTTATAATAATAAAATCAGTTCAGTTCAAACCATTTAAAATTCATGTATATTCTCTTTATAAACCATACTTAAACAAATATACAACTGCAGACACCACATAATATAGGCAGACAAAAATGTATATGCGAATAACTAACTATGTGTAACCAAATATGCAGACTTGACTTTATCTCTACTAACATATATAAATATGTGGCTAAAATATATGTATTGTACCACATTATATGAATAATATAACATGCATAAAACACGTTATTACATTTTATAGTTATCAAAACATATCAAAACATATCACGTTATAAAACCAACATACATGAAGAACTAACAAACTTTAAAACCTATACTGTACTATATATATACGAGCAACCATATACTGTTATAAAGTTTGATAGCAGGTAATAGACTAAACTGACAAAGCTTTTGTACTATATAAATATCTACATAACAAACAATTTCTATAAATCTTATACAATATATATATATATATATATATATATATATTATATACACTTTAACATATAAAACAGACATATATAGTAAACCAGACCAATTACAAGCTTATATAAAACTTTAACACCTAACCTATAAATTACAGGCAGACTCATATATTTGTATATTAACCCATATATCTCTTGAATCAATACCGGTAACTTAAAATAAACTCCAGAGACCATATATATATAAAGTAATATATATACAACAGATTGAATACAATACAAAATCTTAGTATATAAACAAACATATATAATTAAAATAGACATACTTACCTAACCAGTTATATACATAAACACACTTTAATATAAAACATATATATATGGAATCTCAAATAAAAAAAAACTACAAGCAATTCAAACAGAAAAATATTCCATACGCAATAAAAATTTCAAAATCAAAATATATAAATGCAGATAACATAGTGGAAACAGATTATCCATCCTATATACGCTTATATATATAACAACTGTGGAAACTAGACTTTATAACTGATATGCAATAAGATCTGAAACATATAAATATACTTTAAAAATGGACACTAAATATATATATATATATATCTATTAACATAATATTAGATACGGTCCTATATATATTCATATATATATATATATATATATATATACAAACTCATAAATGTACCTATGCGCGAACAACAGAAGCGAAGTCGGCCACAGAGCGGCTGGGGAGAGAGGGCTGCTCGCGGTGAGATGGGGTCGGGAAGAGGTGCGGTTTCGAGCTTGAGGATGTCGCGTGTGGGCTCGGCTCCGGCGGCTGAGTTGATGGGATGCAGCAGGTGGGGCTCCGATGACAGAGGAAGGAAAGTGACGATTTTGATGAGCAGGCTGAACGCGAGGCTAGAAGCAGAGCGTGCGTGAAGAAAGAGGAAAAAAAAGAATATGGAGGAGGAAGAGGGGTTGAGCACGGCTATGCTCGGACATTGAAGAGGATGGTGGATTCACAGTTTTGGCAAAAAGTGAAAGAAATGAAGAATAAAAGAGGAAATTATAAAGGCTAAAATGAACCGTTCAGAAATAATGAATGCAAAACGTAAGGAATATAAAATTTATATATTTCCAAACTGATGGAAAAGAAAGTAGCGCACCATCAGTGCACTGAAATGATGAATAGTAAAGGTAATCATATTGAACTAGTGTATAACCCGTGCGTTGCACACGGTTATGTTGTAAAAATAATTGTTAAATATACATTGTTAAATAGTTGACATGCAATGTAATGTGCTAATGTTAAGCATATATTTTTGTAAGTCATGTGTTTCAATTATTGTCTATGTGTTAGTCCGTGATAAAATATCAATTTCTTGGAAAGCTAATAACATAAATTTGATGTAGCTTAGTTGAATGGAACTAAAGAGAACCTTCCAAACAATTTATCAATTATACTTCAATAAAAAGTAGTAAGGAGAACTAAATAGAGCCTGATTATTATATATATGTTTTCTATTACTAAATATCATTTAAAGAAGAAAACAATAATACAAACTTGAACGTAAAATAGTTAAAGTTAATCAGACAATGGTAGAATTTATACCCAAAACCAAAGGGTAGGTCATAATTAAGAAGACTTATTAATAATGGTAGAAATCATAAACTATAAACAATAGTGATTGATTTTTATATAAAATACAAAATCGAAAAATTAAAAGACTTTAATTCTCAAAATTCATAAGTGAGCTATAATTTCTTCTACCTAACAGTTATTTAATACAGTATGCTTAATAAATCATTCTATCAATAATTTAAGTTACATAAGAATGAATTATAGAATAATTATATATATTATTACTTTGGATTATAGATATATATATATTTCTAAATTTAAAATAATTCTAAAAAAATGAATTTGAAATTTAAATAAATTAAACGTTAACTATAGTATTTAATTAACTTATATGTATAATCAATGAGTATACAAATGAATTAGCAGCAAATATATATTGTTATTTTCAAATTTTTATGTGTTGACATAATATTTTTGTTGTTGTAAAATAATTTAAAATAATATTTTTAAAATTAAATCAATTATTTTTTAAATATCATACTTAAATAATTTATATGTTTAAATAGCTACAGATAGTTGTAAATACCGCTATTCCTTTTATATTCAAAATGAAATATATAGTTTTAACTTAATTTGAAATAACATTATTTTTTAAAGTTTCAGTAAAATATTTTGATTAGAGTATCAAATTGTAATAGACATATATAAAATAATAAACGATAACCAAGGATGATACTATTTTATTTTTGACTTAATGAAATCGTGGGAAGCTTAACGTCGACAAATCAATATCGAGAACAAAGAAGAAAACTTAATAAGAGTGAATTAAGGAGAAAAATATATTTTCTTCTATTTTACTATTATGTAACAGACCAATGCTTAAATAAACATATATATATATATATATATTAATTATTTAACATAGTAATATAATAAATTATAAGTGCTTATATTTTTTTAGATTGTAAATATCTAAAACAATATATTTAGATAACAAAATAATTTTGAAATTTATAACATTAAGTATAATATTTCACCAATTTATATTGTTAAATAAATATATATGAAGTTCTAGAAAAATTATTTTTATTATTTTGAATTTCAGTATTTTAAAATGTTATGATTTTTGTAATAAAATATATTAAAATATTATTTTTGAATAGTTAAAAATAATCATATATTTTATTATTTTCATAGTCTAACTAATTAAAATGATATATTTCGTATCAAATTAGTTTTATATAATATTTCAAAATTTTAAGAAAACTATATGTTAAACATGTTATTTTATTAATTCGTACATTTCCAAAAAATGTAAGTAAATTTATAGAGATATATTATTGTTATTTCCAGAAATTTATGCTTTAAAATATTAGTTTTTAATTTTAAATTAAGTTCAATTTATATTTTGAAATTTAAGAAATTATACGTTAAATATAATATTTGACTGATAAACCTATATATGCGAAACAATTGTAAGTATTTATTAAGGCAATAAATTTCAAAGATAAATACTGAAGTAATATTTTCTTTTTTGTAATGATATTAAGAAAGTTCATGATGTTGTGCGTTTTAGCGCATGCGCATCCACCCATGTACATGATGATGAGTTTTAGCTGTTAAATTACAAAATCAGTATTGATAAGAAATTTAAATGTAACATAAGAGAATTAAGGAAAAAAGTAATCTTTTTATTTAATAAAATTATGGATAATAATAATAAAGTAATAGTGTGTATCCTATATATTACACACGGTAATGTTGTAAAAACATAGTATTCATACTTTAAATATTTTAAAAATAAAATTTTGCTATGCAATGTTCGATACATCAATCATAAATTAATTTTTTTTATTATTGTTTATGCATATAATTTTTGTTAAGTGATTTATATATTTTTATATTTGAAAGAAAAGTCTATGTTACCATTTCATTAATACGAATGCTGAATATAAATTGAAACCGTCATTTTTTATAAATTATTAGAGAAATTAATGAATATTAGCTACTTGAATTTATTTAAATAGTATGTATTTACAATGTTTGGTTAATTTAAATACGTGGATTTAATGTAAAATAATAAGAGAAAATTGATGAAAACTTTGTAAATAACTATAGAAATTATAAAATCTAGGTATATGGATATAACATCATGGAAAAATTAACACAACGCTTTGGATAACTATAAAATGATAATTCACATGGATTCAAAAAAAAATCGAAGAGAATTAAGAAGTGGGATGGAATTTTTATAATTACCGAGATAGTTCGTAATTTTTGAATCGTATTATTTAACTGAAAATTTATTAAAATAAATAATTATACATTAAAGTTGTTAATATTGTTTTTTATGTGATCCATATATTTTTATATCTGAATGAAATCTAGTTTATACCATTTTGTAACAATGAGCGTGGTATACTTATTGACATTGTTATCTTTATTATTTATTAGACAAATCAATAAATAAGTTAATTAAATTTATTTAAACATCTTATAGTTAAATTATTTAATTAATATAATAAGTATACAGCCTTAAATGTAAATTATGCGTGAAAATTGAGAACATTCAAAACAATAGTAGAAATAAAAAAGTGTAGCCTTTTGAATGTAAAACGATAGTATAAATATTGTAAACAATTGCAAAAATAATAAATTGTATTGGGTTTTTGAAATAATATATTAATAAATATCTAAAGAAATTTAAGGAGAGTTGAGAAAAATGCTAGAATTAATGTGAGAGCTACAAATTCTTCTGCTTTACTATTATTTAATAGATTCAGAAAGTATTAAATGCAATGGTTGCTGATTTGGACAGGTAGTCAGAAGAAAAGAGATGGAAACCAAAAGGTTTTATAACGGTTACCGATACAAAATCGTTTTCCGTAGATTACGCTGCGTACCGGACTTCAGAAATAAATATACCGTAGAGATCAGCGTGACGAGACGATCAAAACGGTATACAGATATTAGTGGTGCGATCATCCGACCAAAAGTCGATAATCGGTACCGAAAATGCTGCAAATTCCGTACGGAAAAATCCAAATGGAGCTAGAAACGTCCGAATTTCGCGAAACGAATTTCGCAGTCTGATTCAGAGTGTTCTAAATAAGTTTTCTCATGTTGACATATTAAGGTTTTGGAATACTTTTAAATTCAACTATTATTAACTGATTTAAATTGAAATAAAATTTCACAAAAATTAACTTCAATATTATCAGATGAAAATTTACCAGTTGCTATATTAAAATAGAGGTATTCCAAATAATAAATTTTTATTTTCAAATTCAATTGATAAAAAATTCACAAAATTTTCAGTTGAATAAAAATTTAAAACTATTAAAATTTAAGGGTCGTTACACTTTGTTTTTCACTGGATTGTTTAATTTTATAGTGATATTTGGTAGTCATTTTGATGTTATGTTGCTTATTTTGTTTAATATGAGTTTAATGGAATGTTGATTGTTGATGGTAATCTTGTTTAATTTCTTTTCTATTTTTTGATTTGTCCATTTATATTAATTTTATCCACTTTTGTTATCATTTTAACTAAGTTTATCATTATTATTTCAATTTTTATGTCTATGTAGGTTTGTTGTTATGGCTCTGCCGGCCTTATTTCGATTTGGTGATGGTTAATTTGGTAAAACGTCTCTTTTTGGATGATGCTATTGATGTTACGAAATATGAAGTTTGCTTGAAGTGACTTGATTTGATTTTAAATTCTTTTGATCTCAACTATGAACTTGGTGGATTGAAGAGACTTATAGAAGGTGATTTCAATTTACAATGTAGATCAAATAGGTTGTACTAGTAACAAGGGAACTTCCAAATCCTACTCATCATGCCATCTTTTTCTTGGTTGTTCTATAGAATATTGTTTGAATTTGATATGAAGTCTCTTGTCAATTGGAGACTGTGCAGTTAAAGCGTTTTACGATCCTGTAGCAGTGGAGATGCAAAAGGCTATAGCGGGAATAAAGCGGTTATAGTGGAGGTGCAAAAAGCTTTATTTATTATAAAATCAAATATTTAAAGTTAATTTATTCTCATTCTTACATTATTTGTGTTGGAAAAAGAAATATTGTTTAATCTTATATAACAAAACCGAAGAATATCATTATTTATGTAGACTAGATTTGATGACTATAATAGATTTCTAATTTATATTGAGTACTTATCCCTTAATATTTGGTTTTTATCCTAATTTTTGTTGATTTGATTTAAAAGAGAACTAGTCAAATCAAACTTGGTATATTAATGTTGCTAAACTGGATGTAAAAAAACCTCGATTTAATGGGTGCAGCGAAAAATAACGAAGTTTAAAACGGATCTACTGTTTAATAGCACTAAATTAAAATAGAGTAGCGGTCGAAGAGCTACGCGCTATAGCTGAGATATTACAGGGCTTTAGCGGTGCTTTAATTGCACAAATTGGGAAGTGGAAATATTTGAAAAGTGACCTTAGTAGTTACTTAAATGTGCGATTAAGACCTAGCCATTTGGAGTTAATGCATCTAAGAAATTTAGTCTTTGTGAATTTTCATGATTAAAATTATGAGTAATCATCGTTCATGTGGTTGGTGTGTTTTAGGCCTGTCAATGGATACAAAGGGATGAGGATATCATTGAAACTGCTTCCGAGAATTAAAATCCGCATGAGATATCAGATATCTCAAAATTCATTTATGTATTCGCATTCGTGGATTTTTATCGGATATTCGAAAATATCTAGAAAATCCACATCTGAAAGCTGAATTATGTATTTATATTGAAATTTTAAAACAAAAATATCACAATTCATGAGGTGTTTAAATAACAATCAAATACAAAAACTAATAACCTATAATACTTCAAATTTCAATTAAAAAAACAATTCACAAAATATTGTAACGAGTTGTGATGACATGCATAATTAATTAGTTCATACAATATTACAATCTGAATAATCATTGCAAAAATATAGAATAAACATGCAACTTAGTAAATAAAAGTTTTTCGATTACGTTGAGTTAGGGTTTGAGCGCGATCGGGGAAATAGAAAGGTGAAAGTGAAATTGTGAAAATGGAGTCGGTTGAATAATTTAGACTCGGTAAATAGGGTTTTAAAATGTTAAGGGTATATTATAAGCCTCAAGATTGCTTCATATGGGATTTTGATGTGCATGTAAATTTGCATATTTTTACTTCCATGTTTAATATAATTTAATTTAATAAATTAGCATATATGGTGTTTTAACATGTTTAAACCAAAATTCAAATTATTTCAAATCATCATTTATTCACCTTCATATAGGGGCAAAATGGTCATTTTTGTGCATATATTAATTTTGAGAATATTTATTTGCATGTTTTATTTTTATTTGTAGGAAAATTGGATGAAAATTACAAGAGTTTTCATGTATTCATGCATGCACAAGAGAATGAAACAAATGAAGATGGAAATAAATTATTTCATACAACATGGAGGACCCCACCTATCCACTTACCTTGATCTACAATTAGGAGCTAATGCACATATTAGTGGAGCTAAAAGTTACATGCACATTTAATGAAGGATTAAGCTCTTGCTAATGACAACTTGGTGGCCACACTTCCTCAAGGGTACTTTGGGTAATCCCTAAAATTATGATTAGGGTTTCAGAACATGTATAAATACCCCTTATGTTTCATGTAATGAGCTCTTAGCCACCTCTTTAGTTAGTTTAGTTTTAGGCTCAAAAATAAACAAAAACTCTATTTTCTTTTTAATGGCTTCTTAGACTTCTTTCATGTAATTTTTTTATGCAATTTTAATACATGCTCTTTTCTTTGTTGTTTATTTCATGTTAGTGCTATAGATCTCTTTATTCTATGCAAGTAGCTTAGCTTTTATTTTATTTAGCTCTCTTTTTCTTCTTGTTTTTGTTTCATGTAGAACTCTACATTTGTTGAAATGATAATAAATATGAGAAGCTAAACCCCTTCAATTTGGGGGTAATGAAGCTCTCTTAATCATGTAGATTCAACATATTTGTTAATTGTTGATCTCTTTTTGTGGTTAATGGAAATGTTGAATGGGTAAATATTTTGTTGTTTTAGCTTTGAATTTAATAGCCTATGTTGTTGACACCAAATAGGTTATGCTTAAACAAACATAAACACAAATTACCTCTTCATCCACATACGATTATGGTAATGAAGTGGATTTACAATCAAAATTTGATGGTTTATATTACTGTTAACCCCTTTTCGACTCACGACCTAGCAGGAGCCGAGTTAAGGTGTTTGACGACTTAATAAAGTATGCCGAGTTAAGGTGTTTGACGACTTAATAAAGTATGCCGAGTTAAGGTGCTTGCCGACCTAAGAAAGAAGACGACCTAACAATCTAAAGGCGTAACCGACTTAAGGAAAGCTCCGAGTTAACAAGATCTCCGACTTAACAGGCTACGACCTAGGGAAAGATCTGACCCAACAGTTGCCGATCTAACTACTGAGTAGAGCTGCCGACTCAAGAGGTGTGCCGAGTTAGGAGCCTGCCGACTTAAGGTAATCTGTGACTCAAGAGCTAAGACCGAGTTAAGAAGGATGCCGAGTTAGGAGCCTGCCGACTTAAGGTAATCTGTGACTCAAGAGCTAAGACCGAGTTAAGAAGGATGCCGAGTTAGGAGCCTGCCGACTTAAGGTAATCTGTGACTCAAGAGCTACGACCTAAGGAAAATTCCGAGTTATGAAAGGCTCCGACTTAAGAAGGTTCCGACCTAACGGGTTACGACTTAGTGGGTTTACGACTTAAAGGCTGCAAGTTAAGGTCTTACAAGTTAAGGTCTGATAAGTCGGCAACGACTTAATACTTGTCAAAGACAGCCACAGGATGGGTCGGCAACAACCATTCCTTAACTCGCCTCCGACCTAACCCTATTCCTTAACTCGTCACCGATCTACCATAAGTCGGCTACGACTTAAATACTTAGAGAAATTTCCTGAGTCCAGATCAGCTCCTATAAATACCCCACCACTTCCAACATGAAGGGGACTTTTGGCAATTCATTTCTAAAGCGCCGTTACTCTGTCGAACTCTCCAATCATTCAGCAAACAAGGATCCTCCAAGCATTCAAGACACTACAACAAACTTCGAGAGAAATTCCTAACATCCGACATGGATTCATCGAGTTTCATCGCCGAAGATTGAGCTAGTAGTCAAGATTGCTTCTTGTGATCGAGTTGTACTGTTTTCATAGGAGATTTGTATCAATTTGTAACCAGATTCAATAATAAAGAGATTCAAAGTGGACGTAGGCTAAATCTCAAGCCGAACCACTATAAATTGCTGTCTTTTACTGCATTTCTGCTATTTTTCTGCTTGATTTCTGTTCCCGTTACATGGGTGGTGCTTTCACGATCTTACTACACACACTGGGTGTTGGCGTTCACATTTTAACGTTAACATTTTGGTGCTTTCACTGAGAAATACAACTCAGGCTGCCACTCACCATTGCTTCTCAGAAGTTTGCTGAAAGAATTTCCCACAAAATCAGAAGTTTATCAGACATAATGGCTCCCGGAAGGAAACGAAAGTCTGTCAGAACTGATGATGACCGTGACAATACTGCCACTTCTCTCTCTCCAAACCAAGCAGCTCCGAGCATCGGTGTTACGCCACAGGAGTTAGATGCTGCTGTATCCGGACTGTACCAGCAGATTGAAACTCAGAATAACCTGATGATGGAAAGGCTGAATGCTCTATTTGGTACGAGTCAAAGACCAGTAAATAATGAGGGAAACCTTGCTAATGCTGCTCCCAATTCCGAGGGAAGAAATATTCCTCACGGGGGATCAGGTGCTGCCGAAGGGGCACCCCTCCAGGCCGAAGGATCTAGGCCGTCACCAGTTCTTCATGAGCATTTACCTGGACAAACTCCTGAAAAGATGGCTGAGGCCTACTCTGCGAAATCTCTGAACAATGAGGAATATCTCTCTGGTATGATCAAGCAAATAATGAAAGAGAGCATGCAAAGAGATGAAGACGAAAGCGAATGGGGATTCGCACCAAGTAGAACTCCGTTTACCGAAAAGATTCTAAAAGCTGAATTTCCTAGAAAGTTTGTTCCCCCCACTATTCCTGCTTATCGGGGGACAAGTGATCCAAATCAGTTCTTGTATAAATACGATTGGCATATGACCGGCGCAAGGGCAACCGATGAGATAAAGTGCCGATATTTCCCAGTCTATTTAGAAGGGGTGGCGCTTCTCTGGTTTACCAAGCTTCCAGTCCGATCTGTAGATCAGTTTTCCGATCTCACCCGAAAATTCAAAGAGCAATTCAGGCTATACGCTTCAAGGGCAAAAGATATAATGTCACTGTCCAGTCTTGAACAGAATCCGGGAGAGCCTATTAAGTCATTCTTGAACCGCTTCAACTTAGCTCTGGCAGAAGTCGATAATGCAGAGCCACGAATGATCTTGACCTATTTGATGCGTGTCGTTGACAAATCGAGCGAATTTGGGAAATGGCTGAAGATGAAAGAGCCAAATTCGCTCGAGAAATTCTACAAAAAGGCTGACGAATTTATACGCCTAGAGAATCTTTCTGCACCAGCTAAAGTTGTGACAACGGTGGCGGAAAATAATGCTACTACTCAAAGCAAGAAAGAACCGGCAGATCAGAAAAGGGAAAGTAATGGTGGGAAAAGGCAGAAAGACTTCAAAAAGCCCCGTTTTCTTAAACCATCAGACTTTACTCCTCTGACCGATACCCCGGAAAATATCTTCATCGCCACTAAAGATGCTGTTGAATTTCCGAAACCACCGGCCGTGAAAGTTGGGAAGAATGCTGTTCAGAGCGGAAGATTTTGCAAGTTTCACAACCAACCAGGGCATGATACCAATGAGTGCCGTCATTTGAAAAGTCTGATTGAAGAATTGCTAAGAGAGAATAAATTGCAGCAATACGTCAAGAGGAATAGAAAGGACCCATCTTCATCCAGCCAAGGGCAGTTACCTCCAACTAATTCATCTGATTCGGGAGAGAGGCCAGCTGGAAAGGAAAGACCTGTTATTAATGTGATCACAGGGGGGCCTCACCCGGCTGGCAGGAGTTGGGGTGAAATGGAAAGGTATGCAAAAGCTTTGAAGTATGCACCAACCGAAGAAAGTGTCTTAATCCTGGAAGATGTTTCACCTCTAAAGCAGCAAAAAACTTTCCATGATGATATTATGTTCAGAGCCAGGGATTCTGTTAATGTGGAAGCTCCTATTGAGGACCCTATGGTTGTCTCTGTCGGTATTGGGCCGGCTATTGTCAGAAGAGTGTTAGTTGATAGTGGTGCCTCATGCAACATCCTCTTTAAAAGGACATTTGACCAAATGAAAATTCCGATGACTGATGTACATGCTTCTTCACACAAGATCGCCGGATTTACAGGAGAGCTGAAACAGCCGATCGGAACAGTGGACTTGTTTGTTGAAATGGGTGAAGGACCCAAGAAATTGGTTCGGAGGCAAACTTTTGTAATCGTGGATGGATTCTCCGCCTATAACGCTTTCTTGGGCCGGCCTACTCTTGCTGCTTTCAGGGCCGTCCTCGCTCCTTGGTGCTTAACAATGAAATTTCCTACTGATAATGGGATTGCTGTTATTAAAGGAGATCAAAATGCAGGACGAGAATGTTATCTTGTAGAACTCCGAGAGGCCAGGAGAAAAGAAACGGGGAAAGATGCGGCAGCTCCGCTCCGCATCAAGGAACCGACCCTGTAGCAACTACGGAGCGGCCCCTGTACTGGCGAACACATCAATGCAAGAAAAGAAATGGATCCCAGGAAAGCCAGTACAGGGGAGAATAGAGTGGTACCCGTGGAGGTAACGGTACCAGTATCTGTAGACCCGAAAGACCCAAATAAAGTACTCAATGTGGGTTCACAGCTAAGTATAACAGTTCAAAATACACTGATATCATTCTTAAAAGCCAATCTAGATGTGTTTGCTTGGTGTCATGCTGATATGTGCGGAATCTCTCCTACAATTGCTGTTCACACCCTGAATGTCGATCCGAAATTCACACCAGTGAAACAGAAAAGAAGAACTCAAGGTCCAGAAAGGTCAGCAGCTTTAAAGGAAGAGGTAGATCGTCTCCTAGAGAATAATTTCATCAAGGAATCCACTTATCCAAATTGGGTTTCAAATCCAGTACTGGTTAAGAAGGCAAATGGAAAGTGGAGAGTATGCATTGATTTCTCAGATCTGAACAAGGCTTGCCCCAAAGACTGCTTCCCGTTGCCTAGAATCGATCAACTAGTAGATGGGACGGCTGGACATGAGTTGTTATCTTTTATGGATGCCTATTCTGGATACAATCAGATTATGATGAATGAACCAGATCAGGAGGACACAAGCTTTATTACAGATGTGGGACTCTACTGTTACAAAGTCATGCCATTCGGTTTAAAGAATGCTGGGGCAACATACCAAAGACTTGTCAATGCTATGTTCAAGCCTCAGATTGGCAAAACGATGGAAGTCTATGTTGATGATATGTTAGTAAAGTCAAAGAAAGCAGTAGACCACATGGATCACCTAGCAGAAATGTTCTCAATTCTTCGGAAGTACGGAATGAAGCTTAATCCATTGAAATGTTCATTCGGAGTAGAGTCTGGGAAATTCCTGGGTTTCATTGTGAGCGCTAGGGGCATCGAGGCCAACCCTGCTCAAATCACAGCTCTAAGAGAGGTTAAAGCCCCTAGAACAAAGAAAGAACTGCAAAGTCTTAATGGAAAGGTTGCCGCTCTTAGTCGCTTCATTTCCAAAGCCACAGACAAATGCATTCCCTTCTTTGATGCTCTAAAGAAAGGGAAGAAAAATTTCGAATGGACTCCTGAATGTCAGAATGCTTTCGATCAACTGATTCATCATATGAGAACTCCTCCGGTCCTTTCCAAGCCTAGTGATGGTGAAGACCTCTTCATCTACCTGGCAATTTCATCACATGCTTTAAGTGCAGCACTCGTACGAGAAGATATGAAAATACAACGTTCGGTTTACTACATCAGCAAACGGTTCGCTGGGGCTGAAATGAATTATTCAAAGATAGAAAAACTTGCTTATTGTCTGCTAATCGCTTCCAGAAAGTTGAGGCCTTATTTTCAATCTCATCCTATCAAGGTCCTGACTGATCAGCCTTTGAAGCAAGTTCTGTATCGTCCTGAAACCTCGGGTCGTCTCTTGAAGTGGAACATAGAACTCAGCCAATATGACATCACTTACCATCCCCGAAGAGCAATTAACGGACAAGCTTTAGCAGATTTCATTGCAGAGTCCACTGACAAAGGTGACAGTAAGGAAGAAACCACTGACTGCATTCCGATACAGTGGAAGTTGTATGTTGATGGCTCAAGAAACGATTATTGTTCTGGGGCAGGAATTGTGCTCGAAACTCCCGAAGGACGATCACTATGTTATGCATTGAGGCTGGAGTTTCCTTCGACAAACAATGAAGCAGAATATGAAGCCCTTATTGCCGGGTTGAAGATCGCCAAGGAATTGAATATCAAAGTGATACAGATTTTCAGTGATTCTCAGCTTATTGTCTGCCAGGTGAAGAAGGAATTTCAAGCCAAAGGAGGGAATTTGCCTGCATATTTGACAAAAACTTCTGAACTCCTCAATGATTTAGATCACTACTCAATAAGCCACATACCCCGAGAGGAAAATATGAAGGCGGATTCTTTAGCAAAGTACTCAAGTTCCGGAGAAGCTCAATTACTAGGATTAGTTCCTGTAGAAGTTCTGTCAGCTCCAAGCATTGATGAAATGGATGTTGATTGGCTTATGACTACGTCTCAAGAGCATGAATCATGGATGACTCCAATCAAAGAATACTTACTCAGTGGTTCCCTGCCAGAGAATTCTAAGGAACGTCGAAAGTTATTAAGAAAAGCATCGAGGTATATAATTCAAGATGGCCGATTATACAGGCGGGGATTTTCAACCCCACTACTCCGATGTGTAACTAAAGAAGAAGCCAAGACAATCTTAACAGTGGTGCACAGAGGAGAATGTGGAGACCATTCAGGTGGTCAAACACTTGCAAAGAAAATTCTCCGATATGGATACTTCTGGCCAGATATCAATCGAGATGCTGCAACTTTTTCCAGGAAATGTGACAGATGCCAACGATTTGCAAAAATCCCAAGAGCACCCTCCACTGAACTCACACAAATGGTCAGTCCATGGCCATTTGCCATTTGGGGGATAGACCTAATTGGACCATTACCGATCGCCAAATCAGGAATTAAATATGCTATTGTTGCCGTTGATTATTTCACCAAGTGGGCTGAAGCTGAACCTTTGGCCACCATCACTTCTAAAAAGATGATAAATTTCGTAACGAAGAATATCATTTGCAGATATGGTGTGCCACAGAAGATAATCACCGACAATGGCACTCAATTTGAAAGTGAAGAATTCCAGGATTTTTGCAAACGGTTCAGAATTCGAAAAAGCTTCTCAGCAGTGGCTCATCCGCAGGCAAATGGGCAAGTGGAAGCAGTTAACAAGATCATCAAGTCAACTATCAAAAAGCAACTTGAAAAAGCAAAAGGTGGTTGGGTTGATAAGCTTCCATTAGCACTATGGGCGTACAGAACGACTCACAAAACTGCGACTGGGCACACTCCATTTTCACTGGCATACGGATCTGAGGCAATGATTCCAGTAGAAGTAGAGGTTCCTTCACATAGAAGAGTTCATTTCAATGAAATCGAAAATGAAAAACTGCAACTTGAAGCGCTTGATTTTCTTGATGAGAAAAGAGAAGAAGCTAGGCTCAGAGTTTCAGCTCATCAGCAGAGAATAGCCAGGTATTTCAATTCCAAAGTTCGCCAACGTAGCTTTGAAGTCGGAGACTTGGTTTTGAAAAGGATCATGACAGCAACTGGTGTGTTTGGGCCAAACTGGGAAGGACCATATGTCATAGGCACTAAACTTCTCGATGGCACTTTCAAACTCATAACTGTTGAAGGAGATCCGATTCCAAGGGCCTGGAACAGCAACCATTTGCGTCCTTACTTTACCTGAAAAGAGCTCAGCTCAAAATTGTAAAATGATGATGAATGTATCAGTTGTATTGTGAAACATTGTAAATCAGTGTAAATGAATGAAAGCTATAAAGTGGACGTAGGCCCGATTTTTGGCCGAACCACTATAAATCTTGTGTTCTTTACTATTTCATGATGCCTGTTTTATTTTGATATGTAAATGCTTTAAATGTATCGCTAAAATATCAATTCAAAATTGCAGGACATTATAACAAGGCTTGCTCATCACAAAGCTAAGCAACTTTCATAAATCAGCTATTACACGAAAACCAAGCCACAAAAATTTTGTCCAAATTCAAATCCCAAGCAAGGAAAACTTCACATAAAAAGTTGGCGACTCCACTGTGACAAACCTTTGTTCACTAGTTGAGATTGCCGTTATGAATAGACATCCGACTAGATAACTTGCGTTTGTCTCGTTAAGTCGTTCAACAGTGAAGTCCACTTCTTCGGATAAAGCAATTTACTTGTAAGAGGAAAAGAAGAAGATGTGCTTGGAAACGATAATAAGAGAGCGCTAACAGGCAGATGATGAGGGAAACTCGCCAACCAACCAAAGCCCTCTAACGAGGCACACCAATAAATGGGAGTGCTTTCCTCAACCAAAAAGATCGGTGGGACTACCGAAGGGGCATCTTGTTAATTGATTGCGGTCGTTTGTACAAACAAACATCCAATCAAGCAACTTACACCTGCCCCGCGAACCCATCCGACCATGAGAAAGTAACTCCCAGGCACTCAAAAGCCCTCTTCGGAGGCACAAGCCCTCTTCGGAGGCACATGACCTCTTCGGAGGCAAAAGCCCTTTCCCAAGGCACCACAAGCCCTCTTCGGAGGCACATGACCTCTTCGGAGGCAAAAGCCCTTTTCCAAGGCACCACAAGCCCTCTTCGGAGGCACATGACCTCTTCGGAGGCAAAAGCCCTTTCCCAAGGCACCGCAAGCCCTCTTCGGAGGCACAAGCCCTCCTCGGAGGCACAAGCCCTTTTCGAAGGCACAAGACCTCTTCGGAGGCACAACTCTTTAAGAGGAGCCCTCTCCGGAGGCATGTCCCAAAATAAAATGATTGAACAAAAAGCATCGTCCAGAAGCAAAGTTCAACTCTCAAAGGAAGGACTAACTTGTTCATCTAGAAAAGTTCCTCCTAAAAAAAAAAGGGGTTGAAAAATGCTACAAAATTCTTTCGGAAAAGCTTATTTCACTTCATAAGGAAATTCACTTCTTAATAAATAAAAGTGATTATCCCCGAAAGTTGAAGCGTTCTTCAGAAAGAAAAAGTAAAAATTCTTCTAAAGACTGGATATACTCTATTAAGAGCAGAATAATTCTCCCCTTAAAAGCGGAATAATTGTCCTCTGAAGTAAGAGTATTAGTCTTTTTTTTTAAAAAAAAAAGGAATATTGCAATGCACTTACGGCATGGGGGCAATACTGTACAATTCAATTACATTAATAAAAGCGACATGCCACAAGTTCGTTGCAATACCATGGAAAACAGATGTGGAATAAATGCATTCTCAAACGCAGACAAAAAGTTTGCACAAGTAAGAAGAATCGTTTGTTCTACACTTAAAATAAAAGATAGATCATTCTCACATACACAAGAGTCTGTACAAGTAAAATAATTGTTTTATTTAGTACTATGAAAATTCTTTACATGTGCAGATATCTCAAAAAGCAAAAGCGAGGACCGGTACCCGCACAATCCCCGGTCAATACATGCAAAGAGCAAAAATAAAAAGTAGAAAATCCAGCTTGATTATTCCTTCTTCTCACCACCCTTGGAACTCTTTCCCGGTCTGATGATTAGCTTTTGAAGTCGTTGTGAACGGGCAGGGGCAGAAGGAGAAAGCGGTACAGCCGGATCAACTACTGCTTCCTCTTCAGTGGAAGTCTTCTTCTTTTTCCTTACAGCACGCTTCCCCTTCCTCTTTGAAGAAGACTCACTCCCCGGAGTAGTCAACAATGTTGAAAGCTTTGTATCGTCGTCAAGAGACCGCTCCGGGGTCTTCTCAATGTCTTCAAAATCCTCCGCCTTCTGTTCCTGAGAAGCAGCCGGATCATCCAAGCCTTGAAGAGCTTCGATTTTCTCTGCCTGTGATCCCGGTTGGGAAGCAGAGGGAGGAGTAATTTGGGAAGACAGAGGAACGGCAATCGAAGGAGTGAAAGCTTGTGTAGTGCTTGGTGCCTCCGCTGTAGAAGAAAAGAAGTTAAAATCAGCATCCCCCGAAAATAAAGAAGGCATCGGTTCATCAAAGTTTAAGTAACAAGTAAGAAGATCATCGAATTCGGCTAAGTCAAATGACTGGTTCATTAGACCCGAGATGACACCAAGAGTACCTGGAGGAGTTGGCTTTACAAGATCCACCTCGAACTTCTCGGCTTCAATATCATCCAGTGCCTCATCTTCAGTAGGAGTAGTTGCAGTCTCCTGGGCAACTTTGGCTAAATGTAGAGAATGAGGGCTAGAATCTATAATATTAACGTCGGCTGAAGTGGAAGTCTGAACGGGGGCAGTTAAAGGAGCTTCTTCTTTTGGAGGCTCTTCTCCCGCTGTTTCAGCTCGTACTTTGGCAAGTAGCTCCTTCCCCTTAACAAGAGCGGCGCGATCCTCATCATTGAGATAGCGCTCCTCAAGTTCCAGCTCATTATAGCCAGCCCCGCCAAGCATATCCATCGCGACTTCCCACACTTCAGCCAATGTAATTTCATAATCGGGACCAAGAAAAGAGAGGCTCCCACGACCCAGAACGCTGTGTAAATAAAAGTCAAATAAGGTAGAGCTGACGTCTGCTTTCGTCGCCTCATGTGATTGCTCAGCCGCTTCCTTTTCGGCAACGGCAGCGATCCGGCCAGCGGTAGCCTCATCACGCTCTGCCTCAATTTTAGCAAGTCGAGACTTTAGTAACTCAATCTCCATGTTCTGGGAGGTGACCTTTTCCCGCAGTTCGGCGTTTTCTGTGCGGTACTTCTCATTAACGTGCTGTTCGGCGGCAAGCTTCATTTCTACATCTCTTTGTGCAGCATGTGCGTCCCGCACTTGCTTCTGAAAGACTTCTTCTTTTTGAGTATATGATGCAGAAGAAGAAGCGAGATTTTCCTTAAGCTGCTTAACTTCAGACGCAAGCTTTGCATTGTCATCTGCAACACTTGTCATTTCCGCGTCATGCTGCTTACGCCATTTGTCCCATTCTGCTTTATCATTCTCCATCGTCATCATCGCCTCAAGGTTGAGATGGTTGACCCTTTGAAGTTCATCAACCAACTTCTGCCATCCAGACATTCTTTCAATATCAAGCTTGACAGCGTCGACATTTCTCAGCATTGCCTGCTTATCAATCGGAACTATGTCCAAGTCAAAGCGCACCCCTTTTAGGCACCAATTCGGAAAACGGCTCTGAAGTGTTGGGGGGCCGTCCTTGACTTGATATTGCGGTCTACTAATGATAGTCTGAATGTCAGATTTCTTCAAAGGAGGAGAGCTAGCCAGAATATCAGAAGGAATGGGATCGTCAGTCTTTTCAGAAATTTCAGACGCGTCAGTCGGTTTAGATCGTTTGCTCGGTTCATCGGCAATCTGAGTTTTTCCCTTATCATCGTAAGACTTCCGCTTATGAGAGTAGTCACCCCTATGCGAAGAGTCATATCGCTCGGCATCTTTCCTTCTTTGCCACTGATCGTAATCCCGCTTCTCCTGGGCTTTCCTTCGAGCCCTCTCTTCATCTGTTTCTTTTGGGGTATCAAGGTACTTCCTAAAGTCATAGGTGCCGCGGCCTCCACGGTACTTGAATGAGTCATAATATGAACCTGTACGTCCCATTAGAGAACCTGAAAGCAGAAGAAGGGTAGAATTTAGAAATTTCCAGGAAAAAGAGGATAAATGCTTATAAGTGCTGAAAAGTCCTAAGTGTGTGTGGCGTGCAAACTACATGCGTCAAATTACAGACCACGCTTTAGTGTGGAAACAGAGACGATTGGCGTAGTAGGCATTTGGGTTTGTTTAAGGGTAGAAGTCGCCTCGACAACGGGAGAAGTCGCTTTTTGATTGCTATCCCCGAAAAGCTCTTGGGAAGTTATCATAATGTCACTCAAGCCATCAAAGGTGTCGTCTCCCAAGTGTTCAGCAGATTTCTCCTTCTCAACTTCCACATCAATTGATTTTTCAGAAGCTCGAGGATTCTCTTCTTCCTCAATAATTGGGGGAAGTGCCGACTTGCCAGCCAACCCTACAACATCAGTGGATCCGGAGCACTTTATCAAAGCAGTATCCATGACAAGTGTTTTTGATGCAGCTTCTTCCGTAGAAACTGGGGCATTTGACGCCTCTGCTTGAGAACCCGAAGCAGCCGATGTTTCTGCATCAGAGCTAGGAATTTCATGAATTCGAGTCGACCTGGAGGGTGCAGAAGCCCAAATTGGTGCAAAAGCTCATCATCTAATAGAAATTGGATACTCCTCTCCTCTACAGGCACCGCCATAAGCCTCTCGAAAGTCACTTTGTGACTGAGATTTTTGGAAGGAGGAGGAAGTGCTGAAAAGGAAAAAAGAGCGAAGTTAGCACTTGATAATCCGGACTTCGGTAAGTTTGAAAGAACATAAGAAACAAATGCAAGTGATCTTACTCCCTATTCTCCAAATAGCATAAAACCCAGGAGGGCAACGAACATAGAAGAACGGGTTCAGGAAACTGTGAACACTTTCAGGGAGACCGGTGATCAACTTACGATTTCTCGCACTCCTTACAACTATGATGGAGGGATGATCTTTATTTTTGGCAAAAGTACAAAGATAGCGAATTTCTCCGAAGGTAGGGAAGCGGCCCAGTGTTCTCCTAAAAAGCACGCATAGTCCCAGCAAGATGGCGTAGCCATTGGGATGTAACTGAAAAGGGGAAATAGATAGTTGGAGAAGAAGTTCTCGAATGCAGTCATTGAAGGGGGGGATAGCTCCGCTCAAGCACATTTGGCGGTTAACTGCGACAAAGCCACGGGGCGGTCTGTCTGCAGTATCATTTATTTCGGGAAGCAAAGCGTCAGCCTCAGCAATGCCAAACTGGATGCATAGTTGACGAAAGGCTTTATGGCTCAAAGTAGTAGGCGTCCTCTCTGGAGGATCGTTCAGCGGGATAGCAACTGGAAATACATCTTCAGCTTGCTCTGTTCCTTCTTGTGGAGAAGACATTCTACACAATCAGCTGAATGTTCAAATGTGAAGGTGCACGTTCCCTAAAAGTGTGAAGTGTTGTGCAAAAAACTAATGAAAATAAAAGACAAGCATAACTGAAATTAAATTAGTTGACAATCAATCGATTACAGAATTTCAGAACTTGTCAATGATCAAGTGCAGTGTTAATACAGACAAGTCAGTTTCACTTGACTATTATGATTTTGTTTTAATACTTCACTTGAATTGGTTATTGTACAGCATCTCTTTCATATTCATTTAATTTAACTTTCTCGTTATCAACTAATCTGTCACTCGATGTGGGCAGTCGGTGATAGTATATTCGTCCCAGTATTCTGTGAATGTTGTATTAAGCAGGATTGTTAGTTTGCAAAATTGAAGCAATATGTAAAATGCATGCAGCACAGTTCATAGTTCAACAGTTCGAAGTCCAGGCACAGTTCAAAAATCATCTGTTGAGTGGCCGAACGCTTAAGTACTAACTCGGTTGCGACCTAAAGCCTTGTTGTGAAAAATAAGTCGTTGAAATTATTCCAAGTTCTAGGTCGGTCACGACCTAATACAAGAAGCTGTGAGATAAGTTAAGTCGGGCTGCGTGCGAAAGGTCTCAAGTCAGAACGGCATGAATTTCTAAGTCCTAGCTCGGCCACGACCTAAGGCTTATGTCGGCGAATAGTTAGGTCGCAAGAAAAACTGGGCTGTTGAGATAGCTAGGTCGCATGAATGTTTTGAGTCGTCTCAAGCTACTTCTCCTCCACCATAAATTTCACCTCCTTCCGCCAATTTTCCTCCCTAACTCTTCACCCGTTAACCCAATAGCCTCACAGTCAATGACGATCCTCATTCCATCACACCATTAGACCACCCAAAGAGCCAATTCAAATCGAATCAAACCTGCTGCGAATCAGATATATTACTGCCCTATTACAACTACAACACGGTCGATGGCGATTACCAAATAATCAAAGAGTTATGCATAATGAATCGCAGCATTTAAACATAAATGGAAGTCAAAAACCGGGGAGTTATCGATTCGACAGTGAGCATGGGTGAACGATGACCAGATCGACTTACGAGGTATAACAAGAAGATGATCGGCGATTGGATGGTTGGAGTTTATCTCTGAAAGCTCTAAAAGTGCGTCAATGGCTGATTCGAGAAAAGGAACAGATGAGGAAGAGGAAGAAGGATGCAACTATTTATATGCTGGAAGGCGAGTCGACTTGCACGGTGTACGACCTAAGGCATTTGTTAAGTCGTTACCGACCTAACCAAGGAGTTAAGAGAATCGAAGCATACGACCTATGGCTTAGGCATATACTTCGAGGGGCAAATGTTAACCCCTTTTCGACTCACGACCTAGCAGGAGCCGAGTTAAGGTGTTTGACGACTTAATAAAGTATGCCGAGTTAAGGTGTTTGACGACTTAATAAAGTATGCCGAGTTAAGGTGCTTGCCGACCTAAGAAAGAAGACGACCTAACAATCTAAAGGCGTAACCGACTTAAGGAAAGCTCCGAGTTAACAAGATCTCCGACTTAACAGGCTACGACCTAGGGAAAGATCTGACCCAACAGTTGCCGATCTAACTACTGAGTAGAGCTGCCGACTCAAGAGGTGTGCCGAGTTAGGAGCCTGCCGACTTAAGTTAATCTGTGACTCAAGAGCTAAGACCGAGTTAAGAAGGATGCCGAGTTAGGAGCCTGCCGACTTAAGGTAATCTGTGACTCAAGAGCTAAGACCGAGTTAAGAAGGATGCCGAGTTAGGAGCCTGCCGACTTAAGGTAATCTGTGACTCAAGAGCTACGACCTAAGGAAAATTCCGAGTTATGAAAGGCTCCGACTTAAGAAGGTTCCGACCTAACGGGTTACGACTTAGTGGGTTTACGACTTAAAGGCTGCAAGTTAAGGTCTTACGAGTTAAGGTCTGATAAGTCGGCAACGACTTAATACTTGTCAAAGACAGCCACAGGATGGGTCGGCAACAACCATTCCTTAACTCGCCTCCGACCTAACCCTATTCCTTAACTCGTCACCGATCTACCATAAGTCGGCTACGACTTAAATACTTAGAGAAATTTCCTGAGTCCAGATCAGCTCCTATAAATACCCCACCACTTCCAACATGAAGGGGACTTTTGGCAATTCATTTCTAAAGCGCCGTTACTCTGTCGAACTCTCCAATCATTCAGCAAACAAGGATCCTCCAAGCATTCAAGACACTACAACAAACTTCGAGAGAAATTCCTAACATCCGACATGGATTCATCGAGTTTCATCGCCGAAGATTGAGCTAGTAGTCAAGATTGCTTCTTGTGATCGAGTTGTACTGTTGTCATAGGAGATTTGTATCAATTTGTAACCAGATTCAATAATAAAGAGATTCAAAGTGGACGTAGGCTAAATCTCAAGCCGAACCACTATAAATTGCTGTCTTTTACTGCATTTCTGCTATTTTTCTGCTTGATTTCTGTTCCCGTTACACGGGTGGTGCTTTCACGATCTTACTACACACACTGGGTGTTGGCGTTCACATTTTAACGTTAACAATTACTAATCAATAGTATATAGATCATGCTTAGATTATATTTTATTTTCAAGTTCATTAACATTTTCATGAGAGTTAACAAGTGGTTTGGAGGGTGTGTTAAAGTTTGATGGTTTATGTTGGGCTAATTAATAGCACAAATATGACATACTTATGATGAACACATCAACTAAATTTACTAATGACCAAAAAAGGGAGATCATAATTTCATATATGTTGATTTATGTGATCATGAGAAGGGATTTGCCTCTAAATTGCTTTCAAACTCTCATATTTTATGCACTTGCTGATGCTAGTTTATTTACATTTTTATCTTAACATAACTTCAAATATTGGTTTAATATGATTGAGTAGAAATTTTAAAATCAATTCAATTTCCTGTGGATCGACCCGTACTCGCCACGTACTAGAATTGTACGACATGCGCTTGTAGTTATTTTTAATTAAATTTTATCAGTTATTTTTTAATTCGAAGGAAAATTAGTCGTTAAACAAGTTTTTGACGGCGCTGCCGAGGAATTAATTTGATTTTAATTTTTACTCTTCGATTTATTTGTTGTTTGATTTTAGTGTGTTTGATTTTGTGTGTGTATTACATTTTAAAAAAAGAAATTTTTTAATATACATACCTCACTCAAACTCACCTCAGTAAACACATTACTTAAGGACTGGAGGCAACACTAAAATAAACAAAAACTCTTTTTTCTTTTTAATGGCTTCTTAGACTTATTTCATGTAATTTTTTATGCAATTTTAATACATGCTCTTTTCTTTATTGTTTATTTCATGTTAGTAGTGTAGATCTCTTTATTTTATGCAAGTAGCTTAGCTTTTATTTTATTTAGCTCTCTTTTTCTTCTTGTTTTTGTTTCATGTTGAACCCTACATTTGTTGAAATGATAACAAATATGAGAAGCTAAACCCCTTCAATTTAGGGATAATGAAGCTCTCTTAATCATGTAGATTCAACATTTTTGTTAATTGTTGATCTCTTTTTGTGCTTAATGGAAATGTTGAATGGGTAAATATTTTGTTGTTTTAGCTTTGAATTTAATAGCCTATGTTGTTGACACCAAATAGGCTATGCTTAAACAAACATAAACACAAATTAGCCTCTAAATTGCCTTCAAACTCTCATATTTTTATCCACTTGCTATTGCTACTTTATTTACATTTTTAGCTTAACACAACTTCAAATATTGGTTTAATTTGATTGAGCAGAAATTTAAAATCAATTTAATTCCCTACGGATCAACCCGTACTCGCCACATACTAAAATTGTAGGCCGTGCGCTTGTATTATTTTTAATCAAAAGTTATCGGCTATTTTCTAATTCGATGGAAAATTAGTCGTTAAAAAGATTCGATGGTAGAATGAAAAGCAACTTTAGAAATAATGTTGAAATGGGTAATAATTATTATTATTATAGTGTCCATTTCAAATGATAATAGAATTACATAAATGTACTTAATTTTTGGATTGAATGGATACTTTTCAGATGCGGAAGGATACGGATCCACTCTTATCCACTTCCGCATCCATAAATATTTTCGGATATCAGATATCTACATATATTTTTCAAATATCAGATAATATCCGCATTATTGAATACAGATACTGACGGATTTCAAAATTTTCAAATATCCATTAACAAGCCTAGTGTATTTGATATTTGACACTCCTGTTAAAGAGTATGCTGATTAAGGAGTTCATGAATGATCATATACATGTCGAACGCTTGTTATCTGGCTTTTAGACCAAACAACTTTCGAATGAATATGGACGTTGGGATAAAGACGGAATGATTCGAGGACTTGGAAATATGCTCGAAAGGACTTTAGGAAGGACTTCAAGAGTTTGAAGAGGCAAAAGGCACAAAAATCTAGTCGCTACCGACTTGAAAATAGGTTGGTAAAGAGATGATTATGAGCATCTAGGGAGACTTTAGGACCATGGACAATGGACGTTGGCTATAGTGATCATCCAGATGCCCATTTCTAAAGGAGTAGGTGAACAACTCTGAAAAGCTCTGAAGGAAAAGATTGAAGATGTTAGAACCTCTCGGTAACAATCTGATTTTTAAGACAAAAGTGCTCGAACCTCGATGAATCGAAGGTAGACCAAGTGGAGTGAAATGGCACGATCTGCCATCATTAATCCAGATCGGTACTTATCATTTTTGACCAGTACCGAGATGATTGTATTGGATGGAGGAATTTGTATCCCCTTCTACATTTTCAAATATGAAGTTAGACTTGGTATTTTGAGACCCGACGATTTTGTTGGCAATTTCTTTATAAATAGCAAGCATATTACAACTCAAAAAGGACTTTTAACACTTCATCTTCTTCACATTCATTCTCTATACGACCTTGTCACAAAGGAAGCTAATTTTTGTTGTTCTAGGCTTTTAGAACTCATAATCCCTTGTACTTGTGACAAAATCTCTAAGTAATAATATTAAAGCGGGCGCAGGCCTCATATTTACCGAACCACTATAAATTTTTTCCATCTTTCTTACTTTATTTTGCTAGATCTCTCTATTTAATTACATTTTTGGGTGTTGTGCCACTTTTTGGCTCAACATTTTTTGTGCTTTCACTAAAAAAGGCATTTCACAGACATAGATCTAGCTATCTATTGTGGATTAGAGCTTTCAGAGGTTAGATCTAGAAGGTTTTGGTCAAAAGAATTAAAGAAATTTCATATTAGAATCAATGGCACCAACAAGGAAGTCTGGTAGATCTGGATAGTCGCTGTGGAGATAACAGAGCTTCTCACCAGATGAAGTTACTAACCGACCAGCAGCTGATATATGGATGGTGTTAGAGCAACAGATATAGTTCGATGTAGGTGTTTCCATATCTTTTTGGATGGAGTTGCATCAATGTGGCTTACTTGGCTCGCGTCAAAATTCATTTCGACCGTTGATGAATTAGCAAAGAAATTTTTGAAGTAGTTTAGGCTCCACACCGCCCGGTCTAAGGGCGTGCTGCCCTTGTCGAGCCTTTCTTAGGGACCTTAGGAGTCATTGAAGGGGTTATTGAACATGTTCAATATTGCAGTTACTGAAATAAATAATCCAAATGAGAGTAGTGTTGATGACATTGGTCCAAGGCATAGATTCAGACACGAACGTTGGAAAATGGCTAAGGATGAAGCAACCGCCAACTATGGAGGAGTTCCACTGGAAAGCTAACCAATTCTTGCATTTGGAAGAAGTAAGTCAGCTGCTGAGAAGACTGGTTGTGGATAGTTGAAGGAAGTGATTCAAAGTAATGTAGCTACTAAGTAGACCGGTGAAAGCGCTGGAAACGTGACTATAAATGTTGGTAATTTTGGTAATCAAAGGAAGTGGGCGATGTGGGCATGCAAATTGATGCCAAAAAGTGCCTAAGGAAAATGATGCCAGATGATTACATGCCTCTAAATGATACACTTGAAAACATATACCTTGCGATACAAATTACGGAAAGGTATACGAAGCCACTTATGAGAGAGGCGACTGAGGTAGAAAAGCGCTTCGAAAATTTTCGTCGGTTTCATGAAATTCATGGACACAATACGAACCAGTGCAGGCATCTTAGATATTTCATTAAGGAGTTAATATGAAGAAGAAATTGGTGTAGTATGTTAGAGAGCAGTAGGATGGCAGACGGAATGCTAGACCCCAAAGGCTGGATGCCCAAGGGAACCAACCTGCACCCAATGGAGAGGGGCCCAACCAGCCGGATGGAAGGATTCTTATAAACATGGTAACTAGAGGACCTCATTCAGTGGAGAAAAGCTGGAATGAAATGGAATGGTACGCGAGTTCGTTGAAGCACGTATCGCAGAAGAACTGCTTTGCTATTGATGAAGGAGCTCCGGCTAAGTAGCAAAGGCTGATGATTGGCAACATCATATTTTGGAATAAGGATTTTGATAGGGTCAAAGCACGAACCTTCGATCCTATGGTAATAACAGCTATTGTAGGCAAGCTATGGTGCGTTGAGTCTTGGTGGATAGTGGAAGCTCGGTGAATATTCTATTCAAAAGGATGTTTGATCAGATGAGGATATGTATGAAGGATGTTAAGCTTTGTAAATCCAAGATTCAAGGATTTATTGGTGACTCAAAGCAGCCAGTCGAGATTATTGACCTCTCCGTGGAATTAGTAGATGGAGACCGCAAGATTGTACCGGTTTAGAAGTTCATTATGATGAATGATTATTTAGTATACAATGCCTTTTTTGGCCGACTAGCCCTTGTTGATTTTAGAATAGCATTAACTCCTTGATGCTTGATGATGAAGTTCCTCGTGGAGAATGGGGTTGGATCGATTAGTGGTGACCAGAGCACTAGTTGGAAAATGTTATGTCGCTAAGCTTAAAGAGGCAAAGCGATAGGAAAAAGGGTAGAATGTGGAGAAAACTCTCTACATTAAGAGAATGGATGCATAATAATTAATGCCTAGGCTATGACGACCCGCCTTTTCGATGCTCAAAATTTGACACTAATACATCCATGATATTCACGTGCCAAGCATCCAAGTGCCGGAAAGATAGATTATTGGAGTGAAAGAAAAAAAGAAAAAAGAAAATCTCATGTTGTGACGAGTAATATATAATATCCAAATGATTTTTACAAAAGAAAACTTTAATATTCATGCAACAATCAAAATCTAACCTATCATTAGCCTGTACAGTTATAACAGCCTATCCTTAGAAATACTGATTAATACTAAATAAGTGATATAGCGGAAAATAAAATATGTCTAGTCTTGGAGGCATCCAGCTCGTCTCCTGAAGCTCCAAAGCATTCAAAGCTAATTTTGAAAAAATACTCTGATCTGACTCGACTATTATAAGAAATTAACACCCAGATTGGTCTGTTAAACCAACGTGAGAAACTCAAATCAAATGGGTTGGTATATCTTATAAACTTTCAAAAATAAAGGTATCTCGTAAGACTACGCCACACAAAAACACAGATGGGTTTTTACCCTACAAATACAAAACCATTTCAAACAGAAAATCTAGTGATATTATAATAATGTCTAGGTTTAAAATAAATATATAACATAGCTAAAATGCTTTCATCTCACATTACAGTATTTGGGCACAACTGACTCTGTAAGGCACGTATTAGAAAATGGATTCCATACAATGACAAGGCATTGGGGTACTGCCTATCATAGTACATCTCTAAAAAATATACCAAGGAACTCATGTGGACCCTTGCCAACAAAGAACCGGCCTACCCCTTTGTGGATAGTGCCGAATATGTCATCACCTCGGTTGCTTGGCAACCTTTTCTCGTGAGCTCACTTGCACATACCAAATCCATAAATATAAATATAGAAGGATGATGGCTATACCAAAATGGGTGCGATCCACATAGCCCTGCTGCATATCTCTAGTTTCAACCATTACCGGCTGTGAGGCTAAAGGCTATATATTACATTTTTAGCAAATACCACTTAGCATGCAACACTGCCCTATAAACAACAATGCAATGCCAGCATTCATCCATATAAATTATTCAAGATATGAACAAATCAAAGGCACTGCTTCTACTACATCCTTTAGAATCCCCCTCATGATTAGTAACAAGTAGCCCTTGCACTTTAAAGAACTTTTTATTCGATTCCATCATGTTCAAGATGTCCCAATTCGAACGCTTATGCCGGTTCGAAGTGGTTTTAAGATAACTCAAGATTATCCGATCACGGTCTTTTCAAACCTAAAATCGATAGCTTCCAATTGACTTAATCCCGGTTCTTTCAGAAGTAAGTGGACGATATAAGAGTCCTAAAAGGATCTCTAATATACCCCTTAAAGCGATAGGCATTTCATTGGAATGAGTTCTCCTAAGGGAATCTCAAACCATATGAAATCGCAAAGCTTCCATATACTTCCTAAGCCAAAATATGTCAAGTAATCAATAGTGGACAAACCATTATTTGGTGTAAGTATATATTTTTCATATGGAAAATTGAACATCACATACTTATCACCACTTCTCGATTTCAACCCCGTACTATCCCTTGATTAACAATGAAGTCGGATAAAGTTAGATAACTACCATTGCCTTGATGTACATTCTTAAACTCTCACAGATAGAAACAAGAATCCATACCTTGAAATTTAGTGCCGAGTATAAGAACAAATACCTTTCATATACTTAATTAATCATGACCTATTTATAGAAATTAACTCTCTTATACTTATCATACTTTCGATATTTCGACTTCTCTATCCCTCGCCAAGAATCGAAGCGAGGTAATTCAGAGCACTGGTTGCTCCAGCCTTGCCTTAGTTAAAATACTACGATTCTAGATCTCATAGATAGAGGAAAATTTACTCATCGGCTTTTAGTGCTAAATATAAGATGACTTACTTTCCATAAACGTGTCAACATTTTAGCACTACTTTATCATATTTGTTTTGTGTTACTTAATGGCACTGATAAAGAAATACCTTGTTTAAAACAAAATCCTTTTTAAAACAATCTAAAAACCCAACTTCATAATTTATTACTAGTCTTTGATTTCAAACTAGTATTTTTCATCGGTTAGAAATGAAACCATTCACGTTGGGGTATCATTTCCTCTCAAACCTTGACTCGACAACACTTCTAACTTTCAAAATAGAAACAAGTTTTATACCTCAAAGTCTAGAAAATAGATTTGGATCTGAGAGTTCCAATATACTTATTCTTGAATTTTTTTTCCAAAATCACTTATTTAAACCAAAGTTTGATTTAACAAGGCAACATCTTTCCTTTTTAAAAAGTAAACAAAACTTGTTTAATAACGAATAAGTGTTATAAGTTAACCCCCTTTCAAATTTTTCCGAAACCGTTTACTATAACAAAAATGTTATAGTTCATGATCTCTTTCCTTTTCTTTGAATATTTATTACAACAATAATGTTGTAATCCATGCTTCCTTCCTCTTTTTACAATTACTTTTAAAACTCTTTAAAAAAGCAAGTTTGAAACTTGTATTTAACATTCCTTTAAAGATGATCACTTTCAACAAAACTTGACTTTGAAACAAAAGGAGTAAAATTTAAACTTCTTATTTAAGTAACTAAATAAATTCTTAAAAATATATTTAAAACTTCAAACTTCATTTTGAATACTTATAAACACATCTTAAAAGACTTTTCAAAATATCTAAAATAGATAATTCCTTTTACTTCACAAAAATCATCGATTTCCAAATTGCATCGATAGCGACTATCGCTATATGGACTGTAACTTTTAAAACTTGTTTTGTAAATCAAATAACTTTTGAATTCCATTTTCATTCTATATTTTAAACCACTTTAATAGCTTTACAAAAAGGTTTAAAACTAAAAGTCAAGTTTGGAAACCATCTTAAAACATTTTAAGTAAACAAGTGGTAAATCGCTTAAAAGCGAGCACGAGATTTTAATATTGCAATAAAACAAACAACAAGTAGGTTAACTATAATTAAAAAATATTTACTATCCATATACACATACATTTTACTTAAACCAATAATATATGTAAATAAAAACAATAAGGCGATGAATCCTTTAGGATCCCTTTAAAAAAAATTCCATTCTTCGAAGTGCTTCCATAGCGACCTATTTACTATGATAGAACTTCGACTTCCATTCACTTTCCTTTTGTATCTACAACACAATGGTTATATATTTCATTTGCTTTCAGGCAGGAATCACAGCAACAATATATACACATCACAAATATATAGATACAACACTATATGCTACCATTAAATTATTACAATATTTTGTCAATTTTAAAACTATTTTAAAGTGAGATATCTCACTTTCTAGCTCACCCAAACTCTTCTAAAAAGCTACCACTTCCTCCAATCACACTATCGCCTTGCTTAGCACTTGAAAACACCTCCTCTACTTCCTTAATGCTCATGCAAGTACCCCTTCCTCTTAGAAGCTCACGACAATGAATGGAATAAGGGAGTTTGGGTTTGATTTTTGTACTTTTGTGATGTAGACAATGTTGTCTATGTTTCTAGATATTTGTTTAAGAAATTAGAGAAAAAAATGAGTGATTTTGAAATGATTTTCTTTCACAAACATCAGAGAAAAAGAATGGAAGGTGAAGAAAAATAAAGAAGTGGGAATGTGTAAAGGGAAATAAGGTAAAGAAGGGGAGTGGGAAGGAGATGTTGTTTTTATAGAAATGAGAAGTGACAAATTACCAATTTAACCCCAAGCTAACACCCTCCATTATAAAATAGACAACGCATCTCCCTTTCATCATGGCATGGTACTAAGCCATCACATCTCCTATTAAATGTCCTATATGTAATAATATTTGTACTTTGTTGCTTTTTTAAACAATAAATAGAAAAGTCCATTTTACTTAATTCTTTAATTACTTTCATTTAATTTGTTTTTATCTAAACCATTTAATTAGTAAAGTTGTTTTCTTATTTTTATATATGCACACTAGTGTCCACAATATGTTCCAACAACTTTTGATCAATAAAAAGTCGGAAATTGGAAGAAAAAAATTCGATCACTTTTTCGATTTTTCTCCAAACTACTTATTTTTGTAAACATACTTTAAAACAAGTTTATCGTCACTATTCATTAATTAAAAAGGGTTATTTTATCATTAAAAATCATTAATTGAATATTTAAAAATTAATTATATATTCACAAATCAAAGTGTTGGTAAAATTCTAGGTCGTTACATAGGCCCTGGCTCGAGAACCATAGCAGATTCTACAAGTCTGTAGATCCCAGAAAGAAGTCAGAGGAAACTCCAGTTGAACTGACGATCAACTTACTGGTCAATATGCACGATCCTACTCGAGTCCATAAGATTGGATCTCGACTCATCGTAGGATTGAGGAAGAAATTGTTTAGCTTTCTTCGAGCAAACTTAGATGTATTTTCTTGGACACATTAGGATATGAGAGGGATATCGTTGGAAATAGCATGCCATGCAGTAAATGCAGACCTGAAACATCCATCAATGAAACAGATACGTGGTCTAGGCCCGAAGTGATCCGCTACATTAAAGGAGGAAGTTGGTAAGCTTAAGGCGAACGGTTTTATCCACGATGCTTTTACCCTGAATAGGTATCAAACCCCATGTTGGTCTAGAAAGCAAATAGAATGTGGTGGATGTGTATTGATCACTCAGCCTTGAATAAAGCATGCCCGAAGGATAGCTTCCATTTACCTAAGTTTGACCAGTTGGTAATGGACGGTCGGATATGAGTTACTCTCTTTTATGGATGCCTACTCTAGCTATAATCAGATATCGATGCACATCTTGGATTAGTAGTATACAAGTTTTATAATGAATTTGGGATTATATTGTTACTGGGTAATGTTGTTTGGTCTGAAGAACGCAGAAGCTACTTACCAAAAATTAGTGAATTCCGTGTTCTGGAAACAGATTGGACGGATAATGGAAGAGTGTGTGGATATTTTGCTCGTGAAGTCATGGCTAGCAAGGAACCACGTGGATGATCTTTCGGAAATGTTTGAAGTGCTATGAAAGTATAGATGAAGTTAAATCTATTGAAATGTTCTTTTGGAGTTACATCGGGCAAGTTACTAGGATTTATCTTAAATTTGAGGGGCATTGAGGCTAATCTGGAGTAGATTAACGCCTTGAGGAATGTGACTGCCCCAACCGTGAAGTAGGAGTTGTAAAGATTGAATGGAATGGTTGCCACTTTGTGTCAGTTCATCTTAAAGGCAACGAAGAAGTGTATACCATTCTTTGATGCTCTTAAAAAGGAAAAAAGAAAATTTGAGTGACGAAAGTATGTCAAGATGCCTTCGAGGAATTACTAAGGCATATGGAAGCTCTAATGGTACCATCTAGACCTTTGGACAGAGAAGATTTGTTCATTTATTTGATAGTGTCTACTCGCGCACTAAGCGCAGCATTGGTACGTGAGGAGACAAGGATTCAAAGGCAAGTTTACTATATCAACAATAGGTTTACCGGAGTTGAAAAGAACTATCTGAAGTTATAGAAACTCACTTATTACTTGCTAATTGCATCGAGGAAGCTGCTACCATATTTTTTGATAGAGTTAGGGGTATGTCCTAGGGGAAATTATGTAATTTGTTACAAATATCTAACTCGATAACCAATCTTGTTCGAAATAAAAGGTGTTTTCTTTCTATTATATACTTGATATAAGGTGTTATATTAATTACTTAATTTAATTAAAAGTATATTTAATAAAAAATCCTTAGATGATACATTTTACGATAGTAGTTACAAAGTGTTGTAACTGTGAGTAATTTATCACAATGAAAATAAATATACCATTTTAAAATGTTCCTAGTCAAGATGCATCAAGACTGGATATCAATGTATCCGTTGAGACTGTAGTACATTTTTCTCCCCAAACGTTGGCAGTGTATTACTCATGACCATTGGGGCACTAAGTGGTTATGTACTAATAGTTATTGGATAACTATGAAACGACTCACTTTATAGTTTTCTATTTGTTAATATAACTAAGGTCGAACAGAAAATATCAATGTAATTGATTTACACAGTTCTCATGACTTGAGAATACTATCGATCTTCGATATGAAAGCTCCGCTTTGATCATAGTCAAATCATGGCATGACGTCCATTGAGTGACTATAGTTGTGTAACACCCTATAAAATCAACCATAAATAAATAAATTGGATAAATTAATTTAAATAAACTAGGAGTAAAAAATGGAAATTTTGTAAAAGTCAGAATTTGACCATGAAAGTTATGCTATTGTGTTTGTGGTGATTTTCTAATCAATCCATATATAATATGTTGAAAATGAAGCTCAAATGAGGAAGTTATGGACGTCTGAAGTTTCGAATTCAAATTAATTTAAATAGAATTCAAATTCAAATAAATAATAAGTTCCTAAATTTGAAATTCAAAAATTAACAGTAATTATACTTTGGAGTAAAATAAATGTTAAAATCAACATTAACATTAAATAACAATCAAGGAAGAAAATAAATTAACAATGACAAAAAGTTATAGGTTTCCGAAATAGGGGAGCGGTCAACCCACTGACCACTACCGGTCAACCGCTAATGGTTAACCGGTGGGAGGTGGCGGTCGACCACTGCCTGTTAAGTAGCGGCCAGGGTTTGTGTAATTTAACATACCAGATTTTATTATTTTTAACTGATCTTCATCCCTCGGTTCCGGTGCATTCAACCACTATAAATAAGATCCTAGTCCCCTCTCTTTTATTTACAAATATTTTAGGAATATTAGCGAAGCTCTGTTAGTTTGTCTCTTTATATATTCATAAAACTCTACTAGGTTTTTTAGGTAAGAAATTCTATATATCTATCTTTGTTTATTGTTTATTTTCTCAACCTATTCTTCTTCAGACCTCCAATTTTCCGAATCTAACGTATATATAGATCCCTTGTTGTATATTTCACAAAGAAGAGATCTGAAAGAGTTCATTAAAGGCATGTCAAATTACGAAAACTTCATAATAAAAATCCCTAAAATTCCCCCGAAGTGAAATGCCAATTCTTAGGTTGGAATCTTAATGGTTTTGCATTAAAATAATGGAGTTTGTGTGGATTTTGCAGTTTATGTGTTTTGCCTTTTATTTCATTTATTATTCTTTTTCTTTGGAATTGATTAAGGGATTTGATTAAAAAATGGGGTGTAAGGTACGAATTCTTATTCGTAGTTTGTATTGCCTATTTCTACAAATTGAATAGAAATTTCCCTGTCTACTTTTATGTAAAAGAGATTGTATTGAACGTCCAATGAATTAAATTGTAAGTTTCCATTATTACTGATTTGTTATTTTAATATAAAATAAATTGGATCTAGATTCTAAGTACAAGGCTATTGATTTGATTTTGGAATATTATAATTATGGTAAAAATGCTATTGTGGAAATGAGACTTGTATAATATTGGAAGATATGACATTTGAACATTAGTTTATGGCGTAATCTCCACATGCATAAAAATAAAAAAAAATGTGTATTTATATATATAAACTAACATTAATAACATACAATTGTAACGTATTAATTGCGTAGTTAAATAAGTTAATAATTATCATTTAAATCCCCTTAGGAAAGTAATTATTTAGGTGAAACAAGAATGACTTTTTATAAGGCCTAAATTATGAATACGGTGAGATGTGTGATGATACACTTAAAGAGTGTTATGAAATATGACTAAGTTCTAGGGATGCGAGGTTAGTCAAAAATACACAGAAGCCTGACCAGTTAATCTGACTACCAGCAGTGTGACTTTGGGACTGATGTGAGATATCATCTAAAATAAGTAACAAAGGACGTCACGTGGATAGTCCCAATTCTATAGGTTAAATTTTCCTAGCTAATCTGACTACTAGTTCCTACGAATAGTCGGGCTAATGTGAGACGTCTCCGTGGGGTAGGGTCATAATATGAAGGACCTACTTCAAGGATTAAATGTATTAAGTGGTTGTTTGAGGGTATGTCTCTTTCCTTTATATGAAGTATTAAATGGTTGTGATTGGGTATAGACACGATTGAGGATATTTCGGAAATGTCCGCTTCAATGGAAGTATTAAGCATTTGAAGAGATTTCCGTGCAATGTTAGCTAGATAAATACTTGTGAGGAGTCTGCCTTGGGAGTATGTATTAAATAATGGGGGCCTACCTCAATTGAGGTCTTAAATGATCAGAATTTGCCTATTTTCCATTAAAAGGTATGAAGTAACTTGGGTACTATCTCTCGCATTGGTAGACATTAATAACGATAGTTATGGGATATGAAATTGGATAATATGGAGGACCTGCTTTGGGGGTTGAAGGAATTACATGGTTCCTTGAGGGCTTGCCTCTTTCCCTTATATGAAGTATTAAATGGTTTTGAATATAGTGTAAATGCGAAAGACATATCCTTATTTAAATTATACTGCCCAAGCACTGATATATAAAGGCTCGATATTTTCTATTCACCAGACATTGTTGTTCTGACTCCCTCCTCATTACAACACATGTTAGGGAAGGAGACGTTGATCAAGATGGAGATGACAATGAGAGGAGCCTGTGGCAGTAGTCTATTTATCTATTTACGCTATTTTCTAATGTACCCATTTGAAGTTGACCATGTATTTTTGAACATGATTTTGTAACGGCCATTTTAACATTATGTTATGGTTTTGTGACATTCGGAATTTGAAATGAAATGGGTACTGTTTAAGCTATTATATTTTATCCTTCCACTATGAGTTTTGAATGAATAGATAAATAGCCCTGTGTTGTTCTTTTTACCAACCCAACAACTAGCTTTGAAATGGGCCTAAATTTCGATGGGCCTTTTGTAGATTAGGATTTAGGTCTGTTTCATGGCAGATTGTTACATATGGCATTGGAGCTTAGGTTACCCGATCAGTGGGGAAAAGTATACGTATGAGTGACGTATTATTTTTGAAAAGTACTTTTCAAAAAACCATACTACATATATAAATATATTTACTTGTTTTGACGTCTAACTCTATAAATTTCAACTATAGAGGTAGTTGCAACCATATTCTGAAAAGATGGGAAAAGCAACTATGAGCTGGGAAAAAATAGAATTAAATTAATACTCCTGCTCCAAGTACCCATGGGGTGGAGGTCGTATGGTAAAGAGTGGACTAAGAAGAGCATGAGCGCGACATATAGAAGCACCCCAAAAGCTGAATGATACCCGACTCCTTTGTTGACCTAAACTTCCTTATAATTGTAAGCTCTATAAGCATAATACCCGTCAATGTTCACATTAGATGTAATTATAACATTGATATAAATCGCCTAATAAATAATAGGTATAGAAAATGTAAATGGAAAAGGTTGTAACTTCAAGGTTAATGAGGCAATTAATATGGAATAAATAGAGAGTTACAAGAATTTAATAGATATATAAATGGACCAATCATGGAGAGATAAGGAAGGCATAATAGGTAAAATTAGAATGAATGAATAAATAAATGTATTTAAGAATTATCCGTTAGAATTATCACCATGTATTGCAGACAATTGACATTTATAGAAATAGCAAATAACATGTTAGGTAGCAAGTAAATACTATAAGGCAATATATTTGTCAACATCCAGAAGAAATATGCGAAGAAGGAGTGAAATAAGCTTCCATAAGAAAGTATACATTAATCATCACAAGAAGGTAACCGGATGTTTAAAGGTTGAGTAGGAAAGTTCAAAAGAGGGAACAATTAAAGTTAATTTCTAAACCCAACCCCATGAGAAAGAACTTGATAAAATGATTTTTGAAAATTCCTTTAAATGTTTTGAAAGGGATTTTCAAAGGATTATAAAACGAAGATCTTCTGTATCATAAGTTGAATTTTTTTTAAAAGAAAGTCATTATAGTCGAGTTTGGAAATATGCTACCAATTGTCTTGTGAAAAATTTGGAAAGAGGATGTAATTCTGAAAGTGGGGGAACATTTTAGAAACAAAATGGTGGATAAACTTTACAAAAAGAAAATTGTAAATTTGAAGATTTGAAGAATTGAAAAAAGGCGTTTTTCATTTTTGAAATTTTTAGTTTAAAATTAGTTGAGTTAAACAGTTTCCAATTTCTAGATTCTTCGTTTTTGAAATAAATGCAAAATAGGAAGTATGTTGGATCTAATGATTTTCCTCCCTTTATAAATTTGAAGTTGTTATTTTAAAAGAGCAAAAAAATTTGGAGATTCATAATTTATAAATTAGTTGAGTTAAAAAGTTATAACTTAAAAGGATTATGCATTCTTGAAATTCCTAGTTTAAAATTTATTGAGCCAAAAAGTTTTTGGTCTAACGATTTTTGATTAAGGGACTTTTCGTTTTTGAAATAGAAGTAAAGTAGAACGTAATTTAGCCTTGATGATTTTTCCTACCTTATAAAATTGGAAGTCTTTTTACTTTAAATTCTTTTAAAATGTTGTATAAATGGAAACGATGCTTGATTGAAGTAGGATAGAAAGAATAGAAGGTTAAGAATGCTCAATAAGGTAGGTAAGAGGAACATTCCCATATAAGAAATTGCGGAAAATAATAGATATGGAAGTTATCATTGTCTACTTCACTTTTCATTATTTTGATTATACAAGATGTTTTAAAAAAATTGAAATGAATGATTATTTGGTGTGATAACTGAGTTTTTGAATGTTTTGGATTAAAAACCCTACTTTCAAAAGAAAAGCCTTTTTTATAGGAAGAAATCAAGAAGAGAAAATTTTCATATTTCCTTTTTGAAAATCAAGTAATTTTGAATGTTGTGAATGGAAAGTCCAACTTTTAAAAGAATTAATCTAAGATATAGAAAGTATTTGAGAAGAAAAATTATTTTACTCCTTTTTGGATCTAAGCAATTTTTAATTCTTGATAAAGGTTTCTAAGTTTATATTTTCAAAAATAAAGATTTTGGATTTGGCACTTCATAATTGTGTAATTTTGGTTTTATAAGGAATGGTGGGAACTATACCAATTTTTTTAATATGGAGTAAATAGGTGTTAGACCAAAATATGGTATAACACTCTAGATCTCAATCGTGATAAATTCGCCCTTGATTTGAACATTTACAGAGACATAATCAAGTATGAATTGACTAATATCGCCCTAATGGTGTATCAAGAACCAACATATCACTTGAGATTAATCTTATGATAGAACCGTTGATGGATGGATGACATTAGACCTTTGTGGAAAGTTATATGAGAGTACATTTGTGATTCTTGAATCAGTATGCTCGAAGACCTCTAAGGTTATTAGAATCATTATGCTCGAAGTCTTCTAAGGTCATTAGAGTTATTATGATCGAAGTCCTCTAAAGTCCTAAGGTCCTTAGAGTTATTATGCCTATGTGTCCATTTAGGATTTTAGATAAGATAGTCCAAAAAGGCCTATGTCATATCATATGTTCAATAGAGACATAGAAGATAAGTGACGTGTTCGGGTTATAGTCCATTATGCATGATAATGGGCATATTATTATGCATGATACATTCATTATGTCCGAAGTCCATGGTCCATATAATTATGCATATAGGAGTTCGACATAGTTCAAGGCTTCTCGACGATATTCATGTCAAGTTTGATTATGATCAGTCCATATATATGCAAGTCCCTAACTTTAATGTCCAAAAAAGGTCATATTCGAAGTCAATATGCGAATTCAAGTCTTTGTTCATATAAATCGAATATGATTATAGTCAAGTAAGGTTTGTCCCCAATTCGATTTTGGGTCACAAGGCTTTAATTTAAGGAAAGAGTGAGAGAAATGTAAATCCATCCTCTAAAATGACACCCTTAGGGTCATATAGAGGTTGAGATGCATGACTTTGACGTGCTTCAGCCTCGATCTCAACAAAAGGGTTGGGAGTAGTTTTGGCGATAGTGTCGGTAAGGGCATTCGCTACTTTCATGCTGCTACGTACTAGTTCTCCGCTTCATTCCTTTAATGGAAGAGTACGACAATAAACTATGGTGCTAGCGGCTTCTACAATGAGAGCCGAATTCCTTTAAGGACGGATTAGGGTACCATCTTGAGTTGACATAAGTGTGAAGCAATGATAATTATAAGGCAACATTGTTGACTTCGTGGATATGGATAGTGTCCAATATCAATACCGCTTCGCATAGATGTGTGACGTCCTCTAATGCTGATAAAACATGCCGATGAAGTGTTGTGTTGAGTATTAATGAAGAGCGACATAACTTTATATCCCTTCGATGTCGTCAGAGAGCTATACTTTTGAAGTGCTTGTGAAGTGCGGTACCACTATAATGTAACTTTAATATCTTTCATGGTTGACGATGAGCTTGTTTAGTTGCAAATAACAAGTACCATGCTGATGAAACTTAGCATCAAAAAAGTGCGCCAAGGGTCACTTTAACACTCATTGATGCTTGATCGTGTTCGATGCTCCTTTCTCCTTGAATACATGCGACGATACACACACTCTTCCATTGATGAAGCGTGACTCCTATTCTTTCGATGCCATGTCTCCAATGTTAATCATTTGAGGCTAAAAGTGGTACATTCATCTCATGTCTTCGAAGATGAGGATGGTAGTCATTATGGTCAGAGAATAGTTCTCTCTCATGGAAGAAGATGTTATTCTTCTATCTTATACTGTATGTCTTTGAAGACAATATTGGTGATAACACCCTTGTTGGTAAAATGCGATGATGGTGGACCACGAAGTGATGAAGCATGGTGTGGTTGAGGGTCGATGCCAAAGAGACACATCACCAATCTTTATATGAAGTGCGGTGAGATATGTCACTGAAGAGATTTGTTGTCGAAGTAATGAAGTGCAGTGAGATATGTCACCGAAGTGATATGATGCCGAAATGATGAGGTGCAACACCATTGATCTTTGACATATGACCTAATTGCACCATCTCCTTTATGACGTCATGACATATTGCATTATTTTAGATGTTGAAATTATATGGATAACATTTAACTCCCCTTGTATGAAAGAAACATTTTACTCTTTAGGGAAAAATCAAGAATTCCTTTGTAACACCCAATCTTTAATGAGATTCTCTTGCTGGTCTTGTTTTCCTATAAAACACGAAGTAAATTATATATTTCTTAGCAATCATCCTTCTAGATTTAATTGAGCTATGAATGGGCATCTATAGTAAGTTTAAGTCTATAATTTTATTATAAGAGTTAGTCAACAATAAACAAGAACCCAGAAAATCATCCGATGATATTATAAGTAGAGGTATTAGATTAAAAATTTATTTGATAATAAAATGTCCTTCTGGCAATGAGAGACTTTAAATCTATGTCGGACCGTCATGAAAGAAGCCCATAAATTGGTGTTTGATAATAGTAAAAAAACAAAAGTCTTTATCTTATACTAATAGAAGATCAGAATTCTATTTCCAATAATAATAGAAGAAGTCGGGAATCCAAATAAGATAACTAGAAATCTAAATCTGGCAGCAGCAGTAGAAATCTAGAAATCCATATCAGGAAATAGAAGAAAACCATAAATCCAAATCTAGAAATAATTGTAGAAGTCCAGAAATCAATATCTGGAAATAGTAGAAAACCAAAAATCAAAATCTAGAAATAATAGCAGAAGTCTAGAAATCCATATCTGGAAATAGAAGAGGAAGACCAAAAATCCAAATCTAGCAATAATAATATAAGTCTAGAAATCCATATTCGGAAATAACAGAAGAAGACCAAAAATCCAAATCTAGGAATAATAATAGGAGTCCAGAAATACATATCCTTAAATAACAGAGTAAGACCAGAAATCTGAGTATGGTAATAATGATAGAAGTCCAGAAATCCATATCTTGAAATAATAGAAGAAGACCAGAAATCCAAGTCTGGTAATAATGATAAAAGTCCAAAAATCCATATCTAGAAATAATAGAAGAAGACCGGAATCTCTTATTTGGTGGTTGAAAATTGCATTTGCTAAGGAGTATAAATGACTCATGTTTGATGATTCCTTCCTTTAGAAGAATAATTAAACTGGAGCTCTACTTGGCTCTGATTTTGATTTACTTGGAGCACTACTTGGTTTTAATTTTGATCACTAATAGGCTCTGATTTTGATTTATCTTCCTTTTGAAAATTTCGGTGTTTTGGTGAGGCCTTTCATAACTGGCACTAAAGGCTTACTCCATCCTCCCTCTAGGAGGTGCTTCAGTGAGGCCTTTGATGATGGCACCGAAGGCTTTCCCAGTGCTTTAGTGAGGCCTTTTATGATGACACTAAAGGCTTACTTTGACCATCTTCGAGGAGGCGCTTCAACCAGGCCACGTAGGCAGGATTGAAGGCTTCCCGGTGCTTTAGTGAGGCTTTTGATGGCGGCACTAAAACTTACTCCGACCTCTCTCTAGGAGATACTTTAGTTAGTCATTTAATGACGACACTGAAGGCTTAGGGCCTTTGATGGCCAGGAACCTCTTGCGGTCAGGAGCCTTTGATGGCTGGGGCCTTTAATAGCCAAGGACCTCTTGCAGTTATGAGCCTTTGATGGCTAGGGCCCTTGATGGCAGGGGACCTCTTGTGGTCATGAGCATTTGATGGCTCTAAGAGAATCCTACTCCTTTTTAGTAAGTTCTATTTATTTATCCACTATCGAAAAATATAGCTACAAATGTTCAACATCCCATGTTCTCGCTTTGACGTTGCCATCTAGTCGACAAAGTTTATAGGTCCTAGGTGGGATTACCTTGTGTATGATTAAGGGCCCCTCCCAATTTGGTCTTAGCGACCCATCTGCTGAATTCTTAGTATTTTACATGGCTCTTCAGAGCACTGGATCTCCTTTTTGACATGATTTTCCTCTCATTCTAGAGTTGTACTACTTAGATATTCTTCATTGATACTCAGCCGTTCGTATGGCAGATTCATCTCTTAGTTCATTTATTAAGTCTATGGATTCTTTCTTTAATTCTTGATTTGGATTGAATGCATACGTAATCCTTCGATGAGAAGGTACTTCGACTTCAATTAGGAGTGCGGATTCACATCCATACGTTAGGGAATATTGGGTATGACCCATTGCAGTTTTATTCGAAGTTCTATATACCCATAGAATGAGAGGAAGTTCTTCTATCCAATTTCCCTTTGTCTTGTCTAACCGCTTCTTTAGAATGGTTTTTACATTTTTGTTGGTTGCCTCGATGGCTCCATTTGCCTTGGGATGAGGTACCAATGAAAAGCTTTTGATTATTCCATTCTTACTACAAAATCGAGTAAATTCTTCACTCTCGAATAGTGTTCTACTGTCGTATATTATCTGTTCTGGAATCCCGAATCTGGCAATGGCATTCTTGATCACGAATTTGAGAACCTTGCCTGATGTAATATTCGAAAGTTACTCAGCTTCTACCCATTTTGTGAAATAATCAATGGCCACCACTGCATATTTAGTCCTTCCTTTAGATGTTGGAAGTGGCATTATTAAATTAATCCCTCATACATCAAAGGGCTATGGACTTGATATAGAAGTTAATTCACTTGACGGTCGGTGTGAGACTTTAGAGAACTTTTGATATTTTTCACATCTTCTAACGTAATCATCGGCTTGGCTAGTCATTTGGGGCCAATAAAGTCTTTGTCTCATAAATTTTTTGGCTAACTTTATACCATTGGAATGGTCTCCACAGAACCCTTCATGGGCTTCCCTTAGCAATCATTCCCCTGTTTTTGGATTAACACGTCTTAAGTAAGGAAGTGAGTATCCCTCCTTATAAAGTATTCCATTTGTCATGGTAAAAGTTAGGGCTTGACTTTTCATCCTCCTTGCCTCATTTTTCTCCATTGGTAGTGTTCCATTTGTCAAATATTCGATGATAGGTGTCATCCAATTATCCTTGTACTAATCACTTATTTCTGCATGAGGAGGTATTTCTTGGTGAACCTCAGCTTCATCTTCCTTTTCCTTGTTGTGTGTTAAAGCTTCAGACCTGGCCATCACTAAAGCTTCATTTTTTGGATTGGAGTACTTCTCTTCTATACTGGGATTCGCTTGGTATAATATTCTAGATGCCAATCGTAATAAATTAGTCCTTGATTTGAACATTTACGGAGACATGATGAAGTATGAATTGACCTACATCATCCTAATGGTGTATCAAGAACTAACTCAACACTTGAGATTAATCTTATGATAGACTCATTGATGGATGGATGACATTTGGCCCTTAAGGAAAGTTATATGCGAGTTCATTTGTTATTCTTGAATCATTATGCTCAAAGACCTCTAAGGTCATTAGAATCATTATGCTTGAAGTCTTCTAAGGTCCTTAGAGTTATTATGCTCGAAGTCCTCTAAGGTCATTAGAATCATTATGCTCGAAATCCTCTAAGGTCCTTAGAGTTATTATGCATATATGTCCATTTAGGCTTTTAGATGAGATAATCCAGAAAGGCCCATGTCATATCATATGTTCAATAGAGATATTGAAGATAAGCGACATGTTAGTCCATTATGAAAGATAATGGGCACATTATTATGCACGATACAGTCCTTATATTCGAAGTCCATGGTCCATATAATTATGCATATAGAAGTTCGTCATAGTCCAAGGCTTCACGAATATGTTCATGTCGAGTTTGATCATGACGAGTCCATATATATATATATGCAAGTGCATAATATTAATGTCCAAAAAAGGATCATAGTCGAAGTCAATATGTGAATTCAAGTCTTTTCTCATATAATTCGAATACGATTACAGTTAAGTAAGGTTTATCCCCAATTCGATCTGGGTTACAAGGCTTTGATTTATGAAAAAAGGGAAGGAAATGGAAATCCATTAAAGGCACCCTTAGGGTCATATTTATAGAGGTTGAGACGCATGACTTCAGCGCACTTAGGGTCATATTTGTAGTTTTGTGTTGTACCTTCAATTCCACTTATTATTGTTTTTATTTGGAATTGATTATTGAATTTGATTAAGAAATGGTGTGTAAGGTACGAATTCTTATTCGTAGTTTGCATTGCCTATTTCTACAAATTAAATAGAAATTTCCTTATCTAATTTCAAGTAAAAGAATTTGAATAGAACTTAAAATGAATTAAATTGTAAGTTTTCATTATTATTGATTTGTTCCATTATTTTAATATAAAATAAGTAGGATTTGGATTCTAAGTACAGGTCTATTTATTTGATTTTGGAATATTGGATTTATGGTAAAAAATGCTATTGTAGAAATGTGACTTGAATAACATTAGAAGATTTGACATTTGGACGCTGGTTTATGGCATAATCTAAGCACACAAAGATATTAATAAATACGCACGCGTGTGTGCGTACACACACAAACACAAATAACGTACAATTGTAAAGTATTACTTGCGTAGTTAATTAAGTTAATAATTATCATTTAAATCCCCCTTAGGAAAGTAATCTATTAAACGAAATAAGAATGAATTCTTATATGGTCTAAATAATAAACACGGTGAGATGTGTGATAATACACTTAAAGAGTGTTATGAAATATAACTAAGTTATAGGGAAGCGAGGTTAGTCAAAAACACACAGAAGTCGGCCCAGCTAATCTGGCTACCAGTAGTGTGACTTTGCGGTTAATGTGAGACGTCACTTATAATAAGTAACTAAGGAGGGCGCGTGGTTAATCCCAATTCTGTAGATTAAATCTGCCTAGCTAACCAAGCTTCCAGTTCCCACTAATAGTCGGGCTAATGTGAGGTAGGGTCATAATACAAAGGACTTGCATTAGGGATTGAAGGTATTAAGTGGTTTATAGAGGGCCTGCCTCTTTCCCTTGTATGAAGTATTAAGCGGTCGGGATTGGGTTTAGGCACAGCCAAGGATATCTTAGAAAGGTTTGCTTTAATGGAAGTATTAAGTGTCCAAAGAGATTTCCATGGAATGTCAGCTAGATGGATATGTGAGGAGTCCGCCTTGGGAATATGTATTAAATGATGCGGTCTATCTCAATTAAGGTCTTAAATGCTTAGAGTCTTCCTATTTTCCATTAAAATGGAAGTATTAATCTCTTGTTTTGTTCTCCTAGGACAAATGATAAGGAAATCCGTCTGCTTAAACGGTTAGGATGTGATCTTCGCTCTTATGTATTGCCTGATTAATTTCAAAAGAACCGGAGTTGAGTTTATCGGAACTAACGATTTGATTTTGGAGTGATTGGTAAGTGGGGGAGTGAACTTATATGAGATGACTTGAAACTGTAACCATTCCAAAAACATATATGTGCTCGATGCTTTAGAAGAGGTTCGAGATGATAGAATCGAAGAAGGAATTCTTTAAAGTGCAAGGGCAACTTGCTACTAATCCAGAGGGTGATTCCAAAATAGATGTAGTAGAAGTAGCGCCTTTGGTTTCTTCACATCCTGAATAACTTGTATGGACGAATGCTGGCATTGCATTATTGCCTGGATGGCAGTCTTAGCATTCCATGTGGGATTTGCTATGGGAGGAAAAAGGTAATCGTGACCTCGCAAGCCTCACAACCCGATAATGACTAAAACAGGGGATATGCTTCTGGACTATGTAGTTCACTACCATCAGGAGCATCATTCTTCGACTAGAATCGATATTTATGTATTCTGGTATGCATGCACACAGGAAGAGTGGGGCCATGGCCTGGTGCATCTATTTACAGCCTTGGTGCCTAGGGAATGATGTAATCCAACTTTTCATGTTCGAAAGGCAGGCCGGCTTTGATTCACAGGAGTCGAAAGGTTTTCGACCTCGATACATTTTCTAAAGATGTATTGTGGCAGGCGGTATCCCAGTAGCCTTGTCGTTGATGGAAATCGAATCTCTAATACGCACCCTATGGTTTTAGTTGATAACCTAGTACTAATGAATTTAATTATGGGTAACCATTCCAAATATTTTATACATTTATTTTCAACCCCTAGACATTATTATAATATCACAAGACTTTATATAAAATTGTTTGGTTATTGTAAGGTAAAAACCCGTCCATGTTTAGTGCGGTGTGGTCTTACAAGATTCCTTTATTTTGAAAGATTTTTAAAAAATATATTAAAATACATTTGATTATGTTTCTCATGCTGGTTTACCAGACTGATTCGGGCGTTATTTTCTTATAATGCTTGGGGTCAGCTCGAGCATATTTTCCAGATTTAGCTAGAAGACACTTTGCAGCTTCAAGAGACAAGCTAGATCCTCCAAGACGTATTCTTGTATTTTATCTTCTACTGTTTTTTCTTGTCTATTTTTATCAACAATTGTAAGGACAAATTGTTATAACTGTCTAGGCTGATGATAGGTTAGTTTTACTTTGATAATCTTATGTATATTAAAGTTCCTTTTCTTTTTGTAAAGATCATTAGTATATTATATATATTACTCATCAAGTTGTGAGATTATGTTGTCTTTTCTTTCTTTCATCCTAACAATCCTCTTTCCATCACTTGGATGTTCGACATGTGAATACCGTGGATGTAATAGTGCTGACTTCTGAGGATCAAAAAGGAGGGTCGTTACAGTTGGTATCAGAGCTGAAGGTTAAGCAAGAACCTTGGCCCTGGTGGGGTAAACTCGTTAAAGATAGGGTTAGTAACACCATATAATGGGTTTGAGTGTATAAATATAAGAGTGCGTATTTGTTAGTGTTATAAAAAGGTTTTATATTGTGATGATTAGTCTATTGAGTAGGTTATGTATTCTGATCAATACGAGTTGCTAACGTTATTGATAAGGATCTCTAAACACTTGAACAAGGCCAACCGACATAGTATTGTTTTTAAAATTGGTAAATGAAATAATTTTACCTTGAAGTATATTTTATATATAAAAGGAATGACCTTCAAAAATTAATATAGTTATTTTTGATTTGTTTGTTTGTTAGGAAGTGATAATATTCAATTATTATCATTTAGGGTCTGATTAGTCCTGCTCGTCCAGTTTTGGGGCATTGACTATTGTTTATTGATTTATCGGCAATTTTCCTTTTTAAAGCATGGGTTGGTAGATAGGAATTATGGTAACATTGAAACGAACACCTTATGAATTAAGTTTCATAGCTTAGCTATAAGGTGTTCGGCGATAATGTTAATTTAAAATTTGATTTTTAATATAACAGGGTTATTAAAAGAAAGCTAGAATATTTTAAAATAAATATATGTGAATGATTTTATAGAGAGTGATGTAATGAAATTTGGATTTATAAAAATGTGTTATTAAATAAAAGGATTTTTAAGTATTCAAATCTCGTGGTCTTTGAAAAGATTTCAAAAGATCTTTTTACGAAAGAGTGATAATGGTTTTACTTGGAAGCGTTTACAAGTATAAATATTTTTGAAAGAAATTTTTATAAGTAAAGTATGTTTTCTTTGGATAGTTCGAGGGATCAGTCTCGATTTGTTTTGTGATGATCTGGATAATCTTCTAAGTGACGATCGGATGTTTGCCTAGGCGAACATTGTAGTACACTTAGTAAATTATTCTCTTTATTATTATACGATTGAAATAAGTTCAAATCTGAACAAAACCCAAAGCAAGTTGGTTGTTGATATTTTATTAAAACTATTCGTATGGAAATATATGCAGTGTTGTTTCAAAAAGGGAATTTTGAAAATAGAAGAAGTATTTTTAAGTTCACTAGTATGATTGACTCGGAAGTAACTAAAAATGAGAAAGAGATATGTTCGGATGGTAAAAACTTCTCTTAAGTATTACCCTTTTGGTTAGGGAATGTATAATACTATTTAGTAGTACCCAGTTCCTTGGTATCACTCAGGCTGTGTGTATATATATATGTGTGTGTGTGTGTGTATTCTATGGATTAAAATATATAGTATCATTCCAAAAAGTTGCCTTGAAATAAAACCCAGTATTTGGATCTTAAGTTTACTTAATGGAAATAAATTCAGAATAAAAAGGTTTGAAACTAATTGTAGTATATACCCTCGGGATGTAGTGGGGTATTATACAAGTTTGTGAAATTAAGTGTGTTTTACGAAAATGTTTTCATAAATAGTTATAGGAAATAAAATGGTTAACTTTTTGTTAGCTAGTTTCCTTCTTTGTTGGTTTATGATGAAATTTCGAGGTCGAAATTCTTTTAAGGGTGAAGAATGTAAAGACCCGGAATTTTATCACTTTGATTATTAATATTTAATTTATTTTAAATATTCGATTAATGGTTCTAATAATTAAATAACTTTCTTTTAATTAATAACAAAGGATAGGAAATGTAATTTTTAATTTTGTTTACTAAACTAGGTAGTTCGATGAAAAATTGAAAATGTGATCGAAAACCGTTTTTCATATTTTCGACTTTTATCAAATGATAAGTTGTAGAAAGTTATGGAATCTTTGTATACATTTTAAACAACATTCAACTGGTAAGGTTAAGTTAAGAAAACCATACTTGTGAAATGTAACAAAATTATAATAATAAGAATTAATAAAAATAAAATATATTTAAATTTAAAATTTGAAGTGATGGCTTAAGTGTTTAATTGGAGAAAGGTACATGGACCTTCCTAATATCCATCATATTTCCATATGGTTTGGTATTAGTTGACTTAAGAAAAAGATGGGTGAGAAGAAAATGTGATTAAGGGTATTTTTGGTCTTAAGCATTTTCATTTAATTATAAAGGTAAGTTTTAACTCGCTTTTCATTTTATTTTTCGTTTCCATTTCTACCATTTCCTAAGTCCATTTTTATTTCAACTTCCTCTTCCATTCATGATAATAAAAATCTTCTGTTTTCAAGTCAAAGTATGAATTTAAGGTATAGTTGATGGTTAGTAGCTAAAGGGATGACTGCTAGTATAGAAAACTTGAATCTTGCATTTTCAATAATACGGGAAAATGAGAACACTAAACTCGTGTTACATACTTTTTGAAATAATAAGTATTATTAGATATTCAGATCTTGTTTATTTTTTTATAAAATAAACGTTGTGTCTAAACCCAAATGGAAGTTTACACAGTTACCGTTACCGTTCCATCTTCCTCTTACGTTTCTACTCTTTGTAAACAAAAATCAAATCTTTCCCTCTTACGCTCAAAAATCATTATCTTCCAAGCCGTTTAAAATTAGTCAATGCAAGAAACTGGAAAGTTGTTTGCCTTAATCTCTAGTTATTTAAAATTAGTTCAGTGTCATTTCATCGAGTATGATGGTTGTAATTTTTCGATTACAATGAATGGTCGAGTGACGATAGTTTTTCAACCATCACGAATCGATGAACGGAGTTCATGGTTGTGTTCGTGGCAGCAAGATGAGATTTTTAGAGGAGGTCTCATGATTTTTAGCGACCAGAATCAATGGTGTCTGTGAGGCGAACCACTTTCGGTCATAAATTAATTTTTGATGATCTAGAGGAGGAGGGGAGCTTTGGACGGTGCTGGGAGGAGCATTGGGACAAGGCCGAGGTGATAGAGTTAGGGGTATGCCCTAGGGGCAATTATGTACTTTGTTACATATATCTAACTCGTTGACCAACCTTGTTCGAAATAAAAGGTATTTTCTTCCAATTATATACTTGATATAATGTGATTATATTAATTAATTAACTTAATTAAAAGTATATTTAATAGAAAAAACCATAAATGGTATATTTTGTGATAGTAGTTACAAAGTGTTGTAACTGTGCGTAATTTATCACAATGAAACATACATACCATTTTAATTGTTCCTAGTCAAGATGCATCGAGACTGGATATCGATGTATCCGTTGAGACTGGAGTACGTAACGCTCTCCAAATGTTAGGCAATGTATTACTCATGACTGCTGGGGGCACCTAGGGTTTACATACTAATAGTTATTGGATAACTATGGAACGACTCACACGATAGTTTTCTGTTGGTTAATATAACGAAGGTCAAACAGAAAATATCGATGTGATTGATTTACCTAGTTCTCTCGACTTTAGAATACTATGGATCTTCAATATGAAAGCTCCGCTTTGAATATAGCCAAATCATGGCATGGCATCCATCGAGTGACTATAGTTGGGTCGAGTGGAAGTATTGGAAGTGAAGCACTATTCAAGAGAGGATTAGTCTCCTCAGTTATATGTGGTTAGTATCACAGTCAACGAAAGTCAACTCAAAGTCAAAGTCTCCGACCAGAGCATTTCGATTAATAATAATTGTTATTATTGAACCAAGGACTTTGTATTTGGACTATAAAGTTGAATGTGGATGAAGTTGGAATTTTGACCATAACCAAATTCCATAAGTCCAAAGTGATATAGTTTTGACGAAGAGAATTGGTGTAGGCAAATGTCACAACCGGGTAACGCTTATTAAATTAAAATTGGATTTTTACCAAAAATGAGTAAGTGATAAATTTGGCCATAATGTCACACCACCTGCTAAGTGGCGTGTGAACGTTAACATTAGAATAGTTCGATGTTAATCGCTGACCAAATTTACTCCCAAGAGTTACACAGCCGAAATGATGATTTCTCTTAAGACCGAACGATTTAATTAGTTTATAATTGTTATAAATTAATTAGATTAATTTATATTTATGAAATATTAATTATAAAATTTGAATATGATTTGAGAAATAAATAATGTTATATATATTTATAACAATTATAAATATATCGATCGATATACAATATCGACAAGTGATTAAATTAGATTTAATTGCATAGTATTTTGGCTTGGGCTTAGATGGATTTAAGGCCCGTCATTAGGGCTGCAAAATTTCGGTTTTGGGAAGGTCTAGGGGTGGCTAAAACATAGTGAATTGGCTTGGAGATAATGGGTTAAGATCAAGAGAGAATGAGTAAAAAGGTTTTCCTCGTTTCTCTCTAATACAACCCTATATATATATATATATATATATATATATATATATATATATATATGTATATGTATCTCTAAAAATACCGATGAACTTTTTTTTGCCGCTATTACCTTCTACATTGCTGATTAAAACATAGCTCTCAATCCACTTCAAAATTCTCAAATATATTTCAAATTAAAATAATACTATTCGATAGTTAGAGGTCGATGATTCCGGACTTGCAATCTGATGAATCAAGAACAGTAAAAGGAAGGAAAGTCATTGCTTCAACGTGGATTCAAAGGCATCATTAAATTGGTAATTTTAATTCATATTACAGTAAATAAATTATATTCTATGATCCTATAATGAGCAATTTCATATCTGTTTAAATATATTGCTACTATACGTTTAGTTAGGTGAGATTTTTGTAAGTAGATGTGGTTGTTACAAATCAGTTTGGTTATGTGCATAATTTGTTTATTATACTATTTGATTTATGTATAGACAAATGTTGCTTACCGTACAAAATCATTTTTTGTCATTAATAATTGTTTTATATGTATTTATTAATAAATTCATATATATATATATATATACATATATTAGTGTCTATTTATCTCTCATAATAGCATATATGCATATATAAGATATATACATGATTTAAAATTTTAGTACACTTATTTATATATAATATGAATTTACAAATTCAAAAATTAATTATCATACATATATTCATATTTTTAAATTAACATTTATTGAATTTTTGAATTGTTTATTATATATAAAATAACTATTACATTAAAATTCAATTTTAAATTTAAAAAAAATATTATATCATTTCAGAAATATATAAAAAAAATTAAGATTTTTTTAATAAAGTTTATTATTTTTAATAATTAATATAATTTCAGAAAAACTGTTTATGATTTATTAAAAATAATAATTTAATTGAAAAATTATTCAAAAATTTTTGTAACCTTTTATTCATAATTCTAGAATTTCTGATATTTTTAATAATATATTATTTTATATTAAATAATTATTACCGAAATAAATGTACTTGTTTTAAAAATAATATTTCAACTTTAAAAAATCTCCATATTTTTCCTGAGCTCTATTTTATGATCCTAGATTTTCAAAAATCGTAAAATTTGAATTTTCATCAATAGATTATTTATGTTAATTATTTATGGATGAAAAAATTATTTTATTCATAATATATATACAAATTAAAATAATAAAATTATTATGTTTGCAAAACTAAGTTAATTTTAAATTATAAATAATTTTTAATAATTGTTCTCTCTCTTTCTATATATATTTATCTATATATAAATGTTTTATGTTCATATATTATATATAATATATTTATACATACATGTGTGTGTATTTTGTAACACATATACATGCACATATTTGGACAACATACATGACATAAAAAATGAGCTAATATGTCTGTTGTGATGTAAATTCCAACATCTACATATGAGCATATTATACCTTTCACGGATTATTATGTTACACATGCACTCACACATATATGTATATGATACATTTATGTATAAACTAAATCAAATAAAATTAAAATCATATCTTAATATATTTGAATGTAAATAAAATAAATGATTTTATTTAAATGAAATTTAGATGTTCTAATTCAGTTAGACTTCATAGGTTCAATAAAAGATCCAATAGGGTAATTTTCTTGAAATTCACCCATAACTTCCGCTGTGGGCTAGTCCAGTTCCAACAATGGTATCAGAGCCCAATAGCCTATGCGGTCTAATTTAGTCATATTAGGGCTAACTAATTAAGCTTTCCCACTTAGTACGGTGTCTAGAAAGATGGTGTCTAGGATTGGAATTGGGTAATCAAGTACCCTGTCCTACCTGGTTACCGGCCTGGCCCGAAAGGTAAAGTGGGCCCAAAGACTGCTCCTAATAGAAAAGGCCCAACTTAATTTGGGCCTTTGGCTAATTTTCAAAATCTTTTTGAAAATTAATGTTAAATATTTTAAATTTTATAGTTAAATTTAAAATAAAACATGTTTATTATAAAAATTATAATACTACATAAGTTTTCAAAATGTTTGAAAGGATAATTATATTTTCAAAATGTTTGAAAACATTTACTAAGAGGATTAATAAAATAAATTAATTAAATATGTTAATTAATTAATATATACATGTATTATATATGTTGATATATGTTATGTTATTTTGAAATGTTTAAGATAACATAAGTATACATGTATGTATACAAGGTTGAAATTAATAAATTTTAATAAAAATTGTTTAATTAAATAAATTAATTAAAGGTTAATTAATTAAATAAAATACACATATATATATGATATATGTGTGTTACACTATAAAGGTTATATTATACACTATAAATGTTATAATAGATATATCCAATATAAAAGTTATATTGGAATACTAGTTTAAAATTAATTAAAGAGTTAATTGATTAAAATTAATTAGATAAGATTTAATTAATGATATATTATACGTAAGACTATCATATAAGTAATATGAAATTTAAAAGCTATATAACAATAAAACTTATATGGTATGTGTATAAACTTAATGTGGAGCATTAAAGAAACCCAAATAGACTTGAGAAATAAATACATATGTAAATGTACATATACCGTGATTTCTGATGTGTCTGACACTTGAATCGCTGGGGTATTTTATAAGAAATATATTATTTTATAAGTTGATATCACTCAATATATATATTGAAGGTTATGAATCTTCAATATAATATCATCCTCTACCATATATATATTAATAAATTACTTACATACTCCTTAGTTGTTGAGCAAACTCATGCTAGGGATGTTATGCGTAGTATTATTAATGTATTGAACATATGAGGTAAGATAACTATATGTTGAGCAAACTCAAGGTACATATACTATACTTAGGCCATCACGATATGGTAGGTATAAGTAAATAATCTCTTTCGATTTGTTGAGCAAACTCAAGGTCGAAATGAGATTAGAACAAGAAAAAATGGGTTAGGAGTTGTATGTGATACAACCGATAAGGAGTTATCCATCGTTTGTGGGGCTATGATTTGTTGAGAAAGCTCAAGGTCAGAATACCAAAACAAACGAGTCCTAACACCCACTACTGAAGTTGTAAGACTTCTATGTTTCATCTTAGGGTTCGGAGAAACATAAAAGACTAGTAGGAGCCTTATTAGAAAAATAAAATGGTAACATTTAACCTTTCTAATATTGTAAGAACATATGCTATATAATTTTATAATTATCTACAATGATAATTTTGTGCCTTTGGTACGATTGATAAAACGTTTGTCAATTAACATATATAAACAAACTGAACTGAAAGTTAACAAATAGAAATATAATATATACTTACTAATAATTCTATTTGCATGTTATATAATGTTTCTATACCCATGCAAGTGCCTAATTTCAACTACTTAATACATTCGTAAGTTGGTCACTTATATGTTTATTTGGTTTAGACCGTGTATTGCATTTTATGAGTTTTTGAACTCTAAATGCAATTCAAGGCTATGGATATTTGATCCATGTACTTTCACATATAAATGTTATATGGTAAACAGTCATAGTTCGTGTGGTACAATATTTCGATGAAGTTAGTTCATTCGAAGTAAGCCAATAAACAGTATTTTAAGATCATGTATTCAACTTGAATGATTTCAAAAGGATCATATTGTGTTAATATAACACAAGACCATAAACTATGATATAATCTAAGAACTCGATCATTGAAATGTCATCTTGATCGGTTTACATAAAGTGCAACATATTCGATGTCTTAAATGTTAAGAATAATCGAATGCGCTTTTGTAAAAAGTTTATTATGATATCGTAGTAAGGTTTTCTTTTGAGCAGTTTGACCATTTGAAAGAAAAACGAATGTATAAGAATAGATGTAATTTAAGGTAAAGTTAGAATGAAGAGAATGAATAGTCACTTCTTCTTCATAGAGAAACATTAAAAACAGTAATTGTAATAATAATTAATACTTAATATTGGAATATGAAATATGATTTTTATTCTGAAATATATTTTCATATAGAAAATTGTTTTCTATAACATTTATTTCTTTGAGTTCAAGATATTTGATCAAAGAACTCTCCACCGTAAACTAGTTGCAGCATATGAAATAAGTAAACAATATTGACAATATTAAGTGAATGGTGGACCTCTAAATTTAGTACGCTATTATAGTAATGGCGGAAATAGTGGGAGCATGCCATATAGCACCTAATGATTGCATCAAATTACGAAAATTGTTTTCGTAAAATGTACCGAACATTATTTGTGAAATAATGTTTATTTTTGGTATTGATTGAAAAATAGATATAACTATATTTCAATATGAGTAGTATGAATATTCATTATGAAATAGAACTATATTATGGAATTTGTTTTCATAGTAAAAGTGATGCAACAAAAATACATATGTGTCTAATATTATTTTTAGTTGTTTTGGAATTATAGACTAAGCCGTAGTTTTGAGAAATAATTTTACTACATGATTATGAATCATATGATACAAGTTAATTATATTTCAAACAATTAATGGCTATGCACCCATTCAGCGGGAGCATCATAAGAGTTGATGAACTCTTTGAATTAATACATATTGATGTATGCAATCACAAGTCTATTAATACCAAAAGGTTTCCACAAACTTTGTTATACTCATCGATGATTTATTACCAACATGAACATGTGTATTAGATACACATGTAGTAAGTTTATGATAAAATCATAGAGTATAAAAGAAAAGTAAATAAAATAACATGTAATAGAATAAAATGATTTGATTTGGTCGAATAAGTGAGTATATTGGAAAGAGTTCCAAATGTATCTAAAAACGAATATAGATTCAATCTCATAAGTCACTCCTCCATGTGATACATAATGATGCATCGATAAGGAGTAATCAGACATCGTTGGACAATTTACGATTAATTGTGAGTGAAGTTGAGTTAGTTTCTTTCTATAAGGTCATGTACTTAAGAGTAGTACACAAGGTTGATATTATTTCATCTAAATAACAGTTTACAAAATCATACAAGATAAGGGTTTGTAAGAAATCCCAACATATCCTAGGCCAAGGAGTTGGCAGGTTGTGCAAGTCGAAAGATTGCACGTAATAATTATTCATGAGGGATCTTGTATGAATCTCCAAAAAGTTTTTTGGAAAGGTTTGTCATCAAATGACATATTTATGTTTTAAACATAATTTTTGTAAACTAAAATCAATTTTATAAATAAAAAGGTTCATAAAGCGTTTATGAATCCCTATTCTATTTGCACTAAGAAACAATTGTTGTTTCAAGATATGTCAACTTCATTGTGAAGGAATTTCTTTGAGAAATTTTTGGCAGTTAAATGGAATTGGATCCGATCCAAAGATAAAACTGATTATATGAGATGAAGTGAAATTAACTAACCTAAATGAACACATAGCATTAGAACGTCTAATAAGTATTCTCGTACAACGAAGAGAAACTATAAGTTTCTTATTAATGTCGAAAATATACATTACGCTCGGTTGTTCAATTAAACCATTAAGATTGTTGACTCTACATGGTATGATGCGCAAATCTGAAAGAATTCCAAGTACGCTATCAAAATATGATTTTGGTGGTCGTAACTATCAAGATGTGATCCATCGACCGAGATTGTGTCTTTATTGGAAAGACTAATGTGGTTGGAATTAAATGAGCAATGTTGATAAGAATAATTTCGCAAATTTCAATTGTTGAAATTAGCATAATGGATTCGGTATTCAACATGCTCAAGTTAATTTAGATTTACTCACAAAATTATCGCTCGATAAGACTTAGTGTTTGGTACTTTTGTATTGAAACAGAAAATTCTAAATAATGATTTAGAGTAACCCGTTTACACATATTAACCAAAAATGCCTCGAAGTCAGTAGGAGCGATATTGGGTTTTTGAGTCTTTGGATATGATCCAAGAAATGATACGAATGTATCATTTTATAAGCATCAAGATTGAATAAGTATTTTGATAGAAATATCAAATAGTTTGATTTTCAATCAAAGTGCAGAGGAAGCGTGTGTTTATAAGAAAGAACGTTAAAGGGTACATTGATATTTCTAAACTATAAGTAAACAACACGTTGTTGATTTTAACAATATGCTTGTATTAAAATCAACTTTAGTTGTTTTAATACTCGATTTTGGATTGTAAATGATGTCTTTTATGGTGAGTATAAAAGATATAGGGATTGTCCCAAAACGATATACAAGAGCCCCTATTAAAAAGAGAACATGTAAGTTGGATTCCTTATGCATTAGCAATAGGAATTATCATACAAATAATGTTGTGTATGATATTGTGTTTTGTTTATGTATTTGATACATGGAGCAAATATAAAATCCAAATTTATATCACTAAATGGTTGTTTGAGGTGTTCTCGCGTATTTATGAAATACTAGAGAATTGTTTATAGAAACAACGAACTCGTTATGATGGAACGTTTGGATACAAACTTTTATAAGTGATATTGAGTATAACATGTCAATGATAAAATTCAAGTTAAAATCTTTAATTTGAAAATGTTTCAAAATAAAAGTGATTGTGGTTGATTCAATGAAATGTTGAGAACATTAACTTGAACATCGCTACAATAAACCAATGTATATAGATATAAATGCACAAGTTTATAATTGAGCCAAAGGTGATTTCAAATGTTGAGAATCCCATAATATTGTTATAAGATAACAATGTCTTGAAATTGGTCATGATAGAACTTAAAGCTCACTAGAAGTCGAAAGACATACTTCGAATCATTCCACATGATAAAGACAGTTTATCAGTGTCAGAGAGAGTTAATCGGCAAAGTAGATAATTAAAACATAATAGCATACCCATTCATTAAGGGACTGACCTAATTGGTTTTGAGAAAACTGATTAGAGAAGTTGGAATTAGATTTCATAATTGACCCCAAGTGCAAGTGGGAGATTGATAGAGTTAGGGGTATGCCCTAGGGACAATTATGCAATTTGTTACATATATCTAACTCGTTGACCAATCTTGTTCGAAATAAAAGGTATTTTCTTCCTATTATATACTTGATATAATGTGATTATATTACTTAATTAACGTAATTAAAAATACATTTAATAGAAAAATCCATAAATGGTATATTTTGTGATGGTAGTTACAAATTATTGTAACCGTGAGTAATTTATCACAACGAAACATACATACCATTTTAATTGTTCCTAGTCAAGATGCATCGAGACTGGATATCGATGTATCCGTTGGGACTGGAGTACGTAACGTTCTCCAAATGTTGGGCAATGTATTACTCATGACTATTGGGGGCACCTAGGGATTACGTACTAATAGTTATATGATATTATGGAACGACTCACTCAATAGTTTTATGTTGGTTAATATAACTAAGGTCAAACAGAAAATATCGATGCGACTGATTTACACAGTTCTCTCGACTTGAGAATACCGTAGATCTTCAATATGAAAGCTCTGCTTTGAATATAGCCAAATCATGGTATGGCGTCCATCGAGTGACTATAGTTGGGTCGAGTGGAAGTATTGGAAGTGAAGCATTATTCAAGAGAGGATTCGTCTCCTCGGTTATATGTGGTTAGTATCATAGTCAACTCAAGCCAAGTCAAAGTCTCTTGCCAAAGCATTTCGGTTAATAATAATTGTTATTATTGAACCAAAGACTTTCTATTTGGACTATAAAGTTGAATGTGGATGAGGTTGGAATTTTGACCATTACCAAATTCCATAAGTCCAAAGTGATATAATTTTGACAAAGAGAATTGGTGTAAACAATTGTCACAACGAGTAACGCTTATTAAACTAAAATTGGATATTTACCGAAAATGAGTAAGAGATAAATTTGGCCATAATGTCACACCACCTGCTAAGTGATGTGTGAACGTTAACATTAGAATAGTTCGATGGTAATCACTGACCAAATTTACACCCAAGAGTTACACAGCCGATATGATGAATTCCCTTAAGACCGAACGATTTAATTAGTTTATAATTGTTATAAATTAATTAAATTAATTTATATTTCTGAAATATTAATTATAAAATTTGAATATGATTTGAGAAATAAATAATGTTATATAAATTTATAACAGTTATAAATATATCGATCGATATACAATATCGACAAGCGATTAAATTAGATTTAATTGCATAGTATTTTGGCTTGGGCTTAGATGGGTTTAAGGCCCATCATTAAGGCTGCAAAATTTCGATTTTGGGAAGGTATAGAGTGTGAGAAATGCGGATTAAGGATCTTAAGGCTAGAATTAACACTAGAAGGGGGTGAATAGTGTTTTAATAAATTTCTTAATCTTTTTGAGTTTATCTTAATTTGTTAACAATGTATGCACTAATCAGACACAGATATGAACACAGAATCAAACACAGATGCAAATATAAAGTAAAGGCAGTAAAGGAAAGAACACACCGGATTTTATACTGGTTCGGAGTTACCCTACATCCAGTCCCGCACAACTAAGTACAGATTTCCTTTCAAAATCAATTCAACAATTACAACCCTCGGTTTCAAGGCTACGAGGTACACCCTCCAGAATCACAATCCTCTGGGTAGAGATACTTGATTTCTGGGGCAACAAGTTCACCCAATTGATTTCCAAGGCTACAATCACACCTTTTCTCGCTCAATTGATTACAAAAAGTCTATAACTCAGATTAGCACTTGGATCTTGTAGATATAGTGAAGAGAATCAAAACCAGAAATTATCTAGTTAGATTCGATATTGATTTCGGCAGAGTAATGGTGTAATTTGTAAATAAGAAAGTGGAGAAGAAGAAGAGAAGTTAAATCAGAGAAAACTATTATAAAATTCGTTGAAACTGACCCCTATTTATAGAAGAACAACAGCCATGACCATTCATGAAAAGTTATGGCGAATAGACACTTCTTTTGAAATTTGAATTTTGAATTAAACTGTCACCATGTCGACATGGTGCCTATGGGCATGTCGACATCCCTCGGCCAAATTTGATGTTTTGAATCTCTATAAAATAATATTTATCTTATATTCAAACTTTATAAATATACTTGAATATAGTTGAAATTCATAAGTAAATATAAAGAACAATATATATATATATATATATATATTATTTAACTATAATTTAAATCAAAGTATAAATAATTTAAAAGTTAAATATATTATTTGAAAAGATAGTTTAAAATCAGGAGAAATTTTGACTCTTAAAATAAAGATGTTTTGAGGCTAAAATTATTTTAAAAACGGAATCGAGGGTTTTGAATCTTTTTAAAAGGAAAGTTTTGAAATCATTTTGAAAACAAGATACTTTTGAAAAATCATTTGAATTAAGCTTAGTGGATACAAAACAATGTCCCACTAGATTTTCGTAGGTTCCATCCTACTTAGGGTTCCATCCCTTTAACGGGCTCGAAGTGGATTCCATTCCACGAATAAATTGGATATTAAGATGCCAGTGCTTTTCTACGAGTTTTAACAAATATTACTAATAAAACAAACTTAACCTTGAAATCTTGAACTCTTGATAATCTTGATACTCATGAGTCTTCTATCTCTATATCTTGAATCTCTATACTGTACAGTCTTCATTCTTGATACCTGCATGGTTAGATCCTGCATATACATATATATCTAAACTTGTAATGTTAGTATTTATATTTTATAATCTATTCTAACTTCTAAGGTTGTTGTCATCAAAACCATCATCTCATGGACTAACAATCTCCCCCTTTTTGACGATGACAACCTTTGTTTATAAAATATTCCTTCTATCCTAATAACTCACCCTAAAACTAACAACTCCCCCTTAATCTATGCCTAACTACCCTATTTTATATTTCTCCCCCTTTGTCATCAACAAAAACTTACTCTAAATTACTAGATAACTCCAAACTATATAACTCCCCCTAAAACTTATCACTCTATGACGTGTGATTATAATGATAGTGTTATCATAAATAATTAACACTTAAATCTAATACTAAAATATAATCCTAAACTATTTAACTATCCTAACTAAGAATTCACAATAATACTAACACATATAAGAACACGAGTTTATTTATTACGAGTATGGTTGTATTTACATTTGCGTTTGAAAAACATAAAAACACAAATAACAACGGAAAGAAAGAGAAGAAACTAATGTGTGTTTCTGAATATAGGAGATTTATGAATTGAACAGTTTGGATAGTGGAAACAGAAATTTCCACGTTGTTCGACAAGATTCCCATTTTTGTCGAAACACACTTCTCCAACGCATACTACTTGGTCATCATCCTCCTCGTGTGCTTCTTCCATTGGTTCTTCTTCTTCTTCGTCGCTGACCTCATGTTCTTGATTGAGTGAAGAGTCTTCATCGATCAAGATAGGGTTGGCCTGGTTATCCATTAGGAATTTTTGTAAATTCCTAAGAATCTTGCCTTGCCTCTCTTGCTCTTTTGCCATACGAAGTTGAGTCACTTGAATTTCAGTCAACATCTGAAGAGTATCCTTCATAGACTCCTCCAATTTAGTTACACGTGCGAGAGTAGTGCATTGGAATGGACTAGAAGTAGGAGAGGGGAATGAGAAAGTTGATTTTATGTTTGATTTAGAGGAAGATGCCATTATTTTATATATTTCAGAATAGAAAATGAAGAGAAAACAGAGAGAATGAATAAGAATTCGAAATAGAGAAGAATATATAACTAAATTTTTGAAATTTGGTGGGAAAATTTAAAAAAAATAAAAACGTTACATGTCGACATGTCTTCCTAGGGGATGTCGACATGGTCCTTATATTTTAACTCTATGATTTATTTTAATATTAATTATTAATTATACTTGTTATTTATATTTTATATTTCAGTTATAGAACAAATACCTAATTCTCTTCTTAATTTAGTAAATATAGATTCATTTAATGGTTTTGTTAAGATATCAACAGTTTGATTCTCAGAGTTTATATATTCGAGAGTAATTACTTCTTTAGTTATATTATCTCTAAGAAAATGATGTCGAATATCAATATGTTTAGTTCGAGCATGATGAGTAGGATTTTTAGATAAATTTATTGCACCAGTATTATCACAATAAATTGGTGATTTTGAGATATTTAATCAAAATCTCTTAAGGTTTGTTGCATATATATTACTTGAGAACAAGCCAAAGCAGCAGAAATATACTCTGCTTCAGTTGTTGATAGAGAAACTGTATTTTGCTTTTTACTAAACCAGGAAACCAGAGAATGTCCCAAAAAATGACAAGTTCCACTTGTACTTTTTCGGTCTGATTTACATCCAGCATAGTCAACATCACAGTATGATATTAAATCAAATGAATCATTTTTAGGATAAAATAAGCCATAATCAGAGGTGTGTTTAATATATCTTATGAAATGTTTTACAGCTTTTAAGTGAGTTTCTTTAGGATGAGATTGATATCTTGCACAGAGACATACACTATGCATGATATCAGGTCTACTAGCAGTGATATAGAGCAATGATCCGATCATTCCTCTATACAACTTTTGATCTACATCTTTCGAGAAATCTTCTTTACTTAGATATTCATTGGTTGCCATGGGAGTAGGTTTTCCACTCGCAGTAGTCAAACCAAATTTATTAACTAGTTCTTTAGCATATTTTTCTTGACTAATAAAAATAACATTATCTAACTGTTTTATTTGCAATCCTAGAAAGAAGTTTAATTCACCCATATGACTCATCTCAACTCTTTTGTCATTATTTCAGAAAATTCTTTATTCATTTCGAAGTTAGTTGAACCAAAAATGATATCATCTACGTATACTTGAACTAGTTGAATATCATTTTTATTTCTTTTAATAAAAAGAGTATTATCTATTTTACCAATTTCAAAATTTGATTGTAATAAATAAGATCTTAGTCTATCATACCAGGCTCTAGGAGCTTGTTTTAGACCATATAAAGCTTTCTTAAGTTTGTACACATGGTTTGGTAAATTTTCATCTTCAAAAAGTGGTGGTTGTTCAACATATACTTCTTCTTTTACAAATCCATTTAAAAAAGCACTTTTAACATCCATTTGAAATAATTTGAAATTATTATGATTTGCGAAAGCAAGTAGAATCCTAATGGCTTCTAATCTTGCTACAGGAGCAAAGGTTTCATCACAAAACCTTGGGCGACTAATCGTGCTTTATTTCTAACGACCTCACCTTGTTCATTCATTTTATTTTTATAGACCCATTTAGTTCCACTTATAGTTTTATCTTCAGGTCTAGGAACAAGTTCCCAAACTTCATTTCTAGTGAATTGATTTAATTCTTCTTGCATAGCCAAAATCCATGAATCATCAGTTGATGCTTCTTTAGGATTTTTGGGTTCAATAGATGATATAAATGCTACATTACTCATTTTACTTAGTTGATTTCTAGTTGTAACAATAGATTGCATATCTCCTATTATATTTTCAATAGGATGATCTTTTAAAAGTTTAATCCTTTTATTAGGATGATTAATTTCATTATTAATTTCGGTTGATTCCTGATTTTGAGTAATTAAATCTTCTTCATCATTTGTAATTTCAAAATCTTTTAAATTTTCATCAAACGAAACATGCATTGTTTCTTCGATGGTGTTAGATCTTAAATTAAAAACTCTATAAGCTTTACTTCTATTAGAATATCCGATAAAGATTCCTTTGTCGGATTTAGGATCAAATTTATCCAAATTATCTTTTGTATTTAAAATAAAGCATTTACTTCCAAAGATTCTGAAGTATGATACCTTAGGTTTCTTTCCATGAAGAAGTTCATAAGGTGTTTTATCAGTTAAAGGTCTAATTAAAATTCTATTCAAAATATAACAGGCGGTAGCAACAGCTTCTGCCCAAAAGTGTTTTGGTAAATTACTATCTGAAAGCATAGTTCTCGCACACTCTTGTATCGTTCTATTTTTACGTTCAACTACTCTGTTTTGTTGTGGAGTTCTTGGAAATGAAAAATTGTGAGTTATTCCCTTCTTATTGTAGAATTCCTCAAACTTTTCATTTTCAAATTCACCACCGTGATCACTACGAATAGTTATAATTTTTAAAGATAATTGATTTTGAATCCTTTTTGTAAAGTTCTTAAAACATTCAAAAGTATCACTTTTATATTTCAAAAATATTGTCCATGTAAATCTAGAATAATCATCTACAATTACAAAAACATATTTACTATGATTTATTGACTGAATTTGAGATGGACCAAATAAATCAAGATGAAGTAACTCAAGGGGTTTTGAAGTTGAAATCATATCTTTTAATTTAAAGGAACTTTTTCTAAGCTTTCCTAATTGACATGCATCACATAAACTATCTACTTTAAAATTCAATTTAGGGAGACCTCTTACTAGATCATGTTTGGACAGTCTAGATAAGAGTTTGAAATTCAAATGTCCAAATCTCTTATGCCAAATCCAAGGGTCACTTGTATTTGCCAGAAGACATAGGTTATCATTTGAAACTTTCATACTAAGAATATAAATATTCTTTTTCCTAGTTCCCTCAAATATTATGGTTGAGTTATTATCTTCAATATGACATTTATCTTTTTCAAATTTAATTTTATATCCTTTATCACATAGTTGACTTATACTTAGCAGATTGTGTTTTAGATTCTTAACTAGCAAAACATTAGTAATAATAGTAGTTTCAGAGTTACCGACATTGTCGATGCCAATCACGTATCCTTTCGAGTTGTCTCCAAAATTAACCAGTCCTCCGTCTTTGTATATAATATTATTCAGCATATCCGGATTACCAGTCATGTGTCTAGAGCATCCACTATCAAGTATCCACTTATTCCTTTTGATCTGCACAGATTGTCCATTGTGGATTGATTCCTTAATACCCATAAAGCATCTTTCCTGCACATTATAAAATTTGGGTAGACAACTAGAATTTGAATAACATTCATATGCAAACTCATGGAACAATGATGATTTAAACAATTCTAAACTAGTTTTAACAGATTTTTTAAAAATAGCCATTTTAAAACTTTTCAAAATTCAGATTATGAGACTTTTGAAAACAAAGCTCTGATACCAAATGTGAGAAATGCGGATTAAGGATCTTAAGGCTAGAATTAACACTAGAGGGGGGGTGAATAGTGTTTTAAGAAATTTGTTAATCTTTTTGAGTTTATCTTAATTTGTTAACAATGTATGCACTAATTAGACACAGATATGAACACAGAATCAAACACAGATGCAAATATAAAGTAAAAGCAGTAAAGGAAAGAACACATCGGATTTTATACTGGTTCGGATTTACCCTACATCCAGTCCCCGCACAACTAAGTACGGATTTCCTTTCAAAATCAATTCAACAATTACAACCCTCGGTTTCAAGGCTACGAGGTACACCCTCCAGAATCACAATCCTCTGGGTAGAGATACTTGATTTCTGGGGCAACAAGTTCACCCAATTGATTTCCAGGGCTACAATCACACCTTTTCTCGCTCAATTGATTACAAAAAGTCTATAACTCAGATTAGCACTTAGATCTTGTAGATATAGTGGAGAGAATCAAAACCAGAAATTATCTAGTTAGATTCGATATTGATTTCGACAGAGTAATGGTGTAATTTGTAAATAAGAAAGTGGAGAAGAAGAAGAGAAGTTAAATCAGAGAAAAGTATTATAAAATTCGTTGAAACTGACCCCTATTTATAGAAGAACAACAGCCATGACCATTCATGAAAAGTTATGGCGAATAGACACTTCTTTTGAAATTTAAATTTTGAATTAAACTGTCACCATGTCGACATGGTGCCTATGGGCATGTCAACATCCCTCAGCCAAATTTGATGTTTTGAATCTCTATAATAATAATATTTATCTTATATTAAAACTTTATAAATATACTTGAATATAGTTGAAATTCATAAGTAAATATAAAGAACAATATATATATATTATTTAACTATAATTTAAATCAAAGTATAAATAATTTAAAAGTTAAATATATTATTTGAAAAGATAGTTTAAAATCAGGAGAAATTTTGACTCTGAAAATAAAGATGTTTTGAGGCTAAAATTAGTTTAAAAACAGAATTGAGGGTTTTGAATCTTTTTAAAAGGAAAGTTTTGAAATCATTTCGAAAACAAGTTAATTTTGAAAAATCATTTGAATTAAGCTTAGTGGATACAAAACAATGTCCCACTAGATTTTCGTAGGTTCCATCCTACTTAGGGTTCCATCCCTTTAACGGGCTCAAAGTGGATTCCATTCCACGAATAAATTGGATATTAAGATGCCAGTGCTTTTCTATGAGTTTTAACAAATATTCCTAATAAAACAAACATAACCTTGAAATCTTGAACTCTTGATAATCTTGATACTCATGAGTCTTCTCTATATCTTGAATCTCTATACTGTACAGTCTTCATTCTTGATACCTGCATGGTTAGATCCTGCATATACATATATATCTAAACTTGTAATGTTAGTATTTATATTTTATAATCTATTCTAAGGTTGTTGTCATCAAAACCATCATCTCATGGACTAACATAGAGGTGGCTAAAACGTAGAGAATTGGCTTGGAGATAATGGGTTGAGATCAATTGAGAATGGGTAAAAAGGTTTTCCTTGTTTCTCTCTAATACAACCCTATATATATGTTTGTGTGTGTGTGTCTCTAAAAATAATGATGAACCTTTTTTGGCTGCCATTACCTTCTACATTGCTGATTAAAACATAGCTCTCGATCCACTTCAAAATTCTTAAATATATTTCAAATTAAAATAATAATATTCGACAGTTAGAGGTCGATGATTCCGGACTTGCAATCTGATGAATCAAGAATAGTAAAAGGAAGGGAAGTCATTGCTTCAACGTGGATTCAAACGCATAATTAAATTGGTAATTTTAATTCATATTACGGTAATTAAATTATATTATATGATCCTATAATGATCAATTTCATATTTGTTTAAATATATTGCTACTATATGTTTAGTAAATTGAGATTTTTGTAAGTAGATGTGGTTGTCACAAATCAGTTTGGTTATGTGCATAATTTGTTTATTATACTATTTAATTTATGTATAGAAAAATGTTGTTTATTGTACAAAATCATTTTTTGTCATTAATAATTGTTTTATATGTATTTATTAATAAATTCATATATATATACATATATTAGTGTATATTTCTCTCTCATAATAGCATATATGCATATATAAGATATATATATATATATATGATTTAAAATTTTAGTACACTTATTTATATATAATATGAATTTACAAATTCGAAAATTAATTATCATACATATATACATATTTTTAAATTAACATTTATTGAATTTTTGAATTGTTTATTATATATAAAATAATCATTACATTAAAAATTCAATTTTATATTTAAAAAATATTATATCATTTTAGAAACATATAGAAAAAGTTTAGCATTTTTTAATAAAGTTTATTGTTTTTAACAATTAATATTATTTCGGAAAAACTGTTTATGATTTATTAAAAATAATAATTTAAATGAAAAGTTCTTTAAATTTTTTATAACCTTTCATTCATGATCCTAGAATTTCTAAAATTTTAAAATTTGAATTTTTAATAATATATTATTTTATTTTAAATAATTATTGCCGAAATCAGTGTATTTATTTTAAAAATAATATTTAAACTTTGAAAAATCTCCAAATTTTTCCTAAGCTCTATTTTATGATCCTAGATTTTCAAAAATTGTAAAATTTGAATTTTCATCAATTTATTATTTTATGTTAATAATCTATGGATGAAAACATTATTTTATTCATAATATATACAAATTAAAATACTAAAATTATTATGTTTGCAAAACTAAGTTAATTTTGAATTATAAATAATTTTTTATAATTGTTCTCTCTCTTTATATATATATATTTATCTATATATAAATGTTTTATGTTCATATATTATATATAATATATTTATGCATACATATTTGTGTGTGTGTGTGTGTGTGTATATATATATATATATATATATATATTGTAACACATATACATGCACATATTTGGACAACATACATGACATGAAAAACGAGCTAAAATGGCTGTTGTGATGTAAATCCCAACGTCTACATATGGGCATATTATACCTTTCACGAATTATTATGTTACACATGCACTCACACATATATGTATATGATACATTTATGTATAAACCAAATCAAATAAAATTAGTTTCATATCTTAATATATTTGAATTTAAAAAAAATAAATGATTTTATTTAATTGAAATTTAGAAATGTTCTAATTCAGTTAGACTTCATAGGCCCAATAAAAGATCCAATAGGGTAATTTTTTTTAAATTCACCCATAACTTTCGCTGTAGGCTAGTCCAGTTCCAACTCGAGGTGTGGGTGTGATTGAAGGTGGTCTGATGGACTATGGTGGCGGCGGGGAGATGATCTAGGATTTTTGACTGTGTTTGTTTTTGCGTTCAAAAATGCAGATGGTGGCGGTGATGTGATGCATCGAGTTTAACGAGGCGTGGCTAAAGGGTGAGGCGTTGAGTCGATAATGTGATGGTTATGGTGGCAGAGGTGGGCAACGAGCGAGGCAGCGGTGAAGGAGTCACATTCGTCTTGAGTTAAGTGTCTGGGCGCATTTTTGTTTTGGGATTGAAGGTTTGGAATTCGAATGAGATAGTCTAGGTTTAAGGTGGTGGTGCCATGGGGACGAGCTCAAGGCAATGTACTTGCGGGTGGTCTTGGATAGGCCAACGGTAGTATGGTTAGATGTGCACGATGCACGCTATGCATGTTGTGCACGTGTACGCTCGGAGCAAGAATTCCATTTGGGATTTTTGATAACAAGGAGAAGAAGAAGCGGGTTTCGGGTTTGGAGATGCTAGTGGGCTTTGGGCCTGATAGTTTGGGTGAGAAAATAATTCATTTAGTTTATCACTAATTTAATGTGTTGAAATAAAAATATTATAACTCACCCATTTTAAATTCGTTTGATCCGTGGATTTTTGTGCTAGACTCGTATTGACAAGTAAAACACTTTGATTTAAATAGTTGATAGTTCTGGTGTGGTATGGCTTAATGATAATATAATACTGACTGGTTATAATTACGTTGATTATACTCCATTGATAATGTCAGTAAGAAGAATAAAACACCATTCTGCTATATTTAAATTGATTAGATTATTTGGGCATCCATTTAGCAGAGTAAATCCCCGTTCTGCTATCATATTAATTTGGACATTTTAATTATTTTCCAGTTGATTGATACTGGATAAGTGATGTATTAGCTATTTATTGCTAATTGTCGATTTTATTTACATATATGCTTGCTTATGTAAAAACCAGGGATTGACTTTGAAAATGGAATTTAATAAGTGATAGCTTATCTAAGCACCATTGTGGTTGCTAAGCCACTTCCCAAATTTGAAAAGCTATGGATTTTAAATTAACTTCCATTTGAGGTTAAGTGTTTATATAATTGCAATGACATTTAATACATTATTAATGTTGTTGTAAAGATATTTAATTATATTATTGTTGTTTAAATTAATTAATTATTTTATTAATGATGTTAAAGATATTTAATTATATTATTAATATTGTTTAAGTCAATTAATTATTTTATTAACGATGTTTTAAGTTAATTAATTATTTTATTAGTGATGTTTAAATTTAATTATTTGTTTTATAAAAGTGAATTTTATTAATAAAAAGGATTTATTTAAAGAAGATTTACAAATGATATTTTGTAAAGAAGATTTATAAACGGTATTTTGTAGAGGAGTTATATAGGTGATTTTTGTAAGAGAGAATTATAAATGGTATGTTATAAATAAAAGAGAGATTTATAAATGGTAACTTACAAATAAAAGAAAGGATTCATAAGTGATATTTTATTAACGATGAAGACTTGTGTTAAATATATAAGATTTATAAAGATCAGTTTGGATTTATAAAAGGATTTTTTATAAAGGATTTTTATAAAGGAATTTTGTAAACAGAAAGGATTTTTAAAAGATGTTTTATAAACAATTTTAGAGATTTATAAAGGGAGTTTTATAAATAATTTTGGAGATTTATAAAGGGATTTGTAAATGGGCTTACAAAAAGGTAATTTTATAAAAGGGGATGAGATTTGATTTGGTGAATAATCCTTCTTAATTATGGTAATATGAAAGCATTCTTCCCATACTTAACATCTAAGGAAAAGTGGTTTCGGTTTAAAGTAAGCAATGTTTTAAATGATATTTGTTTCGGCCCATTTAAAAATGAATTGGGAAAAGAGGAAACCTTCCTTAAATTTTGTTAATATACTTATACCGTTGAGATAAGTATTATAAATGTTTTTCAAGTATTGAAAGAAATATAAGGATTTGTGAAAACATATTTTGTGAAGGTATTTTGAAACAAATAATTGAAAAGGGATTTAATTAACGAAAGATTAATTAATATAGGCTTAATGGATCCTAAATGGAATTAAATCTAATCTTGATGATTTTTTATTTGATGATTATATAACTGACTATCAAATCTTGACCAAAATATAAGTTTGGAAATATTAGTAGAGACACGAAGGTTATATGACACAGTTATCTTCGACGAGCCTATATTGTGCGTATAAATCTCGTTTTGTTCTCCTACGACATATGATAAGGAAATCCATTCATTTAAACGGTTAGAAGGTGATCTTCGCTCTTATGTATTATCTAATTATTTTCAAAAGAACCAGATTTGAGTTTAACCGAACTAATGATTTGGTTTTGGAGTGACCAGTAAGTGGGGGAGTGTACTTATATGAGATGATTTGAAACTATAACCACTCCAAAACCATATACGTACTCGATGCTCTAGAAGAGGTTCGAGATGACGAAATCGAAGATGGAGTTCTTTGAAGTGCAAGGGCTATTTGCTATTAATCCCAAGGGTGATTCCAAAATGGATGTAGTAGAAGCAGTGCCTTCGGTTTGTTCGCATCCTGAACAACTTATATAGATGAATGCTAGTATTGCATTATCGCCTAGGGGCAGTGCTAGCATTCCAAGTGGGATTTGCTAAGGGACGAAAAAGATAATCGTAACCTCACAATCCTCGTAACCCAGTAATGACTAAAAAAAGAATATGCTTCTGGGTTATGTGGTTTGCTACCATTAGGAGCATCATTCTTCGATCTAGAATTGATATTTATTGATTTTGATATGCGTGCACACGAGAAGAGTGCGACCATGGCCTGGTGCATCTATTTGCAACCTTGGTGCATGGGGAATGATGTAATCCGGCTTGTCATGTTCGAGGGGCAGGCCGGCTCTGATCGCAGGGGTCGAAAGGTTTTCGACCTAGGTACAATTTCTAGAGATGTATTGTGGTGGGCAGCACAATAGTAGCCTTGTCATGGATGGAGACCCAATCTCCAATACGTGCCCTACGGTATTAGTTGTAAAAACTAGTACTATTGAATGTAATTATGGGTAACCATTCCAAATATATTATATATTTATTTTCAACCCTTAGACATTATTATAATATCACAAGAATTTCTATTAAATAGTTTGGTTATCGTAAGATAAAAACCTGTTCATGTTTATGTGCGGCGTAGTCTTATGAGATACCTTTATTTTGAAAGGTTTTTAAAAAATATATTAAAATCCATTTGATTGTGTTTCTCAAGTTGGTTTTCCAAACCAATCCAGGCGTTATTTTTTATAATGCTCGGGTTAGCCGGAGCATATTTTATAGATTTAGCTGGACACTTTGGAGCTTCGGGAGACAAGTTGGACCCTACAGACGTATTCTCATATTTTATCTTCCGCTATTTGTTCATGTCTATATTTATCAACAATTGTAAGGACATGTTGTTATAACTGCCCGGGCTGATGATAGTTTAGTTTTGCTATGATGATAATATGTATATTAAAGTTCCTTTTCTTTTTGTAAAGGTCGTTGATATATTATATATTACTTGTCATATTGTGACTTTTTGTTTTGTCTTTTCTTTCTTTCACCCCAACAATCCGTCTTTCTGGCACTTGGATGTTCAATACGTGAATACCGTTGATGTATTACTATCGACTTCTAAGGATCTAAAAGGCGAGTCGTTACAGTTATAGTAATTATTTGGATGTATATATAAAAGTTTTATGTACACGTGTTGATATACAATATCGACATGTATTTAAACAGAACTTTAATTACCATTAAGTACTTAACAAGTTTTTTGAAAAATTAGTCCATTCAAGGACAATACATGGCCCACCACACATAGGAGAGGTGGTGGATTGGCATAATTTAAAATTGATTGCAAATTAAATGAGGAAGTTTTAAAGAATGAAAAGGAATTGTTCCTATTTTTTTCCATGATACATTATTCTTTCACATCTTTTTCATTCCAATTTTTTTTCTCTTTCTTTCCTCATCCAAGGCTTCCCCCTTCTCATTCATGGTCAAAATTTTGTCCTAAATAGCATCAAATTAAATTAAATAAAAGTTGTTCATTCATTATTGTGATATCATGTTAGTGTGTGAATATATGCTATGTATATTCAAAATAAATATTAATAAATTTAATTAATATGTTTAGTTAAATAAATATTAAATATTTTAAATAAAATATGATTTTATTTTAATAAATTGTATTAGATATAATGCGAGCTAACATGTTACGTAGGTTCATTAAGATCCAAATAGATTTTTTTTTAAATCTACTCATTTCTCCTACCGTGAATCAGAGCAGATTCCTTTAAAATTGACATTAGCCGACGAGATTTTGATGTTGAATTAAAGTTGTAAAAATATGTTATTCTGTGCATATGGATTTTTTCCATATAGATTGGATCCATTTTCAGTAATGCACTGAAGAAAATGTAATGCCAATATGAATAGTTTGAGGAAAAAAAATTTAACAAAGACTTCTTATAGTTGGAGAAACATGGTTGGGTTTTGGAGCTTTTACATGGCTATTTCCTGGGATGAATTTAAATAAAATATTGGCTAATTCTATTTATACATCATAAATCTCTTAACATACAACAGAAAATATAATAAATTGATACACCAAAAATTATTTTACACACACCATTTCTTTTACGAAACTGCTCATATTTTCAACTTCGTCGTCTTTACTCTTTAAAACCTAAAACTCATTTATACAAAATTAAAAATCTCTAACACTAAATTAAGTTAAAATTTAATAAAATGAACTTTAAATTTTTAACATTAATATTGTAACATATACAGATATTTTTTAAATTTTTTCTTAATTTCATCAAAATCAACTTTAATTTTAGAAAAACAAATTTAAATACCTTTAAACAAGAGCAGTTAGTTGTGAAAGTTGTCAAAACTAATATTTTATATTTCATTAACTTCATAAAAAATGTATGGATTTGAACAAATATCATTCATTTTAATGTTTCAATTTGATGGGTTATAAGAAAGGGAATTAAAAATGCAAATAAGAAGAAAGGTAACTTAGTCTTATTTTTTTAGCAAAATAATGGTGTGTTTGATGATTTTTAGTGCATGAATAAAATTTTCCTAAAATATTTTTAAGTGTCCAGTTTATGTGTAATAAATCATGTTTTTTTTGGATCAAACATGTAAAATAAGGTCTAGGTAATTTATGCATATGGGTTTTAATCGCTAGTATACTCAATGGCGGAGCTAGCCCCTAATTTCAGCCAGGGCAATATTATCATTGTATAAAAACATACCATGTAGAAAATGTAAAACACTATACATATAATCCTACTTCCATTAAACTCAAAACTCGATAGCTTATTATCATAATTTCATTTTCGCATCATCATTTTACAGTTGAAAGTATAATAACCATTCATGAAATAATAAAATTAGGCTTTCATTGTATTGATTTTATTTTCAGATAGGGCCATAGTAATATTTAAGATAGGGCCTAATATTAGATTTATATATTTTTGTTCTATGATTGAAAATTTTAGCTAGGGCCTTAGCCCAAGCTAGCCAATACCTACCTCCGCCCCTGATTATACTGCATAAAGAAAATTTGGATGAAGGAAATTACCTCGCGATCCTTAATGTACGACCAATTTTTTTCCCTATGGAGGTCGAGAGTACATCGTAGATAAAAAATCTACGTAATTCACACAAGTACTTTTACCACCATTCTATTTCCCTTACAAAACTTGTCATAATTACTTATGTATTTTATCTAAGTATCTTATATATATGCTAACCCAAAATGGTTAGGTTTTCATCTAATCGCCTTGTTGGTTCTTTTTTATCATAAGATAATATATGGATTGAAGATTTCAATACAAAGTGCATCAGTGAGAGCAGTTCAACCGTTTGTCATGCAAAATTAAATAAATACTTTACAGTGAAAGATAGAGATTTTATCAAAATTTTATCTATTTGGTTTATTTTGAATTTTCTGTTTTGAGTTTTCAATATTAATTACAAAATATGAAAAGAGTGGAGGGACGATGGAGAGATGTAAGGAAGATGAACTGGACGACGGAAGGATGAATTGTTTCTCTTGCTTCTGTTATTTTACAAAACACGATAAATGAAAAAAACATTTTCTATTTTGTATGTTAACTTCGTTTTCTAAATTGGTCTTTTTTCACAATATATATGTGATGTGCGTATTTTTGTATGAACGACAATCCAAAACTAAAAACAGCAAACCAACTACAGCCTTAGAATTTGCATAGTATCAAATGCTTGACTATCATTGTAATGACATGTTGAAACCATTGAAATATGGTTATTTCATTTCAAAACATTGTTTTTGATTAAGATATTAATGTATGCTCTTCTTATTGGAATCAATATAATCTCAACAAGTTCAGAAAATCACAACTAAAATTGCGTATACAGTTTGTGCAAAAACCTTTTGCAGTCAAAAGGACAATTTACAACGAACAACTCATTTCCAGGTTTTATATGATATGGTGTTCATATCCATGTTTTTACTAAAATAGTGTTCTTTAATGAAATCTTTGATGGAAATTTTCTATTTTACAAAAAACATTATTTGCAAATTTTTTTTCCAAGTTTGATGGAATATAAGAACAATTCAGTTTGAAATTTAACTTGGTTACATTCATTACTATATAATGTTTATAGTAGACAATTGCTTTAAGTGTTTTTTAATTTGGCAATGGGGGTTATTTATGATGGTGAAATGGGATCCATAGGAAGGATTCCATTTAAAAACACCAATGATTTGACAACAAAAATACGTTGCTCAAATTTTCGTAAAAATGAAGCATATATGCTTTTGGACTTGTCATTTATGAAGAGTAATCAAATATGATAAAATATATTTCTTTTACTTTTTTAACACATAATAATTAGACATATATGAGTCTACGTTTGAGGTGTAAATTGTTCTTTGTGTTCTAATGGAAGTGACTAACAAGGCTATTGTCTAATTAGGGCAACTGGAATTCAAAAGGTTTTGAGATGGGTATAGATGTAATCTTATTTAGACCCGTCAAAATATGACCCAACCCATTAACAGAACTCATTTACCCTACTTATAAATGAGTTAGGTCAACCCATTTATGAATCTTTATTAAACGAGTCATAAATGGGTAACCCATTTACCTATTTATTAAAAACTTAAAATTTGAAAATATAAATTTTGAAAATTTGTTTTTTTAACTCGATAATGCATCTTGTGAATGCACGTTGTAGTTCTCCATGGTGATCAACGTTGTACTTAGCAAATAATATGCTGTATCTCCATATTTGACTCCGACTAGGTAGAAACTATTGTTTTTTTGTTCAAACTGTAATAAATCCTTAATACCAACTCGAAATCAGGTGAGACTTCGATCGATGAACTCCCACCTAAATTACAGACAATATAGAACACTCGGATACTTCATCTCTGAATGCACACTGTAGTTCTCCATGGTGATTAGCAGTTGCACTTAGAAAATAAAAGGCTACATCCCCATATTTGAACTCCACCTAGGTAGAAACCGATATTCTTTTTATCCAGACCGCAATAATTTCTTCATACAAACTCGAAATCAGACGAGACTTCGACCAATGAACTCCCACCTAAATTATGGACAATATGAAACACTCAGATACTTCATCTTGTAAACACATGTTGTAGTTCTCTATGGTGACTAACAGTTGCACTTAGCAAATAACAGATTACATCCTCATATTTGAATTTTGATGTAAATTAGAATTAAATTTTAAAATTTTGATTATTATCGAAATTCAAAATGTAAAAATTAAAATTAGAATTATTTTATATCTTTTTGTTTTTTTATCAGTCAAATCAAATTTAAATCTTTAAACGAGTTAAATGGATAATCCGCTTATTAAATGGGTTGGGTCAAACTGACCCATGTATTAAATGAGTCAAAAAGAATGGATCATAAATGAGTTGGTTAAAATAGATCCAACCCATTTTGACCCAACTCAAACAGTTTACACAAAAGAAAAGTGAACTACTCAATTGAATAAGTCTAGCATCCATCAAAATTCCATATATCAACGCATAATATTACAAGTTATACTAGGAAGAAAATCACGGCTACATACCGGTATAAATGAAAAATTTATAAATTTAGGTCTGTTTTAAAAGCTAATCACGCAAACAGACCATTTTGAAAACTATTTTCAAATATAAATCATTTTTGGTCAAGTCATTGCCACGTTTGACCAAGTTATTTTGAAAACACAGTTATGATATTTTAATCTATTAAAAAGATAATACTATAGAATGGGCCATGGAGATTGAATTGAATTATAGAGCCAGTTTATACCTATACTCGACCCTGCACAAAATTATATGGGATCTGATAACTATGGCCAGTGGGCGAAACTCCAAATCCAGCTTAAAGTATTTTTTACTGTCTGCAGTAAACGACTTGAAAAGCGGGTTTCTCTACAGTGCGGCGACTTTAAGGACGGCGTCGAAGCTAGAATAGGCAAATATTATTTGTCGGAAGGGAAAATCATTGCCCAGAATTAATCTGTGAAAATCCTTTTAGAGCATACGTAATCTGAAAACGGCAAGTTAGGTATGCGTATTGCCTTTTTCCTAAATGCCTCTTTCGTTTGATTGGTCCTGAAATAGTATTGCCATTTATTTATGAGTATAGGTTATCCCAATTCTTGATGTATAATTCGTGTGTTAAATGATGCTATGATATGTAAGGACTAAAATCGCAGTTCAGGAAATATTACAAAGAAAGTGATAATAGACAATGCGCATGGATTTTGGTAACAAGAAGTATAGACTGTATAGTTTCTTCCTATATATTCTAAAAGTGTGCAAACACACAATAAATTAAGCAAGCCCTCTAAATTTACATTTTGATATAATGGCATGCATGGATTTTCCTAAAAGAATATGATAATAATGGGGTTTTTGGGTTTGACAATCTATGCAGGAGGTTGCGGTAACCACCGCTATTACCCCAATTGCAACAGTTGTTGGCATTTATTAAGTTTTATGAATGTTACCGCTACATGGTTCGTTTTTTAAATTTGAATTTTGTTACACGCATATTATCAGTTATATACTTTTGATTGATAAATAACTATAGTTCTAACCTTTTTTTTCATGGACTAGTTTGTTTATTAATAAAATAAACCAGCATGAACATGTTAGTGGTGCATGAAGGGACATATCACCTGTGTACATATTATTCCTCTATCCTGGATTACTAAAATGCACACTTCTTTGTGAAATATCATACACAAAATTATGCATGGTTGGTACGGTGTACCGTAGTTACCAAAATATTTAATCGTTGCCCTAGTTGTTACTGTAATGGATGGTAACGGTATGAGCGGTCGATGGTGTAACCATAACGAACCTAAATCTATTTTTCCCATTTATCTATAAATCGATTTGTAATTAGTTTTGTTTTTATGGTTTTTTGAAAGTTTTATTTAACTTGAAAACATGGACATGGCATAAGGGACGAGTCATGATTTTTGCCGCTCCAATGGCACATCAAATGATTTCTCTAGATATATAATAAATATTTATTTTATTTATGTAGAAATTGTAGTCTAAGCATCTTGAAGGCAAGAAATCAATATGTATGCTCAACATGTTGAATATGCTTACATAGTTTTGTTGTTTAATTTAGTTTATCATATGATATCGTGGCACCTCAGCAAAATGCAACCAACTAATTTTGATGTCTTCACGACTATTTCTTGTGCTTAATCTTATTGGACGAACTAAGTAACTAGTCATTTTCCTAAATGTGCATTCAAATGCACATTATTATGATACAAAAGTAATTGTTCAAATATGTGATACAAGTACATGATTTTGACATTGTCATAGAAAGTTGCCTTTTGTTGATAGAATAAATTGTTTTGCCAACAAATCTTAGTTCCATCGACAAAAGACTACGAAGAAAAACATTAGACCCTTCCATGGGCTTATATTTTTGTAAGATTGTTAATTTGTTTAGGGAAGTATGAAAGTAGTATTTCACATCCATTAATTAGGAAAATTATTGGAAACTATATTTGAATAATATCTTTTAACTAATACATATGTAGCATACATGCATGTGTGTGTACGCACACATGGACAGACACACATACATATGCATTACATACATATGCGCACACACGCATGACACACACACATATTTATGCACACAAACATATATACATACAACATACATCCACACACACAATATATATATACATACAACATACATCCACACACACAATATATATATATATATATATATATATATATATATATATACTGCAAGGATCAGCTACACCTCATTTCCGCTACATCCCTATCCCTTGGATTTTAACCATATATTCTGATTTAAATAATATACCTTCTCTGTTTTGCCAGCTCATTATAATATTTAAATCAGAATGTGTGGTTGAAATCAAGAGGAATAGAGGTGTAGCCGATACTTGCCCATACACACACATATATGTATGTGTGTGTACACACACACATGTGTATATGTATGTATATATAGAGGGAGAGAGAGACGACTACCTCATTAAGCTATTTTAACATTAAATACATATGGAAAGTGTCTTAATGGATAACAACGATCGCATTGTCAAGGGATAAGACAATTTTATAAGGATTGTTGAAGTTTCTAAAGGACTAGTGCACATAATTCTTTTGTTTTTGTTTCCATGTTTTATATTTTTATTTTTTATAACTATTACGTATAGTTGATCTTGAGTGGAAGAAGTTTTAATTTTTGAATTAGATCTTCTTCACACATCTTAATAAGAAAAGAAATCAAAGACTGAGAGATTGAAGAGAAGTAATAGTGGCATATTAAAGTGCATGGAAGACTTTTCGTTCAATGAATCTTCAAAATGATTTGAAAACGAAGGGAGGAGCCATATATGCGTAGTGGTATATAGTTAACTAGTGATAACAACTATGGATCAAAAGGGACAGGATCAATCCGACAATGTTTCAAAAAAATATTGTTTCATACATGGTACATATGTATAAATTTTATAAAACTGATTTTTATTTTAAAAAATTGTCCATAATAATTTTGTTATTTAATTAAAATTATATAGATTTCTTTTAGTTGCTTGCTACTACCATCATGTTAATTCCTAGAACAATGACTTTATATGAAAACAGAACAGTGATCCTTCGCAAAATATAAATATCCAACAGCTCGCTTATCATAAACCCAACACCTAACCACTTAACTATGTACTAAAGATGCAACAGACAAATTCCATTTTGACATAATTATAATCCAACATATTAATCCAAAATGCATTTCATCAATTTCCATTATCATTTCATCTAGAACCCAATTCGTCAAAATGAGAGCAATCCAACATATATAAAAATACAGCGTTTAGTTTGATCCTAACTTTATTATTATTGTTGTTATTATTTAGAAAGAGAGTAATCTAAAATGCATTTCATCAAGGATCAACCACTTCCTCATCACACAAACTTGATCTTTAATCCTTATTTTTTTCTTTCTTGTAACTATTTCCTCGTCATGCGTTCTACTACAAGATGTGCTTTCAAAACTTTAATGCAATGTGCATCTTCCTCACGCTGTATTTTCAACCTATCTATCTCATCCTAAACACCATATCTATATTTTGTATTAAAATTGTATAGATCTAGGATACTTGATAGCATTAGCTAGAGAGCGATATATATTTAATACTATGTATAGATATGATGTTGATCAATTAGGAGGAGGAGATAGACAGACTAAAGGGGGCAGCGGGAGGAAGTCTGGAGACCACAACGTGTAGAAAGACTTAGGATGAAGGACAACTACAACAAAAAAATTCTGCGACTGAAGACCAAGCTTTTGTGTTAAAGGATGTGGTTGATAATTAATGAAATGCATTTTTGGTTTACTCTTTTATTTTTAAACATAAATGTATTAAATGGATCTCATACTAAATGCTTTTTTTAATATGTTAGATTACTCTCAATTTGATGAAATGCATTTTGGATGAAATATGTTACATGATGTATATTGGATTTTGGATGAAATGCTTCTGGAAATTGGTGAAATCCATTTTAGGTTACTCTCATTTTGGATTGTATATGTTCGATTATAATCATGTTAGGATGCAATTTATCCGTTGCATTTTTAGTTTATAGTTAAGTGGTTATGTGTTGGTTTAATGATTTTTAATCGGTTGTGAAATATGTTTTAATATATATCAAGTTACATAGGATAAGTGAATTGTCAAATACTAGAGGTTTATATTTGTGAATGATTTCTGTTTTGACATAAAGTCGTTATTCTAGATACTAAAAATGATTTGAAAATGGTTGTAGCAACTAAAAGAAAAATGGATGATTTTAATCAAATCACATGATTTTGAACATTTTTTTTAATAATAATAAGTACAAAGTATACATATGTACCAAATATGTAACCATAATTCCTCAATGATTGTATATATACTAGTGATTGCTCAAGTAACTAAACTAAAGGACCGTGACGAGTTAATCACAATATGGGATTATTTTTCAGGACCTATATATTACTTTCTCTCCTGCGCTCAAGGACTGCAAATTTTTCTCATGCATTTCTAGGTCATGGTCATACTTATAAAAGCTAATTGCATAAGTTTGCATATAAAAAAATAACAGCTATGTAATTTAAGCTCCAATTGGACTGGTGCTAGTAACAATCAACAAATTAGTTATAAACTTCAGTACATAAACAATACTGTTTTAAAGTTTCTGTTCTAAAATATTTCCTCTTTTACATATAGGTAGGTCATTCTCAACATACGGTGCTATGTTAAGAATGGGATTTCTCTTGAAGAAATTAACAGGCTTCAGGCCAAAACTTGAAGACACAGTTGGCATTATAGGATAATCTTCTTGACAAGGGATATGGTGAAACCCCAAAGTGTACCAGAGAACAATGTCTTCGTTCTCTATGCTTCGGTCCCTGCCATTGGAAAATAACAAATTTAAGAAGACTAATCTCATCTGGCGAAAGCTTAGTTTACTTCCGTCAGAATTCTGGTTTATTAGCCAGTGATCAAATTATAGTATGATATAAAAAGTTGTCTCAAAGTTGAGGTCGTGGTGAAAATGTTTTAATTTATGATGTGATTGCTACTGAATATGATATTGATTGAAGGATTTTGTTAAAATTTTCTTAGATATAAGTTGAAGATACCTATTGGACCAAGTTGCAAGAGTATCATCTCCATGGCTTTGATAAGCAAATAAACCACCTGCCCACTGTTCGCCACGCTTGTATGGAGTTACCCAAATCTAATAATTGTAAAGGTTACAAAAAAGAAGGTTACTTTACTTGATATTATATTTATTAGTTTAATTATAAAGTCATGAAAGATTTTATACTTGATTATTAGTGAAAGCAGCTCTAACTTGTGGTGGATCATCAAGATCAAGCAAGCTAGCAGCTGTAGCTGAAGGAACTATTCTATATCCCGTCGGATTTCCCACCTTCGACTTCTGCAGATTGTTAATAATATGAAACTCTGAAGGATCATGCAGTGTAAGTTTAATTTGAGCTTCTTTCTCAGTCTTTGCGATTTGCTTCACAATTTTCATGTAACTCTTTCTTGGGGATTCCACTTCTGTAGTTTTTTGCTTTATCATATGAACTTTAGCAAATGAATTGTTGCTTGACCCATCAATATCCATGTCTAAGTAAAACGTGATGAAATGATCATGCACTACTCCAATGAGGTTTTCATCAAGTAATGTTCCATATATGTCTTCTAGCTCGGGAATTTGACTTGTATTTTTATAGATTGTGCCTTTGACCATTAACATGCCACTTAAACTGACCTGTTAGTTTTATACCGAGTGATTAGTAAATAATATATATAAAAGTAATCAATATCTTGATGCTAATTGAATATCAGATCAGAACTTATAAAATAAATGGATAAGACCAGGCTTCTTCTATTTGGTACACGATGTTGATCAGTATGTTATCTACTTTTAAATATTGACAAAGTAACTTGATCAATATATTACATAAGAATTTGGTTGTGCAAGGTGGTAAAATTTTCGTTTGAATATGCTAAGTTTGTTACTTTTTAGATTTTAATAATGCATATTCTCACCTAACATGTCTCTGAATGTTAAGATTGATTTTTTAAACCATGTTAAAAAGTTAATATGTAGATTGTACCTTGATCTCGATGAGTCCATCTGCTTGGAATTCCCAATCAAGAATGTAGTCATAGTTGCCTACTGATGCAGCCATTCTAGCCACCAAGGTTACCTTTGGTCTGGACTCACGAATCTGAATATGGAAAAAAATTGATACAATAAAAGAAAATATTTAAATGGATTAATTCAATAGATTGATTACTATACAAAAGATAATACCAGCGTATGATTCTGGAATGTTCACAACTTTAAGACTATCAGTTATATGTTATAACTCTCCTGGTCCTAGTCTTATACTACATAATATAATATCTTTCTATCAGATTTGATTATTGATGAAACCCTAATATTAAAGATATATAACTCATTATTTATGTGTATATTTCTAATATGACCATCCAACAAATTAGAATATCAGTATTTACACATTAGTACCATGATAATCCTAACTTTGGATTTTAAAACTTCATAATAATTTGATCTCTGTAGTTAGGCATATTTATGAAATAGCACAACATATTTAATTTTACATGCGTGGTCACACATTTTTATTTTTTCAACACTTTTCAGTTGTGATCGTGAAGTTGGAAGCAGCCAATGAAACATTTGATGTCCGTTAAGGTCTAGGAAGTTAGGCGAATGCCATGATACACTTTTTGCTAGAATATATTGATGGATATATGTGTTAAGTAGGTCTTTAAACTTGTATGCATTTCATAGTGTTGAATCATATATTGGAACAATGAAAGTAAGGGGTACTTACTTCCATATTATCAATCAATGGTTCTGAATGCCTCCATGCAATTCCTCCTTCATATTTCTCAAATACACAGATGATATCCTTCCTTACAAAAGGAGATCCATCATAGCTACTGAATACAGCATCCATATAATAAGCATTGTTAGGACAGTCGTTTAATCTAACTAAAGGCATTGCCATCATGCCAAGGCCATATTCCCCTGCATCCACATACGATTTAAAATACCACCCTTCAGTTGGGTCCATGTATGGCACAAACAACTCTGATGCCATCCCTTTGTACAGTACATCTCTCATTTCTCCACTGTTAGGGTCCATAATTTTGGCACGTGAAACTATTAACCCAGCACGTGCATCGGGTTTCAAGTGAAATTCCCATCCTGCCCATTTTATCATATGTCCATTTATTTTGAAGCTGCTTCCTTTTGCTTGCTCCATTGACATTGGATTTACTGGTAATCCATGGTAATGTGAGTATTTTTCGTCTTGTTTTATGGTACTATATCGGTAATCAGTATCATCGTTTTGTGAGACTGGAGTAGTTATGTGCTTGTTCATGATTTTAATGATCTGATTTGCATCTAAATCGACCAAGGCAGTTAAGCCTTCAATTGGACGCATGTAAAAATTTGCTGAGTTTTGCAACACGAAGCATTGGACCTTCACTAGCCTGTATATGTCATTGTATTAACTTAATATTTGCTTTTATCGTTGTGCTGTAATAGGAATACAAATTTTTTTTGTATTGTCTAGTCTACTAAGTATAGCTTTGTAGCCAAAGGATTAAGATATTTAACTATTATTAACAATAGGCATAAACCCCTATTCTGGTACGTATTCATATTACTCACAATTGTATGAAAGGAATTATACCACTAGCACAGATCAGCGAATATAAGACAATTACTAGTGAATAGTTAAATGGAAAATCAATTTGGTTATGGGGAATGAAAAATAAGAGGAGAATTGTGGAGAAGAATAAAATTGCTAGAGAGAAAAATATTTACACATATCTATATTTTAATAAAAAGATATCACCGGTTATTCTAGAAATACCCTTCATTTTCTTTTCCCGCCTTTTGAAACAAACAAATCTCAAATCTCTCTTGTTGTAATTCTTCTATCAAATGTGGAAAACTAGCAAGAGCAAGATTAGTGAAAATTTTATATTTGCTATCTTCTACGGAGAATACATTGTATCGTTTTCAATCTAAATACATACAAATATTAATATTAATTTTGTTCAAATAACAAAAAAATATAAAAATAATCATTAATAAGAAAATCATGTTTGGTCTGTGGAATACTGGAAACTATTATTTAGACCATGATACATTTCATTTCTAAGCAGTAGTGTTGAAAAAAAAAACGACAAAACACCATGTACCTTTATATACTTGATTTCTTTAGGTTCTCTTTACATACAGTGCAAAGGTAAAAAAATTGAAGTGGATGTAACAATTTTCGAACCGTACAGTAAAAAAGAGAGAGTTAAATACTGACTTATGCAGCAATGAGGAAACAAAAGATAGTGCAACAACTATTGAAAAGCACTATTGTGTAATTGTGTGCCATCTATTATTCATCATTGCACACAGGGCAAGAATACATTGATAATAACTCAAAGATAAATGTAGTACGAGAGATTTGACAAAATGTGACTATAACCCGCATGATAATAGCATCAAGAAATGATAAGGAAAAAAATAAACAAAAATTCTTTCGTTTGTATAAAGAAAAGGATTTTTTTATTTGAGCTTGTCTTGTAGACTAATCACGGTTTTAGACCAGTTTTGAAACTATTTACAAAAATTGACTAGTTTTGGCTATGTCAGCGTCAAGATGGTGAAACACAACGGGCGACATTTCAAATGCCGCATATTGTGTTTTTTTTAACCCACAGCCAACGACTTTTGAAAAGTCGCCAACGATGTTTTGGTTTAAAAACACATGAGCGGCTTTTGAAATGTCACCAATAGATGCTATTCGAAATGGCATCTATTTTCCTGATCTTGTATAACAGCGCCCTCCCTTCTCTTTCCTCACTCTACCAAACTTCATTCACAAAAACCCAATACTCTCCCTTTTATATTTTACTGAAATTTCTTACCATGTGCATAAAAAGAATCAAAACTTGTGTTTGAGTAGATCTAGTTTAAGAATAGCAACATCTCCTTATTTCAGATCAATCAAAGTATGAATTTCTAAGCCCTAATATTTTGGTCGATTTGTAAATGAAAATTTCGTAATGTTGTATCCATTGTTATTGTAGAACGGCTTCTAATTTTGTTCCAACTACTTGCTATTTTGATCGTGAATTGGTTGTTGATGATCAAATGTGTGAAAAGTATATCGATGGTTCTTACAAACCGGCGAAAGTTCGTAAATGCTCTAACTTAGAATAATTAAAAGAATCGGTTTAAAAGAAACAAAGATAAAATCGAAGGAGTTTGATGTTGATTTAGTTTGCAATTGGCCAACTGAATCCGGATCTAAAGCAATAAAAATTCTTGACGATGACGACGTTGAATTAATGTTTTCAGCCGTAACTAAATCCATAGAGTTGTTTGTTAAAAAAAATAAAAGGCCGACAGCAGAACAACCTGTATCGGCACATGTAGTTAACTATGGTATTAAAGATTATTTTAGAATAAAAAACAACCTTTACACGGTTAAGTTTGCAAAAAAGCTTGAAATTTAGGGTTTCCACTCAGCCATGGGAGAAAACCAAAATCCTCACAAAAATATCTCAAAATTCTTCGAATCAAGTTCTCAAATCAGACCATCTGAAGTTTCTCACATCAGAAAGCCATCGGGGAGAGTTGTCATTGATAATGATGGATTCCAATTGGTCCAATCCAGACTGCAAAAGAGGAGAGATGCCAAGAAAAGTCAGGAGTTGACACCAGCTTCCAATAAAGACATTCTGAAGGGTAAAGATGGTCAGAAAACCACAATTCCACAATCTAAAAAGGGAAATCCGATGTCACAACAGAGAAAGCCGGCGGCCTTCTCACTGAACAAGGAGTAAAGCTGAAAAACATGGATAGATATTGTAGCAGAGCAACCTCAAGAACCAATGGAGGATGAGTGCAATCTTAAGCATATAGCACCAATCACGATCAATAACAAGAAGTATGGCCTGGTTAATGAAGCAGTTTGTAAAAGAACAACTGAATGTTGGAATAATTCAGTTCTTGTATATGTGGTGGGTACCAAACCATACTACTTGTACTTCAAATTTTATATTCATCAATTCTGGAAACCAGTAGGTGAATTTGAAATTTATTCAAGAGAAAACAGTTTCTTCCTCGTGAAATTCAAAGAAACTCAAGCTTGCAACTCTATTTTGAAAAATGGTCCATTTTTCTACAATGACAAACTCATCATAATGAGAAGATGGTCTGAAACTTTAAAAATGGACAGAGATCTATCAACAACAATGCCGATTTGGGTGAAATTACCCAGTGTGAATCTGAAACTTTGGGATCGTGAGGCGTTTAGTGTTATGGCTAGTATCATTGAGAAACCCATTAAATGGATGCAGCCACAACTATGAAGACAAGATTGAATTATGCTCGTCTCCTTGTTGAAGTGTCTGCAAATGATGAACTTCATGAAGAAATTAATCTTACCTTGTACAATGGTGAAAATATAATTCAAAAATTTGAATATGAATGGGTTCCATCAAAATGCAATGTATGCAAGTGCTTCGATCACATCAGAGATCAGTGCAATCCGAAACAAGCATGGATTCCTAAAATTTGTAATCAAGAAATTCAAGAAAGTGAATCTGATAGACAATCTACAGATCCAAAATACAGAGGAGTCACATAAAGAGCTAATCTCATTTGGTGAAAGTGATCGAATCAACCAAGAAAGTATCATTTCCAATCATAGGGAAAATCTAACGAAGCTCACTGATCAAGAAGATCAGATCCTTGCCGAGGAAGTTCATCTTTTGAAGTTGTATAAAGAAAACAAATCAAAAGAAAACATTCAGAGCAGTTTAGAAGAGGGACAAAATAATATAATGGTGTTTGAGTCTGAAACCCCTCCTGTTTCAAATCCATGTTTAATTACAGACAATAATGATACAATAATTAATAAAGCCCCTCAGCAGTGCAAATACCAGGATGTGAATATGATCATAGAGAAAGCCCCTCCACCAGAGCATGTTGCAGTAGTCGATGATAGGGAATGCACCGACTCAGCTCTGCCTCACATTACTGGCAGTTTGATATCTCACCGATTCAAGTTCCAAAAACAGAGAATAATGTTAGAATTGAATCAGAAATGATGGATACTGCTGATCAATTTGATATTTCAGAGCTGCACATCCCAAAAGTAAAGGCAGTTGGTAAGAATAAGGGTAATAAAGAGAAAAAAAACTTTCAAACAGAAGTACATTTCAATTAATCCAGAATGGGATGAAATGACTACTAGACTTAAAGCTGAAAGTGTTGAAAACAAAAGAAGAGGTAAGGACACTACCGTGTCAGGTACAATCTAAATCTTCCTTTCCTTTTACCATATATTATAATGTCTATTCCTGCCTGGAATGTGAGATGAATGAATTCCTTTGCTAAACAAACTGATATTGTATATATGTTAAGTGTTTATAAGCCCTCTATTATAGCCCTTATTGAAAACAAATTGAATGATGAAAATTTTGAAAAGTTTTGTTTAAAACTGTCTAGCAATTGGAAATCAATTAATAATAATGATTGTGGTTGTAAATGTAGAATTTTAATTATTTGGGATTCCAATGTTTGGACAAATATGAATATTAGCAAAGATAAACAATATATAGACTGTCAGTTTAAAAATATTGGGGGTTTCTTTATGCAAATCACTAGTATTCATGGTAGTAATCTTGAAAGTGAGAGAAATGGTATGTGGTGTAGACTAAAGGCTTTGAATCTAATTTATAATTTTCCTTGTCTTATTATGGGTGATACACAGTTTTGCATACCTCTGAAAAATTTGGGGGTAATAAAATTCCTCAAAGCAAATTAGATAAGTTAAATAAATTTTTACTTGAGACCGGTCTTTTAGAACCTTATATAAGTGGTAATAAATTCACATGAAAATCTGGTTTGAAAAAAATATTCATTGTAAACTGGATATGATTTTGATTAACAAAGATTTTCAAACATTTTTCCTAATTTTACTTGCAGCACACTTGAACAAAATACTAGTGACCATACTCTTTTACTTATCAATTTTTTTCAAAATGTAGATTTTGGGAAAAAAGTTGCTCCTTTTAGATTTAAAAATGGACGAGTTTTAGATGAAGATTATAAAGTTCTTGTGGAAGACTGCTTTAATTTTTCTTGTAATGGTACTAAGCAGTATCAGTTTAGTATGTTTTTGAAAAATGCTAAAAATAAACTTAAATACTGGAATAAAACTAATAATCAGAATAAAAACAAGATGGAGTTGCTGAGAAAGGAAGGGAAAATGTTACAAGATCTTGCTGATAAAAATCCCGAGGATGTAAATATTATTAATTTTTTTACTAATCAGAAAAACCTTTCTACAGAGTTATATATAAATACAGTTAATGCTAAACAAAAGACAAAGGTAGATTGGCTTACTCTAGGTGATGACTGTACAAATTTTTTTCCTGCTAAAATGAGCAGTAGAAAACATATTAACAACATAGGCAATGTTATTGACAATGTTGGAAATCTCTCCAATTCATATCATAAAGTTGCTAAAGATGCCGTTGATTTTTATGAAAAGCTATATTTTACTGAATTTAATGAAACTAATTTTCCTCAAATTGGTTGTAAAAATATTTTGAATGGGAATGCTTCAGAAATATTACTTGCTCCTGTCACAACTGAAGAGATTAAATATGTCATTTTTAATGCTGGAGATAATAAAAGTCCTAGTCCTAATGAGTTTAATGCAAAATTTTATAAGAGTCACTGGGACAAAATCAAGGGTCAACTTTTTGAAGTTATTAATGAATTCATGGAAAAAGGCAAAATTCTTAAGAGCCTTAATCATACTTTTATTACTTTAATACCCAAAAATAAAAACCCCACTTGTATTGGTGACTATAGACCTTTTTCTTGCTGCAATTTTATTTACAAAATTATTGCTACTATATTAAGTAATATAATAAAAGTGTTTTTGCCTTTTGTCATTTCAGAGAATCAGAGCGCCTTTATGCCGGGTAGACTTATTTATGAGAACTCTCTTTTATCACATGAAATGATAAGAAAATTTAATACTAAGAATGGAGATAATGTTTGTATTAAAGTAGACTTGCAAAAAGCTTATGACAAAGTAAATAGATTTTTCATTTATCATATCATGAGATGTATGAGCTTCCCTATTAAGTTTTGTGATTTGATTTTTGAATGTATTAATACTCATACTTTTTCTATACTTATTCAAGGTAAATCAGAGGGTTTCATCAAAAATAATAGGGGTATTAGACAAGGTGATACGCTATCACCTTATCTGTTTACTATGGTTATGAAGTATTTTTCAATCTTAATGAAAATTGACGCTATTAAGGGTAATATTACCCCAATAAATAGGGTTCAACCTTGTATTAATCATCTTATTTATGCAGATGATCTTATGGTTTTTTGTTAAGGCTAACAGAGTTAATGCATAAACTATTAATTTTTTTGTGAATGTTTGTATTAATATGCAGGGCTACAACTTAATGAATGAAAAAGTAAAGCATACTTCAGTACGTACAGTAGGTATAAAAAGGAAGTTTTAGATTCTTTAAATATTGCTGAAGGTAGCCTTCTTATTAAATATTTGGGTTTGCCTTTATTTGTTAATCGGATTAAAGACTCTGACTGTTCTATGCTCATTGAAAAAATTCAAGAGAGAATAGAAACTTGGTCATGTAAACTATTATCTATTGCAGACAGAATGGAACTCATTAAAACTGTTATATATGCTATTATTTTGTATTGGTTACAAACATATCATATTCCAGCTGCATCCATTAGAAAAATAGAAAGTAGATGTGCCGACTTTTTATGGAGGGGAAAATATCATAAAATTAGTCGGGATAAGGTCTGTAGGCCTAAAAAAGAAGGGGGTTTTGGCATTAGAAGCACGAATGATCTTAGTTTAACTTATCATTTGAAGTTATTTTGGAGATTTATTAGTGCAGACTCATTGTGGGCCAACTGGATGAGATGTAAATATCTCAAGAATGGTAATTTTTGGAATATATTGCCAAAAAACAATCAATCTTATGCCTGGAAACAAATTTTAACATGCAGAAAAATTGGCAAATCATTACTAGAAAGAAAATTTAAACTTGGTGAGGAAACTAGTTTATGGTTTGATCCCTGGTTTAAAAATGAATCTTTCATAAATAAAGTAAGATGTTACAATTTAGTCGTTTGTGGTGGTTCTAACGCAACTGTGGCAATGATCATTAAGGATAATCAGTGACAACCACATTTACATTCAATTACTAATCCACATAAACATGACATTTGCAAAATTCCTTTAGATCTTACCGCTGACAGTGGCCATTGAGAATGGACAGCTAACAACAAAGGGAAGTTCTTTTTAAAAAATACTTGGGAGGTTGTTAGAAATAAACTGTCCAATGTCGAGTGGTATGAGTGCATATGGAATAAAGTGAATAATCTCAAGGTGACATTCTGTACCTATTTTGCTACTAATAACAGACTGCCAACTTGGGACAGAATTAATAAATGGAGTAATAAAACAAATTCACTTTGTTCCTTATGCAATTTAGTAGATGAAAGTGCTAATCATCTGTTTTTAGTGCAGTTACTCTTATTACATCTGGAACCGCATTCAAACTATACTGAGTATTCCTAGCAATGGAACTATGGATCTCAAGCAAGCAATTCTATATATCAACAACAAATTTAAGTCAAAATCTATTGAAAGAGATTATGCTCATATCATGATTACTACTGCAGTCTTCCATATATGGAAAGAAATAAATTACCGTAAAGCTAGCTTAAATAAAAAGCAAAGATGGTTACTTATCGAGACGGACAACGGAATTATCCTCCAAAAGTCAAAGAAAAAAGTTAAGGATCAAACCAAGTTTGCATTTTTAGCCGATGATTGGAGCAGAGAAGCTGACAACAAGCATATAGAGCATTTTTATCTCACTCGAAAAGCTTCCAGTTTAACAGCAAGGCATTGAAGTCAGAGTGGTAGATCGCGATCCAAATCTCTGTTGTGCTTCTTTTCTAGAGAAGGAATCAACAAATCTAAGTCGCGATGACCTCAGATCTGCTAATGCTTCTTCTATCTCTTATTATCAAAAGCAGATTAATTATAACAGAGAAATTGATGGGATGAGAAGATGTTTTAACGATTGTTTATCGTATTGGAAGAGAGGGGAAGCTAGCGGAGTAAAGGAATGAGGCAGAAGATTGAAGAAGTAGAAAATCGCCTCTCCGCCATTAACAAGCGTTTGCTTTTAGAGAATAGTTTTAGTTTATGTCGGCGCAAATAACCCTAACTAGGGTTATGTAATGTATTACTGATGGGTTGTTATTTTACCCGTCTGTTTCTACCTGTTGGGCTTAGCCTGTTTAACTCTCTTCAAAAAAGAAAGATTATTCTAGAATAGTGGGGACCATAGACATAAACACTACTCAAGGAATTGTGTCTTCTAGGTACAGTAATCCGCGTATGAATGTAGCGAACTATGGACATCAACAATTTTTTTTGGATATCCCCCCTTTCATGAATTATCAGCAAAGCGTACAATTTAGCTATCCATATCCGACACAGAATAGTTTTGCTTATATGAGTCAAAGGTAACACATATTTGGTAATCTTCTTATATCATATTATATTCATTGTATTAGAGTTGATACTAAATTTTAATTTTCATCTGTAGCTTTATTCCACGGCAACATGCGATGCAAAATAGTGCTGGACCATCGAATAGCCGTAAGTATTGTCCAATGCGGCCCACACCCGCTGAATTATACCATATAAGCCAAGAGTGTGTTTTTTTGGTGATGCTAATTAATTGTGTTGATTTTGTAACCGTATTAGAAATGTCGTATATTTATATTGCATCTTTTCGACACATGATGTTAATATACAGTTGAACATTCAATCAACAAATGAATTAGGGATTCCAAATGTATCTGATGACGATATAGATATAAATGTTGATGTAGATGTACACTCCGATCCCGATGTTGATAACAAGACCGTTGTCACTAGACCGGAGAATGATAGGACATGGATCGATAACATGCAAGTAACAATGAACTATTAAATTATGATTTTGGAGTTGAAGACAATGGTTGTGGAGATAGTGATGAACCAGACATGGAGATACCTAACAACATGATCAAACTGTGCTTCTAAAGGGACTTTCGACTGTAAGTTAAAATTGGATTTCAATAATCGAAGATTATATTTTCCAACCATGAAACTTTTGCCTGCATTTAAAGAGCATACTCAAGTCCCCTACGATACATTGATGGATCTATCCACTGAAAGAAACTAAAACTGTCGAACATTTTATGCCACACATAACGTGGACATCGTATAACCCATGACATGTATTCTTTTTATTTCTGCACACGATCACATCACATGTAACTTCACGGTGACACCATTTCAGTGGGGTGCTCTTTAATAGCTTTTTTTTTGCGCTTCGTCGATCTATCCACACAAGGCTCTTTTTCGTTGACGTGTCTTGTTTCATTATCACCGACTATGGCGGGTAACGAACAACTAATTTGGAATCAACGCAAACTTCTTTACCCGACTTACGCTCAATTGACTCAATATTCATTTGAGTTTCGGGTAAAAGGCCATAATGTTGGGAATGTTGTGATAATTGAGCTTCGGGTACAAATTCAACATCATCCACATTGACATTACAATTAAACTTCAAATTACCACCATATTTCATCTAAGTCTTATGGTCAATTTCTGAGTTATCCATAGCAACTAAACACAAATAACAACTTTTAACAACAAACATTAAACAAATGGAAATCAACTTTAATTATTGAAAATTAACTTAGACTGTGAAGCAAATTTACTAAAATTAAACAATTTAGATGAGAAAAGAAATAGAATTGTACAAGAGAAGAGTGGTTATGGTTCTTTGGTTCTGAGTTTGGTAAATTAGACATAAGAAGAGAGAGGAAGAGTGTGTTGTGTTATCATCATAAGTCACTCCAACTATGTCGAAACCTAAAAGAATACATAGGAAGGATTTATGAAGAATGATAGCAATAACAAGACCTTTCGAAAGAGTCGAAGGGATGCTTTTGCAAAATATTCAATGAGCAACGGACTTTCGAAGAGGTTGAAGGGGAACGAGACTACCCTTTTGCTTCGGTTAACCCATTTCGAAACAGTTGGTTCCGCATGCATAATGAGATTTCGTATGAGTTAAAAGCACATTTCGAAGGTATCAGATAGCAAGCTTCCGCATATGCACCAAACCTTTCGAATTAATGGGCTTCGCCAGTGTTTACCTTCTGCAGAAGAACATTTAGCCAAAGCGACCCCTTCGAAAGCATAAATCAGCCTTTCGAATCGGTTAAAACCTTCCACGAATAAGAACTCACATATGACCAATATTACTTCCTCAAATACCAAAAGATGGAGGTTCCGATTTAATCAATGGAAATGCTTTCGAAAGATACCTTTGGCAACTAAGCTTTCTACCATGCCTTAAGTCATTCGAAGCCCCGAGGATACACCTTTCGACAGTGTCGAAAGCCAACATCCTTTTCTACTTACACAACACATCAACAACAAGGTAGGAAAGCTAAATGGATTTCAACTCGATGGTAGTCGATGATTTCGTATCGATCGGGATGGAGCGTAGCAACATACTTCGAATCGATGTTGTGCGTATCGATCAACATTGGACACTTCGAATCGATACGAACAGAGGCAAAGTCGATGGGTACGAACATAAGGGAAGCCGAAGGATACGAAGAAGACTGGGAACATTAACAGATGGATGCGAATAAATGATTAGAAAGCCTGGATGCGAACTAGAAATATGGATGGTTTAAAGGAGGAAACGTTCAACACGGCATGGAAAGCGGATCGAACCTTGAAGATAGGGCCACGTCATCGCCAAGCGCGTGCAGGGTATCGATGCGATCGAGTATCGATGCGAAATGGATCGATTCGAACAGAACGTCACACGAGCTCTACATTTCGTATCGATCATATCTCCTAATCCACAAGTCCAAATGCTATGAAATTTTCATAGGAGCTTAGCACGTGCTAAAGAATGTCCACGCCAAATTTCGACTCCATTGAATGAAATCTTGATCGATATGAAATCCGTTCGTATCGATCACGGATCGTGCCGAAACTTCACGGGCTTGGTCGCGCGGGCCTACTCACGTGCCAGAAGGAGTCTCCCGAGATCTGAGCGAAATATCAGCCTCCTACACCTATAAATAGCACCCCGGAGCCAACAGAAAGGGGGATCTTTTTCTTCTTTGAATTCTCCAACGCTCAGACTCTGCCGGATCCAGCTCTAAACTCCATTGCTGCTGCTGCTAACGAATTTCACTGCTGTAAATCATTATTATCTGCTGTAATCCGCTGTAATCAGGGAAGAACATCAATAAAAGATTAACTTTTGGAGTGGACGTAGGCCAGAGATAGCCGAACCACTATAAATCTTGTGTCTCTGTCTATTTCTCCCCGTTTTAAGTTTATTACTCTTCACCTTTTATCCTCAACATTACTTAGATCTATGATCTGTGATTATATATTGCTGATTTGTGTTCATACACTGGTGCTTTCACAACATTTGGGGTTTGTGACCAATTTTAGCGCAAACACTTTGGTGCTTTCACCGAGAAACAACTAGCGCCCGCTATAACTAATTTGGAGTTCAGATCTAAAGAGCTATGACAAGGCAATCAAGTAGAAGACAAAGAGCGGAGAGAAGCCAACAAGGGGGAAGTCAAGAGGCATCCTCTGGAGCTGGAGAAGGACAAGCTTCGATCTATATCACCAGGGACGAAATGGAGGCTATGGCGGATTCAATTCATGACAGGTTGTTGAAGAGTCAACAAGAAATGATACAAAACTTCTTTGATCAGATGAGAACAGCAGGAACAGCTGGAGCTTCAGGAGATCAGATCCACAGAACAGGAGCAGAAGGCCCAAACAGGCAAATGAATGGAGCAGCTCAACAAGGCACAACCCCTGATCAGCACACCACTGCTAATCTGGATGGATCCGGACATGGGGGCACCCCACCCGGTAGGGCTGTAAATTTTGTTCGACTGTCCGATGTCCGTTCGCGTCCGTGGCCGAAATACGTCCGTCCGAGTTCGTTCGATTTTCATTTAGGACATGAATTAGGACAGCAAAATTTGTACGAAAAAAAACCTTGTCCGACCGATGTTCGTTCGAATTCGTCTGAATTCGTTCGAATTTCTTATAAGTCGGTATATCCATTATGTTCTTCAAAATATTTATGACAAATGTTTGGTTGGCTGATTAAGTAAAGATCATTAAAATGCTTATTCTTCAGTATATATACTGATAAAAATAAAATAATTGGTAGAAACTATATTAAAAATATAAAATATGAAGTAAATAGCAATGTTCGTCCGTGTCCGTCCGAGTCCGTGATCGAAAAACGTCCGTCCATGTCCGTCCGATTTTACTTAGGACATGAATTAGGACAACAAAATTTGTCCGATCATAAATCTCGTCCGGTCCGATTTCATTTAGGACAGAAACTGAACACACCTTCGTCCGGTCCGGTCCGACCGATTTACACCCCTACCACCCGGCAGCAATGGACCAGTTCATGGAGGAAGTCCAGTTAACACCACACAACAGGATGCTGGCAGGAATGTAGGAGTGCAGGATGAGGAGTACGTACCAGAATTCCCTCGGGGACTCGGGGGGCAACCATTGGCAGACAAAGCAGGATTGGCTGAGATTATCAGGCGAACTATGCGCGGAGGTTTGACGAACAGAGATCTGGAAGGAGTAAACAGGAGTCCGTTTACTCGTGACATCAGAATGGCTCGGAATCCACCAGAATTCAAGCTACCTACGGTAGAAGTATACAATGGAAAAGCTGATCCGACTGATCACTTGATGAGATATACAAGGCATATTGAAGTGTTGGGGGCATCGGAGGAAGTAATGGCCAGATGTTTCCCTCTATACTTAACGGATATAGCTGCGATGTGGTTCAGACAGCTGAAGGAAGGATCTATCAGGACATGGACAGAATTGGTGGACAGTTTTCTGAAGCAATTTCGGGTTCATATCAAAAGGCCGAAGAATGTGATGACGCTAACATCAGTAAAGCAAAGGATGGATGAATCACTCAGAGTTTTCTTAACTCGGTTCAATGCAGCGGTTGCTTCGGTGGATCGGCTGGATCCGTCGATGGTTTTAATGGCAGCAGTATCAGGGATCAGAGAGGATTCAGATTTCAAAGTATCTCTAATACGGGACCCACCAATGGATCTCGGGGAATTCTTTCACGAAGCTGAGAGATTCCTTCGGCAGGAAGATGCGTGCTCGGATATGAAGTTAAAGGAGGTGAACGCAGCTGAGGATGGAGGGCCATCCAGCGGAGGCTCGGATAAAGATAAGACAAAAAGGAAGCTGGATGACGAATCAGGAAAAGCTAGGAAGCAATGGAGGGAACCAAAGTTTTCCACTTACACAGGATTAAATGAAACATTGGAACGAATATTCATGGAAACTCGGAATCGCCTTCCCTATCGAAGGCCGGCTAGGAGAGAGCCCTCGGAACGTGAAAGGGCTTCAGGGATGCACTGTCTTTTTCACGATTTAGACGGACATGATACCAACAGTTGCAGGCATCTAAAGGACATAATTGAGGAGCATGTAAGGAATGGACAGTTGCGACAATATGTCGGGGCTTGGAATGCGGCGATGGAGCAGGAGCGACCACCGTCCACTTCAAATAACGATGGCGCAAGGCCCAGGAATGATGGTCGATTGGTTATCAATTGACCAGGATAATACGAAATAAGTAGCAAACTACTAGCAAACGGCCAAGTCATTTACTCATGTACGGGGACGGAGATGGCCCTTAGGCATGCTCTGATTGACGATAAACCACGACGCTATGGTTTGTGAAATCTGTTTCTTCTTTTGGTTTGGACATTTGCTTTTTCTGGTTCGGTTTGGAGTTTGGATTGAACTCCTGATTCTGTTTGATTTCTGGTTTGGATTTTCATTTGAATGATTGTTTTCATTTTTGGATATTGGTTTTGATTTCGGATGTGGATTTTTGGTTTTCTGATTTGATTTGGATTGGATTGGATTTTGATTGGATTTTGGTAAATGGTCGTCGAGTATGGATTATGCTCGACAAGGGTCCGGAAAGACCATGATTCGACCTAGGACTTAGGCCCCATAATACCTATCGGTTATAATTTCAGGTCGTCGAGTATGGACCATGCTCGGCAAGGGTCCGGAGCGACCAGGATTCAACTTAGGACTTAAGCCATGGCATTACTCAGCGTCCAGGGACACTGGACCACGGTCGTCAAGTGTGGATCGCGCTTGGCAAGAACCCAGAGAGGCTACAGATTTGGATATCGACCCGGAGAGGTCCTGGATTCGGTTACTGGTTATTGGATAAGGATGGATTAGGACTTAGATATCGAGTAGGGATGGATATGGAATTGGCTAAGGTTTTGGTTACTGGATTTGGAATCAGACATCGACTCAGAGCAGTCAAGAACGATGCACTTGGATGATATGGCTATGGACTTTAGATATCGGATTCTGGACTATCCAAAACACCCCTTCTTGTCACAAGGCATGTTTTGGGGGGAAAATGCTATCCCATCCTTTGGTCAAGGCTGGAATATTAACAAATTGGCAAGAAATGATGGATATCAGGATTGGAAATCAATTGGAAACAAGGCTTTGATCGATATCGTCAAAATTTGGCCGAGCTCCGATCAAGGCGGGATCGATTGGGAGTGATGATCAAGGCTAGGAGAAACTACGTTTCAAATTTCAGGTTAAACGAAGTTCATTTGCTCAAGATAATTGATGGATACGAACAAGGCATTCATATCGATCAGGGAGAAGGATACGATGCTGTTCGACTCGATGCTGTTCGACTCGATGGAAATGGACTCGGCTGTGCACTTCGAATCAATACTATTTGTATCGACCAGCATGGATACGATAAGTGCGTTCGTATCGTTCAGGTAGGAAAGCTAAATGGATTTCGACTCGATGGTAGTAGGTTTGATCGAACAGGCAGGCGCGTAGTGGCTTGTTCGAATCGATGATTTCGTATCGATCGGGATGGAGCGTAGCAGCATACTTCGAATCGATGCTGTGCGTATCGATCAACATTGGACACTTCGAATCGATACGAACAGAGGCAAAGTCGATGGGTACGAACATAAGGGCAACCGAAGGATACGAAGAAGACTGGGAACATTAACAGATGGATGCGAATAAATGATTAGGAAGCCTAGATGCGAACTAGAAATGTGGATGGTTTAAAGGAGGAAACGTTCAACACGACATGGAAAGCGGATCGAACCTTGAAGATATAGACACGTCATCGCCAAGCGCGTGCAGGGTATCGATGCGATCGAGTATCGATGCGAAATGGATCGATTCGAACAGAACGTCACACGAGCTCTACATTTCGTATCGATCTTATCTCCTAATCCACAAGTCCAAATGCTATGAAATTTTCACAGGAGCTTACGCACGTGCTAAAGAATGTCCACGCCAAATTTCGACTCCATTGGATGAAATCTTGATCGATATGAAATCCGTTCGTATCGATCCGTGATCGGGCCGAAACTTCACGGGCTTGGTCGCGCGGGCCTACTCACGTGCCAGGAGTCTCCCGAGATCTGAGCGAAATATCAGCCTCCTACACCTATAAATAGCACCCCGTAGCCAACAGAAAGGGGGATCTTCTTCTTCTTTGAATTCTCCAACGCCCAGACTCTGCCGGATCCAGCTCTAAACTCCATTGCTGCTGCTAACGAATTTCACTGCTGTAAATCATTATTATCTGCTGTAATCCGCTGTAATCAGGGAAGAACATCAATAAAAGATTAACTTTTGGAGTGGACGTAGGCCGGAGATAGCCGAACCACTATAAATCTTGTGTCTCTGTCTATTTCTCCCCGTTTTAAGTTTATTACTCTTCACCTTTTATCCTCAACATTACTTAGATCTGTGATCTATGATTATATATTGCTGATTTGTGTTCATACACTGGTGCTTTCACAACATTTGGGGTTTGTGACCAATTTTGACGCAAACAATACCTGAGCCTTTTGTATTCATGAAAGTTATTAATAAAGCAAATACATGATATTTTCAAATACATAGGATCCGATTCAATGCTTGTATATGGATTCAGCTACAAAGTACTCGCATCAGCACTATTTGTAGGGATACCTTTCGAGGTTATAGTACCCTGTCGACATAGTTCAATCCCTTAGATTCCATTAAGTCACAACCTTATGTTACCTTAGCTAATTCGAAAGGTTGTTTCGAAAGGGTACTTGATTACTGCAGCCGATTTCGAAAGTCTTAGATCACGCCAATTGGTTCGGAGGGTGGTTTCGAAGGAGCCTTGGATTACCTTAACTAATTCGAATGGTGGTCTTGAAAAGGTTACTCACAGTTCTATTTTCACTTTGAGCCGTTCACAAGATTTCTTGTTAACATTTTTGGCGCTAAAAGAAGAGTATGAACCTCCGTCTTTGTTGAATTCCCAACCTCATTTTCCTCTTTCCCTATTCCATTCTAAGTTGACCTTAGACCCTACACCATCTAAGGGTCTTCAAAACCATACTTGGCTAGGTCTCTAATAATTTTTTTGAAGATTAAAGGTTATATGAAGAACAAATGTTAAGATTGGAAGTTTTAAGAGTCATGAAAAAGAAGAGAGATGAATCATATGATTCAAAAATTGGAGCCTAAACCCATTACACATTGGCTCTACATCCATCTTTGCTTTAGGAAAAACAAGATGTAAATGTGATAATTTGTTTTTTCAAATGAAGAAGGCTATCCAGTGCTATGCAAAAGAGACTATCTTTGAAGAAGGAATGATGACTGATTATTACACCTTTGCTCAAAAATGGCATCCAGCGACAAGTGGATAATTACCTACAAATGAGCTTCAAAGGGTTTTAAAAAGAAAATTGGTCATTGAGAATGAAGTTCCCGAATCAAGCAATAAAAAAGCTAGAAATCAACCTCAAAGGACAAGCTTCAAATCAAGACTCCCTAAAGAGTGCAACTTGACCACATCAATCGAGAACATCTACATATTAACAAGGGAGGAACTCAACTATTGGCTATCCAAAAAGAAAAAGCCCAAATATGAAAGGAATATGGGAGGATCTTACTATCATTATCATATGGTAAATGGGAACGAAACCAATCGATGTAGAGTTCTCGAAGGAATGACTAACTTTTTCAGACAAGGCAAAATCAATAGATTTGTAAAGCAATCCTAGTCGAATTCAATAAAGCATCTCTTTTCTAAGAAAAATCTACATGGTCGGGAGTAGAATTCTCCTAAAACTTAGAAACTGCCTTAAACAGTTATAAGCTTTTGTCCACGTTGAGTTGGCCAGGTCAAAGCGCTTCATGAAGGGAGATTAGAGTAAACCTTTAACCGCGCCACGCTATGGCTAGGTTAAAGTATCTACAAGCCCTTGATCACGTCACGCTATGGCCAGATCAAGGCGCCTCTGGAGGGGGGACGAAGTAAGCCATTGAACGCGCCAGGCTATGGCTAGGTCAAGGCACCGACCAGCCTTCAGTCCTGCCTATAAGGCCTGGCTGGAGCACCTTCTAGAGGGAGGACGGAGTAAGCCCTTGATCCCGCCACGCTATGGTTTGGTCAAGGCACCGAACAAGCCTTCAGTCCCGCCTATAAGGCCTGGCTGGAGCGCCTCCTGGAGGGAGATCGGGTAAGTCCTTGTGTCCTGCTTGTGGATAAGCTAACCAAGCGCACCGGACAACAACGGACTAAGACGTCCGAGCAAAAGAAGCGGCACAAAATAGCAACAACATACAAAGCCTAAAGGATGACACATGTTGAAAGAATCAAAAAGCAAAGAGGTGACACAAAGCAAAAGATTCGAACAATCAACATCCAAAGAGGAATAAATTTCTACTACTTCCGGACGATACCTCTCAGACGACTTTCATACGAATTTATGGCCTTTGGTTAATTTGCAAAAAGATGATTTCTGAACTTCACTCATTACTACCCGAATCTGGGTCTCGGATCTACAACTATTAATTTTCGGACTTAATTCATCAATACCTGAATCTGGGTCTCGGATCTACAATTATTAACTTCTGAACTTCACTTATCGAATCATTACACAAATCTGAGTTTTAGGTCTTCTATTATTTACAAAAGAAGATTTACGAACTTTTATTATTAATGCTAGATCTAAATTTTTGGTCCTCTATTATTTCCATAATCAGGTTTTTGGTCTTTTATTGATACACAGAGCTGAAACTCTGGAACTCTCTCATTATTACCAAAGATGAATATGGGGGCTTCTATCATTGTCGGATAAGAATTTTCGGTCCATTATCATTCCCAACTGTGGATTTCTCGTCATTTATTATCTGAAGGTAGCAATCTATTAATTTCCATTATTCCCGAAATTAGAATTCTGAAATTTTATTATCAGAAATTCTAATATTATCTCCAGTAATGTTGTGAGCAAACCACTGGACATATTTTTGTAGACTTCAAATTAATGATAAGAAATGTTACGTGCTTTATACTTTATAGGAAAACAAGATTGATGAGGAAGATCAAATGATTCAACAAACACAGAAGAAAACCGTAGTCGAAGCTATCAAAAGGCAAATTTGGAAACAACACTACGAGCACAGGAAAGGACAACAAAGCAGGTAATATTTACATAATCTACAAAATTATTTACAAGAATATTACATGACATTAGTATATACGCCAAAGACCCTGGACAACTTTGTCTAAATTCTCAGCAATTAGAGGATAAACAATGTGGCGGATTGCTATGCAAAGAATATCTTTGAGCTTCTTTTCCTTCTTAATTTCATCGACACTATCGATAGATTCAATACGAGTCTTCAATGCGCGATTGAAAGCGTTGTTAGCACCTTTAAGGGTTTTGTTTTGTTGTTCTAAATCGGCAATACGCTTTTGAAGATGATATTTATCATGTTCAAGCCTTTAAATTTTGGCTGCATATTTGTTAATGCGTTGCGAGTACCTGACTTTCTGTTGATCGTCAAAATATCTCATCATTTCAAACTTAACCCTTCTACACTACTCACATACCGCCTTCTCATCTAAACCCGGGGGAGAGTTTGTTGTAGCTGAAAATTTCTGAATAGCTAAAAACGAAGACCTTGTTGATTAACAACAGATGAAGTGATTGGAAAAGTTGGTAAATTGATATTCGGAATGTCTCCTTCCATGATAAATTCCAAGGATTTCCATTGAGCTTGACTGTCTTTTAATTTCATCTCCAAGTCGCTTACCTGTTGGAGAAGCTTAGACATCTCATGATCAAAGTCAATCGAAGAGTTTGATTTAATTTGACATTTCAATTTGGAAACTGTTTCATCTTTATTCTTGATATCCGCTTCAAGACTATTGATTTGATCATTAATGTCTCTAATAATCGCCTTTTGAAACAAACATTTCTTACGCCATTCCAATGCTTCAGTATTACCTTGAAGTCGGGTGGACAAAGGATCTTTGAATAAGCTTCACTTCTCAAGATCCGCCTTCAAAACGAGATAACGGATCTAGTGAGAGTGGTGTGATAGCTAACTGTAATTCCTATTCAAATAAAAATAATAATAATACTCGGGGAATAAATTTCTTTATTACAATAGTAGAAGTTATAACTCAAAAATAAATAAAACAAATGGTACGATATCAATGTTATAATCAAATACATGCTTTGCCCTATCACACTTAAAGTCTATAAACAACATTTTTAACTTTATTCAAAGAGTTAGCCGAAAGGGTGATAGTCGAGTCAAAAGTGGTATTAAATCCTTCCGGGGTAATAACTGGGGGACATTTGTTATAATCTCATTCTCCTGCTGGAGGACTATCACGACCACAAATTAATTTTGTATGATATGTACGAATTTCCTTAAGGAGCTTTTCCTTTTCTTCGCCAAGGAAATCAAAGCAAAGGCAGGGATGTTGCATATAAAGCTTCTATAAATCTCTAAGAAAACAATATCTAGCCAATCTTGAGGATTTCAAGAGCGAGACCTTTTCTAAGTAGTCTCTTCTTAATTTGACGTATTTGCCTAAGTAATCCCTAGTAACAAGACTGCTTGAAAGACATTCACTTTGTGATAACGTAATAAAATATGACTAAGTATAAAAGAAACTAATATAGAAAATTTACAGATCAACATAATTTTACATGGTCACAAATTTTCATCTGGTTCGTACAAGATCGATTTTTTGAATAACTCAGAAATGAATTATCCTTATAATATTTGAGTTTTTCTAGAGGCAATACGGGAGGAATTGAGTTGACTCGTGGTAAATTTCAGCAAGCCCCCGAATTAGGATCAGATCGAAATTCGTCTAAGTATATCCTAAGTAGATATTTAAGTAAACCCCCACTTAAATAACCCAAGTATGAAAAATCTACAGATGGATTTCTGCAATAAGCTTTATATAGGAAGTCTACCGGGATATCTCTGTCCCCAATCAACATCCAAAAGAGTGTTGTCAATTCCCTGTTCTTTTCGAAGAGCTTGTCATAGCGAAGACGCGCCCATTTCAGTCGAGGGGCAGCTTTCTGATATTTAAAAGATGCTAATACTGTAGCGCTTTTATTAAGCTTATGATACTTGTCAAAGAGTGCATTGTGTTTTTTTAATTGTTTATCTAACTCCCTATACAAGCAATTTATTTCTGCCTGTTTTCTTTCAAGCTTTGTTCTATAAGATGAATGGATTTCTTCCTTATTTAAAATGGAAAAATATTAGCCAATGCTATCTCGGAAGTGAAAGACATTTTGACAAAGAATTCCATACCTGAGAACCATGGATTAAAGTTTGAAAGGTCTGCTTTTCCCCTCTTGCTCTCCAGCATCAATATCAGTGACATTTTCATGGAGATCAGAGGGTTCAGGAAATTCAGTTTGACTCGTTTCATGGACACTAGGATCAGGGATGACTTTATCTGAAGCCTTGGAAGTGTTATCGTCACCCCCTCCGTGAGAGTCATCATGATCGCCCCCACCGCTAGAACCCTGACCTCTATCATCATTATCAGGGCTATCATCATCATTGTTATCGTCGTTGCCGCCTTCTTCAACAATGGTTCATCGTCTTCATCGTCTCCCTTCTCGTCTGAATCGGAATCTCCTTCTACAGGAGGAACTTCGAAAGATAGGAGCTTTGCGACATCAATTTCTTCTCTGTAAAGGACCTCAATTCCTTGCTTCATTGTTTTGATTTTGTTCATGAGTCTTTTAACCAATATAGGATCAAGTGAGGAAAAGCTCAAATTTGGACACTTCTCAATATTAGCAGAGTAAGCTAGCATGAGTGCATCTTCATAAGAATTTACGATTATGTTGTTCAGAGAAGTGCTCAGAAATTGAGACACTTTTTGCTTAGCCTCGGAGATGGTTTTGATGGCCATGGTTAAAGAATTCCTTTTCTTCTCCAATTTCTTCTTAAAAAATGTACATCTCTTCTTGAGAGGAACATGTTTAGCATTCATCCTGGTCGTTTCATCCTCTGACTCTTTCTGAGTCATTTTCAAAGTCAAAACCTCATCGGCTAGGATTTGTTTAGCCTTCCTCTCATTGGAAATGGTAGATTCCGCTTGAATAAGAGAATCGCTCAATCTTTCTTGTTCCCTCATTGCGTTATCCTTAGCAGTAGCGAGGGAAGTAATCTAGTTACTTAGAGTTGAGACTTCTTCTTTTAGCTTAGATGTCTCAGCGGAAAACTTCGAAATATTTTCTTGGAGGGAGTACTAATTTTTGGAGATCTGAAAGGAAAAGTAAAACGTAAGTCATGATTCAATATAAAATGGCAATAAGAAAATTAAGTAGTATGTAACACAACAGAAGTTGTTCGATGAGGGATCGACAATGACTTGTCGGATCGGGTATAGAGGAAGGCGGTTGAATAGAAGTGAATGATGGAGAATTCATTATTGATTGTACAATCTCCTCAAAATCATCAGGAGACACCAATGATGGGAGTCTAGAGGGATTCAACTCCTGGGAGGGAGCTGAAGTGCCCGAGTCCTTTTGCATCTGCTCAATGACGCTGGGAGAATCAGACACAATTATGTGAGATATGAAGTCATCCTTTGAAGGAATCATTCTGGGTTGGTCAGTAGTGGCAACAAGAGTAGGGCCTTCTAGAGCTTTGCCTACATCAACAGGATCACCCTCTTTTGTAGAAAGAGAAGAGTGGACATCAACAATTTTAATTTTCTTGGTAAGAGGACTTGCGGCAGTCACTCCGCTCAATTTTCTTTTAGCGATCATTCTCGACCTGACAATGGCCTGGGTCAGAGCTAAAGCACTAGATTCAGAAGGTGAAGGGAGTGGATCTTTTGTAGATAGTTTAGATGAAGGAGCAGCCGTTAAAACCAAAAACCCTAAGTTAGCAAAGCAATCTAAAGAGTAATACAACGGTAAGTTTCAAACAGTATCCTTAAGATTACCAGGACAAATCGGAGACAAAGATTAAAAGTTTTTGGGATCACCCAAGGGTAGGAAGCGTTTGCTCTTGGAGGTACGTTTGACATGGGAAGGTTGTCCAAGAATCCTCTGACCTTCTGGAAGAAGAGAATATTTCTGAAGGTTGCCGGGGTCAGCAAAGTGAGTCTATTTCCAATATTGTTTGAGGCACAAGTTAACAACTTCACAATTCTACTGCCTTCATCTTCAAGATCCTTGGGAGCAGGGCCTAATAAGAAAACATAATTTAACAAAAGAAAATAATCTAATGAAAACAATAGTAATGATCTACTTACGAGGAAAAGAGAAAGCTCCACTAATACTTGAAAAACATTTGACATAAAAGAATTGCGTCTCCCAATCTTTGAACTTGTTTACTCCCTTTGAAACTAATTACTTGTGAGGGTTAGCCCTGAAAATTTGGCTGTTCAAATTGTTAAGCTTGACAAGATGCATCAAGTAATTGGGGATTTCAGCGCTTAGAGAAAGAATGCTTGACTCTAAAGCCATGAGCTCTAAAGAGACGAGATATGTATAGATAATTGAATAGGTGCTATGCCAAGGTAACTTAGAAATCTTGACAAGAACTCGGAGAGTGGAATAAAACCACCATGCCAAATGTGGATGGCGGTGTAAACGAAATATCCCTCGAGAGGATTTTGGATGGTGTCATTGTCGCTAGGAGGAATAGCTTTTACTTCTGTAATTCTGAAGTCGTTAAAGATTGCTTCTACTTTGTCTTGAGAAGATATAAGAGAATGCCTTGAAACCGCTTCAGTTTTCTTTGAGGAAGATTCTAATTCTGAAACTGTATCCTTTTCTGATTTCTTAGAAGCTCTTTTTAAACCCATGATCCTGCAAGGTGAAATAATTTAGTTTAAGTTATAACTCATTTCATTATTACCGCCTTTCGAAGGTGTCGAAAGCCTATTGCAATGGCTCAAATATCCACTGAAGCATATGGTTCCATGCCTTCGAAAGGGGGTTGAAGTTACCGAGAATTATAAAATTCATTGAGCTTTCGATGGTGTTGAAAGGAATGATGGAATACAGGCACCTGAACACACCTTTCGACAATGTCGAAAGTCCAAAAGAATTTTTTTTATAAGTGCAACTGCCCACACAATTCCAATTTGGATATACGTATTGTCGAAACCATTAACAACATCCTCCAATCAAATCAAATATACCTTTCGACAACATCGGAACCCACAGATTTTATTTTACTTAAAAATATGAACATTGCCGAAACGTCATACTCTCATTAAGTCGAAAGACTCAGAGCAAAGTAATTTCAATACAAACGATTAGGCCTTAAGACGTTTCGACAATGTTCATGTTGAAAAAATAACAGTTATATTCCTGTTGACTATAATGAGTTTCGAATAAGTCAAAAGGACAAGATAGAATTTCAAAAGTGTGCAAACAGCTAGACTTGTCTTCATTTTGGGGGTTTCGATCAAGTTGAAAAGTTGGATAAGGTTTTCGGCTATAAATTTTTTTTTTCTTAATTCAATTCATATTGAGGGACGTTAATTTTTAACCTAAAAAAACCCCAAATGAATTTGAACATAACAGAATGTGAGCATGAATTTGCATTCAGCAGCAGCAAAAACCCCAAATTTAGCAAATCCAAGCTCAAACTCTAAATTGATGCCATGGATTAATCTAAGTCAGCATAAAAAATGAATTTGAAAATCATTTTATACGAACGATAAACTTAAATCATTTTCAAAATTTAAAACAGTGACGCAATTTTGAACCCTAAGAATTTGAAATTGAAATTAAATGTGATAAATTGATCTATAATATAAAACGATGGATGTTTACCTTGAATCTGAATATGTGTCTCCTGAAATTAAAAATTTAGTAAGAGGTTGAAAATTTCTGATTCTTGCTTCAAGGTTTTTAGTTGCAGGTAAATGAAAAGGGAAGAAGGAAGTGTGATTTATAAGCAAAGCAAATGCAGAAAAAACCATTCGATCAGATTTAAATGAGTGGTTAAGATTCATTTGGGAACATCAAAGGTGGGAAATTTTTTATGCTGAAATAATGATGGTGTCGAAATAGTTGACTTGAAAAGTCAAGTGCATCCTTTCGCTTAGGAGGGGCAAGTGTTATCATCAGAAATCACTCTAACTACGTCGAAACCTAAAAGAATACAGTGGAAGGATTTATGAAGAATTGTAGTAATAGTAAGACCTTTCGAAAGAGTCGAATGGATGCTTCTGCAAAATATTGGATGAGTAATGGACTTTCAAAGAGGTCAAAGGGGGAACAAGGCTACCCTTTTGCTTTAGTTAACCCCTTTCGGTTCTGCATGCACAATGAGGTTTCGTATGAGTTAAAAGCACATTTCGAAGGTATCAGATAGCAAGCTTCCGCATATGCACCAAACCTTTCAAATCAGTGGGCTTTGCCAATGTTTACCTTCCGCAGAGAAACATTTAGCCAAAGCGACCCCTTCGAAAGCATAGATCGGCCTTTCGAATCGGTTGAAACCTTCCACGAATAAGAAGAAAATCTCGCATATGACTAATATTACTTTCTCAAATACCAAAAGATGGAGGTTCCGCATTAATCAATGGGAATGCTTTCGAAAGATACCTTTCGCAACTAAGCTTTCTACTATGCCTTAAGTCGTTCGAAGCCCCAAAGATCCCTCTTTCGACAGTGTCGAATGCCAACATCCTTTCCTACTAATACATCACATCAACAACAAGGTGAATGCTGCTTTTATACCTTTCAATGGAGTCGAAAGTCCCCAAGTTTCATTCAAAAGCGGAGTTAGAAGAGCACCCTGAATTCAACAGTGACGAAAGGTCTTCAAGGCACCCTTTCGACCAGGATGAAGGAGTGATGCGAAAGGGTCCGACTTGCGTCTATAAATAAGACTCTAGGGGTACTGTTTTTAGGGGGATTCGAATGGATTCATTCTATTCTTGCATCTTTCTTAAATTTGTAAACCCTAATCCTTAAATCAAATTGGGGATTTCCCTTCCTTATAATACCTAAGCCTTTTGTATTCATGAAAGTTATTAATAAAGCAAATGCATGATATTTTCAAATACATAGGATCTGATTCAATGCTTGTATATGGATTCAGCTACAGAGTACTCGCATCAGTGCTATTTGTAGGGATACCTTTCGAAATTATAGTACCCTGTCGACATAGTTCAATCCCTTAAATTCCATTAAATCACAATCTTAGGTTACCTTAGCTAATTCGAAAGGTTGTTTCGAAAGGGTACTTGATTACTACAACTGATTCGAAAGGTGGTTTATAAAGAGTCTTAGATCATACCAATTGGTTCAGATGGTGGTTTTGAAGGAGCCTTGGATTACCTTAACTAATTCAAAAGGTGGCCTTGAAAAGGTTACTCGCACTTCTATTTTCACTTTGAAGTGTTGATAATTTTTTTTGTTAACATACTGTTTTGTACAGGCATAAACACGAGGCATAAACACGAAGACGACATTTGGAAAATCGCCAACATGCGACTTCTCAAAAGTTGCCCGTATGTTTTTTAAAACAAAACATAGGATTAAAAAATAAAACACTACTTGCGACTTCTCAAAAGTCGTCCATATGTTTTTAAACCTAAACATAGTTGGCTACTATTCTTAAAAAGTAAAACACTACATACGACATTTGAAATGTCGTCTGTAGTGTTTTGCCAGCTTGGAGCTGACGTGGTCAAAGCTGGTTTATATTTGTAATTAGTTTACAACTGGCCTATATGCGTGATAAGTTTGCAAAACCGGTCTAAATTGGAAAAGAAATCCTAAAGAAAATGAACAAATTTGGTTACAACCCAGAAGTTTTTTCTCACGTTGCAGCAATTCACATGCCATTCATTCTTACTTTTACTTTGTCTTTTCGGTGTGCGGACATATGCAATTGTTTTGTGTTCTGTGTCAAACCGTATGTGTGTTTGACCACCTTTATCATTGTCTTCCAATTCTAGCCTTGGTCACTCCGTCCACTTAAGAGAATAATATATACACGCTGAGTGTATGTATTAGTGTTTCCTCTATTATAATATTACCCATTGGGGCTTTGCACGAAAGGTCCCTATTTCTGATGGTGTTACAAGAAAAGTCCCTGTAGAAATAAGTATGTAAATTAAGTCCCTGTTTTTTCTAAATAAGAAAACGCAAGTTAGCTTGCACTTTTTTAAAATTTCAAAATTTTCAAAATCAGAAAGCGCAAACTAGCTTGCGCTTTCCTAATAGAAAGCGCAAGTTACCTTGCGCTTTTCAAAAATTTTAAAAGTTTTAAAATTTTCAAAAATTTTCAAAATTAGAAAGCGCAAACTAGCTTGCGCTTTTCTGATAAAAAGTGCAAGTTAACTTGCGCTTTTCAAAATTTTTAAAATTTTCGAAAATTTCAAAATTTTCAAAAAATATTTCAAAATTAGAAAAGTGCAAGTTATATTGCATTTTCTGTCAGAAAAGTGCAAAACATTTTGCGTTTTTTTATTTTTGAAAAATAGGGACCAAATTTACATATTCATTTATGCAGGGACTTTTTGTATAACAACATCAAAAACAGGGACCTGTAATTCTTTTCTTGTTACCCATTACATAATTTCTCAGGCTTCAATTAATCTGAATATAAATATCAATCATGTATTGTTGAATTACTATCAAGTGGTAATACAAATTATCATTTAATTAGTAATTTCTTTATTTATTTCAATGTCAATTTCTTGTATTAACAAAAGCTGTACTTATCTCAAAATGTCGTCTTTCTTGAACATAACGAAGTTTATTCTATTCCAATAGCACTCACACTTTCACGATCAGACCTTGATGTAGTAGTAGTAGTGATAGTAAAATAGATGATATCATTTTTTTTAAACTCGATCAAATCATAAGATCTTAAACACCTTCAAAAACATCATTGAAATTTCGAATAAAAGTAAAGAAATCAATATCCATATCATCTTGTTGAAGTGAAGAGGTAGATGAAGACCAAGATGAGTTATCTTCCATAATTTAATATTAGAGAATTATGGTTTTGAATTAGAAAATTAAGGTTTATGGTTTGTAGATAAAAAGACTCCGAGTTTTGGTAGAATAAATGCACATGGAAAGAAGAAAGATACTCATAAACTTGCAATTTTTATAATTTCAGTCTGTTTTTTATAAATGGAGAATAAATTATTTTGATTTCCTCTTCAACAGAATCATCATTTAATTAATCTTTTTTCATTTTCCTTAACCGAATTGATTCTCCCTTCAAGAATTCCGTTATACATCAGTAATAACAATCATAAGCTCCTTGATTTGTACTAGTGGTATAGCTATGAATTTGTACCAGTGTTAAAACCATACATATGTACCAATGAAACCACCATTAATCTGTAGTTTTAAATCAGTGGGTACAATTATGAATCTGTACCCTTGGTACAGTTATTCATCGGTACCATTTGTAGAATCTGTACAAATCATACAGCTATAAATCCATACCTGCTGTATAACTTTGAACTTGTACCATTGGTATGACTATCGCGTGCATGCACACACATATATATAAATAAATAATGGTCACCTGTAGCCTTCCTCTTCTTTTCCAAACCAACCCGACGACAGTGGCCCACAAATCAACTTAGAAGGATCCAAGTTCCTCACCCGAATAGCCTGTACAAAGTCATGGTCAGATAGTACAATCGAACTTGCACGTTTCACGTCAGTGCTAGTGAGGCAGGGATACCCGGAAGACTGTGGATTAATCTTATGGTACATCACTTTTCGATTCTCAATATCAACAGAAAGCAAGTGAGTTTGCTTCGGTGTATATGCAATAACAGATGCAATACGTGGCGGTAGTCTTTGATTTGGCCCCCAAGAAACAACAATCGACTTATTGGGCTCATCAAGAGTGATGGAATTTATTATAGGAAGTGTATTAGGATATGAAAATGCAGGATATTCATAAAGAATTGATTGAATAATCGTGAGTTCGGTAAATGTTAAAGGATCAAGCGGATGATCTGGAGTTTGAATAGTTATGTGTGAATCATTATTGACATGAGATGCATACTGTGGGTTGTGAAGAAAGATGAAGAAAATAAGTGTAGCTATGGAGAAGAAGAAGAAGAACTTGTGAGAGGTGAAGGATTTAGCCATTGAGATTAGTGATTGAGAGGTCATTCGTTTTAGTATATGGACAAATATTGGAAGAGAAAGTTTGAATTTTTTGGTAGTATGAACAAGACTGAAACAGAATGGTTTGGAATCTCATTATTAAATGTATGTACAAGTTGGAAAACTGAGGTGGATGGAATCTTTGGTTGCTGTTATCACCTAATTTTCTCGTAAAAGATATCTGAACAAGAAAGTGCTTGGATTGTATGGTCCGGGCATTCTCATATTGGTCTTGCTTTACTATGTTCATGTTTATGGCAAAACATACATGCATGCGGGCAATCTTTTATATGTACTAGTTATGTGTAATTATTGATTTGTATTTGTTTTACTTCTCAGATCTTCTGTCAGTCAAATGTACACGTTGATGAGAGCTGAGATGAATACCTGGACCCTGGTAAATGTTGTGATTAGAGTGACCCTTTCAGTGGTGCTAGGTGATTTTGTAATTTTTTGAAAAGAAAACCATTTTATTTAGAAGGGGATTTTCATATTAGATTACCTACGATTTTGTCAATCAAGTTCCTAATCTTTTCTAAAACAAGAGGTGCAAACTGATACACTTTCTGATAGAAAATTCTTGCGTTTTTTAATTTAAAACTCGAATATTTAGGATGTTTTTTAATACACACTTCAAAAGTTTCAAAATACACTTTCACCTCATCAAAAATTGTTTCAGGAAAAAGACTCTGTCAATGTTTTCAGCGAAAATATGTATTTCAAACTATACATATTTACGGTTAGGATTGTAAATATTTGCATTCTACAATGCAAGTATTTGCGGTTTTTACTGCACATTTTTATAAAATAAAAATTTACAGTCTACACTGCTAAAATGCATATTCTGCAATTTAAATATTTACAGAGCAAGTATATGCGTTTTAAACTACACATATTTGCGTTTTTAACTGCAAATATCTGCAGTTCTAACTGCAGATATGGGCAGCTTAAAATGCAAATTATTGCTGAAAACATCGACAGTGATTGTTCGTGAATGAAAAGAGTTTTCCAGGTATTAAGTTTGAAAATAAAGCAAGGATCCTGATTTCCACATATATTTGTTGTAAGGAATTATAATTTTTAAGTATATTTTTATTTAATAATTACAGTTTTTCACCTTTACTTGCTATCATTGGATTTTTGAAGAAATTTCTGAAAAATGAAAGTCAACTTACCATTTTTAGAAAGAAAATTGCGAACTATCTTCCATTTTCTGTTTTTGAAAAGTGGATCTAATTATCATATCGAGTGCTACAGATTTTTTTTTTTCCTTCTAAACATTAAAACCAGAGTTCCGTAAAAAAATTACAAGCATCTATTTTCAGTCTTGATCCGGTGCTGATGATGTTGCAGTGAATATGTTCCTATTAAGCTATTCATATGTCATATTTATATTGTAATTAAGGAGTTAAAAAAATACTAAAAACTGTATTAAGAGATGTGTAGGTCATTGCTATTATTGTAAGTTTGGCAAATGTTGGTTGTTTAGGTCATTGATACGAGATGAGTACCGTGAGTTGGAAGATGAAGAAAATATGTGTAATTATTGATATTTATTTAATTTTTTTTTCCTCAGGTCTTCTGTCAAACAAATGTACAGGCTGATGACAGCTGGAATGAATGACTGGTAAATATTTTGATTAGAGTTTTTGTTTGTGTTGATGGATAAGTTTGTAATTTTCTGAAAAGGAAACAACTTGCACAATAGATTCCTATTTTTGACGAATTGGTAAAAAAATGTTAATTTACCAATGATTTTGTTAAAAATAATATACAGAAGGCAAACTATCTTGTACTTTTTCCATAGAAGGTGCATCCTAACTTTGCATTTTGAAAAGGTTTTCAGAAATTTAAAATTTGAATTATTTCATTCGAAAGTAACTTTGATTGTTAGTTAAGTATAATTTTATTAAATAACTACATTTTCTTGCCGTTACCAAATTTTATTGAATTTTTGTCGAAATTTCCGGAAAATGCAAGTTAATTTGATATTTTGCCAGAAAGATGCAAATTATTTCACACTTTCTATTTTCTTTTTAAATAAAGATTTAATTAAATATTTATTGCTACTAACAAATTTAAATGCGGATTTCTTGGTAAAAAGTCGCAGACATCTAATTTCAGGCTTTTTGGTACAAGTTTGTTTACAATTTGTCTTATAGCTTTATCTAGTGTTGATGTTATTTGCTTACCGTTTTATTTGTTTGCATGTAGATGTTTTTGTTTATTTTTATTGTGCACTTGACTACCTAACCATCCAAGTATGTTAACATTATTTATGTATGAATTCCACAAAATTTCAAGTTTAAAAATATGATTTTTAACATAAATATTATGAGTTTGGTATAGAGGTATTACCCAATTGGTTTGAAAAGCTTGATGGACGGGTTCGGGTATTGATTTTGAAATATCTTGCGGGTTCGAGCCGGACTTAGGTTTTGATTATTGTAATCGGACTCGGGTTCGGGTTTTAAGATACCCAAACCGAACCCGACCCGTTTGATAGGTTTATTTATACGTTATATTTATTGTAATTTAGAGTGTAAAGAATACTCAAAACTGTATCAAGAGATGCAGAAAATGTTAGTGGCCCCTATTGTAATTAAGAGCTTAAACAATACTCAAAACTGTATTAAGAGATGCAGAAAATGTTAGTGGCCCCTATTCAGTATCGTATCAAATTTTGCAACCTCCGAACATGGGAACATTAGCTTCAGGTATCTTTCTGTCATAATTTCATTAATCTATGTCAAAATCAGAATGAGGTTGCATACCTGATTAAAAAATGAACTTTTATTGTCTGCCAATCAAATAAAATCTAGCATGATGTCATTAGAACATCAGACCAATGATAAGAGAGCTATCCACTTCGGTCGTCAAACAAAACAAAATGCCATTGAAAACAGGGCACCGTTTGTGGTCTTTTTTTACCCGGTTTTCGTTGATGACGCGTTCGACGCATTGAATGTTCAAACATGGTTAGTTCTGTAACCAACTCCGTTCGGTGAATGTTGAAGAAAAGTACGTTGCCGACGTCCGACGTGTCGGACGCGTCATCAACGGTAACCACCAACAGCCATTGATGTATGTTCTTCTCTCCACCCTTTCATTAAAATACCGCATTCAAATACCGTTTTCAAATGTCCCGTTCCGATTCTCCGTTTCCGTACCAAAGAACTAGGGCTGTCAACAGATACTTTTGGATACGGATAGTGCCATATCCGAATCCGTATCCGAAATCATTTTCGAATATCGGATATCCGTATCCGCTTAATTTTCGGATATCGGATATCCGTATCCGCTTAATTTTCGGATACGGCGGATATCGGATATTTGTCAGCTCCGTCCATAATCAATAAATTTAAAAGTATAAATGAAAATGTTTGGATCAACATAAAATAGTTTTTATACTAATGTTCATAAATAAACCAAGGAATAAAAAAAATGTGATGATAAGACATTGTTTTATACTAATGACCATATGCTATCCAAGAATATTCAAAAATTAAACGCTAAAACTGTCTGTTTTCACTAAAAATAAGCAAAAAAAACCATATCGTAATAACATCCAATGGTTAGGAAATAGTTGAAAATTTATATATTAATTAAATATAATTTTAATTATATATATATATATATATATATATATATATAGGACAAATTTTCGAAGTAGGCTAGTTTTTGAAACAATTTCGCGAGTGGTGATAGTTTTGAAACTAATTATCAAACAAGGCTGGTTTCGTCCCAGTCAGCTGCCAACTCAGCAGTTTTGTAACTGCCACGATAATGCGCAACTTTGAGTTGCGCCTTTTCTTTTTTTATCTTCGCGCAACTTCGAGTTGCGCCATTTTTTTTTAATTCTTTCTGTATGCGCAACTACGAGTTGCGCATACCTCAACTTTTAAATGCGCAACTCATAGTTGCGCCTGCAGGTAGCTGCTGTTAAAACAGAGTCAGCAGCTACCCCTCCCTTCATAACTCCAAAAACACTTCCCAAACTTCAAACCCTCTCTCATGCCCGAACCCATCACCTCCAAACTCAATTTTTAGCCAAAGTCCATCAAATTATCACAAATTTTACAAATTTCTTCTTCATTCTTCGATTAAATCAAAACTACAACAATGGAAGCGGGATCCTCTTCAACACAAATAGATTTTGGTAATTTCTAAACCCTAGTTTTTTTGATTTATTTGTAATTTGCTTTTTATTTGGTTGTATTTTCTAGAAATATGTTCAAATAGCATGTTGTACATCTTAGTAATCCAATGTGAAACGTTGAATCACGAATTGGTTGAAAACGAATTGTAAAAATTGGTTTTTTTTTGCATGAACTATGAAGAACCGGAAAGCGGACCGGTAGACGGTAGCGTGCTTTATATGCAGGATAATCACCGCTCTAATGTTGAAGAGTTAATGAGGGTAATATTATTTGTTTTGTAATTGTAGTAAATTTTTGCAAGCTATTTCGCATTTTGAATAAAATGTTTGTTATAATCCTTTGTTTGCAGAGTGTAAAACCGGTGGATTGTCTGGATCATTCGCAAAGTTTTGAAGACTTGATGGAGATGGTTGGAGATCGTGTTCAACAATTACTACATCAAGCCGGATTCTGGTATTTCATGCAGATCAAATATATCAGATTCGACAGGTCATTAATCACAGCTTTAAGCGATAGATGGAGACCTGAGACTTGCACTTTTCATTTTTCGGTGGGAGAAATGACAATTACACTGCAAGATGTATCTATTTTGCTTGGCCTTCCCATTGAAGGCGCCGTATTGAATTATGGTGGTAACGTGGACGCCGAGGAGGTATGCCAACGTTTGCTTGGCGAAATTCCACCCCCTGAAGCGGTTGTCAATAGAAGAGAGTTGAAGGTCAAATGGCTAAATGACCTTATAATCGGCAGGGAGATTTCGGTCGATTCGTCTATTGAGGAGATAGAACAGTTTACACGGGCTGTCATATTGCTTCTTATAGCATCCCGTCTTTTTGCGAACCATTCGAAGGGTAGAGTTAGCGTTAAATGGTTGTACTTGCTGGAGGATTTTACTACCATTTCCGATTATTCATGGGGTAGCGCGGTTTTGTGCGCATTGTACAAGGAGTTGGATAATGTGGCATTAAGAAAAACGAACGGGTTAGCTGGTTGCCTAACACTTCTGCAGGTATGTTTGTTTTGACTTATTGGTGTACCAAATTTATGAAATATTTTAAAAGACGTTTCTTAACATTGATAATATGCAGGTATGGTCTTGGACGCGTATTTCTATTGGACGACCAAATGTTCGTGCCAACGTCGCTCCAGGATTACCTTATGAGGCAAGGTAAAAGCAACCCGAAACTTAGAGTGAATTTTTTTTTGATTTCTACCAATATTCACACTTGTTTTATAATGACTGTAGATGGACCGGAGATAGACGTTGGCGAGATAATCCGGCACGTCATCCTACATTCTATCGCAATGAGCTCGATGTTATGGACGAGCATGCTGTTGACTGGACGCCATACACGGCTGAGATCGTACAGGATCTGCCGCCTATTTGCTTGGACGGGGAGCATAGTTGGTATGCAAGGACCCCGATTATTTGCTTGCAAAGTGTAGCCATGCACTACCCCGACAGAGTGCTGAGACAATATGGACTTCGTCAGCATATACCGGATCCAGCCGAACAGATTTTTCCGCACGGTTGGAATAGAGACTTGTACAACACGTACGTCGCAAGGTGGGATCACAGGTTGGATCACGTTCAGGCTGAACGCGTACCAAGAATTTCAATCGAACAATACTACAGTTGGTACTGGCATATCACACGGCGATTTGTTCTTAAAGAATCGTCAACCAGACTGCCCAGATATGCTCCACGGGGACCGGTGGAACGTGATTTGGTACGTGTTTATAAGTTTAAACCTTTGAACTTCCGCATAAAGCTTTACTTACTTGCATCATTTATTTTTGTGTTTTAGGTTCAAGGGTTGTATATGATTTCCAATGAAGTTGACGATGTCCTGGCAGATCCTGCAGATGAGGACAGAGTACAAGGAAAGTGCTTCAACATCAAGGAGATTATCAAGTCGCTTCTTGGTAGGCATAAGCTGGAAAGACCACCACCGTATGTGCCTCGTCCGCCCCAGGCTTTTGGTCGTACCTACCAAAGAAGACGTTTTAGAGGCACGGGGGGTCCTTCACAAGGTAGTCAGCCGGGGCAGGAAATAGTTGAAGCCGGACCATCTCAACTGCCTCCGACCCAAACTCAAATGACACTACGCGATCGCAGAAACATAAAAAGATAGGGTTGTGTTGGTCTGTATTTTGGTTGCTTTGTGTTGAAGTTGTAATGGCTTGAAACTTGCTGGTATGTTGGTGTTTCGATGTTGTACTATTGACTTAAAACATGTTGGTATACGAAATATGATGTTCCGTATGAAATATTTCACTTATTTGAATGAAATGTTGTTATTTGAATGAAATGTTGTTAATTGAATGAAATGTTGTTATTTGAATGAAATGGTGTTGTTGTTATTAGAATGAAATGATGTTATACGAAAATTGATGGAAATCTGGAAAGCCCATATATCTCCCTGGAAAGTTGCAGGCGCGACTTATTGTTGCGCATTCAAGAATATACTAGGCGCCACTATGAGTTGCGCCTATCAATTTCGTTCGTGCGCAACTTTGAGTTGCGCCTGTATACTTGGGCTATCTCCTGGCCCAACAGCAGTATATAAACATCACAACTCCACAAACCCATTTTCTTTCAGAAACCCTAGCCTCCATTTCCATTATTTTTACTACCAGCAAGACAACATTCCACTCAAACTCATTTAACTGTACGAAGGTTAACAAAAGATTGTACGTTCATCTACACTTGAGGTAAATATTTGAAACCCTATTCCAATAATGTTTGATAGATCTAGTATTGACATTTAACTTTCTGTAATTTCGATAGATCAATGACTACAGTGCCGATTATTTGTCACTATGACGGCGATTTAGTCGTCGATGAAAATAGCAAGCCAACCTATGTTGGCGGAAAACATAAGGGATCGAAAGTCAGGAGGGGTTGCAATTTTCTTGAGCTGAAAACTGCAATTTACAAAGCTACAAAGATTGTTTCTACGGAGTTCGACATCTCGTTGGTAAGTAAATGGGTAACAGATGACGGACCAATTGCTATTGAGGTAAACGACGACGACGACGTCGATTCTATGTTTTGTGTAGGGATGAAAGTAATTGAGCTGTATGTTAAGAAGACGGAGGTGGTACATACAACTGAACAGCAAGCTCAAATCTTTGATTATGCAAGTCAACCCGGACCTAGTAATACTGCTGAGCGAAGTCAACTGTATTACCCACACTACTCTTACCAGCCACCGAACGTTTACGCACAAGCAGCCGGGTATGCTTTTATGTGCTTCTTAATGTTTTGCTCATATTTTTTGTACTTAACAGTCCACTGTTTGTGTACAGGTACGGTGGCATGGCATATCCATCGCAGTTTCCCGGGTATGGTTTCCTTCCTTATCCATCGTATCCTCCACAGTCAATTCCAACTCCAAATTCAAACGACTATATGCATGAAATTGAAGATGAGGATGTTGACACCGAGGACATGGAGGGTGGAAATGTCGATATCCAAATTTCCCATTTGGATAGCATGGAAATCGCTGCTTCGTTTGACGAAGATGAAACATGGATCGAATCTATGAATGTTAACAATGACGCTCCTTTAGATGATATTCCAGAGGAAGTTGTTGACACTGATGAGCATATCGAGATGGAAGAACCATTAGACGATGACCAATGCAATGATACAATAATGGAAAGATCTATTCTGCAGGAATGTCAATTTACCGACGAAATGTTCGGTCTGGAATGTGTGGAGAAGGGCCCTCGAGTTGGTATGATTTTTAAATCGAAGGAATCTTTAATTGAACATATAAGCGAATGGTCGATAAAGTGTTCAGTTTCATTTAAAAACATAAAGTCCCGCGCTAGAGAGTTCACTGCTATATGTGATATTGATGCTAATTGTCCATGGCGGCTTCACGCTATTGTGTCTAAAAGAGATCATGTTGGGTGGTGGATGATAAAAAAATACGGTGGTGATCACACTTGCTCAAATCCAATCATCAACTCAAACCACAAACAAGCAACAGCCAAATTCATTTGCACCAAAGTCCTTCCACATGTTCGTTCGAACCCAAGTTACACTGCGAAATCTGTCCAAGAGCTAATGGCAAACACTTACAAAATTCAAATAAGCTACATGAGAGCTTGGAAAGGACTTAGCAAAGCGGTGTCAACAATATTTGGCGATTGGGAATCTTCGTACAATGACTTGCCTCAGTATCTTTGTGCTATACAGAAATGCAATCCAGGTACTGTTTATCATGTACATACAGAAGGAGTACAATTTTGGGGGGCTTTTTGGGCATTCGGACCGAGCATTGCAGGTTTCAAGCATTGTCGTCCGGTTCTTTCTATTGACGGAACACATTTGTATGGTAAATATCAAGGTACATTGCTTGTAGCTACAGGAGTTGATGCGAACAACTCTCTTTTCCCTTTGGCATTCGCTATTGTAAGGACGGAGTCGGCGGAAACTTGGGGTTGGTTTTTTTCATGCATGGGACACTTAATTCCATCTTTAAATGCAAGATGCATTACATTCATTTCCGATAGAATGAAAGGAATTCCAACCGCCTTGCAAGAGAAGTGGAGAAGAGCACATCATCATCGCTTCTGCCTACGCCATTTGAAAGCAAACTTTAAAAAAGCTGGTTTTGGTAGTAAGATTTTGCAAAACTTATTTCATGCTTCTGCTGAAGCAAGAGATGAGTTAACATACAAAGAACTCAGAGACCAACTAAAAAATGTGAGTCCGGCTGCTGACAGATGGATTGATAGAAGTCTCCGACATAAGGATGAACAGTGGACTCTTTACAAGGACAACGGTGAACGTTTTTGTATGATGACTACCAATGCTTCGGAGAGTTTCAATGGAGTTCTTAAAGGTGCAAGATCGTTACCGGTAAAGGCGTTAGTGGCACGTACCTTTCATCGTCTTAATAGCTACTTCTACAGAAGACGTACGGATGGAATGGATTACCCATCTACGCTAACGCCTAATTATGACAGAATGATGGAAAAATATTCAGCAGAAGCACGTACTATGAGCATTAACAGGTTCAACTTAACGGAGTGGCAAGTAACAGACACAAACGCGTGCAACTACACAGTAAATATTGCCAATGACGGCTGCAGCTGTTCATGCAATATTCCTATTCTAACCCATTTTCCATGTCCCCATGTTTTAGCTGCATGCGCACGATGTAGAGGAGGAGCTAACAGAGCTTACCATGATCTTATTTCTTCCTGGTTTACGGCAGATAGTTATAGACATAGTTATTCTCCGGTCTTTCATCCAGTACCCGACAGCAGATATTGGGATGTACATGAAGGACCTACTATAATCCCGCCGCCAACGCGAAGGAATACAGGAAGACCGAGGTCCACAAGAATAAGGGAGTCATGGACGAAATGGTTGACAGAAGACAGGACAGATGTGGACAATGCGGTAACTTGGGTCATAAGAGAAGAACGTGTGGGAAACAATAAATATTTTACTTGTCTCTACTACTTCTGTCAATCCTGAACTATATAACTTGTATTTTTATTCTGTACGCAACTTTGTTATCAAAAACTATCCTATGTCCAAAATTTACATTACTTGCTATGTTATGTTACTTAGATTTTATTTATACCCGGCTTCTGTATGAATTTTCCGCAGTTTTACATCTATCGTCAACTAAACATAACAGACAAACAATAATACATCATCTATTGCATATCCATTACAACAACCAAGCAAAAATAGAACCAAGTAATACATCATTCATTAAAACTAAAGCATACATAACTCAATTGAACAAGTCTGATACACATCCATTACATTACAGTTGCATTACCCAGTTTACTAGACCCCTTTCCAAATTGGATTTATGGACTGCAAATATTCTACTTGATGTCGAAGCTGGCTTTTTTCCTGTTCCAAACGTCTCACTTCGGCTTGCATCTCTAGCGCATACTCCACTCCCCTAGGGGTCAACGGACGATCTAGCCATTTGAAGAAATTACAGCACTCAACACCTTTCGGGTTAGTTATATGATCAAGGTAACCGGCACATCCGTAAAACCGACGTCCAGCATTTGTTTGAGTCTTGCATACAACTACCTCACAAACATCTCCACAGTGGCAAAGCGGATGTCTATCTTGTCTCACTCGTCCTTCGTCGCTAATTTGTTTCCCCGGTCTTTGATTCGCTTCGCCTAAGCAGATTTGATTATCCAAAGCAGATTGAACAACAACACCATTAGCCGGTGGAACTATCTCAAATTGAGCTTCAGGAACTGTTTCAAACTGTGTTTCAGGAACAAATTCATTTTCAGCTTCCATCCGTTCAACAAATTGAACCAAAACTTCATCTGGAATCTCCCAATTATCCATAAAAATTAGTGGTACTATAAGTGTGGGTGAATGGGTTTGTTGTAGCTTTGATTTAATCGAAGAATGAAGAAGAAATTTGTAAATTTTGTGAAAAATTGGTGGAGTTTGGCTAAAATTTGGGTTTGGAGGAGGTGGGTTCGGGCATGAGAGGGGTTTTGGAGTTTGGAAATGTTTTTGGGCTTATGAAGAGAGGGGGTAGCTGCTGTCTCTGTTTTAACAGCAGCTACCTGCAGGCGCAACTCATAGTTGCGCCTACGCTATATTATAGCAGGCGCAACTATGAGTTGCGCCTGCTTAAAGGTAGAAGTATGCGCAACTTGGAGTTGCGCATACGCGAAAAATAAAAATAAAAAATTGGCGCAACTCAAAGTTGCGCCAAGAACAAAATAAGAAATGCGCAACTCAAAGTTGCGCATTATCGTGGCAGTTACAAAACTGCTGAGTTGGCAGCTGACTGGGACGAAACCAGCCTTGTTTGATAATTAGTTTCAAAACTATCACCACTCGCGAAATTGTTTCAAAAACTAGCCCACTTTGAAAATTTGTCCATATATATATATGCATCAGTTAATCGAACGGATATTTTTCGGATACGGGTACCACAATAATCATATCCGTATCCGGAAAGCTTTTCGAATATCGGATATCCGTATCCGCTTTCCGGATAACGGATATTTTTTATATTTTCGGATACGGATTCAGACGGATATCGGATTTTTCGAATACCCATTGACAGCCCTACAAAGAACGCACCTTAAATTACAGCAGGCTAAGGTAGCGTTCGCTCCAAAATTTTGTGTTACTATTCCCGATGACCCGTTGTACCGAATGGAGGAATTTTGTGCGTTCTTGCCATTTGCCATTCATTCTAGTTAGAAATGAGAATTAAAGTAATTATAGTAAAGAGGAGTGATGAAAGAATGATTAGTAGATTGTATAACTTTCTTTGTTTTTGATTATACTGTAATACAGTACCTCTGACTGTATTTATACAGGTTACATAGTTTGTTGAGCCGGATAAATAAACAAAGCCCGATACCCACTATTTGCTTATAACATAAGATAGAAACTAGGGTTGCCGCCTCCCATAATCTAACTCCCCGTTCAGTTCTATCTAGGGTTTCTTCTTCCTTTCCCATTTCCGCTTCTTTGTCTCCAATTCTTAAGTCTTCCTTGAATCTAGTGAAATTTTTGGTAGATAGAGCTTTCGTTAAAACGTCTACTCTTTGAAATTGCACTGGAACGTGGTTAACTTTCAGCTTACCCTCTAAAACCTTCGCACGAACGAAGTGCAGATCTATTTCGATGTGCTTCGTTCGTGAGTGTAGGACATGATTTGATGAGAGGGAGACTGAGCTCAGATTGTCGCACCAAATTATTGGCGTCTTTGTGGAATTGATTTGAATTTCGTTGAGCAGCGACATGATCCATGTGATTTCTGCTGTGGTACTCGCAATTGCTCTATATTCTGCCTCTGTGCTGGAACGCGAGATAGTAGCTTGCTTCTTCGAGCTCCATGAAATAGGGTTGCTCCCAAGGAAAACACAGTAGCCGGTGGTGGATCTTCGATCATCAGGATCGGAGGCCCAATCTGCATCACTGTAAGCTTGTATGTTTAGCCCTTTCTTATTGTTGAGATGAAGTCCATGATTCATTGTTCCTCTCAGGTATCTTAATATGCGTTTTACTGCTTTCCCATGATTGCTGAGTGGGTTGTGCATGAATTGGCAGACCTTGTTTACACTATAACTTATGTCTGGCCTTGTTATAGTGATGTATTGTAGTGCGCCTACAATACTTCTGTATTCTGTTTCATTTATTATACCTTCTCCTGAGTCTTTTGATAGTCTGAGGCTACTGACCATGGGAGTGGGAAGAGATTTTGCCTGATCCATTTTTGCTCTTTTTAGAAGATCTTGTATGTATCGTCTTTGGCATAGAAACATTTCTGAATTGCTTCTTCTAGTGACTTCAATTCCAAGAAAGTAGTGTAAGTCATCTAGATCCTTTATGGAGAACATTTTGTCAAGATGATCAACAGTTTGTTTTATAGTTTGATTGTCGTTTCCAATAATGATAATGTCATCCACATATACTAGTATGTAAGTGAATCTTTCTTGTTTATGATTCATGTATAGTGAACTGTCTGATTTAGTTGGTGTAAAGCCCAGAGTCATTAGAGTAGATTTGAGCTTTTCATTCCAAACCCGAGGAGCTTGCTTCAGTCCATATATGGCTTTGTGTAGTTTACATACTAGATTGTTGATGTCCTTCTTGTTGTAACCCTCTGGTTGTTCCATATAAACTGTTTCATTTAATTCTCCATTAAAAAAAACATTATTTACATCCAGTTGTCTAATCTTCCATCCTCTGTGAATGGCTAGAGTTAGCATAATTCTTATTATGGTTGGTTTGACAACTGGGGAGAATGTTTCATTGAAGTCAAAGCCATATTGTTGGTTATATCCTTTGGCTACAAGCCTTGCCTTATATTTTGCAATATTCCCATCTGGTCTTCTTTTCACTTTGTAGGTCCACTTACACCCAACGATGTTTTCATCTTTGGGTGGTGATACAAGACTCCATGTTTTATTCCTGATGAGAGCCTCATATTCATTGTCCATGGCTTGTTTCCAGTTATTATTTGTGATTGCTTCACTGTAGTTTCTTGGTTCAGTAGAGTCAAGTTGAGCGTTGAATATGTTTGGCTTGAATATTCCACTTTTAGATCTTGTAATCATGTGATGTCCTGAAGTTTCAGGTGGTTGCACCCGTGCAGGTGTACTCTCATTGATATGCAGTGATGTTGATGATGAGGGCTCTCCTAGACTTGGATTGATGTCACTCCTTTGATTGTCATCAGGAAAGGAGCTGGAGGGATCATGTGAGTTATGACCTGATCCAGTCTCACTGCTGGATGTAGTGTGTTGCGACCCATGGCCTTTCTGCACACTTTCATTTGTTCTGTTCCATTCTGGTAAGACAGGTATGGGCTGTATAGTGAAACTTTCTTTGTTGTATACTTTTTCAGTTGCTTTTGCATGTTTATCTACAAATGGAAAAATATTCTCATTAAATACTACATGTCTTGAGATATAGATCCTACCATCCTTGCTTAGGCATCTGTATCCCTTCTGATTGTTTTCATATCCTATGAAAGTGCATGAGACAGACCTAAGACTTAGTTTATGTTTATTGTATGGTCTCAAATAAGGGAAGCATAAGCACCCAAATGTTTTTAGGTCCTTATATTCTGGTTTTACCCCAAATGCCACTTCTATGCGACTCAGATGCTTAAGAATTTTGGTAGGAAGTCTATTGATTAAATATACTGCAGTGTTGAAGGCTTCCGGCCAGAACTTCATGGGTAAAGAGGCCTGTGCAAGTAATGTCAGACCTGTTTCCACTATATGTCTATGTTTTCTTTCAGCTATTCCATTTTGCTCAGATGTATAAGTACAAGTTGTTCTGTGAACAATGTCTTTTCTCTGAAAATATTCTTTTAGTGGTTTATACTCACTGCCACCATCAGTTTGCATGATTTTGACTTCATTGCATAACTGTTTTTCTGCTTGTGTTATAAATTGTATAACAGCTTCTTGTGCCTCTGATTTAGACTTAAGAAAGTATATCCAAGTATATCTAGAGAATAAATCAACAAAGGATATGTAGTACCTGTAATTGTAGTCTGAACATATAGGAGCTGGTCTCCATAGATCTGTTGCTACTAATTGTAGTGGTTTACTAATAACAGTAGTAGAATCTGCAAATGGTAATTTATGGCTTTTGCCTAATTGACAGTAAGTACATACATATGGTAGAGAAACATCAACAGAAATATTATTGCTCATAAGAATTTGTTTTACAGTGTTTATATTGGGATGCCCTAATCTATAATGCCACTGAGTAAATATTTTCTGATTTATATCATGTGACTCAGTGCTGTTACACCACATATTCTTAGTGTTGCTCTTTCTTGTATTTCCAAGATTGAGTTTGTATAATCCTTTGTCCAATTTACCCTGTAACAATATATCTTGATTTAGTAAATCCCTAACTAGACAGAATTTAGGGTGAAACTCAAAATACACATTGTTGTCATTAGCAAATTGAGATACACTCAATAAATTCTTCTTAATTTGTGGTACTCTCAATAAGTTATTGAGATAAAGAAGCCTTTTACCTGAAACACTGCTGTTTCCAACATGTGTGATTTTTAGAGCTTCACCATTCCCCATATGAATGGAATGCATACCTGTGTATTCTTTATTGCCAATGTTGAGATTCTGTAGGTTGTTTGTGAGATGATTGGTTGCACCTGAGTCTGGATACCAGTCTTCTTCTGCTATTTCATCAGATCTTGTAAGTCTTTCAGTGTTTGGGTTCTTTTTTTTTTTAATTTTCAGACTGATTGCATTGTCTTTGATCTATTTGTGCTACATTTGCACTGGAATTATGATTTCTCTGGTTTGCTTGATCCTGTTGGTTTGGATAGTAGTCAGTATTGAGTCTGAAGTAGCACTGTCTTGCCGTATGTCTAGGTTTTTCACAAATCTGACATTTTGTTCTGTTGCCATTCCATCTTCCACTTCTCCCTCTACCTCTCTGTATATTGTTACCTCTTTGGTTGAAATTTTCTTGTCTTGAATTCTGACTTTCTTGCTTTTTCCCTTGATTTCTATTTCTTGAACTTGATGCATAATTGAGAGATAGTTCTGTATTATTTTCTTTTCTTTGCTCTATTCTTTCTTCATGTGACAACAGTATTGAACTAACATATTGCATATTTGGTAGATCTTTTTGGGATGAAATAATTGCTACAACTGACTCATATTCGTTGTCCAAACCATTCAAAATGGTTAATATCTGTTCAGTGTCAGATACTTTATGCCCTGCAGTATCAAGAATATCATAATATGATTTTACCTTGATTAGATATTCCCTCATTGACATATTTTCTTTCCTGTGATTTTGAAGTTGCCTCTTGTAGTATATAATTCGAGCAGCTGACTGTGTGTTGAAGTTTTGTTGAATTGCAGACCATATCTCGAATGATGTCTTGCATCCTACAATTTGTGATAGAAGTCCTGAACTGATGGATGATAGTAGCCATGCTGCCAGTAGGCTATCTTGTCTCTGATAGTTGATGAACTCCTTGTTGGCCACTCTTTCTCCTGTGGTGTCTGTTATCATTCTTGCAGGAACAGTTGCTGTTCCATACAGAAAGTCTTCTAGCCCATATCCTCTTATACTGGTTTCAACTTGATATTTCCATAATATGAAGTTATTTTCATCAAGAATTGTTGTTACTAACTTGTCTTTTGGTTTTATGATCTTGCAGGACATCATTTCACTGGATGATGAATCTTGATTTCTTGACCTTGACCCTTCCTAACTTTTGGCTCCACTTGTTGCTGATGAAGTGGCATCGTCAACCATGTTGGGTTATGAGAATTCTGATTATCTTCAGTGGTGCAGCCAATTTTCTTGATGCAAGAACTTTGGCGAGGCACTTCTAGTGAGGAATCTTGATTCAGAAGTGGGTTAATTTTATCTCTCAAATGATGAGATAGCAGAAAATTCTGAGAGCAACCAGGATGGTGGATGATGATGCTTTATCTGACACCTCCTTGGATGGCTCTATGATGATGCTGAGATTCTTTGATGAGAGCAGATCTTATTACTGTCGCTTGACAGATTTTTTTGAGCTCTGATACCAAGTTAGAAATGAGAATTAAAGTAATTATAGTAAAGAGGAGTGATGAAAGAATGATTAGTAGATTGTATAACTTTCTTTGTTTCTGATTATACTGTAATACAGTACCTCTGACTGTATTTATACAGGTTACATAGTTTGTTGGACCGGATAAATAAACAAAGCCCGATACCCACTATTTGCTTATAACATAAGATAGAAACTAGGGTTGCCGCCTCTCATAATCTAACTATTCTTCCTTCGCATACCCCTTACGCATTTCAAATACTCTGGCTATATACTTCGCTCAAATACCTCTTTCGCATCGTCAAATACATTTTTTTTTCAACGAACTTTTTCGTTAAAACACCATGTTTAAATGCTCTGTTCAAATACCCTGCTTGTTTCGTAAAGAAGGATTCTAAAAGAATACATAATTTTCTGTGGAACACATTCTGGTAATTTCATAATTTATTTTACTTAAAAGATCATTTTGTTGCTGGTTTTAGTTTGAAAGTCATGTTTTTTCAGCAAATGAATTCCTCCGTCTCCACGTATCCGTCCGTATATCAATCGAACGTCGTTGTAATGAACGTGAATACACGAGGACAGAGAAAAATAAAGATTTGTCTTTATTTACTACTTCAAAAGCTGTAGGATTCGTTCAAAAGAAGAACAAAAACGATTTGTTCAAATAAATCCTACCATGAAGAATGCTGGCATGAAAAAACATCATGTGATTGAGGAGGTCATTTGTTTTAATATATATTGGACAAATATTGGAACAGAAAGCTTTGAATTTTTTGGTAGTACGAAAGAGACTGAAACAAAATGGTTTGGAATCTCGTTATTAAATGTACAAGTTGGAAAACTAAAGTTGATCGAATCTTTGCTTGTCGTCATCAATGAATTTTCTTTTAAAAAGATATCTGAACATGAAAGTGCTTGGACTGTATGGTCATTTCATTCTCATATTGGAAACAAAACGTATATGCATGCAGGCATATTGGAAACAAAACATATTGGAAAACAATTGTTTATTGAGTTGAAAAACTAACTACCGCGCAATCAAATGTGCCTTGCTTACTTCTCCTTGGTTACTTTGGAGCGATTCTGTGGCGGGTGAACTGAACAGGAGACTGGATTTTATAACGGTAAAGAGTTTGCCGTTATAATATTATAACGGTAAAGTCTTCGCCGTTATAATATTTTTCTTTGAAATATAAATTATAACGGCGAAGATTTCACCGTTATAATTAAGTTTTAATTACAACGGCGAAGACTTTATCGTTATATTTTCATTTTTTATATAAAAAAAGTGGTCTGTGCCTGGTTCGGAGTTACCTGGGTGCGTAGTTCGTTTGCTCAGTCCGAAAGTAGTGTGAATTGAACAGGTCGGATGGTTGATAATTGTTGAAATATATACTAGCCATGTCGAGTAATTATTGATATTTGTTTTACTTCCGATATCTTATGTCAATCAAATGTAAAGGTCGATGAGAGCTGAAATGAAAGACCGGTAAATGTTTCGATTAGAGTGATTAATTCAGCGTTGACGGATGAATTTGTATTTTTTTGTAAAGAAAACATCTTTACATAAAATAGGATTTCCACGTTAAATCCATATTATATTTCTAAGATAGCTGTAAGAGCATCTCCAACAGCTAAAGCGCTTTTAATTTTAAGCCCTTAAAATTAAGGAGTGGCCAAGAGGTAGACATTTGAGTTTGACTTCATACGTTTATTTAGTAGACGTCCATGACCAATCTAAGTAATACGTGTAACTTTTTTTGTTGGGAAGCATTGTCCAAATATTAAGCCTTGAATGAAGTTCATGACCAATCATTTTGTAAATCAAAGTCCCTAATTTTTTCTAGAACAAAATGCACTTTTTGATAGAAACTGGAAGTTAAATTACGTTTTTTATAAAGGTTTTCAAAAATTTAAATATCAAATATTGTTATTGTAAGTAAGTATAATTTTAAGTATACTTTACATTAAATAAATACGATTTTTCACCTTTACCAAATAGTATTAAATTTTTGAAGAAATATCTAAAAAGTGAAAGTCACCTTGGGATTTCAAAAAGAAAAGTGCTAATTATCTTATGTTTCCTGTTTTCCAAAAGTGGGTCTAATTATCATATTCAGTGCTACAGAATTTTTTTCTCTAAACATTAAAAACAGAGTTCTGTAAAAAAAAAAGTTACAAGCTGCTAATTTCAGGCATATATAATTGGGTACTTTTGGCACAGGTCCTTATTAAGTTTCAAAATTCACGAAAAGTCCTTCACTAAATTTCAGTGTAAATTAGGTCCCTGTTTTTTATTCACGATTATTGCAGAGCATGATGCAACATTTCATAAAAGTTGCTGATATTTCCGCAATATTTCTGTACACTGTGAACATAGTGTATGAAAGTTGCTGAAATATCAACACTTATTTATAAAAGTTGCTGATATTTCAGCAACATTTATGTACACTGTGAACACAGTTTATGAAAGTTGCTGAAATATCAGCACTTATTTATAAAAGTTGCTGACATTTCAGCAATAATTTTTCTTTATTTTTACAATAAAACTTTGACACGGATAGTTGCTGAAATATCAGCACTTATTTATAAAAGTTGCTAACATTTCAGCAATAATTTTTCTTTGTTTTTACAATAAAACTTTGATACAGATAGTTGCTGAAATATCAGCACTTATTTATAAAAGTTGCTGACATTTCAGCAATAATTTTTCTTCGTTTCCAAAAAACAGGGATCCGCTTTACAATGAAACTTTGACAGGGACCCGCTTTACAATATGAAAGTATGATAGGGACGCCTTCCTAATTTCCACTATATAATTTTTACAAGTGTCTTAATCAGGTGCCGGCGTTGTTACGGTGAATCTATTCCTATTAAGCTATGTTATATGTCATATTTGTTGTAATTAAGGAGTCAAAGAATGGAATCTCATTATCAAATGTACAGTTTGAAGACTAAGTCTGCTGGACTCTTTTGTCGTCGTCATCAACTAATTTTCTTTCAAGAAGTACATGTTGAACCAGTGCCGGTCCACACCTTTTTGTTGCCCCAGCTGAAACTATTAATTACATATTATAAGGCATCTAAAACTGTTTTGTAGATCTTAGAACATGTGGAACCAGTGCTTTATATTAGGTACCACAGTACACTTACAATATGTAAATGAGACAGTTTGACACAGGTCCCTAATAAGTTTCAAAATACACAAAAACCCCAGTAAAAAAAGTTTGTAAATTAGGTCCCTAGAATTAAGTTACCGAATAATGGCATACACTTATGCAATTATTTAGTGAATAATTGCAGACATTTATGCAATTATATCAAAAAATTGCAGACATTTCCACAATTATTCACTGAAAAATTGCGGAAAATTCCGCAATTATTCACCAAAAAATTGCGGAAATTTCCGCAACTATTCACTGAAAAAATTGCATAAATTTATGCAACTTTTGGATATAATTGCATAAATGTCTGCAATTATTCAGTGAATAATTGCATAACTATATGCAATTACTTAGTAACTTAATTTTAGGAACCTAATTTACATACTTTTTTTAATGTGGTTTTTGTGTATATTTCAATTTATTAGGGACCTGAGCTTAATATTCACTACGTAAATCTACAGTGTTTTGATAACCGGACTAGAACCGAACATTCAACCACCAAACCACCGACCGTGTGTTCCATTAAGGGCCGGAAGACAATCGAGCCACGATTTACATTGGACCGTGAGAACTTATTGAACCGCGGTCCACCTTAAAAAACCCCTGTTGGTTTTTCTAACTAAAAAAAAAAAAACTTAACCAGGCCCATATAACATGGACCCACCAAATGCCACTAGCTGTACTTGCTTTCATTGCTCACTCATTTGTGGTTAAAATATTGGATCATTTTCCATGTGGAGCAGATGTGAGACTTATAAGCATATTTTAAAAGTCTGCTTTGGGTCATCTAAGATAGTTGTGCTGTAGTGCAGTTGGCAATGATTTATGGCTTTCCAATAGAGAAAGAAGGTTGGAGCCTTGACAGTCGTATTTAACGGTCTGATATTTGCGGAGACATATAATAATCATTCAAATGAGTTAAATCTCGAGATCGAAAAGTGCCTTTGTGAAGATATGAGTTAAAAGAGGGTGGGGCAGTGACGGACCTTCTTACATTTTTGCCTACGAAAGTTGATTTTTTTTTTTTTAAAAAAAAAAATAGTTATTCTGTCATGCTTTCTAATTTTTTACTTTATGGTTTATTTTCATAACTATAATTCTTATATTAAGTAAATTTAATCATATTAAGTACATAATAGGTATTTACATTTTCTACAAACTATTTATACGGTTTCAACGGTTCAACTAATCGGATCTTCAGTACTTTCGACCTTGGAGCATTACGGTTCGATTGCCGCTATCAACTATGTTGCCGTAAGCATTAGACTTGACAGACTTGCCTTGTGGCCGACTCTGTGTGGAACAGGTAAAGAAAGTATCACTATGTTCATGTTTATAGCAAAACGTATATGCATGCACGCGATATTTTATATGTACTAGTTATGTGTAATCATTGATATTTAATTATCTTTCTTCATATATACTAGTTATGTGTAATTATTGATATTTATTCATCTTTCTTCTCAGATCTTCTGTCAATCAAATGTACATTTTGATGAGAGCTGAAATGAATGATTGGTAAGTGTTTTGTTTACGGTGATTATTCGAGTGGTGCCGGGGTGAGTTAGTAATCAATCCCTATTTCTTATGTAGTCGTAAGAGAAGTCCATGTACCAATGATTTTGTAAATCAAATCCCTGATTTTATTTAAAAATCGAATATCTTTATTTGTAAGCAATTATAATTTTAAGAATATTTTTATATTGAATAACTACAGTTTTTCACCTTTACCAAATACTATAGAATTTTTATAGAAATATCAGAAAAGTGAAAGTCAACTTGAGACTTTTAAAAGAAAAGTGCAAATCATCTTCTACTTCCCGTTTTTCAAAGTTGGATCTAATTATCATATTCAATATAATTTTTTTTCTAAACAATAAAAACAGAGTTCTGTAGAAATGTTACAGGCATCTATTTTCAGACATTTTTTTTATACAAGTGTCTTAATGTGGTGCTGATGCCGTTACAATGAATCTGTTATCATTGAGCTATTTATATGTCATGTTTATTGTAATCAAGGAGTTAAAAAATGGAATCTCATTATCAAATGCACAATTTGTAAACCAAGTTTGATGGACTCTTTTCTTGTCATTATCAACTAATTTTCTCTTAGGAAGTATCTGTGGAACAGGTAAAGAAAGTATCACTATGTTCATATATTTATGGCAAAACATGTTTGCATGCACGCCATCTTTTGTATATACTTGTCATGTGTAATTATTGATATTTATTTAATTTTTTTCTCAGATCTTCTGTCAATCATTTGTACACGTTGATGAGAGCTGGAATGAATGACTGGTAAATGTTTTGATTAGAGTGATTGCTTGGTGGGTTTGTATTTTTTTGAAAAGAAAACCATTTGGACAACATTCCTATTTTTAATGTATTGTAAAAAAGGTTCGTATACCAATGATTTTGAAAGTCAAAATCTCGGTAAAAAAAAAAAAAAGTGAACCATCTTCTTTTTTGATAGAAAGTGCAAAATTAACTTTGTATTTTGAAAGGGTTTTGAAAAAATTTGAATTTGAATTTTTTTTTTCATTTGTAAGTAATTGTGATTGTTATTTAAATATATTTTTATTAAATAACTACATCTTCTCACCGTTAGCTAATTTCATTGAATTTTTGTAAAAATAAAAAAATTGCACGTTAATTTGTGTTTTCTATCAGAAAAATATGGAGATTTGATTTATATATTTAATGCTACAGTAACTTATTTTCTAACAATAATAGAAACTTGTAATTTTTCTTATTATTAATTAAATGTGTTGATTTGGTAAAAAGTTGCAAGCATGGCTTTTTTTTCACATGTATCAGTACAATCTGTCCTTGTTGCTTTATCAGTTACTGATGTTGTTGTTGTGGATCTATTCCTATCACACTATTTATCAAGGTTTGAGGTTTCGGCCGAAACACCGAGATTACGGTCGTTCCGTTTAGGTTTTGGTAGGGACCGAAACGAAACCAAACCGAAATTCCGGTTCAATAAAAAACTATTCAACTTCAAAATTTACAAAAAGAAAAATCTCGAAAAAGGAATTAATTTGAGTTTCAAATACATGAATATTCAAATTTGCAATTGTAACTTAGGAAACATATAAATTCACAGAATATGTGAATCGTGTAACAAAAGAAGTTGAAAACGAAATAATGAATAACCATTTTTTAGTGTTATAAATATTTATAATTAATCAATATTGTTTTTGTATCTTATTTTTCAATTAAATATAAATTATATATTTTGTTTCAATAAATTAAACAAACATACGTGTAATTATGTGAAAAATAAATATTGATATCCGAAATCAAAACTGGAATCGAAATTTTTGAAATTTACGAATTACATCGAAATTCCTAAAATTACAAAAGACCGAAATCGAGATCTCGAATCTTGTTATTTATATGCAGGCCCGTAGTTGATAAGGGTTTACGTCCGAGTCTGATTTGTGCCTGCCTGTTAATACAGATACGGGTTTTGTTCTAACTAACCAGATCTGACTCAAGTCCAAGCCTGTTACTGTTAGGGTCGGGTATGGGTTTTTCAACATCCAATCTGATTTAGATCCGACCCGAATATTAGTTTTTCATGATCTGCTAAGTTAAAGAATGGAATCTCATTTATCAAATGCACAGTTTGAAAACTAAGTTTTATGGACTCTTTTGTTGTCATTATCAACTAATTTTCTCTTAGAAAGCATCTAGGGAACAGGTAAAGAAAGTATCACTATGTTCATGTTTATAGCAAAACATGCATGCATGCACGCACGCAATATTTTGTACATTATGTGTAATTATTGATATTTATTTGTTTTTTTTTTCCTCAGAGCTTCTGTCAATCAATTGTACACGTTGATGAGAGCTGGAATGAATGACAGCTAAATGTTTTGATTAGAGTTGCTGTTTTAGTGTTGCTGGATAAGTTTGTAAATTTTTTGAAAAGAAAACCATTTCCGCAATAGATTCCTTTTAATGTAAAAACAGGTTCATGTACTAATGATTTCGTAAGTCAAAATCTTGTTAGAAAAAACAGAAAATGTAAACTATCTTACCCTTTTTTGATAGAAAATGAAAGTAAACTTTGTATTTTGAAGCGGTTTTAAAAAAATTTAATTTTAATTTTTTCATTTGTAAGTAATTGTAATTGTTATTTAAGTATATTTTTTATTATAGAAAAATGGGTATAGGGAAGAAATTGTTAAAGAATCTAGTTTTAGAGACAACAAGTTTGCTTTTTAGTCTGAAGGACACTTTTTAGTGTAAACAGAAAATGATAGTTACAACTATCATTCTATGATCTGCACTAGAAAGTGTCCTTCAGCCTAAAAAGCAAATTTGTTGTCCCTGAGACTAAATTTTTTTTTAACTTTTTCTTTAGCCTAAAAACCTCTTTTTATTTATTAACTACAATTTTTTACCGCTATCTAATTTTATTGAATTTCTGTAGAAATAAAAAAAAATGCAACCTTAACCTTTTTTGATAGAAAATGAAGGTAAACTGTGTACTTTGAAGAGGTTTTAAAAAAATTTAGTTTTAATTTTTTCAGTTGTAAGTAATTGTAAATGTTATTTAAGTATATTTTTATTAGTGAAAATAAGGGACACATCCTTAAAATCAAACTTAATACGTAAAATATCCTCCCATAACAAGATATAAATTACATCCTTATTTTCAAATACTGCAATTTTCTTTCCTAAAATACCCCTCTGCTCCATTGCTGAACGTTGATTATTCATATGTGGATGTTATTTTGACATTTTATTCTCACATCCATAATTAAATTTTGCACCCCATTAATTATCAATCTTTAAAACACAATAACTTTTTGCAGAAACGACGGATTAACAAACCGTTTTCACCATTAAATCACAAATTTTATTGTCTTTCTAATGAGTGGCATTGTGCATACGTAAAAACAACGGCATGACTAGTTATTCGCAATTATATGGTATGATTGCAGACAATTCAATAATTATATGCAATAATTACAGAAAAGTCTGCAATTATATGGTATAGTTGCACTTTTTTATGATTACTTGAAATAATTGCAAAGTTTTCTATAATTATTTGATATAATTGCATAAAAGTATGCACTTATATAGAACAATTGCATATTTTAATCTGCAATTATTCTATATAATTGCATAAAAGTCTGCAATTATATGGAATAATTGCTGATATTTGAAGAAAAATTGATGTTCATTTCATATAATTGCAGAAAATGGCAATTATACTGAATAATTGTAGAAAAATCGGCAATTATATGGAATAATAGCAGTGAAGTCTGCAATTATTATATATAATTGCATAAAAGTCTGCAATTATATAGAATAATTGCTGACATTTGAAGAAAAATCGATGATGTTCAAAAATTTCAGAATTCTCTGCAAATATATGGAATAATTGCAGCCTTACTGCAAATACAATTTTTTTGGTATCAACAATGCACCTCATTTTAAAGATCATAAAATTTATGATTTTTTGGTGAAAACGGTATGGTAATCCGATGTTTTAACAGAAAGTTATACGTGTTTGAAATGCTAAAAACGTAAAGGGTATTTGGGTCTTTTGGCGGAGGCGGATTTGAAAACAGGGACTAGAGACGTTAGTTTAGTTTGGGGAGGATGTTTTCTCTATTTTGAAACTTAACAGGAATGTGAGCCAAACTATCACATTTTATTAATTAACTACAATTTTTTACCGCTACCTAATTTTATTGAATTTCTGTAGAAATTTAAAAAAATGCAATCTTACCCTTTTCGATAGAAAATGGAAGTAAAGTTTGTATTTTGAAGAGGTTTCAAAAAATTTTAAGTTTAATTTTTTCATTTGTAAGTAATTGTAATTGTTATTTAAATATATCTTTATTAATAGTTGGTTTGGAAGCGCAAACTTTTAATCCGACCGTGAACTTTCCAAAATACCCTTTACTTATGTATAATTTAATTATTATCTATTATTTCACATACAAGTACCTAAAAAGAATCGGTAAAATCCTAATCAAATGTAGATGTCATTCCTATTATTTTTAACCTATCATTTCTAGGTTAGACTGAAACTATTCAAACTAAATTAAAACAGTTAAATTTCTTTACAAATTCAAACTATCCCTCTATCCTTAAGAATAAGATCTAACAAATAAATATCATTTAAACAAATAAACATCATTTACAAATTCGTTGTTTATTAATTAATAATATAAATGAAATTCAAACTAACAACAAATTCTAATGTTGTAACTTAGAAATAAAAATTTAAATTAACTACACATGATTTCAATGACTAAATATTTTTGTAAATCATTTTCTCTTAAATGTGTTAATCATATATAAATTGTACAAGAACAATTCACGCGCAAATTGGAGGAGGAAGGACGGTCGACAAAAGTGATTTTAAATATAAAGTGATTTTAAATGTAAAATATATAACCTTTTATGATTTAAATAATATTAGATAGGATTTGAAAAGAGAAATATACACAAAAATAAGAATAATTGCTTATGTCGACAAAAGTGATAAAATTCTGATTTTAGAAAAGTAAGTTGTAATGGTTAAATAAATTATTTCAATTAATCTATGAGTGTTTATATTTTTAAATAACATTATACAAATTTATTTTTAAATTTAATTTACATAAATAAATAGTTTAACAAAAACGTCAAAATGTGACCGTAAAATATTTTATCGAAAAACAACGTTTTGTCGAATAAAAGTTGACGCAACGTTGCTGCACCTTTATGTATATATACATGTTTTTAAATATGTTAAGTATTAACAATTAACTAATCAAGTTTACTTTTGCTAATTAAGATTAGAAATTTCTAGAAAATCATTAAGAAAAAGTAAACATAAAAGGACAAAATCATGTCAAATCAAATCAAATAAAATCTTTACTTTATTTTTCTTATGCATTAAGTGATTAAGACATAAAGCAGTGATGTGACAAATTGATGAGAAATGTTGAAAAAGTAAGATAAAGTAATGATATTTTGGTAATTTTGTAAATGGTTAATTTTGTAATTCACCATTCCTTACTTTTTCTATAAATACCCATCCATTCGTCTCATTTTCAACACATTTCACATTCTTCATCTTCTTCATTTTTGAGCTTTTTTTTACTCATTAATAACTTCTCTTCTTTAAGAGAGAGGTAGGAGAGTTAATAATAGTAGAGTGCTTAAGCACCAATCCACTAATTACTCCTCTAACCTCTTCTTAATTCACCTCTTCTTCTCTTCTTTAAATGGCCTTAGGTCATGAGTATTGAGATGGAGATGCTATGGCCGTGAGCTATGGAGGTGGGAGGAAGGTTTGAGCCGAGAGCAAAGTGGAGGAGGAAGGATGGTCGTGAGCATGGCAAGGTGGTGGAGTTGTTTATGGACGTATTGATGAAGTATATGTTAGTTTAGTGAAGTGTGGTTGGATAATAATGTTGGTAGGAAGTTAATCAATTTAGTTAAAGGTGAGTACTCATTTTTGAATTAACTAATAATTCCAAGTTTAATAAAATGAAAGTTAAATATCTTAGATGATTAATATGTTTGATAACTTGGATGCAAAGTTGGTTGTTTACATGATTGTTAATATGGATGATTACTTGATTTGATAAATGATAAGAGAAATGGTTAGAAATTAACCATAGTTAATTAAATGAGAATATAAATCTATATAAATATGTGTCTGGAAATTATTTAGCCTCTTAATAATTTTAAAATATCTAATAAGGTTGGAAGTGATATTATAGTATATAGTATTACAATATGAAATGAAATGAAAAATGAGTTTGAAATATAAAAACATTATTTAAAATGAGTTTAAAATGATTTAGAAATTTTTTATAAATATTTAAATTTTTTTCCATGAAGTTTGAAAATAAATTGAAAAACAAGTCAAAAGTAGGAGCGTCGCGTAATGGTAGTTCGCGATTTCACGCCATAAAAGTTAAATAAGTGTACAAAGTGGAATGTAGCTCGGAATCCTTCGAGATAAGAGTTTTTCAAACTATTATATCCATAGTTTTCCAACGAAGAAAGAAAATCAAGATTCCACTAAATAGATTTTGAAATATGTCCAAAACAATTTTCTAAAAATTTCGCAGTTTTGCAGTTCGTAATCCAAGAAGGAAGTTCTTTATAAATGATATTTTTAAATGATTAAAAATATGAAATAAATTTGGTAAATCTATTAAAATGGTTTGAAAGAGATTTGAATTGAAAAATAAGAAATTTCAAACATTAAAAAGTTGTTTTAATCAAATAAGCTTTTTGACGCACTTTTCGCAGCACTTTTCTGCTGCAGTTTCTATAACTTTTGAAATAAAGATTTAAACTTAACGATTCTTTCTAGAATCATTTATAAATGTTTTTAAATAAATATTTAAGCGTTTTAAAGATAAATTGGAAGTTTTATAATTCTTTCAGAAAGTGTTTAAATAAATGGTTATTATAACTCTTAAACAATATAATAAAATCATTTTCTTGAATGTAATATAATAAACTGAGTATGCGGAAACGACTTGTAAACTTGTTTCGTCTGTGAGATCCAAGGAGAATTGGGCAAAGGATGGAATATGTCGAAGGGAAAGTCCGGATGCTTCAAAATAAATACCAAACCGTTTTAACCAAAGATGAAATAAAATGTTATAAATATTCGATAGAATAAAGCATTGATTATTATTTATTGTTGTATTTATTTCGTTGATTGATTGTTTGAATTAGGCTCGGCTAGTTTATGAGCACTGATTATTATTTATTGATTGTTGACTTTGCTTTACCAGTTTATGAGCACTTATTATTATTTATTGATTGTTGACTTTGCTCTGCCAGTTTATGAGTAATTAATTACCAATATGCATGGGCTGGGTAGAAAATAATTGTAGGATGACATCTTGTGATTTATTTCACGATTTGACTATAATGTGTTTAGCGGTAATATTTGGTTCAACTCAATTTAATGAATGTTTTGAAAATTGGTTTTCAAATTGAAATGTTATGAAATGTTTTCCTTTAAAAGAAAAAAAGAAATATTTGAGAATAAATATTTTGAAGTGATTTTATATAAAAGTGGTTTGTATAAAAAATGGTTTTATAAAAATGTTTTATAAAACAGAATGAATTTCGAGGACTAAACCCGATGGTTTTAAAATGATTTTTGAAAGGATTTGGAAATGGAAATTATTGTATATTAGAAGTATTTGTAATTATTAGTGTAAATGATTTTGTCACTTCGGGATATAAAATGATTTGTTATGTTACCACAGATTCGGGTAACCCATAACTAAAAATGTGGGCAAGGCAAGTGCAGATGTTCTGTAGCATCAGTATAGTCCGCTCTCGTTGAAGAGGGATATACATATCTATATTTATTTTTCAGAAGGCTAGGACCCAGTTGTCTTGATATGGCTAGAAATCTCCCGATCAGGTAACTTATAGTTTTGTATGCTTGTATATAGGTATCATTTCAAAAGGGGATTTGTTTTCAGATCCCAAAGTAAAAGACTAGTTTGAATATAAAAGATATACATATACATATTTCAAAATTTTTGAAATAAGAATTCGGGAATAAAGTCCAAAGCGATAATTTGGAAATCTAAATGTGAAGATTAAGCTAAGTAGGTAGATTTGAAACCTACATTTGCATGATATATGCTATGTTGTTTGGGAATTGCATATTCGTTGTTGCATCGTAGGCTTCATGAGTCCTATTTGTGGTAGGAGAACCACGTTGACTTGATCTTATATCTAATTGGATACCCAATTAGATAGGGGTACGTAGGCAGTCACAAGTGGTAGTGATGCCGCCTCTAAAATAATATAACCATTTTTCTGTTTATATGTTATTGGTTGTTGTTTATCTTGTGTTGTTGTATCTTTCCCCCTTACTATTTTATTCCGCATTTACATTGTTTATGGAGCTCGCAGGTAAAGATATTGCTGTCTCTCTCATCAGAGCGTGCAGCGATAGATTTATTGCGTATGAGTTCGGTATGCACACCTTGTAGAATAAATAAATTAATTACTCTGATAAGTTGTACAATTGAAATTGTATCATGTACATTTAGTAATGTTGAATATTTATCAAATATTATGTATTAAGTTGGTAGTTTTCATTAGTAGTTTTAGAACGGACAGATTTTATAGCGATTTTGACTGGTTCTAAAATCCGAGTCGTCACATTTGGTATCAGAGCTTAGCTTAGGTGCCTAAGTAAAATTTGTCTAGGTTAGTAAATCAACCTAGGAATTTTATAAATGAAACTACATTAATTGATAAATAAAATGGATAGGATAAGGCACCATACCTTCGACCGAGGTTATGAGTGATATTACTATTTTAGTGTGCTTAACTTTCGTTAATTGTTGTTTTTTCTTTATATTTTACCGTCCTTGTAATTTCAAGGACGAAATTCTTTTAAGTAGGGGAGAATGTAACGACCCTAAATTTGACCACTTTAAAATATACTATACAAAGTGATTTTAAATATAAAATATATAACATTTTATGATTTAAATAATATTAGATAGGATTTGCAAAAATAAAAATACACAAAATAGGAATAATTGCTTATATCAACAAAAGTGATAAAATTCTGATTTTAGAAAAGTAAGTTGCAATGGTTAAATAAATTATTTCAATTAATATATATGAGTGTTTATATTTTTAAATAACATTATACAAATTTATTTTTAAATTTGGTTTACATAAATAAATAGTTTAACAAAAACGTCAAAATGTGACCGTAAAACATTTTGTCGAAAAACAACGTTTTGTCGAATAAAAGTTGACGCAACGTTGTTGCACCTTTATGTATATCTACATGTTCACATTTTTCAATATGTTAAGTATTAATAATTAACTAATCAAGTTTACTTTGACTAATTAAGGTTAGAAATTTCTAGAAAATCATTAAGAAAAAGTAAACATAAAAGAACAAAATCATGTCAAATCAAATAAAATCTTTACTTTATTTTCCTTATGCATTAAGTGATTAAGACATAAAGCAGTGATGTGACAAAGTGATGATAAGTGTTGAAAAAGTAAGATAAAGTAAGGATATTTTGGTAATTTTGTAAAAATTAATTTTGTAATTCACCACTCCTTACTTTTCCTATAAGTACCCATCCATTCTTCTCATTTTCTACACACTTCTCATTCTTCTTCTTCTTCTTCATTTTTGAGCTTTCTTTTGCTCATTAATGGCTTCTCTTCTTTAAGAGAGGTAGGAGGGTTAAAAATAGTGGAGTGCTTAAGCACCAATCCACTAATTACTCTCTAACCTCTTCTTAATTCACCTTTTCTTCTTCTTTTCTTTAAATGGCCTTAGGCCATGAGTATTGGGATGGAGAGGCTATGGCCGTGAGCTATGGAGGTGGGAGGAAGGTTTGAGCTGAGAGCAAAGTGGAGGAGGAAGGACGTCATGAGCATGGGCAAGGTGGTGGAGTTTCTTATGGATGTATTAGTGAAGTATATGTTAGTTTAGTGAAGTGTGGTTGGATAATAATGTTGGTAGGAAGTTAATCAATTTAGTTAAAGGTGAGTACTCATTTTTGAATTAACTAGTAATTCCAAGTTTAATAATATGAAAGTTAAACATCTTAGATGATTAATATGTTTGATAACTTGGATGCAAAGTTGGTTGTTTACATGATTGTTAATATGGATGATTACTTGATTTGATAAATGATAAGAGAAATGGTTAGAAATTAACCATAGTTAATTAAATGAGAATATAAATCTATATAAATATGTGTCTGGAAATTATTTAGCCTCTTAAAAATTTTAAAATATCTAATAAGGTTGGAAATGATATTATAGTATATAATATTATAATATGAATTGAAATGAAAAATGAATTTGAAATATAAAAATATTATTTAAAATGAGTTTAAAATGATTTAGAAATTTTTTATAAACATTTAAAAGTTTTTCCATGAAGTTTGAAAAGAAATTGAAAAACAAGTCAAAAGTAGGCGCGTCGCGTAATGGTAGTTCGCGATTTCACGCCATAAAAGTTAAATAAGTGTACAAAATGGAATGTAGCTCGTAATCCTTCGAGATAAGAATTTTTTGGACGATTATATCCATAGTTTTCCAAGGAAGAAAGAAAATTAAGATTTCATTAAGTAGATTTTGAAATATGTCCAAAATAATTTTCTAAAAATTTCGCGGTTTTGCAGTTCGTAATCCAAAAAGGAAGTTCTTTATAAATGATATTTTTAAATGATTAAAAATATGAAATAAATTTGATAAATATATTAAAATGGCTTGAAAGAGATTTGAATTGGAAAATAAGAATTTTCAAACATTAAAAAGTTGTTTTAATCAAATAAGCTATTTTACGCACTTTTCGCAGCACTTTTCTACTGCAGTTTCTATAACTTTTGAAATAAAGATTTAAACTTAACGATTCTTTCTAGAATCATTTATAAATGTTTTTAAATAAATAATTATGTGTTTTAAAGATAAATTGGAAGTTTTATAATTCTTTTAGAAAGAGTTTAAATAAATGGTTATTATAACACTTAAACAATATAATAGAAATCATTTCCTTGAATGTAATAACAAACTGAGTATGCGGAAGCGACTTGTAAACTTTTTTCGTGTGTGAGATCCAAGGAGAATTGGGCAAAGGACGGAACATGTCAAAGGGAAAGTTCGGATGCTCCAAAGTAAATATCAAACCGTTTTAACCCTAGATGAAATAAAATGTTATAAATATTCGATAGAATGAAGCATTGATTATCATTTATTGTTGTATTTATTTCGTTGATTAATTGTTTGAATTAGGCTCGGCCAGTTTATGAGCACTGATTATTATTTATTGATTGTTGACTTTGCTCTACCAGTTTATGAGCAATTAATTACCAATATGCATGGGCTGGGTAGAAAATAATTGTAGGATGACACCTTGTGATTTATTTTACGATTTGACTATAAGGTGTTTAGCGATAATATTTGGTTCACTTCAATTTAATGAATGTTTTTAAATTGGTTTTCAAGTTGAAATGTTATGAAATGTTTTCCTTTAAAAGAAAAAAATAAATATTTAAGAATAAATATTTTGAAGTGATTTTATATAAAAGTGTTTTGTATAAAAAATGGTTTTATAAAACGGAAAGAATTTCGAGGACTAAACCCGATGGTTTTAAAATGATCTTTGAAAGGATTTGGAAATGGAAATTATTGTATATTAGAAGTATTTATAATTATTAGTGTAAATGATTTTGTCACTTCGGGATATAAAATGATTTGTTATGTTACCAAAGATTCGGGTAACCCATAACTAAAAATGTGGGCAAGTCAGGTGCAGATGTTCTGTAGCTTCAGTATAGTCCGCTCTCGTTGAAGAGGGATATACATATCTATCTTTATTTTTCGGAAGGCTAGGACCCAGTTGTCTTGTTATGGCTAGAAACCTCCCGATCAGGTAGCATATAATTTTGTATGCTTCTACATAGGTATCATTTCAAAAGGTGATTTATTTTCAGATCCCGAATTAAAAGACTAGTTTGAATATAAAAGATATACATATTTCATAAGTTTTGAAACAAGAATCCGAGAATAAAGTCCAAAGCGATAATTTGAAAATCTAAATGTGAAGATTAAGCTAAGTGGGTAGATTTGAAACTTACATTAGTAGGAGGAGCATGGTGTTGGTCAGGTGATGGGTTCAGTATTGAAGGGAGAGAGAGGGTGGTCGGCAGATGGGGTGGTGGAGTCTGGTTCAGCTACCGGCGGGGAGTGGCGGAGATTAGTGGCTGCGGCTGCTGGTGAAGACTCGGGTTTGTGTGCTGGAAGGAGCGACGATTTGTGGCTGTGCTCGACAAGGGACATGCGGAGTTAAGTTGATGGCTGCGGCAGTGGGCGTTCGGAGGGGCTATATGTGTTTGGAGGAGGGGCTGCGACAAGGCGGAGAGCAAGTTGCGACTGCCGTGGGAAGCAAGGGGCTGTTCGATGGCGCTAGGTTGCGGTGCAAGCTTGAGGATGAGCTGCTGTCACGGCCAGTGGAAGGCGGGGAAGTGGTTTGCTGGCGTGTTAGGTGTGCTGCGACGAGATGGACGGATGGCACGACAAAAGGTGGCTTTGGGTTAGGCGACCAAGTAGGAGGAAGGTGCTCGGCAGGGGAGGCTGTATTGCTTGCTCAGGTCTGGGTGAGTGTCACAGCATTTGAGAATCACCTTTGGAGCTTGGAGTGTTGCTTGGAGATCTATCTGTTATCTATTCAGCTTTTTAGTTATTTTAGTTATTTCCAGTTGTTTATGTTTAGACTTGTCAATCGCTTTTGTATTGAGACTTCTTGTATTTGGGATTTCTGTTGTATTTTGATTTAGACTCTGATGTTTATGTAGTAGCTTCATGAACTACTATTTATCTATTTCGCTGCTTATTGTTGTATTACTCTGTGATTAGTTTATTTACTGTATATGCTAAGTTTTGCTAAATATAAATTAACAATCTGTTGTTTTGTGCAATTCAAGTTTGACATGTGGGGATTATTGTTGATTTGAATGGTTCAAAATAGTGGGTCGTTACAGCTAATACTTTCCACCAACTCTTCTCCTTTGTCTAATTCCTATTGAATAATACCTTACATTGCCAAATCATTTTTTGAAAAACTACTATAAATCAGAATTTTCATTTCAAAAATAATTTTTGAACTATTAAATTTAAATTAATATTTTTATATAATTATTAAGCTTTTCTAGCTCTCATAATAAATCATGAACACTTGAGAAAAAAATCCCTAAAAATCATTAAGAAAATCATATTTTCCATTTTCTTTCTCATATAAAAATTTTGGGGTCAAAATAATTATTTAATTATTTTAATAATTAAAACCTAAAATAAACACCTTTTCCACCCTAGAAAATTCATAAAATATTCCTATTGACTCGAAAAATTATGAAATTAAAAAATCATTTGCAAAATAATGTTTTACACAACATATCAGAAAATCAAATCATTTGAAGATCAAAAACTTGAGTTTTGCCTTTAAATCTTAAAATAAAAATTCCATAAAAATTCAAATAAATCTTATTTCAATCAAAAAATGGTAAAATCCACCATGTCATGACATATTATCATTAACCAAATTGAAAACAATCAAAATCCGAAAATCAATCACATAAAGATGCGATGGATTTTATTATTCACCATGGTTTGATAAAGAGAGTTAGTTTAGAGTTTGTTAATTTGATTCCCTTTTGCATTAACTTGATTTCTAGTTTTTCTCCTCTTAAATCTCCTAGCAATGGCCGACCTCTGCTTTGTTTATATTTGTGTGGGTGAAATATGAATGAGGATATAAAGGAGGAAGGGTTTATGTTTAGGAAATGAGGCCTATTCCTACTTTGCCCCTCTTCTAAATTCGCTTTCTTATCTATAAGTTAAAATAATCTTATTTGTTGATTAGTTAAGGCCTAACCCAATTAATTATCAAATCTCATCTTCTTATCACGCCACACGATTATCACATTTAATTTATTTATTTAACTAAATCCACTGAATAATGTTAAACAAAAATTAGTAGTGTTACATCAATTTTATTTCATCTTTTATAATCAATTTTATCAATAGATTGTATCTAAATCCATTTTACTATCAATAAATTTTAAAAGAAATTCCTTCGTCATGAAGTTGGTGATTTTTGAAACAACAATTGTCTCTTTGTGCCACATGATAGTTATTCATGAATATTTTATGAATTACCATTATATATGTATAAAACTGATATTGTTTTAGTTTACAAAATTTTTGTTGATAACATAAAGCAGTCTGTCAATATTGGTCGGTCCCAAACTCATTTGGGCTGGTCCATAAAAGATCCCTTACGAACAAGTATTATATGTAGTCTTTCAGCTCATACAACCTATCAATTCCTTGATCTAGGGTATGTAGAGATTTGTTATCAACTTTCATCTTGTATGATCTTGTAAACTATGCTTTTAGATGAAATTAATTTTAATCTTATATATTTACTCTTAAGTACAAAACCTTACAAAAAGAAGTTAACTCAACTTCTATAATGACCCATGAATTTATCACTTCGGAAAATAATATTCAATTTACAAATATTCAACATAAGGTTTTATAACACAAATTATATTGTTTTAGACAATGGTTAATAATGGTAATCTTATTTTGAATAAGTTATTAAATAAATATACTCTTTGGATAAATATTGATAAAATGACCGAAAATCGCTTTATCAATAAACAGCTTTTTAACCATAAAAAATCATGCACGAGTCTGGATACATACACTTATTTATCCATATAAGTAAGAATATGTAACAAAATTATTTATTATATTTTGGAAAATAAAATTACTTTATGACATCATCAATGATGTCATCATTTTTAACCGATTTTTGAATTTAAATGATTTAATAATTGTTTTAAAACCAAATGAGCCCTTTTTAGTTATTAAATAATAATAGAAATGTCATTTTAAAATATTTCTTTTATATATTAACTGAGAAGTAAAAATATGACCGAAAATCGAATTCCGGATTCATAACGGTTTCAGAGTAAGTTGTTCAACGTTATATGTTAAATGTGACATACATACACATACATACATACATACATACATACATACATACATACATACATACATACATACATACATATCCATGTAAACATATATACACCTTAGAATTAACATTTACATTTACTAATTACTAATGTGAAATAAAATAAATACATGATATTTACAAAGGAGGGATGATGACATATCTGCACCTTAGTCCACATTCTCATCCAAGTGCATACCTAAAGAGCTAAGGGAAGGTATGGAAATGATGTAGGAGATGGGAATGCATGTCTGTGCACATGGAGGGGGGAGTGGTAGTCGTGAGGCGGAAAGATGATGTGATGTTTGGTGAAAATATCATGATATTTTGATTCAAACTTTTGCCTATAAATACAAGGCATACCTCTTCACTTTCATTCAAACTTCCTTCTCTAATTTCTTAAGCTTCTTCATTTTCTTCCTCCTCTGCATTAATGGCTTCTACAGCCTCTTAAGAAAAATAAAAAGAGCGTCGAAGTTCTGTCAAAATAAGTCGTAAAATATGGAGTGATATACCACTTCGAGTTCGAGTTAGTGATCTTCTTCTCATTTTCGCTACCTAGGCCATGTCCATCCAAGCAATCCACCACCCTTGCAAGCCCAAGGCCGAACCCCAAAAAGTCCCTGAGCAAGATTAATAAGCTCCAGTTTTGGAATTGTGGAGCTATAGTCGATTGAAAGTTAGAGCAAAAGGATATCAATTGAGAAACTCTGCTATTAAATTTATAAATTATATGATGGTAGGATATGTTTGATATGGCAATTTTCTATGTTTGATATGACAAATATAGAACATGCCATGAAAACAACTCATAATAAGTACCTCTAATCCTATCCTCTATCTCCAAAGTACAATCTTCTCATTGTCACTCCACTAGACTTTTACAAATTTGACTATCTTATTTCTTATCCTCTTTGCATCTCTAGCCACAACACGAACTAGTTGTCTAACAATAGTCATATCCGATTCCACTGCTAAATCATCCAATGCAGTCAGAGTAATAGTAGTTCCTAAATCATGTAGACACATGAGAAACATGAAAAATGTTTTAGAGTCCTTTCAAACTGCTTGGTAACTCTATTCGATAAGCAAGTTTCCCGAATCTCTCAATGATAGGAAATAGTCCAACATATCTTGGTACCAATTTTCATATCTTTCCAAGTCGTGCAATGCACTTCATCGGTGACACTTTAACAAAAACTTAGTCTCCAATCGAGAACTCTAAATCCTTACAAGTAATATCCCACTTCCGGAGGCTCAAAACTAACTGCTCGGATACTGCAGTCATCCATAGGTGTTGTTTCTAAGTGATCAAAATCGAAATCTTGAAACTATTGGCAACACAGAAGCACAAGAATATGAAAATTTTTAAACTACCACAAAATAGAATTTCTCATTTCTTATGAATTTCAATTAAAGATTTAATTACATAATCCCAGATGTTAACCACGTTCAGATCACATATACATGTACAAAATACGTTAAGAGCGACATATGAAGATGTCCCCTTATGATGATCAGAGAACTAATAAGTGTGAACTTTACAATTCTTAGTACATCATAGCAGAAAACACAAAATAGCTCCTATATAGCTAATACTTCCTCCTAGACGTCTCCGGAAGCTTATTCGTCCAAAACTTGAAAGTCTCCCACTCTCAGACTACTCAAATTAATTTTGAGTACTCGAGTGTTTGTGGCTAAACAGAAACTTCGAGTTAGACGAGAAGTCTGGTATGAATAATCCCCTATCATCTCTTATCTTAAATAGATATCTAGTGAGACCATGCCGCTTAGCGGAACGGATTTTCCCCTCACTAGTATCCCAAATAAACATGAAAATCATTTACCATGCCTCTGCACCCAAAATGATTAGTCTTAACATAATATGAAATAAAGCCATAAATCATATGTATTGGATATCCCATCCACCCATTTATTAGATATCCCATCTGAAATCAATTTATTAGAGTTCCCTCTAAAATCTTTAAAATGACTATCCGTCATAATTTAATAGGACTATCCATCCCAAATCCATTCAAAATAAATGCAGATTATCCATCGTACATTGTTTTATAAAAGATGGTGTGGGCTATCCACCGCATACTCCATAGTTTTCCTAGAATGATATGAACTCTTGGGTGCCAAATCCAGAGGCTAACCACCTCTATGAAAACATTCTTTACTTTAGAAATTTGATGTGGGCTGTCCACCGCACATTCCATGGTTTTCCTAGGTTAACCAAGAACCCATCACTTAACCAATTAAAATATCATGATCCCCATGATTATTTAAAAAATTCATGGTCCCCATGATTAATTATTTTCACCAGGTATACCACCTGTTTAACCTATTCCCATTGGTAGCCTCAATTAGGTTAAATTAAATAAAAACACATTGATAGCCCCAATGTATATTTTCGAAAGCATATTTCTGTTTGTAACCCCAAACTATGTAACGAAAACATTAAACCCACCCCGGTGTCCCTAAGGTTTTATAACATTCATTTTGTATAAGGATCCCCCTTACATATTCAAACAAAGATAAGTATTTTTTACTATAACCCTTCGAAGTAACCCCTTCATCTTAGCAAAGTTTTACTGAAGAAAAATGGCTAAAAATAGCCCTTTAAAACCATTCGAATGAAGTCCCATTCGAAAGCAAATAAACATCCAAAGTTAGCCCCTTCGGAAACCTTTCGAAATCAAAACTTTCGAAATCAAACCTTTCGAAATCAAAACCTTTCGAAATTAAACCTTTCGGAATTAAAACCTTTCGAAATTAGACCTTTCGAAATTAAACCTTTTGGAATTAAAACCTTTTGAAATTAGACCTTTCGAAATCAAACCTTTCGAAATCATTGAAGATAGCCCCTTCAAAACCCTTCGAAATAAACCTTTTGAGTTAAACCTTATGAAACCAAACCTTTCAAAATTAAAACCTTTCGAAATCATTCAAAAACAATGAAGTGTTGGTGTTGGAACCAACCCTTCGAAAGCATACTTCCAACCATGTCGGAAGGTTAACCCTTTGGCTTTCTGAAAGGTTTTAAAATACCTTTTCGGAAAACATTTTAAAACAATACTCTTGAAGGTTTAAGCTTTCGAAGATTCCCTTCGAAACCCTTCTTGAATATAAAATTCTAGTCTTTTATAAAATGATAGAGTCAAGGGATCCCCCTTCAACTTATTCAAAAACAATTTTTTATTTCTATTCGAAAGCAAAAGAAGCAGCCTCCCCATCCCTTCGCCCTTTTCTTCCCTTCGGCCCCGTGCCTACCTTTAGACTTTGAAGGAGGTTAACTGTTTACCTTCCATCTCAGGCAAAAGGTACCTTTCGACTTTGTCAAAAGGGTAAAAGCGGGCTTATTGGAGTCGAAGACAGAACTAGGCCCACTGAAGTGTTGTTTTTATCTTGTTTGTCTAATTTTGGTTGGCTGAGGAACCTTCTCCTGTACTTCCAAATAGTAAAAAGTATACAAAATTCAACCTTTTTCTTAAAACACTGTTCTTCTTCACCAAACATTTCCCAAAATCAATTTCCCTCCGGCTTTAAATAACATGGAAGCCATTTTTCAGTTTAGCCTTTGGGCGTAAATAATTTAATTACCTTAGTGAATCACTAAGGAAAAATTCCCAAAAATCTTCAAAAATCAGATTAATCATATACTTCAACATATTAAAATTTCAAAGCATATGAAGATCAAAACATTTCGGAATTTAACCAAAACCGAAATAAAACATGTTAATTAACCCATTAACATTTAAAACACCTATGTCTTATCCAAACAAAGGTTTAAATGGTTATATCCTAACCAAAACCACAAACATGAATAGAGTATAACCCATAACCGATCCAAACACAAAAAAACGAGACGATAAACATGATTATTCACCTTGATTAGTTAATTGGAGAATGAGATACTTTCCTTGCTTTAATTCCTTAGCTTATTCTTCAATTTAAACTCTTCCTGGAGCTTTTTAATGGCCGACCGAAATATGTGGGAGTTAAGAATGGGAAAGTGGAAGTTTATTTAAGTGGAGGAAGAGATATACAAAGAAATGTAGCCCCATTTCCAAGTTTACCCTTTAGGAAAAATTCCTCCTTCTTAATTATTTAAGTCATTTTATTTTAGTTCATTCTTTTAGACATGACCATTGGATTTATTAATCTCATTTCCCTACTATTCATATTATTTATTTAATTTATCCAATTAAATATCCCGAATAATGTTAATTAAAATTCGAGGTCATTACAGACTCCCCTCCTTAAAGAATTTCGTCCCTGAAATTCAGTAAGGACAAAACAACAAGCATATCGCCCATGCGAGCAAAGCTAGTATAACCTACCAGCCAAATTCTATATAAACCCTATATAGAACATACCATCTAAAACAGCTCAGGAAAAGTAGCCCTAATCCCGTCTTCTGTCTCCCAAGTACAGTCCTTTACGTTGTCGCTCCAATGAACTTTCACCAACTTGACTGTCTTGTCCTTAGCCTCTTCTCATCTTTTGCCACAACACGAACTGGTTGCCTCGCAAAAGTCATATCTGGTTCCACCACTAAGTCCTCTAGTGCCGTCGGAGCGATAGTAGTTTATGGATCATGAACATACTTCCTAACATGAGAAAAATGAAACACATTGTGGACCGCGGCCAAACTGCTCGGCAAATCTACTCGGTATGTGAGTCTCCCAATCCTCTCTGATATAGGAAATGGTCCAACATATATTGGTGCTAGCTTCCCGGTCTTCCCGAACTGAACCACACCTTCCATCGGCGATACCTTGATGAAAAATCTATCTCCAACTAAGAACTCTAGGTCCTTACGCCTTTTGTCTGTGTAACTGTTCTGCCTAGATTGAGCTTCCTTCATTCTTTCCCGTATCAACTCGATCTTTTCCATCGCCTCTCTCACCAAATCTGGACCAAGGACCAACCTGTCTCCAGTCTCTAACCAACATACTGGTGATTTGCATGGCCTTCCATACAAAGCATCAAAATCCAGCATACAAGTTCTCAACAGATCTTCCCAAAAACCACTAAAATCCAGCACACAAGCTCTCAATAGACCTTCCAGTACCTTGTTGACTCTCTCTGTCTGTCCATCCGTCTGAGGATGATATGCGGTACTCATCTTGAGATTTGTGCCTAACACACTCTGCAGGCTCTTCCAGAATTCTCTAGTAAACAAAGCGTCTCTATCACTGACGATACTACTAGGAATTCCATGCAGTCTAACGATGTTCTTCACAAACAACTTAGCCAAAATAGGTGCCGGCTTGGTTGACCTTACTAGAATGAAATGGGCACTTTTGGTCAATCTATCCACTATGACCCATACACTTTCATTACCCCGGTTTGACCTTGGCAACCCATCAATAAAATCCATGGATATTGAGTCCCACTTCCAAACTGGAATATCCAAAGGCTGAAGCAACCCACTCGGCTTCTGATTACTTGCTGACAGTTCAAACACTATTTTACCCATAAGCCAACATCGCTCTTCATTCCTTACCAGAAGAAACTTCTCTTCATATCCTGACACATTTGGTTCCCCCAGGATGAATCGTAAACATCGATCGATGACATTCCCTAAGAACTTCCTTCCTAAGGTTTCCAACATCCGGAATACATAACTGTTCCTTCTTTCTCAACCAACCCCTGCAGTCAAGAATAAAATCCTTTAAATCATCAATCTCGATTCCAGCTTCTAACCTTCTAATCCTCTCGGCTAACACTGGATCCTCTTTTTGCCTAGAAGCAATCCATTCGATCAGAACTGGTCGAACTTCCAAACAAGACATCATGGCGATATTCCGACTAGATTCACCAGTCGACTTCAACTGCACACTACAAGCAGCTAGTGCTTCCAAGTCTTTCCATTCCGCCAACATAGCTAACACCACATTCTGATGTTTCCAGCTAAACGCATCCGCCACTTTATTTCCTTTTCCCGGTGTATACTCGATACTAAAATCATAAGCTGTAACAAACTCCAGCCATCTCTGCTGTCTCATGTTCAGCTCCTTTTGAGAGAATAAATATCGTAGAGACTTATGATCTGTAAATAGCTCAAACCTTTCTCCCAAAAGATAATGTCTCCATACCCTCAATGCAAAGATTACCGCTGCCAACTCTAAATCATGAGTAGGGTATCTCACTTCATGCGGCCTAAGCTGTTTAGAAGCATAGGCAATAACTTTTGCATTCTGCATTAGCACAGCACCTAACCCGGTACGACATGCATCGGTGTAAACTACCAACCCCTGATTCCCATCCGGAACTACTAACACGGGTGCATTGGTTAACAAACGTTTCAACTTAAGGAATGCCTCCTCACATTTGTCAGACCAAACAAACTTCACGTCCTTCCTGGTTAGCATGGCCAAGGATGCCGCTATCCGCGAGAAATCCTTAACGAACCTTCGGTAGTAACCTGCAAGTCCAAGAAAACGTCTAATCTCACTTACCGTCTCTGGTCTTTTCCAATTGTTAACAACTTCGATCTTATCCGGATCAACTTCTAAACCTTCATCGAAAACTACATGACCAAGGAACTTCACTTCCTTCTTCCAGAAATGACACTTTGAGAACTTCGATTTTAGCTGATGTAGCCTTAGCGTCTCCAACACTATTCTAAGATGATCTGCATGATCCTTCTTATTTTTAGAATATACCAAAATTTCATCAATAAAAACCAACACGAACCTATCCAAGTGCTCTCGGAAAACCCGGTTCATCAAATCCACAAAGAAAGCTGGTGCATTAGTAAGCCTGAATGGCATAACCAACCACTCGTAAGACCCATATTTGGTCCTGAACGACATCAAAGGAATACCGTCCTCTGCCACTCTTAATTGATGGAAACCTGTCGCCAAATCCAGTTGGGAAAACCTCTGGCTCCACTCAACTGATCGAATAAGTCTCAATCCTCGGCAAAGGATACCTATTCTTGATCGTCCTCTCGTTCAACATACGATAGTCGATACACATCCTTAACGACCCATCTGACATCTTCACGAATACCACGGTCGTTCCCGAAGGTGAACTGCTTGGCCGAATGAAATTCTTTCCTTCCAATTCCACTAGCTGCACCTTCAATTCCTTCATCTTGGTTGGTGACATCCTGCTAGGTGGTCTACTTACGGGTTTAGCTCCCAGTACGAGATCTATCCGAAACTTGATAGCTCTATTCGGCGGCAAGCCCGAAACTGGTTCAAACACATCCACAAACTCTCTTGCTACATAAACCTGCTTCAACTCTGCTTCCGTTTCCATATCACCCAATAACGCATAATCATTTTCTTTCGAACTCCTTATTGAGTAAATAACTCGGTTATGGCTATTAGGGTGTTTCAATGATATTTCACCCTCCTGGAAAAATACCCTAGCATCGTACCTATCTAACCAATCCATACCCAATATGATCCCGAAACCCACGAAATCAAAAACAGATAAACTACATGCAAACATATGACCTAACAAATCAAGTTCTAACTGGTCATATCTCATTCCTAGAGTTGCATACCCTCCTATAGGATTCACAACCCTTAAAGGAGTAATAATGTATAAAGGTTCCAGGCATTAACAATCTACCAAATACTGAGATATAAATGAGTGCGATGCACCGATATCAAATAGTATCCTAACCGGAGTACTACGAATCATAAGCATACCTTCCATCACAACTTTTCCTTTCTCAGCAGCCGTTGGTCTAGAAGATGATGGTTCCAATGCAAAGACCTTTCCCTTTCTAGCTTTGGCAGCCTCACGACACTTGTCCTTGTAATGCCCCATCTGGCCACAGTTGTAGCACTTCACATTCGACCTCACTACAACTGCTCTTCAATCTCCCGAGCGACACTCATTAACATAGTGCCCCTTCTTGTCACACTTGTAACAAAAAATATCAGCCTTGCTCTTCTTAGCTGCTACCCTCGGCTGGGCACCTTTCTTCTTGAAGAACTTCCGCTTCTTACCCTGAAAATTCTGAACCTCAGCTGGTTTCCCCTTTCCAAAAGTAGAAAGCATCTCTTCATTCCAAATAGCCATCTTAACAATAATATTTCACGGATCCTGGAGTTTTGGCATGGTTGCTCTGGCGATCTCAGGATTCAACCCTCTGATAAACTTATCATTCCTCTGAATGATAGTATCCACAGTAGCATATCCGTAACATGATAGCTCATCAAACTCTGTAGCATACTCAATCACCGATCTATCCCCCTGGACTAAATCTGCAAATTTCCTTAGCACCGCTGACTTGGAAAACTCAGATAGAAATCTTTCTTCGAACCTCCTTCGAAATTCAGCCCAAGTCAGGTATTCCTCTGGCTCTCCTACGGTAACTCCGTTCCACCAAAACAATGCTGCTCCCTGCAATTGCCTTGAAGCAAGTCTCCTCTTCTACATATCCGTCAAGCCGAGATCTGCAAATATCCTTTCATAATGCAATAGCTAGTTCTCCACTCCTATTGCATCCTCAGTTCCCAGAAAAGTCTTCCCTCCAAGACTAGCGTAATCCCTACTCAGCTTGGCATAATGATTGCCAACTGGGGCCACCGAATTAGCTCCTCCATCATACCCTACAGCCACTCCCGCAGCTGCTCTAGCTTGCATCATATTCACGAAGAATCGATACATCATCCCCATATCAACCGGCGGAATCTCAGCACCAACATTGGCATTTGCTTCTGGGTTTACATTTGCATGTCCACCCGGGTTGCTCCTAGTATTGGGTCGAACATTTCCACGTGTTGCAGTGCGTCTCCCACCTTGATTCACTCTTCTATTTCCTGCCTCCATATTTTACTTCCCTACTACCTGAAATCCAATCTTGGTAAGATACAGAAAAACGGTCTAAGAGAGTAGGGAATACATACTTAGGTATTTATAACAAAGTACACATACGTTAGTATAACGCTTACCAAAGACCAACCATATTTTAGATTCATTAAATTATGCTTTAAAAGTCTTTTAAGGTTTAAATTCCCTTTTAAGTACATAAACCATGCTATGATACCAACTTGTAACATCCCGCATCTGGAGGCTCAAAACTAACTGCTACGGATGCTGCCGTCATCCATAGGTGTTATTTTGAGTGACCGAAATCGGAATCTTGAAACTATTGGCAACACAGAAACACAATAATATGAAAAAAATTAAACTTCAACAAAACAGAATTTTTCATTTCTTATGAATTTTAATTTAAGATTTAATTACATAATCCCAGACGTTAACCACGTTCAGATCACATATACATGTACAAAATACGATAAGGCGACATGAATATGTCCCCTTATGATGGTCAGAGAAATAATAAGTATAAACTTTACAGTTCTTAGTACATCACAGTGGAAAACATAAAATAGCTCCTATATTGCTAAGACTGCCTCCTGCATGTCTCCGGAAGCTTATTCGTCCAAAATCTGAAAGTCTCCCACTCTCAGACTACTCAAATTAATTTTGAGTACTCGAGAGTTTGTAGAGAAACACAAACTTCGAGTCAGACAATAAGTCTAGTATGAATAAACCCCTATCATCTCTTATCATAAATATATATCTAGTGAGACCACGCCGCTTAGTGGAACGGGTTTTCCCCTCACTAGTATCCCAAATAAACATGCAAATCATTTACTATGCCCCTGCACCCAAAATGATTAGTCTTAAAAAATATGAAATAAAGCCATAAATCATATGTATTGGATATCCCATCCACCCATTTATTAGATATCCCATCTAAAATCAATTTATTAGAGTTCCCCTCTAAAATCTTTAAATTGACTATCCGTCATAATTTAATAGGACTATCCATCCCAAATCCATTCAAAATAAATGCAGATTATCCATCGTACATTGTTTTATAAAAGATGGTGTGGGCTATCCACCGCACACTCTATAGTTTTCCTAAGATGACTATGAACCCTTAGGTGCCAAATCCTGAGGCTAACCACCTCTGGCAAAACATTCTTTACTTTAGAAATTTGATGTGGGCTATCCACCGTACATTCCATGGTTTTCCTAGGTTAACCAAGAACCCATCACTTGGGCAATTAAAATATCATGATCCCCATGATTATTTATAAAATTCACGATCCCTATGATTAATTACTTTCTCTAGGTATACCACCTGTTTAACCTATTCCCATTGGTAGCCCCAATTAGGTTAAATTAAATAAAAACGCATTGATAGCCCCAATATACATTTTCGAAAGCATATTTATGTTTGTAACCCCAAACTATGTAACGAAAGCATTAAACCCACCCCGCTGTCCCCAAGGTTTTTTAACATTCATTTTATGTAAGGATCCTCCTTACTTATTCAAACAAAGATGAGTATTTTATGCTACAACCCTTCGAAGTAACCCCTTCGTCTTAGCAAAGTTTTACTTAAGAAAAATGGCTAAAAACAGCCCATTAAAACCCTTCGAATGAAGTCCCATTCAAAAGCAAATAAACATCCAAAGTTAGCCTCTTCGGAAACCTTTCGAAATCAAAATCTTTCAAAATTAAACCTTTCGGAATTAAAACCTTTCGAAATTAGACATTTCGAAATTCAAACCTTTCAAAATTAAACCTTTCAAAATTAAACCTTTCGGAATTAAAACCTTTCGAAATTAGACCTTTCGAAATTAAACCTTTCGAAATCATTGAATGTTGCCCCTTCAAAACCCTTCGAAATAAACCTTTCAAAGTTTGACCTTTTGAAACCAAACCTTTCAAAATTAAAACCTTTCGAAATTAACACCTTTCAAAATCATTCAAAAATAATGAAGGTTTGGTGTTGGAACCAACCCTTCGAAAGCATACTTCCGACCATGTCGGAAGGTTAACCCTTCGACTTGCTGAAAAGTTTTAAAACACCTTTTCGGAAAACATTTTAAACCAATACTCTTGAAGGTTTAAGCTTTCGAAGATCCCCTTCGAAACCCTTCTTGAATATATAATTTTAGTATTTTATAAAATGATAGTGTCGAAGGATCCCCCTTCAACTTATTCGAAAACAATTTTTATTTCTATCCAAAAGCAAAAGAAGCAGCCTCCCCATCCCTTCGCCCTTTTCTTGCCTTCGGCCCCGTGCCTACCTTTAGACTTTGACGGAGGTTAACTGTTTACCTTCCGCCTTAGGTGAAAGGTACCTTTCGACTTCGTCAAAAGGGTAAAAGCGGGCTTATTGGAGTCGAAGACAGAACTGGGCCCACTACAGTGATGTTTTTGTAACAACCCACATTTTTTACGATTATATATTTAAATATTTTATTTAAATATAGCATCGTTAGTTGAATTAAAGTCCGAAATGTGGATTTTTGTAAACAGTCGAATTCAGACTCGAGACCACTTTCATTGAGTTCAAAACGACGTTTATAACTTTTTTGAGTATAAACATCGATATGTTTGGAGTTGATTAGGATTTTGGTATTTTGTTTGGGCTTTGGTTTGTGTTCTAGCCCACTAACCTAATAAGAGAACCCAAACTCTTCTATCTAATTGCTCCCACTCCACTCCTCTTCATTCATTCATTCCATTATTCCTAACACTCAAGCCCTAACGAAAAAATGGAGGAAAAGAGGGGAAATAAAAATTCCTAAGCCCTAGGTTCTTAGGAAATTCAAATTCAAGTTCTAAAAATCAAAGAGAAGCTTAGGTAAGCATTCTCTTCATCTTCTCCATCTCAATCCCTCTCCAATTTACATAATTTCCTATAACCTAACTTAGGAAATATTTGCATATTATAATAGATTGGAGCTTCTAGAGTTGTGATTGAAGCGGAGTTGATCTTTCCTTGTTTTAGAGCTTCTCATTCCTTGTCTTTGAATTTAAAGGTGGGTTCTTGAACTCACATCTATGTCTATAGCTTTCATTGTTGTTAGGTATGAATTCCTAACATCTATTTCATGTTCAATTGCTTTTGAATTGAATTGGTTTGGTGAATTCCAATTTTGGTATTTTGAAGTCAAAATCTATGAAAATCCTACTATGGATGTTTGGACATGTTGTTTGGAGTGTATTGAAGAGCCTATAGGGCTGGGTTGTTGTTTGGCATAAATCCCTAGCCACCATCGCTCATTCGATCACATCCGAATTGATTTGGCCATCAATGGCCTAGGAAAATTTTGCCCTGAGCTTCAGCTCAAACGTCTGGGAAAACCATCGGATGTTTGATGCATAGGAATAAAAAATTCCAGACCTTCAGCTCAGACGTATGAGGTTATTCCCAGACATCTGAGCGATCTGGAAGAAAATTTCCAAACTCTCAGCTCAGACGCCTAGGAAAACCACAAGATGTTTGGCGCTGTTAAATTTGGCTAATTTGCTTATTATTATGTGGGTTTCCGTTTTATCGATTTTTGTTGATCCGGTTATTTGTTGTCGTTTATTATTGACTTTGATGACTTGTTTCCTGGATTTTTGGGAATATCCATTTGATGGATTTGATATCAATTTTTATGGTTTTAATTCACATCGTCGAATGTGAATTTTGGTGATAGATTGTTTTTACAATCATTTCTATGATTTGTCACTTTAAAGTACAAAGGTTTTTATATTAGTAGTACATACTCAAACTCTTTCACAAAACCGATTTCAACACTACTTTTAATACAAAGCTCATTTTTAAAACCGTTTTCCAATCTATTAGTATATATAAACATTTACCTCATTCGTACGAGAAATCCAATTAAACGACTTAGCAAAACAAGTGGTATGAAACGCTTCCGTTTACTTCGTCGGTTAATTCTTAGACTTGTTCGATTGAAAACTTGTGACAATTTTTGAGTGGAAATCTACAATTTGTTAGTAAATATTTAAGTTAAGCCAGTGGTTATGGGACATAAAGCTAAACTCATTTATTTACTAGCTTGATGTAATTTACACTTATTGATTAATGGTGATCATTTTGTGGTTTAGACTAGCGATATGCGATGTATCATACCCCACAAAGGGGGACTATACCCTGTTAGGAGGAGCTTCGGCTCATAGTCCACAAATGGGGACTATACCCTGTTAGGAAGAGCTTCAACTCATAGTTCGCAACAGGGGACTATACCCTGTTAGGAGGAGCTACAACTCATTTTATGGGTTAGCGACCCATGGGATAGCGTCCCGTTTGTGATACACGTGTTGGTGAGTTTTCATGCTCCCGTTTATGATAGGCCTCCTCCCCTTTAATGTTTTCAGGATTTTCAATTATGGATTTCTGGAATTTATGTTTCACCAATTTTTGCGATTTGCATTGATAAGCTCTATCAATATTTTTGATTTTGTGAATAAGCTAAAGAATATGACATTCTTTTTAGTGTTTGAGAAAACTTGAGATATTGTATGATTTTTGTTGTTATCATATATATTTGTCATATCTCTTATCCTATCTCATCTTACATGATAATTGTAGCTAGACCGATCCGTTTATTATTTTTCTTCTTAAATAATACTCGGGTCAACCGAGGTGTTTCAGGTGCTTCCACTTGACTTCTTAGCAGGGACTAGCTTTTGACTTTTGGCTAACTACTTTAGCTTTGTAGTTTTTTTGTTTTTATACATTCGAGATGGGGATTCCTTGATGTATAAATATTCTTTTGTCTAGCACTTATACCTATTCTTTTATGATGTAGTGGGTCCTGTATGACCACTACTTTGATGTTCACTTCCATGTGTTATATTCATATCTATTTCCGCCTTAGTGATATAAATATCTGTGACTGATTTATGTTATGCTTATTTTATATTTGTTTCCGAAGGCCACATAACCACTATGTAGTAGCTTTGAGTTTGTATTTGATATGTCAGATTTTCTCTTGAAATGAAATGCATGACATACTATCTGACATATCGGTACTCGCACAAAGCAATTACACAAATGGTCACTCCTCAACAGCCTTATTCTTCGTACTAATTGACGGCATTACCAGTAGTGTCCTTGGTTAATGTAGTATAGAGGTGGGGCATTATAGCTTTTATCTTGTTTGTCTAATTTTGATTGGCTGAGGAACCTTCTCATGTACTTCCAAATAGTAAAAAGTATACAAAAGTCAACCTTTTTCTTAAAACACTGTTCTTCTTCCCCAAACATTTCTCAAAAGCAATTTCCCTCCGGCTTTAAATAACACGGAAGCCATTTTCCTGATTAGCCCTTGGGCGTAAATAATTTAATTACCTTAGTGAATCACCAAGGAAAAATTCCCAAAAATCACCAAAAATCAGATAAATCATATACTTCAACATATTAAAATTTCAAAGCATATGAAGATCAAAACAATTCGGAATTTAACCAAAACCGAAATAAAACATGTTATTTAACCCATTAACATTTAAAACACCTATGTCTTATCCAAACAAAGGTTTAAATGGTTATATCCTAACCAAAATCATAAACATGAATCGGGTATAACCCATAACCAATCCAAACACAAAAAAACGAGATGATAAACATGATTATTCACCTTGATTAGTTGATTGGAGAATGAGATACTTTCCTAGCTTTAATTCCTTAGCTTATTCTTTAATTTAAACTCTTCCTGGAGCTTTTTAATGGCCGACCGAAATATGTGGGAGTTAAGAATGAGAAAGTGGAAGTTTATTTAGGTGGAGGAAGAGATATATACAAAGAAATGTAGCCCTATTTCCAAGTTTACCCCTTAGGAAAAATTCCTCCTTCTTAATTTATTTAAGTCATTTTATTTTAGTTCATTCTTTTAGACACGGCCATTGGATTTATTAATCTCATATCCCTGCTATTCACATTATTCTATTTAATTTATCCAATTAAATATCCCGAATAATGTTAATTAAAATTCGGGGTCATTACATTACGCCACTTATCTACATAGCTTTTCTGCCTAGACTTAGCTTTTTGCATCTGTGCTCGGATCAACCCATTTTGAGGCATGAAAGTAAATACCCATGATGTTGTAGTCATCAATAGTATTATTCTCCGGTGACTTAATGCGGTTATGTTAACCATATCAATAACATCAGAAGCACATAAATATGATAAATTTTCAAACATTTTTCATTAACCAACCTTCAATACATTTTTGAAATAAGACTTTCACATTCATTACATAATCCCATTCATTGTCCATGTTCAAAGACAGTATAATAATTACAAAATAAACCAAGAGCGACATATGAACCCTTGGTTGATCAGAGTCTTATACTTGACAATTATAAATTCTACCATTACATTCAATCAAACATCGCATAAGCTTTAAAGAATACAGCAGAAATAAAAACCCCTAATATTAGCTAGCTTACCTACTACACTTCTCCAGTAGTTTATTCATCTAACCTAAACATCCCTACCCTCGACCTACTCAAATGAGTACCCGAGAGTTTAGGGGGAAAATAAAAACTTCAGGTCAGGCTAAAAGTCTTGTGTGAATAATGATATTCCATCTCGAACCAAAGTGGATATCTAGTGAGAGCATGCCGTTGAGTGAAATGGGTTTTCCCCTCACTAGTATCATACCTAAATATGTTAGTCATAATCATGTACCGCAACCATAATGGTAAGAACAAAACATAATATGATCATATTCATGCATGCAACATGGGTAAGTTTGACTAGCCTGTCATCCTAGGGTTATGTACACCTAGGATTTATCCTTTCCAACAATAGTATGTCTGTCTCAACTCATAATTTTCCTATAGTCACCATTAACCTAATGATTTTGCAGGCCAACCAATAACCTATCGGGCTGCCACGGGCCAAAACATAACCAGATTTCCACAAATCTCCAAATACGATTAGGAATAAAACAATTTAAGTAACCCGGTGAGCATATAGAGCTACGAGTTTCAATCTATGCATAAACATTCTTTAGCCTCAATACTGACAAAACCCTACGCATTGGAATCATGGACCTTTACCAAACGAGGGCTAATAGTGCATAGGTGTAACCTCACACCAATCTCATCTACACTCTTGGTTAGTTTTGAATTCATGAGTTAGGTCTCTCGATCAGTTCTGGGCATTCTAACGCAATTGATCTATCTGATTTCTAGATGCAATTCTACTCACTCTAGAGTTTATTCTAACCATACTCACTATTAGGACAACCTAACTGGTAATTAAGCCTTCAAAATCCCAAGATGCAATATTGGGTCATGAAATGTGAGTACGACAATGATAAAATATTTCAGTTTAACTGATCAGTTAATAATAAGAACATATATTATCATTCGGTAAACTTTGTTCAATCAGTAGTCACATACAAAATAAAATTACTTAAAGTTAAGTAATATTTTCTGTTAGCAAACTTCATACTAAATGGGCTAAAACACCATTTATTTCCTCGAAATCATTTATTCTTAACATTGACAAACAACTAAAACTCATTCTATAAAACTAGGAAAACTTCGTCCGTTAATCAAAACCTTGTAGCAAAGCACTGACCTGTTGCTATAATAGGTTGTCATTAGTCTAAACAGGTGGCATAAAATAGGCCATTATAAGTCCATACTAGTGGTATAAAATTGGTCGATATAAATCTAGAAGGGTGGCATAAAAAAAAACTGGTGGCATTGACTAGAACTGATGGCATTGACCAAAACTGGTAGCATTGACCAAAACTGAGTGGCATTAAAACTGGGTGGCATTAATAAAGAGTGACATCAATAAAGGTTGGCATCTGTAAAGAGTTGCATCAATAAAGTGTAGCATTAGTAAAGAGTGCCATCAATAAAGGGTGGGATCAGTAAAGAGCAACATCAATAAAGTGTGGCATCACTAAAGTGCACCATCAATATTGGATAGCATCAATAAAGAGCAGTATCAATAAAGGGCGACATCAATAAAGAGCACCATCAATAAAAGGTGGCACCAATAAAGAGCAAGATCAGTAATAGGTAGCTTCAATAAGGAGCGACATCAACAAAGGTTGACATCAATAAAGAGCGACATCAATAAAGGATGACATCAATATAGAGCACCATCAATAATTTCAGGCGGTATCAATATTGATCTTAGGCGGCATCAGCCAAAGGAATGACCTTTCTGTAATTAACTTAAAAACTAAATTATTTCCTTTTAAAGATAATGTAATGACCCGCTATTTCGAACCATTCAAATCGACAATAATTCCCACATGTCAGAGTTAAATTGCTCAAAACAATAGACTGTTAATTTATATTTAGCAAAACTTAGCATATACAGTAAATAAATCAATCATAGAATCACATAGTAATACAACAATAAACAGCGGAATAGATAAATAATAGTTCATGAAGCTACTACATAAACATCAGAGTCTAAAGCAAAATACAATAGAAATCCCAAATACAAGAAGTCTCAATACAAAAGAAAATGACAACCCTGAACATAAACAATTGGAAATAACTGAAAAACTGAATAGATAATAGATAGATCTCCAAGAAACACTCCAATCTCTAAAGGTGAGTCTCAAATGCTGTGACACTGAGGCTGACCCGAGCATAAAGCAAAACAGAAAACACTCGAGCCAGGATTAACATTCTTATGCAAGTAAATCAACTCAAGTGAATTGTCCAAGTGAAATGCAATATAACTTAAAGGATGTTTGGGATTCCATCCTTTAAGGATCCATGGACCTATCTACATACATAGTACAATATGCTACATAGATAATGTCTACAGTAAAGTAAAATATTAAAATAGCATTAAGTCGTTACCCATATTCCCCTTAACACATTTTATATAAATGCCATAGTCTATACCGTACCGTAATTCCTCTGTAAACTGAAGGGCTATCAGAGGGCACTCCATAATGTACGACACAAACCAAACTCGTAGTGGGTGCGATAAGCCATGTGACATGGCACGCGAGGCAATGCCTAGGTTAGGATACTACCATTTTGTTGAACCGGGCTGGTGGTAACGCATAACAGCTACTACCGCCCACCTCGAGACACACTCCCATAATCAAAGGTGTACCCAATCAAATCACAAAGTAATAGATATGGTATCGAAGAAGCATGCTCGATCGGAGTTGCGCAGCAGAAGCGTAGTGGGTCCATAAGGAGCAGTTGTGCAGGTGTGGGTTTCGGTCAGTAGGTTGCTGGTGGAGGGATGGTAAGGGGTGAAAGTGGTGGAGGCATTGGAGCTGCAATCGTCGGAGTGGGGAAGGGAGTGAGGCACGCTTGGCTTCGACAAAGAAAGTAGGAGGAGCAGGGTGTTGGTCAGGTGATGGGTTCAGTATTGAAGGGAGAGAGAGGGTGGTCGACAGATGGGGTGTGGAGTCTGGTTCAGCTACAGGCGGGGAAGTGGTGGAGATTAGTGGCTGTGGCTGCTGGTGAAGACTCGGGTTTGTGTGCTGGAAGGAGCGACGAGTTGTGGCTGTGCTCAAAGGGGTGTGCTCGGCAAGGGACATGCGGAGTTAAGTTGATGGCCGCGGCAGTGGGCGTTTGGAGGGGCTATACGTGTTTGGAGGAGGGGCTGCGACAAGGCGGAGAGCAAATTGCAGCTGCCGTGGGAAGCAAGGGGCTGTTCGATGGCACTAGGTTGCGGTGCAGGCTAGAGGATGGGCTGCTGTCACGGCCAGTGGAAGGTGGGGAAGTGGTTTGCTGGCGTGTTAGGTGTGCTGCGACGAGATGGACGGATGGCACGACAGAAGGTGGCTTCGGGTTAGGCAATGGGTTAGGCGACCAAGTAGGAGGAGGGCGCTTGACGGGGGAGGCTGTTGCTTGCTCGGGTCTGGGTGAGTGTCACATGATTTGAGACTCATCTTTGGAGCTTGGAGTGTTGCTTGGAGATCTATCTGTTATCTATTCAGCTTTTCAGTTATTTTAGTTATTTCCAGTTGTTTATGTTCGGACTTGTCAATCACTTTTGTATTGAGACTTCTTGTATTTGGGATTTCTGTTGTATTTTGCTTTAGACTCTGATGTTTATGTAGTAGCTTCATGAACTACATTTTATCTATTCCGCTGCTTATTGTTGTATTACTCTGTGATTGATTTATTTACTGTATATGCTAAGTTTTGCCAAATATAATTTAACAATCTGTTGTTTTGAGCAATTCAAGTCTGACATGTGGGGATTATTGTTGATTTGAATGATTCAAAATAGTGGGTCGTTACAGCTAATACTTTCCACTAACTCTTCTCCTTTGTCAAATTCCTATTGAATAGTACCTTACATTGCCAAATCATTTTTAGAAAAACTACTATAAATCAGAATTTTCATTTCAAAAATAATTTGTGAACTATTAAATTTATATTAATATTTTATATAATTATTAAGCTTTTCTAGCTCTCATAATAAATCATAAACACTTGAGAAAAAATTCCTAAAAATCATTAAGAAAATAATATTTTCCATCTTCTTTCTCATATAAAAATTGTGGGGTCAAAATAATTATTTAATTATTTTAATAATTAAAACCTAAAATAAACAACTTTTCCACCCTAGAAAATTCATAAAATATTCCTATTAACTCGAAAAATTAAGAAATTAAAAAATCATTTACAAAATAATGTTTTACACAACATATTAGAAAATCAAATCATTTAGAGATCAAAAACTAGGGTTTTGCCTTTAAAACTTAAAATATAAATTCCATAAAAATTCAAATAAATCTTATTTCAATCAAAAAATGGTAAATTCCATCGTGTCATGACATATTATCATTAACCAAACTGAAAACAATTAAAATCCGAAAATCAATCACATAAAGATGCGATGGATTTTATTATTCACCTTGATTTGATAAAGAGAGTTGAGGTTAGAGTTTGTTAATTTGATTCCCTTTTGCATTAACTTGATTTCTAGCTTTTCTCCTCTTAAATCTCCTAGCAATGGCCGGCCTCTACTTTGTTTATATTTGTGTGGGTGAAATATGAATGAGGATATAAGGGATGAAGGGTTTATGTTTAGGAAACGAGACCTATTCCTACTTTGCCCCTCTTCTAAGTTCGCTTTCTTATTTATAAGTTAAAATAATCTTATTTGTTGATTAGTTAAGGCCTAACCCAATTAATTATCAAATCTCATCTTCTTATCACGCCACACGATTATCACGTTTAATTTATTTATTTAACTAAATCCACTGAATAATGTTAAACAAAAATTAGTAGTGTTACATCAATTTTATTTCATCTTTTATAATCAATTTTATAAATAGATTGTATCTAAATGCATTTTACTATCAATAAATTTTAAAAGAAATTCCTTCGTCATGAAGTTGGTGATTTTTGAAACAACAATTATCTCTTTAGGCCACATGATAGTTATTCATGAATATTTTATGAATTACCTTTATATATGTATAAAACTGATATTGTTTTAGTTTACAAAATTTTTGTTGATAACGTATAGCAGTTTGTCAATATTGGTCGGTCCCAAACTCATTTGGGCTGGTCCATAAAAGATCCCTTACGAACAAGTGTTATATGTAGTCTTTCAACTCATACAACCTATCAATTCCTTGATCTAGGGTATGTAGAGATTTGTTATCAACTTTCATCTTGTATGATCTTGTAAACTATGCTTTTAGATGAAATTAATTTTAATCTTATATATTTACTCTTAAGTACAAAACCTTACAAAAAGAAGTTAACTCAACTTCTATAATGACCTATGAATTTATCACTTCGGAAAATAATATTCAATTTACAAATATTCAACATAAGGTTTTATAACACAAATTATATTGTTTTGGAAAATGGTAATAATGGTAATCTTATTTTGAATAAGTCATTAAAAAATATACTCTTTGGAAAAATATTGATAAAATGACCGAAAATCGCTTTATCGATAAACAGCTTTTTAACCATCAAAAATTATGCACGAGTCTGAATACATACACTTATTTATCCATATAAGTAAGAATATGTAACAAAATTATTTATTATATTTTAGAAAATAAAATTACTTTATGACATCATCAATGATGTCATCTGTAACGACCCAGTATTTTCAACCATTCGCATCCATTATAAGTGTATAGGTAGACACTCATGCCGGAGTTGAATTGCTCAAAATACTGCGTTGTAAATAAAATTTGGCAAAACTCAGAATATACAGTAAATAAATATAATCACAGATCACAGAGTAAAATAATGATAATGCAGCGGAAACAAAAGGATAGTAGTTCATGAAGCTACTAAATATATAACAGAGTTAAACAGATACAACAGAGGTCTCGAATACAATAGATGTCTCAATATAATAATCAAATACCATATCTGAATACATCACTGGATCGACGGAATAACTGATAGCAGGATCGATAGATAGCTGGATCTCCAAGCGAAGCTCCAACTCCAAAGGTGAGTCTCCAATGCTGTATCACTCAGGCTGACCCGAGCGTAAAGCAAAACACAAAACACTCGAGTCAGGATTAACATTCTTATATTCAATAAATCCAACTCAAGTGAAATATCAACTGGAATACAAGTAACTTAAAGGATGTTTGGGATAAACATCCTCTAAGGATCCGTTAAACTATTTACTATGTAGTAATATTCGCTATTATAATAGTGTCTAAATAAGTAAAGTATAATCATATCGGAAAATAACGTTAAGGGGATGGAGAACCTTAACGCGGTCGGATCTTAAAATCATAATCGTAGTAAAGCTCGGTATGGTAGGTGACACGGCACAACTAGGCAATGCCAGGGTAGATATACCAATTACGCACACGGACTGATGGATACGCATAGCAGCCACTACCGTTCCACCTCAAACAACATTCCAAAATCGGAGGATGGCCATCTAGTCAAATCACAAGTAAGAGTATAATATCGAAGAAATGCGTCCGAGAAGAGGTGCTACCTCACTGGTCCGAGATCGCTCCTGTTTTAGCCACCTTATGCCAACTCACGGGAGTTGGGTCCACGTAACATACCTTAAGAACGTCGCCACCATCCTACTTCATTCTGGAAACTCCACCGCGTACACAGTTGTCAAAGTGGTTTTCGGTATCGACAGAGAGTATGTCCATATCCGATCCCGGTCTCTTTAACAACCAATCGTTATTATAACACCGTGGTCATTTAAAATATATTATACTTTTAAAAACACAATCATTGCCCTTTCAAAACATATCCTTTACTTCAAAATAGTATATACTTTAAACCAAAATATTATTACTATTTCAAACCCAAATTGTCAATGTATTATTTCCACTTCAAATATATCCATTTTCAAAATCATATTACTTTCCAAAGTTATAATGCTTTCGAAATCATAGTTTGGAAATCACAGTATTTTGGAAATCACAGTATTTTGGAAATCATAACACTTCCTTTTTAACAGTTTAGATATAAAAATTTCGTTATAAACTAAATTAATTTCCTCAAATTTCACAAATCGATTCAAATTAACTCGAATTCCAAAAATTTAATTTAATCAAATCTCAAATCATCCGTTTCAACTTGATTTAGCTTCTAAATAAACCATTTCAAATTATCAATTTCAAATACACATCTGAATCATAAAATAAGCCATTTCAGTTTTGATATATTTCAAAGCTTTAAATATTCGACATTTCAAAACTTAATTCGATAAATTTATATATATCAAATTCACTTTACAATTATTTAGTTTTGAAACATTAACTTAACATTTCCATAACATTTGAATACACTTTCATTTTTACAATTCAAATAAACAAGATATCTCATTTAAATATTTACGTTTGGAATATCCATTTAAGTCACCCTTTCAAAGTTCAAGTTGTAAATCACTTCTTTAAATTTCAAATTCAATACATTTCAAATCTAACTTATTTAAGTATAATTCTTAAATAAATATAATTTCAATCAATTTCAAATCATTATAAATCCTATATTTGAAAATATAGATATTAAATAAATACTTAAACATATTATTTATCAACTTTATTAAATCAACTTTAATAAATCTTTAAAATCAATATTTATCAAAACCATATATTTCTTTTCAAAACCATAGAAATCATTTTCAAAACGTTTATATATAGACCAACGGTGCCTGTATATAATTTTCTATCCTATGGTCAAGTGATACAGATATTTATCATTTCAATCCGCAATTTAAAACATATTCGGGTATATATCTTTTCAACCCGAAATCCCAAATTCAATTCAATGAAAATCGCTTGGGTTTATCATTTCAACCCATAACGATTTTCTCCTATTCTACAGATCGTTCGGGTATGTATCATTTCAACCCATAGTGATTCTATACTAACAGGGAACTTGCAGAGTGATAACAGATATGTTAATAAAATAACAACAGTAACAGGCATATATCAACAATATAAATAACAGATAATGGTGTCAGATGTCACAGGTGAACAGATACAGATAATGACATATATAACAATGTAAATAACTAACATCGGCATATTTCAATTGACATTTCAATTGAAATCAAATTTAATAAATATAAGAACATTAATCGTGAGTGATTGCTCACCTTTCGAAGCTAGAGAGATTTGACAAAGAATGGGTTACGAATCCTAAAGCAACGCTAGATGAACATGATTCGATGAAGAAAGCGGGCACGACGGACAAAGCTGATAATGGAAAATCGATGAGAACGATTAGAATCAGTTGATATAAGCAACAATGATATATATATATTTATTATTATTATTATTTTCATGAAATCAATATTTAATTTAAAACAAATATTAAAATAACATGTACAAAATTAAAATCATTGTTTTAAATTAAACACATATATCAAGTCAAACATATATACATTAAATTGAAATAAATACTCACATATTAAATTAACCCATACTATATACCAAACTCAACTATATTTATAACTTAATATATTATACTTAAAGATTCATTCTTATTATAAAACCAATATTACTTTAAAACACAACACACACACATATATATATAGCAAAACCAAATTCACTTTATTGTATAGTATATATATTATTTATATAACAGAATATGTACTAGTAACTAATATATTATTTATATAACTGTACATAGCTGCACAGTAGAAACTGTATATATATATTATTTAACAACTTAAAATATAAAATCAACAAACTATGTACACATGTAGAATCAATACTTCGTAAAACTAATATAAACAGTTATACTTTTAAACTTACATTATACCGTAAACTTATTTTTATATTATACGGTAAGACTTATATTATAAATATTTTATAACATATATATATAACATATAACTAACATGATAAAATATATAAAATACCTAAACACGTAAATGTGACCAGTTGTATAACTATACGTATCACGGTACTATAAACAATGTATATAATAGAATATATAAAACTCAGTATATATATAGTATACAACTTACAAATATTTTTAGTCGATATCCAGTAAAACAAATTTTATAACAAAACATACAGCTTAAATCTCTATGTATATATATTAAAATATTCTTCCCTTTATATATATATGAAACTGTAAACAAGAAATACCAGCCTGCTAATATACATATACATATATCTTCTCAAAGTCCACTTTCCCTCTTTTCAAATTCAATGGCTGCAACATATAATTTGTTGAATATCTATACCGTTTCATATAATAGAACTCAAATAGTATAATATATATAAAATTCTCATAAATATATACATATCTAAACCAATATAACTATTATAATTCTTTGCATAAAACATAGTAGACAACTTATATATATATAATATACCCAAACTAATATAAACTTCATATATGCGCAAATAAGTATGCTGCAACTGTAACCCACACATAACATACAATATACGTAATATATTATAAAATATATGAACTCCGACTATATGACTAAAAATGTAGAAAAACTGTTATATATATATATACTCATACACACGCATACAAACTTAGTTAAAAAGGAAATGTATATAAATATATTTAAACAGATTTATATAGCAAATGCACGTGTGTATATATACCTCAGTATACATCTTTCATCAGAGGAAGCAAGTGGGGCTCGAATGGGAAGATGGAAGAGGAAGGCGGAGGAAGGTTGCGGTTCAGGTGGGTGTTGGTCGTGCCTTGGGTTGCTGGCGTGGGTAGAGCATGGTGATCTCGGCCATGAAAATGATGGAGGGTGTGCTCGGTTTCGTGAGGCACGGTTGGGCTTGGAGGTGGCTCAGGCGAGTTGCTTGTGGTGGCGATGCCATGAGTGGAGATCTGATCTTGAGTTGCCAAGCAGGTGCGGAATGCAAGGCGGTTGGAGATCTAGAACGTGTGCGTGCTGGTATTGCCACGAACAGGATGGGACAGCGGGTTGCGGAGCTTGGATTAGGATAAGGTCGTGGTGGAGAAGGCCACGCTGGAGCACTGGATGACGGGGTATGGGGACCGGAAGGGAGGTGGAACGAAAGGGAAGATGTGGGTGAACAGCCTTGGTGGCCGTGCTGGGTGGCGTCAGATGGGGAAGGGAAGAGCGAACGGGGAAGGAGAGGTTGTCGCAGCTGAGTGTGGTGGAACAAATTTTTTTTTTATAGATCTGGACATATTTTCTTTCGGCTACAGGAAATATAAAGGAGGAGAGAAAGGGTGAAGGTTGGATTTTATATAATAAACTAAATTTGAAAGAATGTGACAGGTTTATAATAGACCAAAGAATGCAAATAGGTTGAATGTTTATTTTCTTAGATCCTAATTCGTAGCTGATTATAAGTAACGAATACACGGATTAAATTTTTATTATAAAACGTTTAAAAGTTATCAACCAAAATACATCAATGACATAGCAACGACTATAAGCATTAATTCCTGAAAAATTTTTTATTAAAGCTACGAGCAGTTCTCGGTCCAGAAGATTTCAAATATGGTAAAAGGAAAAAGCAAGTTTCAGGGCAACAAAATAATAATAATAATAATAAAAGAATGGAAACCTTCCCTTAGATTCAGCTGAAATAATTAAAACAATTTATTATTCTTGTTTGGAGTACACGGTAAACTTTTTAAAACAAAAAGGTCACGGTTTCAATACCGATACGGTTATCAGTTTCGTGGACTCCGCTGTGTACCGGACCTCAAAATACAGAAACAAATGTACCGCTGAGATCAATATGACGAGACGATCAAAATGGTATACAAATACTAGTGGTACGATCATCCGATCGAAAGTCGATAATCGGTACCAGAAATGCTGCTATTTTGCCAAAAATAAGTCGATGGAGTAATAGATGTCCAAATCTGACGAAACGAAAGATGACGTCTCACTCAGAAGATGATTTACAAATTTTCCATGTAAAAATATGTAGGTTTGGAAAACATTTTATTATCATCAATTTTAACTGATTAAATTGAAGTAAATTTACGCGCGAAATAAATTTTCATATTTTCGGACGAAAATTTTCCAGTTGTTATGTTTAATTAGACGTATTCCAAATATCAAATTTATATTTCAAAATTTTATCGTTTAAAATTTCACAAAATTTAACTAATTACGTTATTAAAACAGTTAAAATTTACGGGTCGTTACATTCTCCCCCACTCAAAACTTTTCGTCCCCGAAAAGGAAGGAGGTAGGAGAATGGAAACAACCAGAAGGAAAAATAGATTAAAAGACAAGATAAGACTATTAATTTGAACCATATAATTTCAAATTAAACTAATTAATATTTAACAATTTGATTTAATCCACTGAGTTCACTTAAGTTAAATCAATTCATCTATTTCTAAATTCATTACCTTATGTCTTGTCATTCTCAATTAACAATTTCTAAGTCATCAAATTTGTATAATCATTTATTATACTCATGTTTTTATTCGACAAATTAAATTCTTTTATTCCAAATTATTATTAAGTTTATTTCACTTAATATATATCTTATTACATATATTTAAACCATATAAATTAATTTAAACCATATATTTCAGTTTAAATCAATTTATATTCAATAATTGATTTTTAAATTCAAGGTATTTCCATACTTTAATCAAATTTCAATTTATTAATTCCTTCAAAACAAATTTATTTGTCTCATCTATTATTCAATTAACTTATTATCCTATTTATTTCAATTGATATTTATAACTAAATTTTAAGTGTATAACATTTATTATAACCACTCAAATTTTACTTATAAATTTCATTATATTGTATATTATCCCATTACATTTTTAACTTCTGAAATTTTAGGTAAGTTATGCTAAGATGTAATTGAGTATTATACAAATAGGATTTTACAATTCAGTTTTTCCTAGTTAACTATTTATCCAAGAATTTTGACTTTAGTTTATAATTGAAATCATCTTAAATCTAAAATTTAAGAATTTAAATCTCCGATTTACTTCAAACAATTTAGAGATATATATAATATTTTTATATCAAATCAAATTATATTTTTTTTAAAATCAGATACCTGTATATATATATACATCAAATTATACTGAAGAAATTCAAATCGAATATTTTTTTTTCTCAAAACCGTAGCAAAGCTACAGAATGGTTTCTCCTCTTCGAAACTCGAAAATGAATGTCGATGATGCGGACGTCATCACCGAAATTATTTTCCAGCGACAAAGAGAAGAGCACTGATTTAAACATTTAAAATTTCTTTTGAAAACCATTTTATTCGAAAATGTTTTAAATAATATACATTTTGAGACTTTAAAACAAAGTTTGAAATCACTAGAAATTTTTCTTAAATTCTCAATTTAAATCCATTTCAATTCCAAATAAATTTATAAACAATAGTTATTTTGCAATAGTCAATGACTTACAAAACAATAAAATGATAATCAAATGTTATCATTTCAACAACTAAATTATTTAACTTTTAATTCCAGAAAATTTTTCTTATATATTTATAATATAATCATACAAATTTATTTCATTTATCAAATTTGAAAGTTATATTGTGTCAGTTTGCTCTGTTCAAGTGTTTTAGAAATCCTATCGATAGCGTTGATCAGACGAATCGATCGAAAACCCAAATCAACATCAACAACTCAAACAACACAATATATAAAACATTTTAATATTAATATACAAATACCAATACACTCCCTCACACGATGATTTCAGAATTGGATTCCGACAAAAGGATAGAGATCCAAATATAGAGGGACTCTAATCAAAGAGAATTATAATCTAAAATAGATAGGCTCGAAACGAAGGTTAGATGATTGCATTTCAAATAGGAAGATGGATAAAGTTGTATAAATCGCGGGCAACCTTAACCGGGTCAACCGTGACTTCATAGATAAGATCGATGTAGAATTCTGAAGCAAATCGACATTCGATTACCAGAGGTAGAATTCGGGTATAGCTTAAGATAGCAGCATCGTAAACCGAGGATACAGAAATCTCCGGTGAATCAATACCGATTGTAAAGGAGTTTCACCCCAGTACAAATTATTCGAAGATTGGCGAGACCGCCGATTTATTATAGAGATCATTCGAAGTGGAGTTATGGGATACTCCAGAATCAAAAGACACGAATAGGGAAGACACGAATGGACTTTGGAACCGAAGTGAACGTTCCAAAATTCAAAGGAACTGAGTCAAAGAAGAAGGAATTCAAGCTCGAACGAAAGTGATTCTGTAATTGAATTTACTACATATGCTGAGTTTTGCCTAAAACCAGAGCTCTGATACCACATGTAACGACCCAGTATTTTCAACCATTCGCATCCATTATAAGTGTATAGGTAGACACTCATGCCGGAGTTGAATTGCTCAAAATACTGCGTTGTAAATAAAATTTGGCAAAACTCAGAATATACAGTAAATAAATATAATCACAGATCACAGAGTAAAATAATGATAATGCAGCGGAAACAAAAGGATAGTAGTTCATGAAGCTACTAAATATATAACAGAGTTAAACAGATACAACAGAGGTCTCGAATACAATAGATGTCTCAATATAATAATCAAATACCATATCTGAATACATCACTGGATCGACGGAATAACTGAAAGCAGGATCGATAGATAGCTGGATCTCCAAGCGAAGCTCCAACTCCAAAGGTGAGTCTCCAATGCTGTATCACTCAGGCTGACCCGAGCGTAAAGCAAAACACAAAACACTCGAGTCAGGATTAACATTCTTATATTCAATAAATCCAACTCAAGTGAAATATCAACTGGAATACAAGTAACTTAAAAGATGTTTGGGATAAAAATCCTCTAAGGATCCGTTAAACTATTTACTATGTAGTAATATTCGCTATTATAATAGTGTCTAAATAAGTAAAGTATAATCATATCGGAAAATAGCGTTAAGGGGATGGAGAACCTTAACGCGGTCGGATCTTAAAATCATAATCGTAGTAAAGCTCGGTATGGTAGGTGACACGGCACAACTAGGCAATGCCAGGGTAGATATACCAATTACGCACACGGACTGATGGATACGCATAGCAGCCACTACCGTTCCACCTCGAACAACATTCCAAAATTGGAGGATGGCCATCTAGTCAAATCACAAGTAAGAGTATAATATCGAAGAAATGCGTCCGAGAAGAGGTGCTACCTCACTGGTCCGAGATCGCTCCTATTTTAGCCACCTTATGCCAACTCACGGGAGTTGGGTTCACGTAACATACCTTAAGAACGTCGCCACCATCCTACTTCATTCTGGAAACTCCACCGCGTACACAGTTGTCAAAGTGGTTTTCGGTATCGACAGAGAGTATGTCCATATCCGATCCCGGTCTCTTTAACAACCAATCGTTATTATAACACCGTGGTCATTTAAAATATATTATACTTTTAAAAACACAATCATTGCCCTTTCAAAACATATCCTTTACTTCAAAATAGTATATACTTTAAACCAAAATATTATTACTATTTCAAACCCAAATTGTCAATGTATTATTTCCACTTCAAATATATCCATTTTCAAAATCATATTACTTTCCAAAGTTATAATGCTTTCGAAATCATAGTCTGGAAATCACAGTATTTTGGAAATCATAACACTTCCTTTTTAACAGTTTAGATATAAAAATTTCGTTATAAACTAAATTAATTTCCTCAAATTTCACAAATCGATTCAAATTAACTCGAATTCCAAAAATTTAATTTAATCAAATCTCAAATCATCCGTTTCAACTTGATTTAGCTTCTAAATAAACCATTTCAAATTATCAATTTCAAATACACATCTGAATCATAAAATAAGCCATTTCAGTTTTGATATATTTCAAAGCTTTAAATATTCGACATTTCAAAACTAAATTCGATAAATTTATATATATCAAATTCACTTTACAATTATTTAGTTTTGAAACATTAACTTAACATTTCCATAACATTTGAATACACTTTCATTTTTACAATTCAAATAAACAAGATATCTCATTTAAATATTTACGTTTGGAATATCCATTTAAGTCACCCTTTCAAAGTTCAAGTTGTAAATCACTTCTTTAAATTTCAAATTCAATACATTTCAAATCTAACTTATTTAAGTATAATTCTTAAATAAATATAATTTCAATCAATTTCAAATCATTATAAATCCTATATTTGAAAATATAGATATTAAATAAATACTTAAACATATTATTTATCAACTTTATTAAATCAACTTTAATAAATCTTTAAAATCAATATTTATCAAAACCATATATTTCTTTTCAAAACCATAGAAATCATTTTCAAAACGTTTATATATAGACCAACGGTGCCTGTATATAATTTTCTATCCTATGGTCAAGTGATACGGATATTTATCATTTCAATCCGCAATTTAAAACATATTCGGGTATATATCTTTTCAACCCGAAATCCCAAATTCAATTCAATGAAAATCGCTTGGGTTTATCATTTCAACCCATAACGATTTTCTCCTATTCTACAGATCGTTCGGGTATGTATCATTTCAACCCATAGTGATTCTATACTAACAGGGAACTTGCAGAGTGATAACAGATATGTTAATAAAATAACAACAGTAACAGGCATATATCAACAATATAAATAACAGATAATGGTGTCAGATGTCACAGGTGAACAGATACAGATAATGACATATATAACAATGTAAATAACTAACATCGGCATATTTCAATTGACATTTCAATTGAAATCAAATTTAATAAATATAAGAACATTAATCGTGAGTGATTGCTCACCTTTCGAAGCTAGAGAGATTTGACAAAGAATGGGTTACGAATCCCAAAGCAACGCTAGATGAACATGATTCGATGAAGAAAGCGGGCACGACGGACAAAGCTGATAATGGAAAATCGATGAGAACGATTAGAATCAGTTGATATAAGCAACAATGATATATATATTTATTATTATTATTATTTTCATGAAATCAATATTTAATTTAAAACAAATATTAAAATAACATGTACAAAATTAAAATCATTGTTTTAAATTAAACACATATATCAAGTCAAACATATATACATTAAATTGAAATAAATACTCACATATTAAATTAACCCATACTATATACCAAACTCAACTATATTTATAACTTAATATATTATACTTAAAGATTCATTCTTATTATAAAACCAATATTACTTTAAAACACAACACACACACATATATATATATAGCAAAACCAAATTCACTTTATTGTATAGTATATATATTATTTATATAACAGAATATGTACTAGTAACTAATATATTATTTATATAACTGTACATAGCTGCACAGTAGAAACTGTATATATATATTATTTAACAACTTAAAATATAAAATCAACAAACTATGTACACATAGAATCAATACTTCGTAAAACTAATATAAACAGTTATACTTTTAAACTTACATTATACCGTAAACTTATTTTTATATTATACGGTAAGACTTATATTATAAATATTTTATAACATATATATATAACATATAACTAACATGATAAAATATATAAAATACCTAAACACGTAAATGTGACCAGTTGTATAACTATACGTATCACGGTACTATAAACAATGTATATAATAGAATATATAAAACTCAGTATATATATAGTATACAACTTACAAATATTTTTAGTCGATATCCAGTAAAACAAATTTTATAACAAAACATACAACTTAAATCTCTATGTATATATATTAAAATATTCTTCCCTTTATATATATATGAAACTGTAAACAAGAAATACCAGCCTGCTAATATACATATACATATATCTTCTCAAAGTCCACTTTCCCTCTTTTCAAATTCAATGGCTGCAACATATAATTTGTTGAATATCTATACCGTTTCATATAATAGAACTCAAATAGTATAATATATATAAAATTCTCATAAATATATACATATCTAAACCAATATAACTATTATAATTCTTTGCATAAAACATAGTAGACAACTTATATATATAATATACCCAAACTAATATAAACTTCATATATGCGCAAATAAGTATGCTGCAACTGTAACCCACACATAACATACAATATACGTAATATATTATAAAATATATGAACTCCGACTATATGACTAAAAATGTAGAAAAACTGTTATATATATATATACTCATACACACGCATACAAACTTAGTTAAAAAGGAAATGTATATAAATATATTTAAACAGATTTATATAGCAAATGCACGTGTGTATATATACCTCAGTATACATCTTTCATCAGAGGAAGCAAGTGGGGCTCGAATGGGAAGATGGAAGAGGAAGGCGGAGGAAGGTTGCGGTTCAGGTGGGTGTTGGTCGTGCCTTGGGTTGCTGGCGTGGGTAGAGCATGGTGATCTCGGCCATGAAAATGATGGAGGGTGTGCTCGGTTTCGTGAGGCACGGTTGGGCTTGGAGGTGGCTCAGGCGAGTTGCTTGTGGTGGCGATGCCATGAGTGGAGATCTGATCTTGAGTTGCCAAGCAGGTGCGGAATGCAAGGCGGTTGGAGATCTAGAACGTGTGCGTGCTGGTATTGCCACGAACAGGATGGGACAGCGGGTTGCGGAGCTTGGATTAGGATAAGGTCGTGGTGGAGAAGGCCACGCTGGAGCACTGGATGACGGGGTATGGGGACCGGAAGGGAGGTGGAACGAAAGGGAAGATGTGGGTGAACAGCCTTGGTGGCCGTGCTGGGTGGCGTCAGATGGGGAAGGGAAGAGCGAACGGGGAAGGAGAGGTTGTCGCAGCTGAGTGTGGTGGAACAAATTTTTTTTTTATAGATCTGGACATATTTTCTTTCGGCTACAGGAAATATAAAGGAGGAGAGAAAGGGTGAAGGTTGGATTTTATATAATAAACTAAATTTGAAAGAATGTGACAGGTTTATAATAGACCAAAGAATGCAAATAGGTTGAATGTTTATTTTCTTAGATCCTAATTCGTAGCTGATTATAAGTAACGAATACACGGATTAAATTTTTATTATAAAACGTTTAAAAGTTATCAACCAAAATACATCAATGACATAGCAACGACTATAAGCATTAATTCCTGAAAAAATTTTTATTAAAGCTACGAGCAGTTCTCGGTCCAGAAGATTTCAAATATGGTAAAAGGAAAAAGCAAGTTTCAGGGCAACAAAATAATAATAATAATAATAAAAGAATGGAAACCTTCCCTTAGATTCAGCTGAAATAATTAAAACAATTTATTATTCTTGTTTGGAGTACACGGTAAACTTTTTAAAACAAAAAGGTCACGGTTTCAATACCGATACGGTTATCAGTTTCGTGGACTCCGCTGTGTACCGGACCTCAAAATACAGAAACAAATGTACCGCTGAGATCAATATGACGAGACGATCAAAATGGTATACAAATACTAGTGGTACGATCATCCGATCGAAAGTCGATAATCGGTACCAGAAATGCTGCTATTTTGCCAAAAATAAGTCGATGGAGTAATAGATGTCCAAATCTGACGAAACGAAAGATGACGTCTCACTCAGAAGATGATTTACAAATTTTCCATGTAAAAATATGTAGGTTTGGAAAACATTTTATTATCATCAATTTTAACTGATTAAATTGAAGTAAATTTACGCGCGAAATAAATTTTCATATTTTCGGACGAAAATTTTCCAGTTGTTATGTTTAATTAGACGTATTCCAAATATCAAATTTATATTTCAAAATTTTATCGTTTAAAATTTCACAAAATTTAACTAATTACGTTATTAAAACAGTTAAAATTTACGGGTCGTTACATTCTCCCCCACTCAAAACTTTTCGTCCCCGAAAAGGAAGGAGGTAGGAGAATGGAAACAACCAGAAGGAAAAATAGATTAAAAGACAAGATAAGACTATTAATTTGAACCATATAATTTCAAATTAAACTAATTAATATTTAACAATTTGATTTAATCCACTGAGTTCACTTAAGTTAAATCAATTCATCTATTTCTAAATTCATTACCTTATGTCTTGTCATTCTCAATTAACAATTTCTAAGTCATCAAATTTGTATAATCATTTATTATACTCATGTTTTTATTCGACAAATTAAATTCTTTTATTCCAAATTATTATTAAGTTTATTTCACTTAATATATATCTTATTACATATATTTAAACCATATAAATTAATTTAAACCATATATTTCAGTTTAAATCAATTTATATTCAATAATTGATTTTTAAATTCAAGGTATTTCCATACTTTAATCAAATTTCAATTTATTAATTCCTTCAAAACAAATTTATTTGTCTCATCTATTATTCAATTAACTTATTATCCTATTTATTTCAATTGATATTTATAACTAAATTTTAAGTGTATAACATTTATTATAACCACTCAAATTTTACTTATAAATTTCATTATATTGTATATTATCCCATTACATTTTTAACTTCTGAAATTTTAGGTAAGTTATGCTAAGATGTAATTGAGTATTATACAAATAGGATTTTACAATTCAGTTTTTCCTAGTTAACTATTTATCCAAGAATTTTGACTTTAGTTTATAATTGAAATCATCTTAAATCTAAAATTTAAGAATTTAAATCTCCGATTTACTTCAAACAATTTAGAGATATATATAATATTTTTATATCAAATCAAATTATATTTTTTTTAAAATCAGATACCTGTATATATATATACATCAAATTATACTGAAGAAATTCAAATCGAATATTTTTTTTTCTCAAAACCGTAGCAAAGCTACAGAATGGTTTCTCCTCTTCGAAACTCGAAAATGAATGTCGATGATGCGGACGTCATCACCGAAATTATTTTCCAGCGACAAAGAGAAGAGCACTGATTTAAACATTTAAAATTTCTTTTGAAAACCATTTTATTCGAAAATGTTTTAAATAATATACATTTTGAGACTTTAAAACAAAGTTTGAAATCACTAGAAATTTTTCTTAAATTCTCAATTTAAATCCATTTCAATTCCAAATAAATTTATAAACAATAGTTATTTTGCAATAGTCAATGACTTACAAAACAATAAAATGATAATCAAATGTTATCATTTCAACAACTAAATTATTTAACTTTTAATTCCAGAAAATTTTTCTTATATATTTATAATATAATCATACAAATTTATTTCATTTATCAAATTTGAAAGTTATATTGTGTCAGTTTGCTCTGTTCAAGTGTTTTAGAAATCCTATCGATAGCGTTGATCAGACGAATCGATCGAAAACCCAAATCAACATCAACAACTCAAACAACACAATATATAAAACATTTTAATATTAATATACAAATACCAATACACTCCCTCACACGATGATTTCAGAATTGGATTCCGACAAAAGGATAGAGATCCAAATATAGAGGGACTCTAATCAAAGAGAATTATAATCTAAAATAGATAGGCTCGAAACGAAGGTTAGATGATTGCATTTCAAATAGGAAGATGGATAAAGTTGTATAAATCGCGGGCAACCTTAACCGGGTCAACCGTGACTTCATAGATAAGATCGATGTAGAATTCTGAAGCAAATCGACATTCGATTACCAGAGGTAGAATTCGGGTATAGCTTAAGATAGCAGCATCGTAAACCGAGGATACAGAAATCTCCGGTGAATCAATACCGATTGTAAAGGAGTTTCACCCCAGTACAAATTATTCGAAGATTGGCGAGACCGCCGATTTATTATAGAGATCATTCGAAGTGGAGTTATGGGATACTCCAGAATCAAAAGACACGAATAGGGAAGACACGAATGGACTTTGGAACCGAAGTGAACGTTCCAAAATTCAAAGGAACTGAGTCAAAGAAGAAGGAATTCAAGCTCGAACGAAAGTGATTCTGTAATTGAATTTACTACATATGCTGAGTTTTGCCTAAAACCAGAGCTCTGATACCACATGTAACGACCCAGTATTTTCAACCATTCGCATCCATTATAAGTGTATAGGTAGACACTCATGCCGGAGTTGAATTGCTCAAAATACTGCGTTGTAAATAAAATTTGGCAAAACTCAGAATATACAGTAAATAAATATAATCACAGATCACAGAGTAAAATAATGATAATGCAGCGGAAACAAAAGGATAGTAGTTCATGAAGCTACTAAATATATAACAGAGTTAAACAGATACAACAGAGGTCTCGAATACAATAGATGTCTCAATATAATAATCAAATACCATATCTGAATACATCACTGGATCGACGGAATAACTGAAAGCAGGATCGATAGATAGCTGGATCTCCAAGCGAAGCTCCAACTCCAAAGGTGAGTCTCCAATGCTGTATCACTCAGGCTGACCCGAGCGTAAAGCAAAACACAAAACACTCGAGTCAGGATTAACATTCTTATATTCAATAAATCCAACTCAAGTGAAATATCAACTGGAATACAAGTAACTTAAAAGATGTTTGGGATAAAAATCCTCTAAGGATCCGTTAAACTATTTACTATGTAGTAATATTCGCTATTATAATAGTGTCTAAATAAGTAAAGTATAATCATATCGGAAAATAGCGTTAAGGGGATGGAGAACCTTAACGCGGTCGGATCTTAAAATCATAATCGTAGTAAAGCTCGGTATGGTAGGTGACACGGCACAACTAGGCAATGCCAGGGTAGATATACCAATTACGCACACGGACTGATGGATACGCATAGCAGCCACTACCGTTCCACCTCGAACAACATTCCAAAATTGGAGGATGGCCATCTAGTCAAATCACAAGTAAGAGTATAATATCGAAGAAATGCGTCCGAGAAGAGGTGCTACCTCACTGGTCCGAGATCGCTCCTATTTTAGCCACCTTATGCCAACTCACGGGAGTTGGGTTCACGTAACATACCTTAAGAACGTCGCCACCATCCTACTTCATTCTGGAAACTCCACCGCGTACACAGTTGTCAAAGTGGTTTTCGGTATCGACAGAGAGTATGTCCATATCCGATCCCGGTCTCTTTAACAACCAATCGTTATTATAACACCGTGGTCATTTAAAATATATTATACTTTTAAAAACACAATCATTGCCCTTTCAAAACATATCCTTTACTTCAAAATAGTATATACTTTAAACCAAAATATTATTACTATTTCAAACCCAAATTGTCAATGTATTATTTCCACTTCAAATATATCCATTTTCAAAATCATATTACTTTCCAAAGTTATAATGCTTTCGAAATCATAGTCTGGAAATCACAGTATTTTGGAAATCATAACACTTCCTTTTTAACAGTTTAGATATAAAAATTTCGTTATAAACTAAATTAATTTCCTCAAATTTCACAAATCGATTCAAATTAACTCGAATTCCAAAAATTTAATTTAATCAAATCTCAAATCATCCGTTTCAACTTGATTTAGCTTCTAAATAAACCATTTCAAATTATCAATTTCAAATACACATCTGAATCATAAAATAAGCCATTTCAGTTTTGATATATTTCAAAGCTTTAAATATTCGACATTTCAAAACTAAATTCGATAAATTTATATATATCAAATTCACTTTACAATTATTTAGTTTTGAAACATTAACTTAACATTTCCATAACATTTGAATACACTTTCATTTTTACAATTCAAATAAACAAGATATCTCATTTAAATATTTACGTTTGGAATATCCATTTAAGTCACCCTTTCAAAGTTCAAGTTGTAAATCACTTCTTTAAATTTCAAATTCAATACATTTCAAATCTAACTTATTTAAGTATAATTCTTAAATAAATATAATTTCAATCAATTTCAAATCATTATAAATCCTATATTTGAAAATATAGATATTAAATAAATACTTAAACATATTATTTATCAACTTTATTAAATCAACTTTAATAAATCTTTAAAATCAATATTTATCAAAACCATATATTTCTTTTCAAAACCATAGAAATCATTTTCAAAACGTTTATATATAGACCAACGGTGCCTGTATATAATTTTCTATCCTATGGTCAAGTGATACGGATATTTATCATTTCAATCCGCAATTTAAAACATATTCGGGTATATATCTTTTCAACCCGAAATCCCAAATTCAATTCAATGAAAATCGCTTGGGTTTATCATTTCAACCCATAACGATTTTCTCCTATTCTACAGATCGTTCGGGTATGTATCATTTCAACCCATAGTGATTCTATACTAACAGGGAACTTGCAGAGTGATAACAGATATGTTAATAAAATAACAACAGTAACAGGCATATATCAACAATATAAATAACAGATAATGGTGTCAGATGTCACAGGTGAACAGATACAGATAATGACATATATAACAATGTAAATAACTAACATCGGCATATTTCAATTGACATTTCAATTGAAATCAAATTTAATAAATATAAGAACATTAATCGTGAGTGATTGCTCACCTTTCGAAGCTAGAGAGATTTGACAAAGAATGGGTTACGAATCCCAAAGCAACGCTAGATGAACATGATTCGATGAAGAAAGCGGGCACGACGGACAAAGCTGATAATGGAAAATCGATGAGAACGATTAGAATCAGTTGATATAAGCAACAATGATATATATATATTTATTATTATTATTATTTTCATGAAATCAATATTTAATTTAAAACAAATATTAAAATAACATGTACAAAATTAAAATCATTGTTTTAAATTAAACACATATATCAAGTCAAACATATATACATTAAATTGAAATAAATACTCACATATTAAATTAACCCATACTATATACCAAACTCAACTATATTTATAACTTAATATATTATACTTAAAGATTCATTCTTATTATAAAACCAATATTACTTTAAAACACAACACACACACATATATATATATAGCAAAACCAAATTCACTTTATTGTATAGTATATATATTATTTATATAACAGAATATGTACTAGTAACTAATATATTATTTATATAACTGTACATAGCTGCACAGTAGAAACTGTATATATATATTATTTAACAACTTAAAATATAAAATCAACAAACTATGTACACATAGAATCAATACTTCGTAAAACTAATATAAACAGTTATACTTTTAAACTTACATTATACCGTAAACTTATTTTTATATTATACGGTAAGACTTATATTATAAATATTTTATAACATATATATATAACATATAACTAACATGATAAAATATATAAAATACCTAAACACGTAAATGTGACCAGTTGTATAACTATACGTATCACGGTACTATAAACAATGTATATAATAGAATATATAAAACTCAGTATATATATAGTATACAACTTACAAATATTTTTAGTCGATATCCAGTAAAACAAATTTTATAACAAAACATACAACTTAAATCTCTATGTATATATATTAAAATATTCTTCCCTTTATATATATATGAAACTGTAAACAAGAAATACCAGCCTGCTAATATACATATACATATATCTTCTCAAAGTCCACTTTCCCTCTTTTCAAATTCAATGGCTGCAACATATAATTTGTTGAATATCTATACCGTTTCATATAATAGAACTCAAATAGTATAATATATATAAAATTCTCATAAATATATACATATCTAAACCAATATAACTATTATAATTCTTTGCATAAAACATAGTAGACAACTTATATATATAATATACCCAAACTAATATAAACTTCATATATGCGCAAATAAGTATGCTGCAACTGTAACCCACACATAACATACAATATACGTAATATATTATAAAATATATGAACTCCGACTATATGACTAAAAATGTAGAAAAACTGTTATATATATATATACTCATACACACGCATACAAACTTAGTTAAAAAGGAAATGTATATAAATATATTTAAACAGATTTATATAGCAAATGCACGTGTGTATATATACCTCAGTATACATCTTTCATCAGAGGAAGCAAGTGGGGCTCGAATGGGAAGATGGAAGAGGAAGGCGGAGGAAGGTTGCGGTTCAGGTGGGTGTTGGTCGTGCCTTGGGTTGCTGGCGTGGGTAGAGCATGGTGATCTCGGCCATGAAAATGATGGAGGGTGTGCTCGGTTTCGTGAGGCACGGTTGGGCTTGGAGGTGGCTCAGGCGAGTTGCTTGTGGTGGCGATGCCATGAGTGGAGATCTGATCTTGAGTTGCCAAGCAGGTGCGGAATGCAAGGCGGTTGGAGATCTAGAACGTGTGCGTGCTGGTATTGCCACGAACAGGATGGGACAGCGGGTTGCGGAGCTTGGATTAGGATAAGGTCGTGGTGGAGAAGGCCACGCTGGAGCACTGGATGACGGGGTATGGGGACCGGAAGGGAGGTGGAACGAAAGGGAAGATGTGGGTGAACAGCCTTGGTGGCCGTGCTGGGTGGCGTCAGATGGGGAAGGGAAGAGCGAACGGGGAAGGAGAGGTTGTCGCAGCTGAGTGTGGTGGAACAAATTTTTTTTTTATAGATCTGGACATATTTTCTTTCGGCTACAGGAAATATAAAGGAGGAGAGAAAGGGTGAAGGTTGGATTTTATATAATAAACTAAATTTGAAAGAATGTGACAGGTTTATAATAGACCAAAGAATGCAAATAGGTTGAATGTTTATTTTCTTAGATCCTAATTCGTAGCTGATTATAAGTAACGAATACACGGATTAAATTTTTATTATAAAACGTTTAAAAGTTATCAACCAAAATACATCAATGACATAGCAACGACTATAAGCATTAATTCCTGAAAAAAAAATTATTAAAGCTACGAGCAGTTCTCGGTCCAGAAGATTTCAAATATGGTAAAAGGAAAAAGCAAGTTTCAGGGCAACAAAAAAAAAATAATAATAATAAAAGAATGGAAACCTTCCCTTAGATTCAGCTGAAATAATTAAAACAATTTATTATTCTTGTTTGGAGTACACGGTAAACTTTTTAAAACAAAAAGGTCACGGTTTCAATACCGATACGGTTATCAGTTTCGTGGACTCCGCTGTGTACCGGACCTCAAAATACAGAAACAAATGTACCGCTGAGATCAATATGACGAGACGATCAAAATGGTATACAAATACTAGTGGTACGATCATCCGATCGAAAGTCGATAATCGGTACCAGAAATGCTGCTATTTTGCCAAAAATAAGTCGATGGAGTAATAGATGTCCAAATCTGACGAAACGAAAGATGACGTCTCACTCAGAAGATGATTTACAAATTTTCCATGTAAAAATATGTAGGTTTGGAAAACATTTTATTATCATCAATTTTAACTGATTAAATTGAAGTAAATTTACGCGCGAAATAAATTTTCATATTTTCGGACGAAAATTTTCCAGTTGTTATGTTTAATTAGACGTATTCCAAATATCAAATTTATATTTCAAAATTTTATCGTTTAAAATTTCACAAAATTTAACTAATTACGTTATTAAAACAGTTAAAATTTACGGGTCGTTACATTCTCCCCCACTCAAAACTTTTCGTCCCCGAAAAGGAAGGAGGTAGGAGAATGGAAACAACCAGAAGGAAAAATAGATTAAAAGACAAGATAAGACTATTAATTTGAACCATATAATTTCAAATTAAACTAATTAATATTTAACTATTTGATTTAATCCACTGAGTTCACTTAAGTTAAATCAATTCATCTATTTCTAAATTCATTACCTTATGTCTTGTCATTCTCAATTAACAATTTCTAAGTCATCAAATTTGTATAATCATTTATTATACTCATGTTTTTATTCGACAAATTAAATTCTTTTATTCCAAATTATTATTAAGTTTATTTCACTTAATATATATCTTATTACATATATTTAAACCATATAAATTAATTTAAACCATATATTTCAGTTTAAATCAATTTATATTCAATAATTGATTTTTAAATTCAAGGTATTTCCATACTTTAATCAAATTTCAATTTATTAATTCCTTCAAAACAAATTTATTTGTCTCATCTATTATTCAATTAACTTATTATCCTATTTATTTCAATTGATATTTATAACTAAATTTTAAGTGTATAACATTTATTATAACCACTCAAATTTTACTTATAAATTTCATTATATTGTATATTATCCCATTACATTTTTAACTTCTGAAATTTTAGGTAAGTTATGCTAAGATGTAATTGAGTATTATACAAATAGGATTTTACAATTCAGTTTTTCCTAGTTAACTATTTATCCAAGAATTTTGACTTTAGTTTATAATTGAAATCATCTTAAATCTAAAATTTAAGAATTTAAATCTCCGATTTACTTCAAACAATTTAGAGATATATATAATATTTTTATATCAAATCAAATTATATTTTTTTTAAAATCAGATACCTGTATATATATACACATCAAATTATACTGAAGAAATTCAAATCGAATATATTTTTTTCTCAAAACCGTAGCAAAGCTACAGAATGGTTTCTCCTCTTCGAAACTCGAAAATGAATGTCGATGATGCGGACGTCATCACCGAAATTATTTTCCAGCGACAAAGAGAAGAGCACTGATTTAAACATTTAAAATTTCTTTTGAAAACCATTTTATTCGAAAATGTTTTAAATAATATACATTTTGAGACTTTAAAACAAAGTTTGAAATCACCAGAAATTTTTCTTAAATTCTCAATTTAAATCCATTTCAATTCCAAATAAATTTATAAACAATAGTTATTTTGCAATAGTCAATGACTTACAAAACAATAAAATGATAATCAAATGTTATCATTTCAACAACCAAATTATTTAACTTTTAATTCCAGAAATTTTTTCTTATATATTTATAATATAATCATACAAATTTATTTCATTTATCAAATTTGAAAGTTATATTGTGTCAGTTTGCTCTGTTCAAGTGTTTTAGAAATCCTATCGATAGCGTTGATCAGACGAATCGATCGAAAACCCAAATCAACATCAACAACTCAAACAACACAATATATAAAACATTTTAATATTAATATACAAATACCAATACACTCCCTCACACGATGATTTCAGAATTGGATTCCGACAAAAGGATAGAGATCCAAATATAGAGGGACTCTAATCAAAGAGAATTATAATCTAAAATAGATAGGCTCGAAACGAAGGTTAGATGATTGCATTTCAAATAGGAAGATGGATAAAGTTGTATAAATCGCGGGCAACCTTAACCGGGTCAACCGTGACTTCATAGATAAGATCGATGTAGAATTCTGAAGCAAATCGACATTCGATTACCAGAGGTAGAATTCGGGTATAGCTTAAGATAGCAGCATCGTAAACCGAGGATACAAAAATCTCCGATGAATCAATACCGATTGTAAAGGAGTTTCACCCCAGTACAAATTATTCGAAGATTGGCGAGACCGCCGATTTATTATAGAGATCATTCGAAGTGGAGTTATGGGATACTCCAGAATCAAAAGACACGAATAGGGAAGACACGAATGGACTTTGGAACCGAAGTGAACGTTCCAAAATTCAAAGGAACTGAGTCAAAGAAGAAGGAATTCAAGCTCGAACGAAAGTGATTCTGTAATTGAATTTACTACATATGCTGAGTTTTGCCTAAAACCAGAGCTCTGATACCACATGTAACGACCCAGTATTTTCAACCATTCGCATCCATTATAAGTGTATAGGTAGACACTCATGCCGGAGTTGAATTGCTCAAAATACTGCGTTGTAAATAAAATTTGGCAAAACTCAAAATATACAGTAAATAAATATAATCACAGATCACAGAGTAAAATAATGATAATGCAGCGGAAACAAAAGGATAGTAGTTCATGAAGCTACTAAATATATAACAGAGTTAAACAGATACAATAGAGGTCTCGAATACAATAGATGTCTCAATATAATAATCAAATACCATATCTGAATACATCACTGGATCGACGGAATAACTGAAAGCAGGATCGATAGATAGCTGGATCTCCAAGCGAAGCTCCAACTCCAAAGGTGAGTCTCCAATGCTGTATCACTCAGGCTGACCCGAGCGTAAAGCAAAACACAAAACACTCGAGTCAGGATTAACATTCTTATATTCAATAAATCCAACTCAAGTGAAATATCAACTGGAATACAAGTAACTTATAGGATGTTTGGGATAAACATCCTCTAAGGATCCGTTAAACTATTTACTATGTAGTAATATTCGCTATTATAATAGTGTCTAAATAAGTAAAGTATAATCATATCGGAAAATAGCGTTAAGGGGATGGAGAACCTTAACGCGGTCGGATCTTAAAATCATAATCGTAGTAAAGCTCGGTATGGTAGGTGACACGGCACAACTAGGCAATGCCAGGGTAGATATACCAATTACGCACACGGACTGATGGATACGCATAGCAGCCACTACCGTTCCACCTCGAACAACATTCCAAAATCGGAGGATGGCCATCTAGTCAAATCACAAGTAAGAGTATAATATCGAAGAAATGCGTCCGAGAAGAGGTGCTACCTCACTGGTCCGAGATCGCTCCTGTTTTAGCCACCTTATGCCAACTCACGGGAGTTGGGTCCACGTAACATACCTTAAGAACGTCGCCACCATCCTACTTCATTCTGGAAACTCCACCGCGTACACAGTTGTCAAAGTGGTTTTCGGTATCGACAGAGAGTATGTCCATATCCGATCCCGGTCTCTTTAACAACCAATCGTTATTATAACACCGTGGTCATTTAAAATATATTATACTTTTAAAAACACAATCATTGCCCTTTCAAAACATATCCTTTACTTCAAAATAGTATATACTTTAAACCAAAATATTATTACTATTTCAAACCCAAATTGTCAATGTATTATTTCCACTTCAAATATATCCATTTTCAAAATCATATTACTTTCCAAAGTTATAATGCTTTCGAAATCATAGTCTGGAAATCACAGTATTTTGGAAATCATAACACTTCCTTTTTAACAGTTTAGATATAAAAATTTCGTTATAAACTAAATTAATTTCCTCAAATTTCACAAATCGATTCAAATTAACTCGAATTCCAAAAATTTAATTTAATCAAATCTCAAATCATCCGTTTCAACTTGATTTAGCTTCTAAATAAACCATTTCAAATTATCAATTTCAAATACACATCTGAATCATAAAATAAGCCATTTCAGTTTTGATATATTTCAAAGCTTTAAATATTCGACATTTCAAAACTAAATTCGATAAATTTATATATATCAAATTCACTTTACAATTATTTAGTTTTGAAACATTAACTTAACATTTCCATAACATTTGAATACACTTTCATTTTTACAATTCAAATAAACAAGATATCTCATTTAAATATTTACGTTTGGAATATCCATTTAAGTCACCCTTTCAAAGTTCAAGTTGTAAATCACTTCTTTAAATTTCAAATTCAATACATTTCAAATCTAACTTATTTAAGTATAATTCTTAAATAAATATAATTTCAATCAATTTCAAATCATTATAAATCCTATATTTGAAAATATAGATATTAAATAAATACTTAAACATATTATTTATCAACTTTATTAAATCAACTTTAATAAATCTTTAAAATCAATATTTATCAAAACCATATATTTCTTTTCAAAACCATAGAAATCATTTTCAAAACGTTTATATATAGACCAACGGTGCCTGTATATAATTTTCTATCCTATGGTCAAGTGATACGGATATTTATCATTTCAATCCGCAATTTAAAACATATTCGGGTATATATCTTTTCAACCCGAAATCCCAAATTCAATTCAATGAAAATCGCTTGGGTTTATCATTTCAACCCATAACGATTTTCTCCTATTCTACAGATCGTTCGGGTATGTATCATTTCAACCCATAGTGATTCTATACTAACAGGGAACTTGCAGAGTGATAACAGATATGTTAATAAAATAACAACAGTAACAGGCATATATCAACAATATAAATAACAGATAATGGTGTCAGATGTCACAGGTGAACAGATACAGATAATGACATATATAACAATGTAAATAACTAACATCGGCATATTTCAATTGACATTTCAATTGAAATCAAATTTAATAAATATAAGAACATTAATCGTGAGTGATTGCTCACCTTTCGAAGCTAGAGAGATTTGACAAAGAATGGGTTACGAATCCCAAAGCAACGCTAGATGAACATGATTCGATGAAGAAAGCGGGCACGACGGACAAAGCTGATAATGGAAAATCGATGAGAACGATTAGAATCAGTTGATATAAGCAACAATGATATATATATATATATTTATTATTATTATTATTTTCATGAAATCAATATTTAATTTAAAACAAATATTAAAATAACATGTACAAAATTAAAATCATTGTTTTAAATTAAACACATATATCAAGTCAAACATATATACATTAAATTGAAATAAATACTCACATATTAAATTAACCCATACTATATACCAAACTCAACTATATTTATAACTTAATATATTATACTTAAAGATTCATTCTTATTATAAAACCAATATTACTTTAAAACACAACACACACACATATATATATAGCAAAACCAAATTCACTTTATTGTATAGTATATATATTATTTATATAACAGAATATGTACTAGTAACTAATATATTATTTATATAACTGTACATAGCTGCACAGTAGAAACTGTATATATATATTATTTAACAACTTAAAATATAAAATCAACAAACTATGTACACATGTAGAATCAATACTTCGTAAAACTAATATAAACAGTTATACTTTTAAACTTACATTATACCGTAAACTTATTTTTATATTATACGGTAAGACTTATATTATAAATATTTTATAACATATATATATAACATATAACTAACATGATAAAATATATAAAATACCTAAACACGTAAATGTGACCAGTTGTATAACTATACGTATCACGGTACTATAAACAATGTATATAATAGAATATATAAAACTCAGTATATATATAGTATACAACTTACAAATATTTTTAGTCGATATCCAGTAAAACAAATTTTATAACAAAACATACAGCTTAAATCTCTATGTATATATATTAAAATATTCTTCCCTTTATATATATATGAAACTGTAAACAAGAAATACCAGCCTGCTAATATACATATACATATATCTTCTCAAAGTCCACTTTCCCTCTTTTCAAATTCAATGGCTGCAACATATAATTTGTTGAATATCTATACCGTTTCATATAATAGAACTCAAATAGTATAATATATATAAAATTCTCATAAATATATACATATCTAAACCAATATAACTATTATAATTCTTTGCATAAAACATAGTAGACAACTTATATATATAATATACCCAAACTAATATAAACTTCATATATGCGCAAATAAGTATGCTGCAACTGTAACCCACACATAACATACAATATACGTAATATATTATAAAATATATGAACTCCGACTATATGACTAAAAATGTAGAAAAACTGTTATATATATATATACTCATACACACGCATACAAACTTAGTTAAAAAGGAAATGTATATAAATATATTTAAACAGATTTATATAGCAAATGCACGTGTGTATATATACCTCAGTATACATCTTTCATCAGAGGAAGCAAGTGGGGCTCGAATGGGAAGATGGAAGAGGAAGGCGGAGGAAGGTTGCGGTTCAGGTGGGTGTTGGTCGTGCCTTGGGTTGCTGGCGTGGGTAGAGCATGGTGATCTCGGCCATGAAAATGATGGAGGGTGTGCTCGGTTTCGTGAGGCACGGTTGGGCTTGGAGGTGGCTCAGGCGAGTTGTTTGTGGTGGCGATGCCATGAGTGGAGATCTGATCTTGAGTTGCCAAGCAGGTGCGGAATGCAAGGCGGTTGGAGATCTAGAACGTGTGCGTGCTGGTATTGCCACGAACAGGATGGGACAGCGGGTTGCGGAGCTTGGATTAGGATAAGGTCGTGGTGGAGAAGGCCACGCTGGAGCACTGGATGACGGGGTATGGGGACCGGAAGGGAGGTGGAACGAAAGGGAAGATGTGGGTGAACAGCCTTGGTGGCCGTGCTGGGTGGCGTCAGATGGGGAAGGGAAGAGCGAACGGGGAAGGAGAGGTTGTCGCAGCTGAGTGTGGTGGAACAAATTTTTTTTTATAGATCTGGACATATTTTCTTTCGGCTACAGGAAATATAAAGGAGGAGAGAAAGGGTGAAGGTTGGATTTTATATAATAAACTAAATTTGAAAGAATGTGACAGGTTTATAATAGACCAAAGAATGCAAATAGGTTGAATGTTTATTTTCTTAGATCCTAATTCGTAGCTGATTATAAGTAACGAATACACGGATTAAATTTTTATTATAAAACGTTTAAAAGTTATCAACCAAAATACATCAATGACATAGCAACGACTATAAGCATTAATTCCTGAAAAAAAATTATTAAAGCTACGAGCAGTTCTCGGTCCAGAAGATTTCAAATATGGTAAAAGGAAAAAGCAAGTTTCAGGGCAACAAAAAAAAAATAATAATAATAAAAGAATGGAAACCTTCCCTTAGATTCAGCTGAAATAATTAAAATAATTTATTATTCTTGTTTGGAGTACACGGTAAACTTTTTAAAACAAAAAGGTCACGGTTTCAATACCGATACGGTTATCAGTTTCGTGGACTCCGCTGTGTACCGGACCTCAAAATACAGAAACAAATGTACCGCTGAGATCAATATGACGAGACGATCAAAATGGTATACAAATACTAGTGGTACGATCATCCGATCGAAAGTCGATAATCGGTACCAGAAATGCTGCTATTTTGCCAAAAATAAGTCGATGGAGTAATAGATGTCCAAATCTGACGAAACGAAAGATGATGTCTCACTCAGAAGATGATTTACAAATTTTCCATGTAAAAATATGTAGGTTTGGAAAACATTTTATTATCATCAATTTTAACTGATTAAATTGAAGTAAATTTACACGCGAAATAAATTTTCATATTTTCGGACGAAAATTTTCCAGTTGTTATGTTTAATTAGACGTATTCCAAATATCAAATTTATATTTCAAAATTTTATCGTTTAAAATTTCACAAAATTTAACTAATTACGTTATTAAAACAGTTAAAATTTACGGGTCGTTACATCATCATTTTCAAATAACCGTTTTTTGAATTTAAATTGAATTTAAATGATTTAATAATTGTTTTAAAATCAAATGAGCCCTTTTTAGTTATTAAATAATAATAGAAATGTCATTTTAAAAATTTTCTTTTATATATTAACTGAGAAGTAAAAATATGACCGAAAATTGAATTCCGGATTCACAACAGTTTCAGAGGAAGTTGTTCAACGTTATATGTTAAATGTGACCTACATACACAAATATACATACATACAGACATACATACATACATATATATATATATATGTATGTATGTATATCCATGTACACATATATACACCTTAGAATTAACATTTACATTTACTAATTACTAATGTGAAATAAAATAAATACATGATATTTACAAAGGAGGGATGATGACATATCTGCACCTTAGTCCATATTCTCATCCAAGTGCATACCTAAAGAGCTAAGGGAAGGTATGGAAATGATGTAGGAGATGGGAATGCATGTCCGTGCACATGGAGGGGGGAGTGGTAGTCGTGAGGCGGAAAGATGATGCGATGTTTGGAGAAAATATCATGATATTTTGATTCAAACTTTTGCCTATAAATACAAGGCATACCTCTTCACTTTAATTCAAACTTCCTTCTCTAATTTCTTAAGCTTCTTCATCCTCTTCCTCCTCTGCATTAATGGCTTCTATAGCCTCTTAAGAAAAATAAAAAAAAGCGTCGAAGTTCTGTGAAAATAAGTCGTAAAATATGGAGTGATATACCACTTCGAGTTCGAGTTAGTGATCTTCTTCTCATTTTCGCTACCTAGGCCATGTCCATCCAAGCAATCCACCAGCCTTGCAAGCCCAAGGCCGAACCCCAAAAAGTCCTTGAGCAAGATTAATAAGCTTCGGTTTTGGAATTGTGGAGCTATAGTCGATTGAAAGTTAGAGCAAAAGGATATCAATTGATAAACTCTGCTATTAAATTTATAAATTATATGATGGTAGGATATGTTTGATATGGCAATTTTCTATGTTTGATCATTATGTTTTGGATGTTGATTGTAACGACCCATATTTTTAATCGTTTTAAATTATTAAATTTAGTATAATTCTTGAACAAAAATGTTTAGAAATAAAATTTAATGATTTATTAACGTAGTTTATAGAATATGAACTTGAATAAAATTTTGAAATAAACAATTTCGAAGATTTAGTCAATAACATGTATTGAAACAAAATTTTATGTATTGAATTAGTTTATCAAAAAGCTAGGATTGAATAATAAATGTTGAATTAATTAGATAAAAATAAAATAATTATTTGATAACTAAAATTCATTTGAAATCTAATATTGGGATTTATTAAAATTCTAATATTGGAATTTATTGAAATTCTAATAATGGAATTCATCAAAATTGGATTTTTGTAATACTTTACATAAAGAAGTGTAACATAGTGTAATATATGTTTTTAATATAAAAAGATTTGTGTATTAAATAAGAACGAACATTTTATTTATAAAACGATACTTGAAAATAATTTATATAAGTTTGTCTTATTTGACTATGATTATAATTTTATAAAGAGTGTAGTAGTTATTTTGTTATTTGAATTCGTTCTATAAGTTAAATTTTATAAGTTAAATAACTTGGATTTCAAATATAGCGACTTATTTGACAAGTAAATTGTTATATTTAAATATTGGAAATTATTTAAATAATGAAACATGAATTAAATATGAATGAAAATGATTTCAAAGATTGATTTTAATTTTGTTTAAACAAGAATGAAGCTTGTTAAATTTTAAAATTTAATTTAAAAGTGATTATATTGGTCCTTGGAAATTACTTGTTTTAATTAATGTGTATAAATTGTCTTTTTGGTTACTGCCTCGAATTTTGAAGAAACCAGTTTCGTCGGATTCGTAATAGTGAATTACTATAGGATATCAAGTTTCGTATCGATCGAACTTATCATTAGGCCGTGCGAGCTTGAAACGTGAAAAAATTGATTAAAGAAATTTAATTAAAATAAATTGACTTTGAAAAGCTATCTTCTGTATACGATGGAATTGGCACCAGCGACTTGTTCCATTGTGTTCGGAATAGGGGTATAACATATAGAACGCCAGGCGACATGCTTCATTTGGAGTTCAGAAAATTTATGTGTGATTGTGTCGAGAATTATATATAAGGTCGCGTATACTTTCATTTCGTGAATGAAAACCCTAAACTAAGCAGCGCCGCTCTCTTTTATACGTTAGTGGCTAAAATTCATCATCCTTCTCCTCTTGATTTCTCCAAATCCGTTCAACGAAATCGAGTGATTCCAAAAGGAAAAACGTAGATCTCCTCAAGCTCTAAAAGATGGACGGTTGGATCGTCAAGTTTCGTCCTGTGGTGACCGTGGGAGAGCCGCGATCGTCGCGTCAGTATTGGGTTTCACGAGCTTGGGTTCTCGCGCCTTTGCGTGTGCGGAAGTATAGATCAGCGATGCTGGCGGCGGTGGTTTGGGACTGGAGGCGATCGATCGAGGTAGAGGGAAGCGTGCCTGGGCTGTGCACGTACGTGATGGATTAGGGTAAGGATTAGTTTAAGTTAATAATTATGTTAATCAATTTTAATTATCTCGAATGCTAATTTACATCGTAACTTTTTCATACGAGGTCCTTTCGAGTGAAACAGGCCGCGTTGCAATCGTATTGACGAAGGCTACGGCATGGAATGGGATAAGAATTTATTTAAAGCTGAAATATTTTTAGTTTCAAATAAAGATGAGTGTTTTAAAACACTAATGACATACTAAAATATTTCTGATGTTCATTAAATTGATACCATGAAGTAATTTAATATTTTTTTACTGTTGTTTGGTAATTTAATTGACATGAAAATTGACCTATGAATTGATTGTTAGGAATTAAAATTGACAGTTAAAGTGAAATTGAAATTAAAATGCTAGTTAAAAATCTAATATTTAATAACTAGTTAATTGTTGTGATTTATAGGCTGATTTGGAGTTGATTGAAATTGGATACTATTGGTTGACATTTTGGATGATTGGATGTTTATTTATTTTTATATATCCTTGTTATCACCCTGTATATTATTGACAGTATATAAAGCTGCAAATTGAATTATTTCGAATAAATTAAGAAATAGGTTGAAATGATATATACCTATAACACTGAGATCTGGATTGAAATGATATTTATCCATCCCTAGAATTAAAAACTGAAATAACTATCCACTTGGCCATAGGATAGAAAATTATATACGGACACCGGATTGGTTAAATTAAATAGATTTAAAATTCTTGGTTTTAAAATTATTTAATGATTTTGTTTTAGAGAAGAAGAAAATTTTAATTTATAGGAATTGAATTAATTCGGATTCGAGTTTGAAATGTTGAATTTAAAATTTGTTAAAGAAATTGTTTAAAGAATTTAAATTGGAATTTGAAGCTATAATTGAAATATGACTTGAATATTGGAAATTGAATTATTTTAAGGTTTGAACTTTTACTTTAACTTCGAATTTAACTAAGTAAAAGTGATATTAATGGATATTTCAAAAATCTGAGCCTGGAGTTTAATTATTTTAAATGATTTGAACCTTAAACTGAATATTGAAGTTTGAATTGATTTAAGCGATTTAAATCAGTAAATTGAAATTGGACTAGAAATCGATATAAATTGAAATGGTCTAAAATAAGAATTGAATTGAAATTTAAACTATTGAATCGAATCGTTGAATCGACTTCGAAGTTAAAAGGAACATTTCGAAATTAAAGTCAGTTCGAATAAAAATCAAAATTAAGTTGATTTGAATTTAAATTAAGTTGATTTGAGTTTAAATCGAAATTGAGTCGATTTAATTGAAAGATTTGAAGTTGAATCGGTTTGAGTTGAAATTTGGACCCGAGTCTAGATTTATTGGAAATGAAAAGAAATAGTTTAAATTTGAAACTATTTTCACTATAAACTATTTTACTATAAACTGTTTCAAAATTCATCTTTTTAAATTTCCAAATTACTTAAATTTTCAAATCATTTAATATATAAATTATTTTGTGGAAATTAGCCACAAGGGCATCTTTAGCAAGTGGAATTAGTTTCTAGGACACAGAACTGAAATAATTACTTTCAAGGACAAAACACAAAATAATTAGTTTCTAGGGCCTAAAAACCTATGAAATTATGTCCTTGAAAGTAATTGGACCGTTGACTTTGTCCTTGAAAGTAATTATTCTGCTGACTTTGGCCTTGAAAGTAATTTCTTTGAATGTGTGTCCTAGAAACTAATTGGACTGTAAAGTTTGTCCTTTTGGTGAAATGCCCCAATTATTTTAGTATCTAAACTATTTTAACTATCTTAATTTTTCAAACTATTTAATTATTCAAACTATTCAATTTTTCTAGCCATTTAACTTTTCAAACATTTTAACTATTCAAACTGTGTTAAAAAATTCAAACTTTTCAAGTTGGGAATTGTTTATATTTAAATCGTGGATTTAAATGCGAATTTGGTTAAATTGAAGTTATAACCTAAGTAGAAATTTGAAATGATTTTGGAAGTAAAATTGAGATATTGGAAATGATTTCCAAGTGAAATTGACATATTTCAAGTAAATATGATATTTGGAAATGAAATTGATTTCAAAGTGACTAAAATGATTTTTGAAATGAAATTGATTTCGAACGGAATAAAATGATTTTGAAATTGATTTCAAAGTGAATAAAACGATATTTTGAAGTGAATATGACATATTGAAGTAAATATGATATTTGGAAGCGAAGATGATATTCTGATATCAAGTGAATTGCTTTCGAAATGTAAAAGAACCAACCGGTGTGTAAAATGACATTTGGTTGTTAAAATGACCGGGCCTCTTATTGGCATACTCTCTGTCAATAATGGAACCACTTTAATAACTGTGTACCCGAAGGAGACTCTAGGATGAAGTGGTTAGATTTGGTGTACGTTTGCTGGATTTGAAGAAAGAGAACGATGATGGACCGCCATGACACTTTGTGTCAATTTGAAATGACTAAATCAGGATGGCTTGGTCCAGGCCAAGTGGGCTAGCTACCCTTAGCAGACACCTGTTCTTCAATTTTTCTTATGGACTCGGTCCATACTATTACCTTTGATGTTGGTTTCGATTGGTGCACCTTGATTTGGGATGACTTCCCTTTGACTCGATATGGGATGGGTGGACGTGGTGGGCGGTCGTGGCTACGACGCGTTACCAACAATGTTGAGATCCGAACTAGTAGTATCCTACCTTGGGCATTGCCTCACGTGTCTTGTCATACTTTTATCCTTATATGAGACCACTACGAGTTTGGTTTAGTGTTGTCGTATCACGTTGCATCCCTATCTACCGATGTTTTACTGGTTTTGTAATATGCAAATTATACGACAATGCTTAAAACGTGTTAAGGGAGATTAATATAAAGCCTTAAAGCTAGGAAAAATATTTATTTTTCTGATTAGACATTACGTATATAGCGTATTCTACTATATATAAATATTTTGACGGATCTTTAAGAGATGGAAAATCCCATAACATCTCTTGAGTTATTGCACGCACGTTGTACACTGGATATGTGATGTAAAACCCCGTAAACATCTCTGATGCCATTACACTCCTGTTATATGTGATTTTTATTTGAATCACATAAGAATATTTTAGTTCTGACTCAAGTGTATTGTTTTACTTTATGCTTGGGTCAACCCTGAGTTTTCAGTGTATTGAAGATCATTTATTCTGGAGGACGAAGATGAAGATATGGTATATTATTACTAGTATTATTTCCCTGCATCATGTTGTTCTTCTGCATTGTTCTACGTTCTTTTGTATGTATAACTCTGATAAATGTTGTATAAATTATAATCAAACGTATAGTATAAAGAGCTTCATGAACTTATTATTTGATTATTATATTTTTTCATTCCGGTACAAGATTCTCTGTTTGTTTTCTTCTTTTCTTATGCTAACAAGATTTCTTGTCAACACCCCAAAGTTATTCCTAGAAGAGTGGATAGACTTGTTTGAATGAACGATGGGATACCCTTATGAGTTGCCTTTAAATTTAGCTTCTCTTATTGTTGATTCTTGGGTCAGGTCTTTCGACGTCGTCGAAAGATTTAGTCTTTGAATTAGATAACCTTTCGTCTCAGTTGAACTGGTATATGGATTCATACTAAAGTTCTTTTCTCGGCAAGAATGAAATCCCCTAAGTTAGTCCTTTAAAGGCTTGTCTTAATCTCGTCGAAAGGTTAAGGTGATAGCCTTCATTAGGTTCAAGCAGAGTATGATATACTTTTGGTTGTTATGAAGCAGGTTTCGAACTTATCGAAAGGTTAGATCACTTATATGGAGTAGTTTTCAACCATATCGGAAGGTATGAGAATAAACTCTTCTGGATTAAGCCTTACTAGTCCAGGTATCTATATTTAGGGAACAGATTTTGATCTAGTCGAAAGGTTAGACCAGTTGGATTGTAGCTTCGAAAGGTTACTGATGTTGTTGTAGCATAAGCACTGTTGACCTTGTTGAAAGGTTTAGGCCTCCAAGTTAATCACTTCGGAAGGTTGCAGTTAATGTTTAGTCATATATATTATCAACCTTGTCGAAAGGTTTAGATCGTAGGGTTAAGGGCTTCGGAAGGTTTCAGTAAATGTTGAACTAATTAAGTTGTCGACCTTGTCGAAGGGTACAGATTGCAGAGTTGTAGGCTTCGAAAGGTTGCAGTAGTTGTCTATACAGGAGTGTTGTCGACCTTGTCGACAAGAACCTTTCGATGAGGTTGAACCTGGAAATAGGAGTTAATCCAGCAAAGATTTAAGTAAACAGTAAAGTAATTAACAAAGCTTAGGACTTCCCTCTTGATCCAAGAAAAAGCTTTATTTTATTAAATTCCCCAAATCAACACCCAATTAAGGTTACAATGCTTTGATTAAGAAGTTACAAGATTAGAATGAGAGAAATCGGATCCCTAAAACATGACCCCATGGGTCTTATTTATAGATGCAGGCGGCCCCCCTTTCGACTCCATGCTCTCGACTGGGTTGAAAGGTCTTCCTTTTATATGTAGCTGTGAACCTTTCGACTTTGTCAAAAGGTTTTCCTTTCATATGCTACTATGGACTTTTTGACATTGTCGAAAGGTATGCTTTTCTTTATGCATTTATGAACCTTTCAACTTTGTCGAAGGGTTTTCCTTCTTTATACAGTTGTGAAACCTTCGACCTTGTCGGAAGGTTGCTCTTCACTTGATTGTTGCGAACCCTTCGACCTTGTCAGAAGGTTGCTCTTCGCTTGATTGTTGTGAACCCTTCGACCTTGTCGGAAGGTTGCTCTTCACTTGATTATTATCGAGAGCTATGCTTCCCTTTAATGTTGTTGAAAGGTTGTCCTCCATTCTTTGCTGATTTATGAGTGTTGCTTTCTTCATAAAACCTTTCGACATTGTCGAAAGGTATCCTGCATGTGCTTCGACCGGTTCGATAGGCTTGCTATGCTTTTGAAAAGGTCATCATCGAGTTGCTCACACTTACTTTGACTTCTTCATCTTTTTCAAAAGGTAAGAACTCCTTGGATACTGAGATATGGAACCTTTTGACTCCTTTGAAAGGTTAGGGACAGTTAAACTCTGATGATTGCATCCCTTCGACTCCTTCGAAAGGTTTGGGCTGTGCTTCTTTTCTTTTGTCTTTATTGAAAGACCTTTCAACTTCGCCGAAAGGTTGATTTTTGGTATAACATTTGCCCCCCCATTCGAAGGGATGCTCTTGACTTTCTAAGTCATCTTTGTCGAAAGCTATAAACTACCCACCTCTTGGCCTTCCAGCGTTGATCTGGGACATCCATTTAAATCTGATCCAACTATTGAAAATTTGGGCTACTTTCCTTATGTAGTACGCTTCTTCTCTTTCTTCCTCTTTTACCTGCAAACAAAATTGTCGCGTACAAGCAAAGAATTCTCCCAAAACTCCTTAAATCTTGCTCTAAAGAAACAAGGTAATTTCTCAAATTCGATTCATGTGGATTAATCTTTGCTCTTACTAGTTTTCTTTTTTTTATTTCCAGTTTCCCAAATTCCCAAAATTGAAATTCAATTTTAGTTTGGTTTTCTAAGAAATTTCCCTCCTAAACCAGTTTTTTGATCTAATAAAATTCGTCTTTGGCTTTGGATTTTAAGGTTGATGGTGTTTGATAAAGAGAATTTCCCTATCGGGTTTAGCTTTTAACCCAAATTTCTTGCTTTTTCTTTTTAATCTGAGCTTTTGATTTATTGAAAATCATTATTCTTCTTTTGAAATCGAGTTGAAGCGATTTCAATTTTGATCTATTTTGTTAACTGGTTAGATTTGCTTGTTCTTCAAGAAAAATTTGAAAAATAAATTTATAATCGGGTTTGAGTTTAGTTAAACCTGATATTATAACCTGGAACCCTCTCGTGTACAAATTAGCGACACAAAATGACCTTTCGACCCCTTCGAAAGATACTGAGTCGGCAATAATGGATTTTCCCTCTTTGTACCTTTCAATGGGGTCGAAAGGTATTATGAAGCCAACATTACCATTGTTGTCGAAAGGTTAGATAATTAAATGGTGTAACCTTTCGACAACAAGCTCTCGACAAGGTTAAAGAATTTCAAACCTTTCGACTACTAGCTTTCGACAAGGTTGAGATTATTTGTCCTTAGAGTTGTCTCTGCCCATCTTTGTCGAAATGTTTAAAGCACACATGAGTTGAACCTAAAACCTTTCGACCTGAATGGGTATGACATGTTTTGAAAACTTTGACCAGACCTCTCGACAACATCAACAATATTAATACTTTTAACTTAGGAATTTTAAGGCTTTGGCTTCGACCATGTCGAAAGGTCTTGCCATTTAACTTCATATTACACTTGAGATATATCCAGGCTTCCATAGAGCTTTCGACATCGTCGAGAGGTGATGAATGGGTTTATATTTCATCTCTTCCCTTCGACTTTTTCGATAACTTAAAGAATTCATATTATTATTTGTTCACTTTCTAGGCTTTCAGTAATGTTAAAGTATGATGGTTATGGTTGATGTCATTGTCCTTCTGACACTATTGAAATCTTGAATTGCTAACCTTTCGACATTGTCGAAAGATTTACCATAAACCTTTCGACTTTGTCGAAAGCTTTTACTATAAACCTTCGATTTTTTTGAAAGCCTTTATCATAAACCTTTAGACTTTGTCGAAAGCTTTAAACTACCAAGTTTTTTGACCTAAAACTTTTCACACCATTCTTAAAACTTTGTGTATGTTTTCACATTTAAGCTAAGTAAACTTATTTGCTTTTGAATTCTTGATTGTTTTCTAAACTTATAAATAGATAAGTGACTTAACTAAAACATTTTCACCTGGCAGAATCATGAGCTCTCCAAAGGTTGAAGCCATTGCTAAGCACTCCTTCAACGAAACTCAGAGTGAAGTTAGTGCTATTCTCAAAGACTTCGACATCACTGGGATAGAATCCATCCCTCCTCAACCAACTGATACCATTGACAACCCTCCGGAAGGGTATTTTGCTTACACAGCCATCCACATATGGCACGGTGGATTCCTTCCATTCCCTGAATTCTTTCTCTCCTGCTTGTCTCATGTTGGAGTTGCTCCGATACAACTATCCCCAAATGTTTATACCCATCTTTTGTCCCTTGAAATGCTGACATTGGAATCCGGACTTCCTTCGCTTAACGCTAAAGTTCTGAACTCCTTGACCAAGTTGGCAAGGTTAAGTAATCTTAATAAGCAGATTTACAGAGTAAATGTGTATAAGAAGCTTATATCAGATAGCATCAATAATTTTAAGGACAGGGAGAATCAATTCTTCTTTGTCAAGTGCTTTGCGGATGTTCATGGAACTTTTGCCTCCTAGTGTAAGTCAATTTTAATGTTGCCTTTGCGTTTCTCTATGTTTTCTGTTAACTAATCTCTGACCTTTTTCGGGTGAATCTACCAAGACACTTAGTGATGCTGACCAGAAAACCATCGATTCTTTAACCACAGCTTCGGAACAACTTAGGAGCAAGATGAAGCTCTTAACTCCTTTGATTTTAAGGAAACATTCTTTACTGCTGCCTGGCCAAAGGATTCTAAGCACTCCACCCATCATTATGCACAATTCTCATATCAAGCGTTTCCTTTACTTAGGTGATGCTAAGCACTTTACTTCGAGGTCCCCCCATTTGCGATGACACTTCAGGTATATTATTAGCTTAGTATTTTCCCTTTTTTTGGAATTCTTAGAATTACTTTGATTGATTTTATGTCTACTTGAATTTGTTTTAGCTCCCTCCAAGGCCATTGTATCTTCAAGTGGTGCTACTCCTCCTCCACCATCCTCGGAAGTAACTTCGATCTTGGAGGCCTATACTGGATCCAAGAGATCTTCAAAGAGAAAACTAACAGTGCCTCCCGAAGACGCTCCTCCAACGAAAATGGCAAAAATTACTGATGTGGAGGAGGAAGAAAAGCGTACATCTCTTGAGAAAGATTTAAAGAGCCCCACTTTAAAGTCTCTAAAGATAAAATTGAAACACCCCACACCCCTTAGTATTCCCAAAAAAGGCACACCAAAGGATGTGGTGCGTTAAAGGTATAGCTAAAGCATCACAGAGACTAAGATTCACAAGACAAATAAATAAAAGCAGCGGAAAACATTTAAATAAAAACTTATCATTCAGAATTAATGTTCATCTCAAAATAAGTCATAAAAACATAACAAGTCTCAAAACTCAAAATCTCTCATGTCTTATGAAAATACATCTCATCTCACATAATTAGAGTAAAAGTAACAATAATAATCCCTCTCACAAGTGCCAATCCATCATAAGATAAATGAAAAAGATGAAAAGCAGAAAAATACATCTGAAATGAGGAAACTCCGGAAATGAATCTCCAAGCAACCTGAATCAACTATCCTCAACTCTGCTAGCCTATTGGGGGAAAAGGAAAGATAGAGGAGTAGGCCAGACAATAAGTCTGGTGAGCAAAAGTAATTACAAGCATTTCTAAGCAAGATAAAGATAATAGACAAAGCAATAGTTCTAGCATGAAAGGAAGATACAGAAAAGATAAAACTGGCATAAAATATTGTTTCTGATTCTGTTTGACTGTTTGCTTTGATTATTTGCACTTGTCTTGAACTGCTGTGATTAGGCTGATACCCTAATCCTATCTCAACTGCTAACTTGATTAGGCTGAAATCCTAATCCTACCCATTGATCGGCCTTTCCTATCTCTGTTGTGCCACTGTAATCCAATCCTATTGGTCCCACAGCAAAAGACACCTCTTAGCACTAAGAATGCAGTAGCGAATTATTTACCCTAATCGATGTCGCATTCTCGGTCATCACCGGTGCACACTAACTTTCGCCTCATATTTGACCCTTTATTTACCCTAATCAGCATAAGCGTGCGCAGCCTCACCTACGTGTGAGACCATCAGTCCTCGACTTGAAAGGGAATGTTGTCTGTACTGGTCCTAACAAACAAATCTTCTAACTTTGCGCCCCTTTCCCAAATCCCCAAATTTGAGCCTCTTTCTATTGGCCACTTATTTACCCTAATCAGCATAAGCATGCCCAGCCTCACCTTTGTATGAGACCATCAGTCCTAGACCTGAAAGTGAATGCTGTCGGTACAGGCCACTACTGCTATATTTTCTTATTAACTTAATCCAAGATCTAAGTTTTAAAACAAGCCCCTTCTATTATTTCTTTCTTTCTAATTATAACCTACATGTTATAATTGTTCTTACAACAGTTACTCTTCTATTTTCTCTTTTTTGTTATAACCACTTGTTATAATCATGCTTGCAAATATCTTAAATTTGCCTATTTCAGTCCATCTATATTTTATTTCAGTTTTTCTCATTTTACATCTGATTTCTGTAAATTTAGTGTTTTTCTATTTTAATCCATATTTGCGAATTCTTCCCTTTTTAATATTTTATTCGCGTCAAAAAGGATTAAATCTCTATAAAAAGAAACTAATATTTACAAGCTAAATTCCAACTTAAAACAGATGTAAATAACTGTATATAACTCTAAATAACTGTAAATAACTGCAAATAACTGAATAAAATAGCCGAATAAAAATATACTGAAAAGAACTTCTGAAATTTACTTAAAAACTGACTGTAAATAAATTATATAAAAACTATCTCAAAATTGTAGAAAAACTACAACTATTGAGAACCCTATTATTTTAAATTGCTTACAAATCTAAAATAATTACAAAACACTCACTTGTGGTCCTTTGCTCTAGTCCTGGGCCTTCCTGGATCCACTTCTAGGGTGTAGAATATTTTTATAAAAGGATTTCCTCCCTAGAAATTTTTTCTATTTAGGGTTCAGCCTCAGGGAATGAACCCAATTGGGAGAAAATCTGAATGAGAAAAATAGCTAGGCCTAGGGTTCTATTTATAGTGTGGCTTAGGGATCTCAGGCCATCGGATTTGAAGATTTAATCTGGTGCAACCACATCATAGGCTCACTAGGAACCATCAGATGCAGCTACGAACGCACAGGATTTCACTAAAAATCAAATTTATGGTCTTCGGCTCGTACCTGGACGAAATATCGTCTAGGAAGAAAGGCATGTCGATCCGTGTTCATTGGGGGTCGACCTATGGGTCGACCTGACCCTAGCATGGGTCGACCTATGCCTCCCTTTTTATTTATTTATTTTATTTCGTTTAATTATATAATTCTAATTTTCTTGTTTCTCTCGTAACTTCTCCATACTAGCTCGGATTTCAACAAGTTATATATGGAAATTAATCAGAAAATTGCCACGAACCCAATTGTGCAACTCCCGTAGCTAAATTCTGACAATTTCAAAAATGTTCATTTTTACCGTTTAATAATTATTTTGGTTATTTAATTATCTAAAAATGCGAGGTGTTACAAAAATGGAGCCAACTCCACCTTCTCCTAAACATTCTCCTCGCATTACAATCACCGATTCCCCAACTGCACTAGCACAGATGCAGCTCGCTCTTCTAGAGACTCTTTCTAAGGTGCAAATTCCTCCGGAATCGTCATCTTCCGTTCCTTCATCGTCTAATTTTGACGAACTGGTCTAGCTTATCCTTCATTCAGAATCTTTCACTTCTTCTTCTCTACCGTCATTCGGTTCGGACTTGGCAGAAATCATCGCTCTCTGATGGAGCAACAACTTTTGGTAAGCTCTCAACCAATTAATCCTATCATCACTGGATCTTTCTAATCGATAACTTGTGTTTCTCTTCTTTTTGTTGCAGATATCCAGAAACTAGATTTCTTTAAATGAACATATCTCCAGGCTCTCTTCTGGATCCTCCAAGCTATAGGAGGGAAATGCTGAACTCAAAAATCAACTATTCTCTTTAACTGCCGCTCAAAATGACACCTCTTCTAAGTTGGAGTGAGTCAAGGCTTCCCTCGCCAGGACTGAAGCCGATCTAGAAGCGGAGAGGTAAGCTCACCAACTCTCCACCGATGAAAAATTTGCAATAGAGTTAGCTTTTAAAGACTCAGAAGATGAGAAAGCCCACTTGGCTACTAAGAATACTTTATTGAAAGACAAATTCAAGAGGACCAGAGCTTCACTCAAGTTAGCTGTTTAAACCCTCTCCAATGTCAAAAAGCAAGTTTCCGAGTTTGCTGAATCCACCCTGGGCCCCATGGTGCTGAAACATTACGAAGATGCCCTCTTTCTTACCTACGCCGACAATCACGAGAAATGTCCTGACTTTGGCTTTCCCTTTTCGATCCAGCTTTAGCCGAAAAAGTTATGGGAATAATCGACCAAATAAGGTAGGGTTCTAGCCCCAAAGGTGAGGAGGAGACAGTTGACATTGCGGAAGCTCTTTCTTTTGATATCCCCTCATTCGAAATTGAATCTGATACTGAAGAGGAGGATTATAAAGATAACGATCCATAGAAGAAGATGATGATGATGATTAAGTTGATTGGGACAGTGACTATGACGACGTCAATGATGATAACCCCTCTGGAGGTCAAGGACTTGGTGGAGACAAAGGGGGACCTTCCGATGCTTTAGGGATGGACAGTAGTGATCAAACCGAAGCTCCTGAGACAGAAAATCCCCCTTCAAAAGATATGCCTATATCATCCCCTAGTCCATCTGCCCTTCCAGAGGAGGAAACCGCTCCCACCCGTTCCGAGGATTTACAAGAGAAAGAACAGGCTCCACAGGCTTCCATTCCAGTTTCACAGGTATGGGCTTCTCTGTTTAAATGTCTTACACTTCGAAGATTTAGTGGTAAATTATTTGTCTTAGATAAAGAAGAAGTCAAACTTTCCTTATAAAACAAAACTTGAGAGCAAACAGGCGAAAATTAACAAGTTATATAGGGAGTTAGATGAATTAATAAGGGAACACAATGCTCTGTCTGAGAAATATCACAGTCTGGAAAGGACTACCTCGGTTTTAGCATCTTTTAAATATCAGAGAGCAGCACCTTTACTAAAGAAAGTGCGTCTCCGGTACGATGCTCCCTTGAAGGAAAATAGAGAGTTAATAACTCTATTCTGGATGATGATGGAAGAGGGAGACATTTCAATTAATTTTTTGTATAAATCATATTGTAGACACTCTATCATAGATTTTTCTTACTTAGGTAAATTTAGTAGGGGTCTCCTTAGACGTTTTCGTAAAAGATACTTAGATTAATTCAGATCTGACCCACATCCTGGAGCTTGTTGAAATTTACCATGGGTCAGATCAATTCCTCAAGATCTCCCCCTAAAAATCTTAAGTATTATAAGGATAAATTTGTTTCTGAGTTTTTCTCTAAGTTTATTTTGTATGAACCAAATGAATAATTGTAAATATGTAACAAGTAATCGATTTATGAATATATGTTTTTGTTATGTTTTCTATGCTTAGCTTCTTTTTACTGTGCTATTTCAGAATGTCAGTTCTTTAGGTTGTGTCGTCCCAAGAGACCAACTAAGTCAATATGTTAACTTGAGGAGATTTTACTCTAAAAATGCACCAATTTTAAAGACTTCGAAGTTAGCAAGATATTGCTTTCTTTGGGAATTACAAAAATTATACTTGGAATACCCTCGCCTTCGCTTTGACTTCCTCGATGAAGAAATGGAATCATTCTTAAAAGAAATCAGAACATTCCATTCCAAGTTAATTTGTGGCCGCGATACACCCCCAGCTGGAAAATGAGATTATAGTAAATGTCTATCGGTTGTAACTCTTGAAGTAGTCACTATACCTTCTGATTCGACAGTCATGCTTTCAACTAATACTTTAGACAAAGTTAGAATGCAGTCTCTCAACTTTAGATGTGATGAAAGTATTTGTTGTACTTTTTAACTTTGTGATTATTTGAGTTGTAATCCATTACTGTAATAATAAAGATATCTTTTATCCTAATTTTGATTTTCTCTCATTTCTTTTTATTTAAATAGGAGCCACAGTCATATATGTTTCATCATTCTCAAAATTTACTTTCTCGCGCCGATGCTATTAGAGATAGACAATTAATAAGGAATGGCGAGATCGTGGTCCATGATGAAGTCCTTCTCGAGCGTTTTGGTGGCAACACCGAAGTTGTGAAGTGGCATAAAAGATATCTTATTCAAAAGACCATCGCCAGTGGCTACAAAAACCATATAGCCTATCTCGATGCCGATATCAAGAAAAATGATGAGATGATCACTGCACTCAAGAGACAAGTGAAGACCAATCCCACGGCTTATTTGACCAAAGGATGTCTAAACTTATTCAACAAATAAGTGATTTAGAGTTAAAGTTAAAAGATAGCCAGTCACAGTGGGAGACAAGACTTCAAAGATTGAGCTTTCGGCCTTATAAGTAACTCCTTCAACTGCCGAGCCTACTAGGTCAAAACTTCTCGCAGCTCAAAAATTTCCCACTATGCTCAACCCTCTCCCAAGCTTAAACGATAATGTACTGAGGAACTGGTGTCGGAGGGTAAAATTCGAAATCGCCAAATATTTTGATGAGCAACAGAAGATGTAGTATTCTCAAACTATCAATGATTACACTGCTAAAAATCAGAAGCTAGAGCATGATAATTACTTGCTCGTCAAGCGGGTTGTAGAGTTATAAAGGGAAAACAAAACCCTTAGGGCTGCAAACAGGGCCTCTAATCGCGCCCTGAAAACCAACGTTGATGCTATTGATGATGAGAGCATTATAAGAAGAAAAGGAAAGAAGCTTAAGGAAGTTCTCCGTGCAACAATCAATCACGTTGTAAATCTATCGGTGGCGGAGACTCTTAATAAAGCAGCTCAAGATTTGTAATTTATTTATGTATTTGAGCCATGTAAATTTACCTTGTACATAATTTTGTCGTTTGTAAATGACTTCATAACTTATGTAAACTATACATTTTTTGTAAAATCACCTGATTTGTGATCCTTTTCTGTATGCAACCTTTGATATGCCTTTGAATTGCTCATTTAGCGACTTTTGTGCTTGTTGGACCTTTTGTTACTCCTTGTCATTCTGATTTTCCTGAGAAACATGTAGCAAACAATATGTTTAATTGTTAGCTTGAAATTGACATATTTGTCTATGTATATCATTTTCCTAAATTAGCAAATCATCTTGCCAATTGTATGAAAAGTGATTTATTCAAAATCTTAAGGTCTCATCTTTAACCATGATGAGAAATGATTAAGGACTTAGCTCCTTCCACTTGTTTGGAATGCACAAAACTTGTAGGTAGTAGATTCTGCCTTATCATTGTGTCAATAATATGAGAATATAGCTTTTATTTGATAAAGAACTTGATTTTGGAGTCTATGTCTGAAATTTTAAAGTAGTAACTCTCTCACCCATTCCTTAACATTAATCGGATTTAAAAAGTTAGAAGCCCATAGTTCCTATTTGGAGGCTCTTAATAGCGATCTTTTTGATAATATTCTTTTGCCTAGATTCAAGAATTTGAGATGAATAGAAATCCAAAGATCTTGTACCCAGATTAGGGCTTTAATAAATAGCAGTTTTAATCCCCATATTCGAGTATAGTAAGTGAGTGATTGATAATGACCCGAAACCCAGATTCGGGTGTTAGATGTTGAAATCTTTATATGAAAGACTCGAAACACTAATTCAGGTATTGATAGTTGATGTTTAGAAATAAAAATCCTAAAAACCAGATTCAAGTATTATATAGGGAAGTTTTGAAATGAATATCCCGAAACCCAGATTCGTGCACTAGATTTTGAAATTCATATATGAGAATCCCGAAGCCCAGATTCAGGAACTAATAGATGACATCAAGAAAATCCCGAAACCCAGATTCAGGTAATAACCAATGGAGATTCGTCTCACTCCTTTACTTTTGTCCTTTCCGACATATATGAACCCTTCAGGTTTCGCATAGAAATAATTTGATTGGCTGCCTCTTGAGCTTGGATGTCTTAGTCCATAATTAGATATGCCGCCTTTATTTGAGCTAGGACATCTTAGTCCTTATTTGGTTATGCCTCCTCTCAGGCTTGGACATCTTAGTCCATTATTGATTGAGCCTCTTCTTGGGCTTGGACGTCTTAGTCCATTGTTTGATGAGGCCTCTTCTTAGGCCTGGACATCTTAGTCCATTGTCCAGTGCTCTTGGTTAGCTCATCTTAGAGGCTGGAACCAAGAACTTACCCGACCTCCTTCCAGGAGGCACCCTGCCCTGGCCCTTTTGCGGCACGGACAGATGCTTGTTCGATGCTCTACCTTGGCCATCTTAGGCACGGATAAAGGCTTACTATGTCCTCCCTCCAGGAGTTGCCTTAACCGGGCATAGCGTGCCATGGATAAGGGCTTGTTCGGTGCTCTACCCTAGCCATCTTAGGCGTGGATAGAGGCTTACTCTGTCCTCCCTCAAGGAGGTGCCTTAACCTGGCCATAGCGTGGTGTGAATAAGGGCTTGTTTGATGTTCTACCCTAGCCATCTTAGGCACGGATAAAGGCTTACTCCGTCCTCCCTCCAAGAGGCGCTCTGCCCTGGCCATCTCGGCACGGACAGAGGCTTTTCTAGCATCTTAGGTAGATTACCATCTTAGGTAGTATCCAAATTTGAGGAGCATTTCACTCCCAACCATGTAGACTTTCTCTTTGTAGAAAGTCGATCTTCATTAATCTTTCTCAAGTTCTTTTTACAAATTCACTGATCTTTCCTTGTCTAAAGAAATTGATGACCATCCCCTCCAGGGCTTTGCAATGATTGGTTTCATGACCATTTATCATATGATAGTGGCAGAAGAATCCACCCAAGTTTCTTTCATGTTTTGGTTTTTTCTTTTGTGATGGCCAATAGTTAAGTTCATCCTTTGTAAGCAAGTAGACGTTTTCCATTGATGTTGTTAAGTTGCACTCTTTCGAAAGTCTAGACTTGAAACTTGACTCTTGAGGATGGCACTTTGACTTTTTATTTTTCGGCTTTATCATTTCATGCTCTTCAATCATTTTTCTTTTTGCTACCCTTTGAACCTCTTGGGTTGGAAGTGCTCTTGTTACTGTTGATTGCCATTTGTGTGCAAAGGCATTGTAATAATTCATTATCTCTTTCTCAAAGATTGTGCCCTTGGAATAATTTTGAATTGTTCTTCTCATTTGATTAAAGATATTATCACTTCCATTTGTTCTCTTTCCAAGTGCAAAAATTAGGGTAGGTCCTACATGAAAGGGGTTAAGACTCCATTTTTCAGGATCGTAAGATTCTGCTTTATTTTTGTTTATAATCCTTAAGTCTTCGAGCCTTAGTCCTTGCTCTTCATCTTGATTGGAGCTTTTGACATGTACTTGGGAGAATCTTGTCAAGTGTGGTTCAGAATACCCTTGTTCAAATCTTTTAAATCTTCTAGCCATGATCAAACCAAGTGGATAACTTAATGTAGGATTGATCCAAGGGGGGTTAGAGAATTGTAATGTTAGTGTGTTAACCAAGTCGGAGGTTCGACCCCTCCCTCTAGCGCCAAAAATGTTAACAAGGTTTCTTGTCAATACCCCAAAGTTATTCCTAGAAGAGCGAATAGACTTGTTTGAATGAAGGATGGGATATTATCCTTAAGAGTTGCCTTTAAATTTAGCTTCTCTTGTTGTTGATTCTTGGGTTAGACCTTTCGAAGTCGTCGAAAGGTTTAGTCTTTGAATTAGATAATCTTTCGTCTTAGTTGAACTGGTATAAGGATTCTTACTAAATTCTTTTCTCGGCAAGGATGAATCCCCTAAGTTAGTCTTTTAAAGGTTAGTCTTAATCTCGTCGAAAGGTTAAGGTGATAGCCTTCCTTAGGTTCAAGCAGAGTATGATATACTTTTGGTGGTTATGAAGCAGGTTTCGACCTTTTCGAAAGGTTAGATCATTTATGTAGAGTAATTTTCAACGTTGTCGGAAGGTATGAGAATAACCTCTTCTGGATTAAGCCTTACAAGTCCAGGTATCTGTAATTAGGGAACAAATTTTGACCTAGTCGAAATGTTAGACCACTTGGATTGTAGCTTCGAAAGGTTACTGATGTTTTTGTAGCACAAGCACTGTAGACTTAGTCGAAAGGTTTAGGCCTCCAAGTTAATCACTTCGGAAGGTTGAAGTTAATGTTTAGACCAAATATATTATCAACCTTATCGAAAGGTTCAAATCGTAGGGTTAAGGGCTTCTGAAGGTTTCAGTAAACGTTGAACCAATTAAGTTGTCGACCTTGTCGAAGGGTACAGATTGCAGAGTTGTAGGCTTCGAAAGGTTGCAGTAGTTGTCTATAAAGGAGTGTTGCCGACCTTGTCGACAAGAACCTTTCGATGAGGTTGAACCTGAAAATAGGAGTTAATCCAGCAAAGATTTAAGTAAACAGTAAAGTAATTAACAAAGCTTAGGACTTCCCTCTTAATCGAAGAAAAAGCTTTATTTTATTAAATTCCCCAAACAAACACCCAATTAGGTTTACAATGCTTTGATTAAGAAGTTACAAGATTAGAATGAGAGAAATCGGATCCCCAAAACATGACCCCTTGGGTCTTATTTATTGATGCAGGCGGCCCCCCTTTCGACTCTATGCTCTTGACTGGGACGGAAGGTCTTCCTCTTATATGCAGCCGTGAACCTTTTGACTTTGTCGAAAGGTTTGCCTTTCATATGCTATTATGGAAATTTCGACATTGTCGAAAGGTCTTCTTTTCTTTATGCCTTATGAACCTTTCGACTTTTTCGAAGGGTTTTCCTTCTTTATACTGTTGTGAACCCTTCGACCTTGTCGAAAGGTTGCTCTTCACTTGATTGTTGTGAATCCTTCGACCTTGTTGGAAGGTTGCTCTTCAATTGATTGTTGTGAACCCTTCGACCTTGTCGCAAGGTTGCTCTTCACTTGATTGTTGTCGAGAGCTATGCTTCCCTTCAATTTTTTCGAAAGGTTTTCCTCCATTCTTTGTTGATTTATGAGTGTTTCTTTCTTCATAAAACCTTTCTACATTGTTGAAAGGTATCCTGGATGTGCTTCGACCGGTTCGAAAGGCTTGCTATGCTTTCGAAAAGGTCATTATGGGGTTGCTCACACTTGCTTTGACTTCTTCGAAAGGTAATAACTCTTTGGATACTGAGATATGGAAAATTTTGACTCCTTCAAAAGGTTTAGGACTATTAAACTCTAATGACTGCATCCTTTCGACTCCTTCGAAAGGTTTGGGCTGTGCTTCTTTTCTTTTGTCTTTATTGAAAGACCTTTCGACTTAGCCGAAAGGTTGTTTTATGGTGTAACAACTTATTTTTATTAAGTAGCCCCACTGATTATCTGTGTTTTAGATTGTTTTGATCTGGACATGTGTAGTTTATTGTCGACTTAAACCTTCCGAAATGTGGGTCGTCACATTGATGATATGTTTGTTCGATGTGGAAATGATTCATGGAAAAACGATATATATGGCACTGTTAAACCTCTGTAAAATGATTTAGATTGGTTTATAAATGTTTTATAAACATTAAAATTCAATTCGGTGAAGTTTTGACAAGATATGAAGTTGGAGTCAAAAAAAGGCGCATCGCGTAACTACACTTCACGATTTCGCACCAAAAAAGTTAAATTAATGTGTAAAGTGGAATATAGCTCGAAATGATTTAAAATAAGATTTTCTAACTCTTATAACTATGGTTTCCAAATGATGAAGGAAAATCAAGATTTCATTTAGAAATTTTTTAGATATGTCCAAACCAAGTTTTCAAAAACATCGCGCTTTCGGAGTTTGGAAACCAAAATAGCAAAATCTTTAAAATGTATATTTTTAAATCTTTAAAAATATGAATAAATTGCATAAATATATTGAAGTTTTTTAAAAGTTATTTGAGCTATTAATATGGATATTGTAGAATGAAATTAATGTTTTGATCAAAGAAGCTTTAAAAACTCTATTTGTAGCACTTTTTGCAACAGTTTTGGTAACTCTTGAAATTAAGACTAGGATTTTCTTCCCAAATCTTTTGCAAATGTCTTTTAAATAATAAATTTAGAATTTTAAAGAGTTTAGAGTTAATCAATAACTTGTCCACCTTATGGGTGATAGAGAGATAGTCTCAAGACTAGAGCTTGGACAACCAGTGTCTGGGTTCCGCTCTAGCTATCTGGACTAGCCCGACGGAGGGGATAGTAAATTTGATTTACTTGGACAACATTTTCTTATGATAAAAAGTGATCTGGATATTTCCAAAAGTTCAACAAAATTTTAAACAATTAGATTTTAGTGATATATGAAACATATTGATTAAACTCTATATTAAATTCCGAGGAGGTAACTCTTACTATCCGTATGAATTTAAAAGGCGATTTCACTGTTATTCGATGAATAGTACATATTGAATATGGAAATTAGTGTTGAGTATAACTAATATGTTATCATCAAAAAAAAACTCCAACTTGATCGAAACTTTGAAGAATACAAAAGGAGGATCCATAAAGAATGATAGTAATAACAAGACCTTTCGAAAGAGTCAAAGGGATGCTTTTGCAAAAATTTGATGAATAAAGCACTTTCGAAGAGGTTGAAAGGGGGACAGGGACATCCAATCGCTTCAATTAATTACCTTTTGAAATGGTTGCTTTCGCATGCACAGAGGTGTTTCGAATGTGTTAAAGGCACCTTTCGAAGGCAATAGATTTCAAACTTCCGCATGTACGCCATACCTTTCGAAATAGTATGTTTGGCATCATTTACCTTCCACATGAGAACTTTTGTCCAAAACTACCACTTCAAAAGCATAGATAAGCCTTTCGAATCGGCTGAAACCATCTACAATTATAAAAGAAAGCGTATATGAGTTCAATAGGGCCTCATCAAACAACAAAGGATGGGGGTTTCACATCAATCAACAAGAATGCATTCGAAAGCCACCTTCCATATTCAAGCCTTTTACCATGCTCTAACTCTTTCGAAGCCCAAAAGATATACCTTTCTACAGTAGCAAAGCCCACATCCTTTCCTGCTTGCAATAGCGCATCAACAACAAAATGGAGAGCGCATCTATACTTTTTGATGAAGTCGAAAGCACTCAAGTTCCATTCAGAAGTGAAGTTAGAAGGGTGACCAAAATTTAACAGCAGTGAAAGCACATCAAGGCACTCTTTTGACTAAGTCGAAAGGACTTGTTCGAAAGGGTCCAACCTGCACCTATAAATAAGACCCTAGGGGTATTGTTTAGGGAATCCACACAATACTTATTCTTTCTTAAATTTGTAAACCCTAATTCTAAAATCCAGTTGGGGATTTACTTATTTGTAATACTTAAGTTTCTGGAATTCAAGAAAATTATTATTAAACGAAGTATATGACATTTCTGAATATATTGATTGATCTGTGGCTTCTCTATGTTTCTCGTTATGAATTACTTGCATCATTAATGTCAATTGAAAGGATACCTTTCGAAGGAGTAGGAACCTACTAAGTCAATCAAAGCCTTAGATCCATTAGGTCCTAACTTTTAGTCACCTCAACCACTCCGAAAGGAGGCTTCAAAAGGATCCGCTAACAATTCAACTAGTTCGAAAGGTAGTTTCAAAGGAGATTCAAGTGTCTCGACCATTTTGAAAGGTTGTTTAGAATGAGCTTCGATTACCTCACCCTTTTCAAAAGTTGGACTTAAGGAAGACCTAAATCGCCTAGATTGTTTTGAGAAAGAGATTCGAAAGGTTCAAACCACCTTAATCTGTTCAAAAGGTGGTTTCGAAAGGAACACTTACACTTTGAACTTTGCTTTAGGGTGTTGGCAAGTTTTCTTGTTAACATAATATAATTCCAATGGATCATATTTACTTAATACTAACTTGTTTTGAATTTATCACCTTAGATAACATGATTTTAGCCCATTTAAAAGATATGGTTTGAAAAGAGGATTAATGATTCCATATATACTTAAAAAGAAATGGTTTAAAGATGTATATCTCTAGAACATATTTTATCTAGATAAAAGATATTAATAAATTAAATAATAATCACACACATGCTTAACATCTTTTATCGATAAATTGGCTTGGAGAAACCAGAATCAAATTTGGAAGATTCCTATCTGAAAACCACTTTGAACCAATATATGTTTGAAAGTTAAAATATGTTGAAGACAATGATTTGAAGATGGAGATCTTCATATTGAAGGGCTGCTTGTCACGAGAGCCTCTAGGGTAATTCCTTTATCATATATATGGCGGCAGTGATTCCTTCAATTTGAAATCTTCGATGCAAGAACTACTTGCTACTAATCCTAGGGGTGATTCCCAAACATGATGTAGTAGGAGAAGTGCCTTTGGTTTTTCCTATTTTGGATAACTTGTATAGACGAGTGTTTCACATTGCAAGACCATGTACATTGACTTTTACAAACGCACATCTGTTTGGTGATATCGGAGGTAGCCCCTCTTACACTTAACACCTTTATCCGAGACGTACTAGCTTAGAAGTTATACTTTTGTGGAAATCAATAATGTGTTGTCAGAATGGCAATGTGGCTTTCAAAGTGGGATTTTTCATGTGAAAGGTAAAATATTACCTTAAGCTTCGCACATCGGGAATGAAAAATATTGGATAGATGCAGCAGGCTAAGTGGGTCACTCCCATTAGGATATGGTCATCACCTTTCTAGATTATCCTATATATTTCAGGATTGTTGTGTATGGTTTAGGATCCCGATAAAGGTCGATAACGACTGGGATGATGTCATATTCGGTACCATCTATGGTAAAGGTAGGCTGGTTCTATTTTGGTAGAGGTCAGAGTCTTAGGTGCTTCCCTCTAGAGATGTACTATCGGAAGGTAGTCCCTTACTATATCATTGTATGTAATCCATTCTCTAATATGAGCCTTTACGGTTTTAGTTGTAGAATTCAATATGCTAGAATTTAATTAATGTAACAATTTCAGCTATGATTAATATGTTATTTGAATTTTTTTCAAAGAATGTCATTAAAAATAATATCCCTCATTTTACGTAGCAAATGTTTTGGTTATCATAAGATAAGAACCCTTCCGTGTTTATGTGCGGCGTGGTCTTATGAGATACCCTTTGATTTCAGAAGTATCTATTCTTTTGAGTTTTCTCACACCTATCCCATGACTGTCTCGGAGTTTATTTTCTTTTCCCCTTAACATCTGGGTTCCCTATTTTTCTAGGGAGCCAAGTAGTTAGGTAGCTTGCAGCTTTTTGGGAGGAGCATGGAGCAAGAAGCTGGAGGGTCCTTTTTTGGTAGTTATCTATTTCTATTTCCGTTGTATTATGTATAAGTATCTACCACCACCTGTAGGGATAGGTAGTTATAACTGTCCCTAGTTGGGTTAGTGCTTGCTATGACTCTGATATCTCATTTTGAGAGTGATAGTACTATCTATATGTATAATTACAAGTTAAATGCGATGTGAGAATCTATTTTGTTCTTTCTTCTATCTTTATTTCCTTTTACCCCTGATTATTTGTCTCTTCGGTACTTGAATTTGCGGCACATGAATACCGAGGATGTATTAGTGTCGATCTTCGAAGTTTGAAAAGGTGGGTCATCACAATTGGTATCAGTACTTAGGTTGAGTGAACACCCAAGCCTCGATGGGGTCAACTCATTAGAGATAGGGTTAGTAATGCCCTAGAATGAGTTTCGTCAGTGAGAGTACGTATTTTAAATTTTTATCCAAAATAAGTATATTCAACTTTTATGTATATTCCCTAAGGTAGTCTTGAATTATTCTAAATTTCCTCTTTACTATATCTAGATAGTAAGAAATGAGTAACCGAGGAGGACATAGAAGGGAAGTAGCAGCACAACGGCCACTAATGGTCGAACTCCAAATGTTGCAGTAAATTAAGAAGTAATGGTTCCTGTGTAACATCAAGTTAACTTTGCCGCTTTTTGCAAAGACCATACCAGCTTGGGAGGAAATCCATTCAAGGGCACATAAACTATTATTGAAGTTTAGGCTCGGGTTCGATCCTACGAGAAAATCTATAGAGGATTAGACATCGATGATGGTCGAAAGAGGTTCTTAGCCTCTTGGCAATTGAAGGGTGAGGCTCTAACTTGGTGGGAATCCATTACTCTTAATGAGTTGGAAGATAATTTCTCTTGGGCAAGGTTTAAAGAATTTTTTAAAGAACAATACATGCTTACCGTTGTGAAATCCCTCCTCTATAGAAGTTTCATGGATCCGAAACAAGAAGAGATGCTTGTGGAAGAACTTTTTGCACAAATTCAATGAATTATCTCGCTTTGGGCTTGGATTGATAGACGCGCCACTAAAGAAAATCGAGGTGTTCATTTCTCTGATGAAGGGGTAGTATTAAGATAGGATGACCGCCCATATGGATGGAACCTTTGTGGATTTAATAGATATGGCTTTCTGTTATAAAGCTTGGACAAGAAGAATCTGCTCGCAGCCTAAAACAACAACAACAACAACAAGAGGAAGCTCAATAATAATAGAAAGAAGCCATGGCAAGGCAAGCCCGGAGGAGGATATCAGGAAAACCGTTTTAATGATGTTGAATGTTTTAGCTATGGAAAGAAAGGCTATTATTCAAAGCACTGTAGGAGCCCCAAGGTTCAAAGGTAGCGGTACAGAACCGTCTCTCCTATGGTTCAGATTCATCTCTGCCACAACTGCCATCAACCCGAACACTGAAAAAACAAATGCCCGTTAATGAAGAAAGGAGATCATTTTATGGTCTATGCTATCAAAGATGAGCCTTCAACCTCTACTGATGTAAAGGGAAAGGGAGTTCTTGAAGGTAATATCTATGCCAATGATGATTTAATTAGAGTATTGTTTGATACTGGGCCTTCCCATAGTTTTATTGCTAAAGGATTAGTTTATAGGTTAAAACCGATCACAAAAATAGTAGATACCCCTATTTGTAGGTCTAATCCCATAGGTGTTACAACCAATATTTGTATTATTTTTGAAAATGTCTGAGTTGCCCACCTTTCCCATAATTTTTCACGTAACCTATTTATCCTTGGCTTTATTGCATTCAAAGTTTTACTTGGTATGGATTGGTTATCTAGGAATAAAGCTGTTCCTGATTATGCTAAGAGGACAATACTGGTGGAAACAAAGTTAGGGAAGATTATTGAAATATTGTGTAAAGAACCTAGTCTGGTAAGGATAGTTTAATGTATGCGCTAGATTCATCAAAAAAAGGTTTAGAGACGATATCGATTGTTAAGGAGTTTCAAGATGTTTTTGAAGAAGTAAAATGTTTGCCCCCACATTGGGAAATTGAGTTTCGTATTGACTTGATTACTGACGCAAGACCTATTATTTACTCTATTCGAAGGATGGCTATGAACGAAAAGAATGAGTTGGCATACCAAACTAATGAGTTGTTAAAGAAAGGTCTAGTTAGACCAAGTCCCTCTAGTTGGGGTGCAACAGTTGTTTTTGTTACAAAATCTAGTGGCTCCTTAAGATTTTTGGTGGATTTTTGAGACCTGAACAAGCAGACCATTTAAAATAAGTACCCTCTACCCTGCATAGATGACTTATTTGATCAACTTCACAGTGCTCGAGTATTCTCGCAATTGGATCTAGCCATAGGTTTCCGTTAGCTAAGGGTAGCCGAAGATTGCATTCCATTAACTGCATTCAGAGGTCCGGGTTGTTTTTACGAGTGGTTGGCTATGCCTTTTGGGCTGACTAATGCACCCGCTTATTTTGTGGATCTCATGAATAGAGTATTCAGAGATGTGCTTAACAAATTCATGTTGGTTTTTATTGACGATATTCTTATCTATTCAAAGACCGAGAAGTAACACGAAAGACATCTGGAGATTGTATTAAGGATATTATGGAGACATATGCTTAAAGCCAATTCTCAAAGTGCCATTTTTAGGAGAAAGAGTCAAGGTTCCTTGGGCTTGTAGTGTCAGAGGATAGAATTTCAGTAGATCTAGGAATGATTTTAGCCATACAAGAATGGAAGCAACCACAGACTTCGACGGATGTCCGCAGCTTCTGAGGATTGGCATGATATTACAGGAGGTTTATTCAAGATTTCTCAAAGATTTCTTCCCATCTAACAAATTTGACTATGAAGAATGTTAAGTCTTACTGAACACCAAAATGTGAGGAAGTATTTGATAAGTTAAAGAAAAGGTTAACCGGTGCTCCAGTCCTAAGTATTGCCGATGAAAGCAGCGGTTTAACCGTAGATACTGATGTTTGTGGAGAAGGAGTAGGTGCAGTTATGATGCATCATGGAAAAGTTATCGCTTATGCGAGTAGACAATTGAAGACCCATGGAAGAAATTATGCAACACATGACTTAGAATTATTAGTCATTGTGTTCGCGTTAAAAATACGGAGGTATTATTTACTAGGTAAGAATTTCTTATGGTTTATTTTAATAAACTTTAATTGACCTTAGTAAATAACATTCCTTCTTTAAATAGGTGAAATGTTCGATCACTTCACAAATCATAAATCTTTGAAGTATCTTTCACTTAGAAGGACTTAAATATGAGACAACAACGTTGGTCAGAATTTCTCGTGTTATATGATCTTGACATTTTATTTATGCCTAAGAAAGCCAACGTAGCAGTAGATGTGCTAAGAGAGGACATCCCGTTGTAGCTTATCTGGTAGTGACTCCGACTCTCTTTGAAAGAATTATCAACAAGCAAAGAGACGATAGACATCTAAAGAAGAAAATAGAGGATATAAGAGAAGGGTGAGATTCAAGCTTGAAATTAGCTAACCAAAGGATATTATGGTTAATTGGGTGAATTTGTGTTCCCAATGTTGATAGCTTAAGGTAGGAAGTATTAATTGAATGTCATCAATTACTGCTTAATATCCACCCTGGGTTAACAAGATGTACAAAGTTGTGAAACAGACGTTTTGGTGAAAGGGTATGAAGAGGGACATCTCCATTCTTGTTAGCAGATGTGCAAATTGTCAACAAATCAAAAGCGATCAGCAAAAGACCACTGGATTACTTCAACCTCTTGAAATTTCAACTTGGAAGTAGGACGGGCTATATATCAATGGATTTCTTTGATGGCATACCTTTAACGAGGAAGGGAAATGAAGGAGTTTGGTTTATCATAGATCGATTGACTAAAAAACACACACTTTATTCCAGTAAAGCCAACTAGGACAACCTTGAGCTTAGCTGAAATATACATGAGAAAGATTGTTCGATTGCATGGAGTTTTGAGCGGCATAGTGAGTGACCAGGATCCTATTTTTACCAGATAGTTCTATAAGGCATTATAGAAAGCTCTGGGAACGAAGCGGGATTTAAGCACGCACACCAACCCCAAACCGATGGGCAAACTGGAAGGGTAAACCGAGTTAAGGAGATTTTCTGAATACTTATATCTTAGATTTTGGTGGTTCATGGAAAAATCATCTTCATTTTATGGGCTCCTACAACAACAGGTACCATGCAAGTATTGATATGGCGCCTTATGAAGCTTTATATGGTCGTCCATGTAGATCACCAGCATGTTGGATCAAAATCGGAGATCGGTTACTACTTGATCCTAATATGATTCGAGAAGCCTCAGAGAAGGTAGATATGATCAGAAAGAAGCTGAATGAAGCTCAAACCAGATAGAAAAGTTACACCAATCAGAGGCGTAGAATTTTAGAATTCTTGGTTGGAGATTTTGTATTTTGAAAATCTCTCCGATGAAGGGAGTAGTGAGATTTGGAAGGATTGGGAAGTTAGCACCTCGATATATTGGACCTTTTCCCATTCTTGAATAGATTGGCTAACTAGCCTATCAAGTGGTATTAACAGAAAGGTTGTCAGGTATTCACAATGTCTTTCATGTGTCACATTTATTAAAATATGTACATAACCCAGAACAAACCAACAAGGCAGTCGCCCAAGAAGATTTAGAAGTAGAGCCAAACTTGGGAGTTATCAAATGACCAATTTGAATTACATATCATGCTGAGAAACGATAAAGGAAAAAGGCTGTAACATTTAAGTTCATTGGAGTGGTGATGCTGAAGGCTGCACTTGGGAAACTGAGGATAGAACGAGAAAAGCTTATCCTGAGTTTAGGATCGATGCATAGTTTGCATATTGTATCGATGTAGTATACTAACCACCTATGATATAGTTACTTATCTTTGTATTCTATCACGCCTGATATATTCCTTTTTGAGTTATCTTCTTCTTGTCGTAAATTTCAAGGATGAAATTCTTTTAAGGAGGAGTCTGTAAAGACCCGTTAATTTATCACTTTGGAAAACAATACTTAATTTAAAAATATTCAAATGTAAGTTTTTATAACACAAATTATATTGTTTTGAATAATGATTAATAATGGTAACCTTATTTTGAATAAGTAATTACAAAAATATACCCTTTAGAAAAATATCTATAAAATGACCAAAAATCATTTTATCAATAAATAGCCTTTTAACCAATAGAAATCACGCACGAGTCTGGATACATACACTTATTTATCCATATAAGTAAGAATACGTAATAAAATTATTCATTTTATTTTTGAAAATAAAATGACTTTATGACATCATTAATGATGTCATCAATTTCAAATAATCGATTTTTGAATTTAAATTGAGTTTAAATAATTTAATAATTGATAGTGAGGCCCTTTCAATTATTAATTAATAAAAGAAATGTCATTTTCAAATTTTGTTTACATATATATTTGTTTAAATGAGAAGTAAAAACATGTTGGGAAATCATATTTCAGATTCATAGCGGTTTAACCAGAGGAAGTTGTTTAACGTTATATGTAATATGTGACATACATGCACACACACACACACACATATATCCATGTACACCTATATACACCTTAGAATTAACATTTACATTAACTAATTACTAATGGTAAATAAATTAAATATCATGATATTTATAAAGGAGGAATGATGACACATCTCCACCTCATCCACACTCTCATCCAAGTGCATGCCTTAAGAGCTAAAGGAAGGGATGGAAATGACGTAAGGGGGATGGGAATGCACTGCCGTGCACATGGAGGGGAGTAGTGGTGGTGGTGAGGTGGAAAGATGATGTGATGTTTGGTGAAAATATCATGATATTTTGATTCAAACTTTTGCCCATAATACAAGGTGTGACGACCGCCCATGACCCCCGCACTAAACATAGAAATAGTGCGCTGTAAAGTGTGCCAGGCAGCCATGGGTGATCATCGGTGGTAAGTTAAAACGGCAGAATCTATCGTATTACTCACAGCACATGGATAAAATACAATAGAGAAAAATATACATAGTGAAGCTGAAGCTACACAGAACAGAATCACATCAAATAAGCCTCATAGTAGTTTGATACAAAAATCTGAATAGTCAATACATCCAGCCTCACTACATATCACTCAAAGAATATACAAGTAGCGGAACATCCAGTACATATAATAAGAAAATAATATGCAAGCCTCCAGCTCGTCTTCGTCATCAGCATCGTTGGAAACTAAGAACAACACCTGTCACCTGCTACCTAGTCTGCCCATCCCAAAACGGATGAACAGCCCAAGGTAATAAGAGTTGAACATAAAACCTTGAGTCAGACAACACTTAGTGAGCGGTAAATTAACTAACAACATACCAAAAGAGCATAAAGGTAAAAAGGAATAGGAATCCAACCCTCCCACTCCACCTCTTTCTACAGTGATAGTCCCCAGACACACTAAGCAGAAGTAAACATAGCAAAGCAAACATTTAAAGTAAAGCAATTATCACTCGAGTCAAGGTCGATGTTTTCCAAGTACAAACCCCCAAGGCCTAAACCAAGATCAGATAAGCACCCAGAAAATATCGCTCTTGAGACCGAATGACGATACAACCAAACATCCATGACTTTGGCTATCACTGTTATCATTGCTTCGATACCACCGTTAATTGAATGACCGGCACATTCTTTCAGCCGTCCGTCAAGGGCTAATGGTAACCCCGGTTCTAGACATAACTCCGCACGTCGTCGCAGCCCGTGCCTAGGACTATCGAATCTGCCCAGAGTACTCGACTACCAACTGTAGTCTTTTGGGACTATCGAATCTGCCCAGCGTACTCTTGCTTTGAGTCTGCTAGAACCTTCAACAACGATGAAATCTCAGCCTTCTAGTCATCCTCCTCGACGACTATTCTCATACTAGCTCAAGCCCCTCTCGAGCCAACCATTATCCTCATACTCGAACCATTTCACCGAGTTATCAACATGCTTGGAATGATCCCGTCTGGATCAAACCAAGGCTATCGCACATCATGCCTCGCTTCATCTCATCATAGCAAAGCCTCATCTCAACATCATCATCAAATCTATCCATATGAGCTTTATCATCCGCGTCATATGCCACGAGCAGCTTTTCTTATTCAAGAGCCTTTCTCTTAGATTTTGAATCATCTTCGACCAACTTGTCCAAATCAAATCATCAATCAACTAATTTATAACAATCAATCAAGTCAATCATTAATCCAAGTAATCAAGCATTCAAACATGATCTAATAAACAATTATAACAATAATGGCAATCTTGTAAATAAAGAGTCTAAATCTAACAAGCATGAATCATGAGCAATATCTCTACAACTTGATGAATGAAATTGCATAGGTTAACATGTAGTAAAATGGATGTCAAATCATCATGAACAATAGATCTATACTTAAGTTTAAGAAGATGCATGGAAATCACTATTTTAACACAAAATCAAGCCACCAATCCGATATACTCCTTTGGATCCGTGTGAGAGATAACCACCACTCACCAAATCACCCAAACACCTCAAAAGCAACACACTTCAGATCTGGACAGCGAAGGATCTAGCTCGATCCGCCAAAATTCCATTTCAAACGACGAAATCTCTCTTCGATGGTTGTAGATCTTTAATCTAAGCTCTTGGATCTTCGATCTTGGATGGAAGGAAGCACAAAATTAAAGTGGAGAAAAGAAGTGAAGAAGTGTAGAACTCGAGCTCTCAAAATGGCAGCACTTCGTCGCTTCAAAATTCGGCTCCCAAAAAGTGAAGTAGAACCGTGTATTTATAGGCTGGAAACCCTTAGGTCGTCCGCCCCCTTAAGTCGTCCACGACCTATAAACACCACGACTTATGACCTAAAACCCCACGACTTAAGACCTACCAACTCGAGCCTTCACGCGACTCAACGACCTAACACACATGCGCACGTCCTAGCGACTTAACAACATAAGTCCTCATGCGACCTAACTATACTCACGTGCACGACTTACGACCTAACTGAGATGCGACTTAACGACTCAACCAAGGTCGCGACCTAACTAAACACAGGGTCTCTCGACCTAACACCTGAGTCGTCTGGACGACCTAACTACTCATAACTGCTAAACTTAGGTCGTTCACGACCTAACTAAGCACTAGGTCGCTCACGACCTAACTACAATAACTCCTTAAGTCGTTCGAACGACCCAAACTCCCTAGGTCGCTAACCCGCTTAATTCCTTAGGTCGTTAACTCGCTAACTCCTATATCCTTAAGCCGCTAACTACTAGGTCGTTAACTTTCTTAGGTCGGTCAATTCCTTAAGTCACCAACTGCTACCACTAACTTCCTTAGGTCGCTTGACCGACCTAAACTATAACACGACCTAACCCCTTAGGTCGTCTAAACCCTTAAGTCGTCTACTCCTTAGGTCGTCAACTTCCTATAGGTCGCTCCAATCTCTTAAGTCGTCCCAAACTACTGTACGACCTAAGCCACTACACGACCTAACTATCACACGACTTAAGCTTTGGTCGACTTAAACTCTGGAAGACTTATCAACACTAACGACCTTATAGCAACAGTTATAAACATTCGATCCGTAAAAATACGGGTCGTTACACAAGGCATACCTCTTCACTTTCATTCACATTTCCTTCTCTAATTTCTTAAGATCCTTCATCTTCTTCCTCCTCTACATTAATGGCTCCCATAGCCTTTTAAGAAAATTCAAAAATAGCATTGAAGTTTTGTCAAAATAAGTCATAAAATATAGAGAGGTATGCAACTTCGAGTTCGGGATCGAGTTAGTGATCTTCTCCTCCTTTTCTCTACCTAGGCCGCGCCCATCCAAGCGTTCCACTACCCTTGTAATCCCAAGGCCGAACCCCTAAAAGTCCCGGAGCTAGATTCATAAGCTCCGGTTCCAGATTAGCGAAGCTATAGTCGAATGAAAGTTAGATCAAAATGATATTAACTAAGAAACTCTACTACTTAATTTATATATTATATGATGATTGATATGTTTGATATGGATGGTTTCTATGTTTGATCATCATGTTTTGGATGCTGATGATATGTTTATTTAATGTAGAAATGATTCACGGTATAATACACGTCGAATTTACACCAAGGAACCGCTTTCCATTATAAAATGAAATGGTATATTTAGCATTGTTAAACCTCTTTAAATTGATTTAAAATGGTTTATAAATGTTTTATCAACATTAAAATTCAATTCAGAGAAGTTTTTACAAGATATGGAATTGGAGTCAAAAATATGCATGTCGCGTAACGGCAGTTCACATTTCGCGCCATAAAAGTTAAATCAATGTGTAAAGTTAAATATTACTCGGAATGATTCGAAATAAGAATTTTCCGAACTCTTATAACTATGGTTTTCAAATAAAGAAGAAAAATCAAGATTTCATTGAGTGGTATTTTAAATATGTCCAAATATAGTTTTCAAAAACATCGTGCTTTGGTAGTTTGGAAACCAAAATAGCAAAATCTTTAAAATGGATATTTTTAAATCTTTAGAAATACGAATTAAATTCCATAAATGTATTAAAGTGTTTTAAAAGGGATTTTAGTTATAAAAATGGAGTATGTGGAATAAAGTTACTGTTTTGATCAAATAAGCTTTAAAAACATTATTTGCAGCACTTTTGATAACTTTTAAAATTAAGATTTAAACTTGGGATTTTCTTCCCAAATCTTTTGCAAATGTTTTTCAAATAATAAATCAATAATTTTAAACAGTTTAGAGTTGATCAAATTTTTGACCACCATATGGGTGACAGAGAGATAGTCTCTAGACCCCTTGGACAACCACTATTTGAGTTTTGCTATAGCTATCCGGATTGGCCCGACAGAGGGGATAATAAATTTTATTTACTTAGGCCATACTTTCTTAAGATAAAAATAGATTTTGAGATTTCCAATAGTTAAACGAAATTTTAAATAATAATATTTTAGTGATATATGAAACATATTGATTAAACTCTGTATTAAATTCCAAGGAGGGAACTCGTACTATCTGTATGAATTTAAAAGGTGATTTTACCGTTATGCAACGAATGGTATTGGTTGACTACAAAAATTAGTATTGAGTATAATTAATATAATACCTATGGATCCTATTCACCAATACTAACTGGTTTTGAACTTACCATCTTAGATAACATGGTTTTAACCCATTTAAAAGGTATGTTTTGAAAAGAGGTTTAATGATTCCGCATAAACTAAAAAAGAAATAGTTTAAAGATGTATATGTTTAGAAGATATTTTTTTCAGGTAAAAGATATTGATAAATTGAATAATAATCATCCCCATGCTTAACTTTTTTATCAATAAATTGGTTCGAAGGAACCGGGTCGAATTTGGGCGATTCCTATTCGAAAACCACTCCGAACCAATATACGTTCCAAAGTCAAAATATGTTGCAGACAATGATTTTGAAGACAGAGATCTTCATAATGTAGGGCTGCTTCTCACGAACTTCTAGGTTAATTCACTTATCATATATATGGTTGCAGTGGTTCCTTCAATTTGAAATCATCAATGCAAGAACTACTCGCTACTTATCCTAAGGGTAATTCTCAAACATGATGTAGTAGGAAAAGTGCCTTCGGTTTGTCCTGTTCCTAGATAACTTGTATAGACGAGTGTCGGACATTGCATTTCTAAGACCATGCATATTGATTTTTACAAATGTTCATCCATTTGGTGATGTAGGAGGTAACCCCTCTTACAGTTAACACCCTTCTTTGAAACGTATGAGCTCAGAGGTTGTACTTTTAGGGAAATTAATAGCATGTTGTTAGAAATGCAATATGGCATTCAAAGTGGGATTTGTCATGTGAAAGATAAAACGTTACCTTAATCCTCACACATCAGGAATGAAAAAACATGGTAGATGCAACAAAGCTAAGTGGGTCGCTCCTATTAGAATATGGTCATCACCTTTTTAGATTATCCTCTATATTTCGAGTATGTTGTGTATGCTTTTGGATCTTGATAAAAGTCAGTAATGACCGAGATGATGTAAAGATAGTAAAGGCAAGCCGGTTCTATGTTGGTAGAGATTGGAGCCTCAGGTGTATCCCTCTAGAGATGTACTATCGGAAGATAATCCCTTACCTTATCATTATATGGAATCCATTCTCCAATACGGGCCTTTATGGTTTTAGTTGTAGAATCTAGTGTGCTAGAATTTAATTAATGTAATAATTTCGGTTGTGATTAATATGTTATTTGAATGGGTTTTCAAATAATATCATTAAAAATAATATCATTGATTTTACGTAGCAAATTTTTTGATTACCCTAAGGTAAAATCCTGTCCTTGTTTACATGCAGCGTGGTCTTATGAGATACCCTTTGATTTCAAAAGTATCCGTTCTTTTGAGTTTTCTCATACCAGTCTCATGACTGACCCGGAGTTTATTTTATTTTCCCCCTAAACTTTGAGTGCACTGTTTTTTGGGCAGCCAAGTAGTTATGTAGCTTGGAGCATTTTGTAAGGAGCATGTATTGGAGGGTCATTTGTAGATAGTTATTTATTTCTATTTCTGTTGTATTATGTATAAGTATCTATCATCACCTATAGGGATAGGCAGTTATAACTGTCCCTAGTTGGGTTAGTACTTGCTATGACTCTAATATTTCATTTTGAGAGTGAATGTATATACTATATACAGATATAATTACTAGTTGTTAAATGCAACGTGAAAATCTATTTTGTTTTTTCTTCTATCTTTATTTCTTTTATCCCTGATTATCTGCCTCCCCAGCACTTGAATTTGCGACATGTGAATACCGAGGATGTATCAATGTCGATCTTCAATGGTCGAAAAGGTGGGTCGTCACAACTTCACTCATCATCAACCATACTTTGTTCAACAAAGTCTGATTATTCCTTATCGATATATCATTATGCATCATACACAGGAGTGACTTTTGAGATTGAATCTTATTCATTTTAGGTACATTCAGAACACCTATCCAATATACTCACCCATTCAATCAAATCAAATTATTTTATTTATTTCGCATGTCATGCTATTTACTTCCGTTTTAACTTACCATAGACATACTCCTTGTGTATAAATGCACATTTTCACATATGCAAAAATTTATCAGTGAATTTAACAAAGTATTTGTAACTTTTTTGGTGTCATTACACCTTTGATTACATACATCTATATGTATCAACCCTAAGGGTTCACTAACTCTTATATCGCTCCCACTGAATGAGTGCTCTGTCCTTAATCGTTTAGGATTCAATTCATTAGTACCATAAGATTCATCATCATATGATTAAAGATTTATTTCTCAAAACTTTGACTAAGTCCACTATTCCAAAGTAATTGTAATTTTTTAAAATACTTATGTGTCATGTAGCCAATGCAACAAATACCGTTATTCTAATAGATTTATTTCATATTGCATATTCGAAATATTCATGAAAAAAACTATATTCATTTTTAGTCATACTAAAAGCAGTTATTATTTCTTAAATAATATGTGGTATATTTATGAAATAGTTTTTCGTATCTTGATGCATCCACTGACAAGTACTATATGGCATGCTCCCACTATTTCGCCCTTACTATAATGGCTTATGAAATATAAAGCTTTAGTTAGCTACTTATTATGTGCTATTAATTTCTTTTATTGTAACTAGTTTACATTTTTCAGTTTTTATTAGATATCTTAAACTCATAAAAATATTTTTGTAGAAAAAAATTTCTGTATAAAAAATTGAAATTGAAACCACATTTCTCATTTCATAATAAGTATCTTTGAGTATTTTATTCAATTCTAATTTTCGATTATATAACTTTGAACAATTCAATTATTTAAATATTTGAATCGTGGTTTTAAATGCGTTAAAAGTGATTTATAACCTTGATTTAATACTTTTATTTAATAGGACATGAAGGTAAACTTGTTTTTGAAATATATTTATAAAAATAAGTAGTTCGAAGAAATGAGGTTTGGAGGTTTATAACCTTGAAGCATTCTTTTGTGGCTAGGCTAGAAGGTTTGGGAGGTGGTTTAACTACTTAAATAGTCATATAAGTGCACTTTATTGGTTCACAAAGCTGGGTTGCAAACTCATAGAAAACAATGTCTTCATCCCTTTCTCTTCTCTTTTACTTTCTAAAAACGATGTAGATGAACTCCAAACTCTCCCAAACTTTGGCATTGGTCCTATCACAACATACAAGGAAGGCATATCAAGTCAAAAGTCGAAGAAATGAGGCACAAGCTGGGGATCCATGCATGGTCATGAGCATTTAGGTAAAGAGGGAGGTGGCCGCGAGCTTTTGGAGGCAAAGGAAAGTGGTTGCTTAATTTTAAGTTATTGTAGGAAGTGTTCTTTTTTTCTAATGATTTGTGTTTGATGTTAGTAAGTGTTTGTGGTTAGTTAAATCACCATTGAAAAGTTAATAATGTGTATACATATGATGTGTGTAAATATAAAGCAAGGCTAACTAATGAAGCTATAACTTTGGACCATCTTACTTTTGAAAGCAAATGATAATTATATATTATGTATAATCACTTTTATTACCCTCTACAACATGTAATGTGGCCTTGACTCTATTTTTACATGCTTGGTTTGGCTGTATGTGAAGTTAAAGTGCGTTTGAAGCGAAAGACACGCTATAAATGCACTCCATAATCCCTTGTCTTTAACTCGTTTATAATGGTGGTTTGTAAGTATATCCTAATCGAATATACTTTGGTTATGCTCTACACTTATAGCAGTGTATGTGACAATAAAGAAATATTTGCAAAAGTTAGGACTTTTTGGAAAAAGTTCACAAAATTTAGTAGGCAAAAATATCGCTATATGATTACTTTGAAATGCCTAGTTTTTGATGATTTTTAATATGATTTTGAAAGATATTATTAGGGGTTCCTTTATATGGTTCTTGAATACTTTAAGTAGTGTACTTACTATAAAAAAATTGGAGTTTAAAACCATTGTTTCAATGGAGAAAAATGGTCAAACTTTCATTCTCTTTGAAGTGTTCTCTGTCCAAATTTTTTTTACGGCACTTAACAAATGTAATTGTTGACCTACGACAACATTTCTAGGTTTTTATGGCACTGTTTGGCGTTGTGTTGTTTTAAGCTATTTTTGTGATTTTAAATATGTGTAAATGATAATTAAATTACTTATTTTTATGAGACATTTTTAGGAATGTTTAATGACGGATTTTAGAGCATTTTAAAAGTTGTTTAAGTTTAAATATAGTTTTAATAATTATAAATAATTTTTTATAGTAAATTGTTTCCTTTGTAAAATTTATTTAAAATTGTTTTCTAGGATTTTATAAATTACTGATTTTTACAATATAATTTATATAGATATTCAAAATATATTTATAAATATTTGAAAAGTATTTATATATAAGTTTGGAAAAGTAAGTTAAGTATTTTATAAAAGAATAAGTGGATTTTGGTTATAACATAAAGCTATAATGAATGGTTTTGAGAAGGTATTTAAAAGTATATTAGCTTGTTATATAAGTGTAGATATATTTTTATCTTTAAAAAGAACATTTTAAAGATATGATAAGTATAAAAGGTTTTGGGTTAATAGTAAATGTTGTTTTAGTAAATTTATTTTTAACCCATTTGAATATACATTTGAATATACATAGATCTTTAAAATGGATATTTTAAAGATAGTATTTATATGGAATGTTTTGGAATAATGATATAAAAAGTAAAGGATTAATTTATAAAAGAGGAAAGAGGTTTATAGTAATAATTTTTTGGTAGCATTATTTTTAACCTCTTTGATTATATTCAAAATGGAAAATCTTGTTAAGTGATTTGTGAATATTCTTATACCTCTGAGACAAGTATATGAATACATTTTAAAGAATATAAAGAGTAGAAATGAATTGTGAAGTGCTAGTATACATGTATATATCTTTTATAAAGGTATTTTAAATATGTATATAAGTATTTACAAATAAGTATTATTTGAATACATGGATTAGAAGTCACTATGTGACTTAATCATGTTTGTCTACTGTTAACTCCTATTTTTGTAGCGACCTAAAACTCCGCGACCTAAAACTCCGCGACCCAACGACCTAAAGTCTTTAGCGACTTAACGACCTAATGGTCCTAGCGACCTAACCTCTCCAGTAGCATAGCGACCTAAGAGTACCTAACGACCTAATAGTCTCAACGACCTAACGGCATGATGGTCTTAGCGACCTAACGTCACAAAGCACTCAGCAACCTAAAGCGGCTTAGCGACCTAGTGACTTCATTCCTCAGGGACCTATGGAGTGCCACGACCTAACGACTTAAGGACTTCACGACCTAACGACTTAAGAGGATCAGCGACCTAAAGGCTTCTGTAACTTCACGACCTAGTAATGTAACGACCTAGCGAGCTAAAACAGAGAAAAGTTACACGACCTACTATAGGTCGCTCACGATCTACAAACTCGCTCAAAAGAAACCAAGATCAAACGAAACGATCCCTAGGTCGCTGACGACCTACGACCTAACTTAGGTCGTCCACGACCTAAGACTTGGAGATTAAATCACGCCTAGAATCACTCCTATAAATACAGCCCTAACTTCAACAGTAGAGGGACTTTTGGCTGATCTTCTAAAGCGCTGTTACTCTGCTGAATTCTGACCTGATCCAACACATTAAGCATTCCAAACATTCAAGACATTACAACAAGCTTCGAAAGAGATCTTGCACATCCGACATGTATTCAAAGAGCCTAATCACATCGAAGTTTGAGCTTCTAGTCTGAAGTGTTTTAGAATCAAAGTGTATTGTATCTTGAAGTGCATTGTATCAATTTGTAACCAAAATCAGCAATAAAAGAATATAAAGTGGACGTAGGCTTAATTACGAGCCGAACCACTATAAAACTGTTGTCTCTTTACTTTTCTGCTTTTTTCTGCTCCCGTATCAATGGGTGGTGCTTTCACATTACTACTACACACACCAGGGTGTTAGCGTTCAATTTTCAGCGTTAACATTTTGGTGCTTTCACTGAGAATTGAACTCAGGAAGATCCCACCATTGCTTCGCAAAGATTTGTTGAAAGAATCTCTCTAAAAACTAAAAGTCTATTTGAAATCATGGCTCCTGGTAGATCTACAAGATCCGGAAATGCTAATGACAGGGCTGATTCTTTTCCAGCGCCAAATCAAGCAACTCCTGCTGTTGGGGTTACAAGGGCTGAATTAGACGACGTAGTGTCGGGACTATACCAACAAATTGAACCTCAAAACGCTTTGATGATGGACAGATTAAACGCTCTACTTGGGGCAAATCAACGGCCATAAAACAATGAAACAACCTTTGCCGAAAATGCTCATAATCCCCAAGAGAGAGGTATTCCTCAAAGAGCAACTAGCACCGTCGAAGCGCCACCTTTCCAAGCTGAAGGTTCAAGGCTGCAGCCAACCTTTCGCGAACATTTCCCCAGGCAAACTTCCGAAAGGAGAGTTGACGTCTGCCCGGCGATGCCTCTGAACAATGAGGAGTACCTATCAGGGATGGTTCGCGAATCATGAAAGAGAGCATGCGGAGGGAAGAAAATGAGAACGACTGGGGATTTGCTCCAAGCAAGACTCCGTTTACTGACAGGATCCTGAAAGCAGAATTCCCAAGGAAATTTGTACCTCCTACTATCCCGGCCTATAGGGGGACAAGTGACCCAAACCAATTCCTATATAAGTACGACTAGCATATGACCGGTGCAAGAGCATCAGATGAGATTAAGTGCCGATACTTCCCAGTGTACTTGGAGGGAGTGGCTCTACTTTGGTTCACAAAGCTACCAGTTCGGTCCGTAGATCAATTCTCCGACTTAACGCGAAAGTTCAAAGATCAGTTCAGATTGTATGCTTCAAAAGCTAAGGATATGATGTCACTGTCCAGTCTAGAACAAGTTCCCGGAGAATCAATCAAATCTTTCTTGAGCCGTTTCCATATAGCCCTGGCCGAAGTGGATAATGTAGAACCACGTATGATCCTGACTTACTTGATGCGAGCCATTGACAAATCAAGTGAATTTGGAAAATGGCTAAAAATGAAAGAACCAAATTCACTTGAAAAGTTTTATACAAAGGCCGACGAATTCATGCGCCTAGAAAGCTTTTCTGCGCCAGCGAAAGTGGTTGTTGCAGAAGTCAAGAATAATAATGTTGCATCTAACAAGAGAGAATCTGGAAATCAGAAAAGGGAAAATGACGGAGGAGAGAAGCAGAGAAATGAGAAGAAAACTCGCCACTTCGAATCTTCGAATTTCACTCCTTTGACTGATACTCCAGAGAATATCTTCTTCGCAACAAAAGATGTTGTCAAGTATCCTAAACCACCAGAGATGGGGAGAGGTGCAGTGCATAATGGGAAATTTTGCCGATTCCACAATCAACCTGGCCATGACACTGACCAATGTCGCCAGTTGAAGAATGTGATTGAAGAGTTGCTGAAACAGGGTAAACTGCAACAATATGTGAAGAAAAACAGAGTCGACCCAACATCATCCACTCAGGGGCAACAACATCCTGCCCATCAATCTGGCTCTGGCAACAACACTGTAGTGCAAGAATCTGAAAAGCTTGTTATTAATGTTGTCACAGGAGGTCCTCACACAGCAGGCAGGAGTTGGGACGACTGTTAACTACCCACAAAACTGCAACTGGGGCATCTTCCAATCTCTCTGGCATATGAATCCAAAACTACGAATCCAGTGGAAATGGAAATTCAATCTGGAGACTCTGGAACAACAATCACTTGCATCCATTTTTTACTTAAACAGCACTGCTTAATTTTGTAAAATGATGGTGGATGTGTAACTTTTGTATTGTAAACCACTGAGAAATCAGTGCGAATCAATAATAAAGAACTATAAATCTTGTGTTCTCTAATGCTATAAAATGCATGTCTCATTTCGATATGCAAGTATCTTTAAAATATTGCTAAAATGTCGATTCAATATTGCAGGCAATCAAGGCAAAGCTTACCCATCACAAGGCCAAGTGAGCCCCGCAAATCACTCGATAAACAAATTTCAAGCCACAAAAAGTTCCAGATTTAAATCCAATATAAGATGAACTTCATGCAAAAAAGTTGATGATTCCGTTGAAGGGGCACTTTTCAAAAGAAAAGGAACCGGACACTTGTTAACTAATTACGATCGTCTGTACTAATAGACATCTGATTAGATAGCCCGCGCCTGCCCCGTGGAACCACTTAACAGTGAAGTTCGCTTCTTCGAATGGAGAGACTACTTACAAAAAAGGAACATGGGCTCAGAGACGATAACAGGGGACCGCTAATGAGCAAACGACGGAGAAACATGGGCAAGCCAGTCAATAAAAGCCCTCTTTGGAGGCACAAGACTTCTCCGGAAGCACAGGACTTCTCCGGAAGCACAAGACTTCTCCGGAAGCACAGGACTTCTCCGAAAGCACAAGACTTCTCCGGAAGCGCAAGACCTCTCTGGAGGCACAACGCTACTTTTCAGAGTCCATGCTACTCCACAGAGTCCAAATGCTAATCTTAGGAGTCCCGCTACTCCACAGAGCATAACGCTACTCTTCGGAGTCCATGCTACTCCACAGAGTCCAAATGCTAATCTTCGGAGTCCACGCTACTCCACAGAGCATAACGCTACTCTTTGGAGTCCATGCTACTCCACAGAGTCCAAATGCTAATCTTCGGAGTCCACGCTACTCCACAAAGCATAACGCTACTCTTCGGAGTCCATGCTACTCCACATAGTCCAAATGCTAATCTTCGGAGTCCACGCTACTCCACAGAGCATAACGCTACTCTTTGGAGTCCATGCTACTCCACAGAGTCCAAATGCTAATCTTCGGAGTCCATGCTACTCCATAGAGCATAACGCTACTCTTCGGAGTCCATGTTACTCCACAGAGTCCAAATGCTAATCTTCGAAGTCCATGCTACTCCTCGAAATCCAAATGCTACTCTTTGGAGTCCATGATACTCCACAGAGTCCAAATGCTACCCCTCTTCGTAACCAAACAAAGCCCTCTTCGGAGGCACATTTCACCAGAGTTGAAGTGCAAAAATATCTCTTCGGAGGCCCACTTCACCAGAGCTGAAATGACAAATAAAGCCCTCCAACGAGGCACATCCAAGAACTTCATCGATGGAACCACCCAAGGGGCACCATCTTGAAAAAAGAAGGTTCCAGGCCACAGCTGAATACTTACGATTATTTGTGCAAATGAATATCCGGTAAAACAGCTAACGCCAATCCCGTGGACCCATTCAACGATGAAATACAACTTTCTAAAAAAAAAATCAATCAAAACATTCTTCAAAAGCTCGCTTCACTACGTAGGGGAATCCACTTTTTAACAAGTAAAAGTGATCATCCCCGAAAGTTGAAGTGTTCTTTAGAAAGAGAGAGAAAGAAAAACTTCTCCGATGCAAAGCGTACTCTATTAAAAGCAGAATAATATTTCCTAAAAACGGAAGAATTATTCTCTAAAATGAGAGCACAAGTCTTTTCAGAATATTGCAATGAGCTGTGGTACGGGGGCATATAGCTATATTAATAAAAACAAAAGCTCAAACAGCATACCACAAGCTCACTGCAATGTCAAATAAAGAAACTTGTGCAGAAACAAGGAATAAATGCGTTCACACATATATTAACAAGAAATTTTACAAGTAAAAAGAACCATATTATTCCATACTATGAAATTTTTGTACATGTGCAGATTTCAACAAGCGGAGGCCGGTATCCGCACAAACTCCGGTCAATACATGCAAAAAGCAAAAAAGCAAAACAAGAAGCGTAAAGACCAGCTCATTACTTCTTATTCCCACCACCTTTAGAATCCTTGCCCGGCCTGATGATTAACTTCTGAGTCCGGCGTGGACGGGTTAGGGAAGAAGGAGAAGGAGGCGCAACTGGATCTTCTTCAGCTTTTTCTTTATCGGCTGAAGTGCTTTTCTTCTTCTTCTTCATTGAGCGCTTCCCTTTCCTCTTTGAAGAAGACTCACTTCCCAGAGTAAGCAACGCAGAAAGCTTTGTGTCATCGTCGAGAGACTGCTCCGGGGTCTTCTCACTGTCCTCAAGGTCTTCCGCCTTCTGCTCTTGTAAAGCGGGTGGATCCTCCAAGCCTTGAAGGGCTTCTATTTGCTCTTCCTGTGAACCCGGCTGAGAAGAAGGGGTGACTTGAAGAGATGGAGGAGGAACAGCTGGGAGAGGGGAAGTGTGCGCAGCATTCAGTGTTTCCGCTACAGAAGAAAAGAAGTTAAAATCAGTATTCTCCGAAAAAAGAGAAGATATTGGATCATCAGGACTTAAGTAATAAGCAAGAAATTCATCAAACTCAGGTGAAGCGAGCAAGTAATCTGCTCGGCTTGGATCAACAGTGAAGTTACCTGGAGAAGTCGGCTTAATCACATCAATTTCAAATCTTTCAGCTTCAGCGTCATCCTGGGACTTCTCCTCGACTTGAATAGTGGGAGGCTCAGTAGTCGCGATTTTGACTTAGGTTTCTGCAGGAGGTGAAGAATAGGAACTAGAGCCAATGTTATCAGGGTCAATCGAAGCCGGAGTACGAGCGGGGTCAGTTAAAGTTGCTTTCTCTAAACACTCTCCTCCTGCTGCTTTGGCTCGTTCCCTAGCAAGCTGTTCTTTTCCCCTGGATAGGGCGGAACGCGCTTCATTGTCCAGATAAGACGCTTCAAGATCCGCTTCTACGTAGCCAGCGCCTCCAAACATATCAATTATCGCCTCCCACACTTCAGCCAAAGTAGTTTCATATGTCGGACCCAGAAATGAGAGGCTCCCGCGCCCCAAGACGCTATGGATATAAAAGTCGAATAAAGTAGAGCTGATTTTTGCCTTCGTCGCCTCGTGCGACTACTCAGCCGCTTCTTTTTCGGCAATGGCTGCAACTTGGCCGGCAACTGCATCATCCCGCTCTTTTTTAACCTTAGAAAGTCGAGCTTTTAGCGCTGCAATCTCCAAATCTTGGGAGTTAACTCTGTTAACGTTAAAAAGTGAACGCTAACACCCGGTGTGTGTAATAGAATCGTGAAAGCACCACCCGTGTGACGGGAACAGAATTTAAGCAGTAAACTGGCAGAAAAGTAGTAAAAGACAGCAATTTATAGTGGTTCGGCTTGAGATTAAGCCTACGTCCACTTTGAATCTCTTTATTTCTGAATTCGGTTACAAATCGATACAAATCTCTTATCAAAACAGTACAACTTGATCAAAAGAAACAATCTTGACTACTAGCTCAATCTTCGTCGATGAAATTCGATGAATCCATGTTGGATGTAAGGAATTATCTCTTGAAGATTGTTGTAGCGTCTTGAATGTTTGAGGATCTTTGATTGCTGGATGAGTGAAGACTTCGATGGAGTAATGGCGTTTTGAAGAAATGAATGGCCAAAAGTCCTCTTCTTGTTGGATGTTGGGGGGTATTTATAGGAGCTGATCTGGATTCAGAAAATTCGCCTAAGTCTTAGGTCGCGTACGACCTTAGTTAAGTCGTAGGTCGCGAGCGACCTAAGCTAGGTCGCAGTCTCCTTGCGGCTTAAGAGATTAGCTGGTGAAGCAGTACTTGGCTTCATTTGATTAAGTGGTAGGTCGCAGGCGAGTTAAGGAATAGCTGTGGGAGTTCTAAGTCGTTGTAGCCCTAGCTCGTTAACCTCTTAGGTTGTAGGTCCCTTAGGTCGCAAATCTTTCCTGTAGTTAGGTCGCAAACCTTCCCTGAGTCCTTAGGTCGCAAACTTCTCCAAAGTCCTTAGGTCGCAAGGTCTTCTGATAGTTAGGTCGCGACATTCTTTAGGTCGCTATGTTCTTAGGTCGCTAAGTTTCCTGCTGTTAGGTCGCAAGCTCCTCTAGGTCGCTAATCCCTGTTAGGTCGCAAGCTCCTCTAGGTTGCTAATCCCTGTTAGGTCGCAAGCTTCTCTAGGTCGCTAATCCCTGTTAGGTCGCAAGCTCCTCTAGGTCGCTAATCCCTGTTAGGTCGCTAAGTTCTAGGTCGCTGAGATTATGGAATTAACATTTGCCCCTCGAGGCATATGACTATGCCATAGGTCGTATGCTTCGACTCAACCTTGCTAAGTCGCAAACGACCTAGAACTTCACGCCTGTTCGCCTCCCATTCTCAGTTTCATATAAATTGGTTAGGTCGCACCTTCTTCCTCACCTTACTGTTTTGAGCCTCCATCGCCATTAACGATTTTTCGAGCTTCCAAAGGCAAATTCGACTCATTCAACTGACGAATCTTTCTCACCAATCATAATCCGTAAGTGGATCGACCTTTACTTGTCCATAGTCACTGCTTTGATCACGAATCGTTGTTACTCGTCCTAAGCCCAATTTCATGCATCATGTTTTCTGAGCGGTAGTCTCAACTGACTTTCGTTCGTGTCGTGGTGATTTGCGATCATACGAAAGCTTTTACTGCAGTTCTGTAGGGTTTGCCCTTTATTTGCTAGTTAATCGGTGGTACGTTGAGGTAGGATGAAGGGGAAGATGAACTCTTTTTGAACTGGCGGTATTGGGTTATTGGACTCAATATGATGTTGCTTGGAGAGGAAGTCGACAACCTATCAGATTTGAATGACCTAAGAGTTAGGTCGCGTGGGAACGCTTAGCGACTTAAGCCTTTGCGATCTGACAACATTTGCGACCTAGAGAATCTCCAACCTAAAAAACAATTATGCACGACCTAGGACTTAAGAAAATTGCCTCATCTTAATCCATTCAACTGCAACGTGCGACTTACAGAAAGCTTGACCCATGATAGGTCGCTGAACGACCTAATACTTGAACAATTTTCACAGCCCTGAACTTTTAACCTGAACAACTTAGCATAGGAACGCTGCAACCTGTGTTAGGTCGTAAGCGACCTAACACTTAGAATTTTTTGAGTAGAACTTGACTGATTTTCTGAATTTGAATTGTTTTGGACTTTGCACTTCTTTTCAGATTGCCTCGACCTTAATGCCGATAACCTGTTTAGAAGCAACATTCACAGAAAAATGGGACGAATATACTGCTATTGATTGCCCACATCAAACAACAGATTAGTTGACAAAGAATATCAAACTTAAATGAACTTCGTGAATGAAATGCTGTGAACTAACAAATCTAAGTGAAGTATTAAAGCAAAATTGAAATGATCAACTAAAGCTGATTTATTTGCATCAACACAACACTATTCTTGGAATTAAGATATCAAGTCCTGAAACTTTATAATCGACAAGTGTCAATTAGTTTAGTTTCATTTACATTTGCTCGTTATTGTATTAGTTTTGCACAACACTTCACTCTTTTTAGGAAACGTGCACCTTAATATTTGATCGTCCAGTTCCTTGTGTAGAATGGAATCTCAACAGGAAGACTTGGAAATAGTCGGAGAAGCTTTTCCAATTGCTACTCCACTAAACGACCCTCCGGAAAGGATTCCTACCACTCTAAGTCATAAAGTCTTCCGACAACTGTGCATCCAATTTGGCATTGCCGAAGCAGATGCTTTACTTCCTAGGTCAAGCGACACTGCTGACAGGCCGCCTCTTGGCTTTGTTGCTGTGAACCGGCAGATGTGTTCGAGTGGAGCCATTCCCCCATTTAACGACTGTCTTCGAGAACTTCTCCTTCGGCTAACTATTTCTCCCTTTCAACTACACCCTAATGGATACTCCATCCTGCTGGGATTGTGTGTGCTTTTCAGGAGAACGTTGGACCGTTTTCCCTCTTTTGACGAAATTCGCTTCTTGTGTACATTTGCAAGGAACAAAGACCATCCCTCCATCATACTTGTAAGGAGTGCCAGGAATCGTAAACTAATTCTGGACTTGCCTGAAAGTGCCCATGGATTCTTGACTCAATTCTTTTATGTTCGCTGTCCTCCGGGATTTTATGCCATCTGGAGAGTCGGAAGTAAGATTACATTTTACCGATTCATTTTCTAGATTTTTCAGAATTCGAACCGTCAAATGCTTAATTCCATTCTTTCTTTGTGGAGCACTTCCTTCTCTTCTTCGAGATACCAGCCGCAAGTCGATTTTAGATACTTTGAGTGCCGTTGATGCTGAAGAGAGGAGTGCCAAATTCTTGCTGAAAGATGAATTTCTGCACCAGTTTGGTCTTTTACATCCTTCTAGATCGACTCAGATTTATGAAATTTCTAGTTCTGATGCGGAAACGTTAGTTGCTTCGGGCTCTCAAGCAGAGGCCTCGAATGCCCCCTCTTTTGTAGAAGAAATTGCGTCAAAAGCACCCGTTGTAGAGGCTGCTTTGATAAAATGTTCCGCATCCATCGATGTTGTAGGGTCAGCCAGCAAGTCGGCACTTGCCCCAATTATTGAGGAGGAAGAGAATCCTCGAGTTTCTGAGAAATCAATCGATACGGAAGTTGAAAAGGAGAAGTCTGCTGAGTTCCAGGGTGATGACACTTTTGATGGCTTGAGCGATATCATGATAACTTCTCAAGAGCTTTTCGGGGATAATAATCCAAAAGTGACTTCACCCGTTGTTGAAGCGACTTCCACCCTAAAACAAACCCTGACGCCTACTACGCCAGTCGTCTCTGTTTTCACACTAAAGCGTGGTCTGTAGTTTGACGAATGTAGCTTGCACGCCGCACACACTTAGGATTTTTCAGCACTTATAAGCATTTATCCTCTTTTTCTGGAAATTTCTAAACTTCACTTCTTTTCCGTTTTTCAGATTCTCCGATGGGACGTACCGGCTCATACTACGACAACTTTCGGTGCTACGGAGGGCGTGATTCTTACGATTATGGACGTTATCTTCCCTCCCGCAAAGAATCTGACGAAGAGCGTGCAGCTAGAAAAGCTCAAGAAAGGCGTGCTTAAGAAGAGCAGCAAAGAAGGAGAGACGATGACTCTCATAAAAGAAAATATCATGATGACAAAGGGAAGAAGCATGCTACCGATGACCCAAGTAAACGGGTTAAACTTGATGCGAAGGACGCGTCTGAAATTTCTGAAAAAGCTGACGCTTCTATCCCTTTTGATACTCCGGTCGGCTCTCCTCCTCTAAAGAAGTCTGATATTCAAACAATCATTAACAGGCCACAATATCAAGTTAAAGACGGCCCTCCAACGCTTCAGAGCCGATTTCCAAATTGGTGCCTAAAAGGAGTGCGCTTTGACTTGGATTTGGTTCCAATTGATAAGCAAGACATGCTTAAAAGCCTTGACGCGGTCAGACTTAATATCGAGAGGATGTCGCAATGGCAGAAACTTGTCGATGAACTCCAAAGGGTTAACCACATAAATCTTGAGGCGATGATGACCATGGAGAATGATAAATCAGAATGGGACAGATGGTGTAAGCAACATGATGCGGAGATGACAAGCATTGCAGACGACAACGCAAAGCTTGCATCTGAAGTCAAACGACTAAAGGAAGATCTGGCCTCATCTTCTGCATCGCACACCCAAAAGGAAGAAGTCTTTCAGAAGCAAGTGCGGGATGCACATGCTGCGCAAAGGGACGCCGAAATGAAGCTTGCAGCTGAGCAGCACATTACTGAGAAATATCGCATAGAAAATACTGAGCTGCGGGGAACAATTGTGTCCCAAAATGCAGATATTGAGATGCTGAAAGCTAAGCTTCTTAAAGTTGAGAAGGAGCGTGATGACGCGGTCGCTGGACAAGTTGCGGCCGAAGAGTCTCACGACGCCACTAAAGCTAGCATCGATTCTACTCTATTTGACTTCTATATGCACAGCGTTTTGGGCCGCGGCAGCCTTTCATTCTTGGGTCCCAAATATGAGATTACACTTGCTGAAGTTTGGGAGACCATACTTGATACATTTGCCGGTTATGCGGAAGCAGACCTTGTAGCGCTTTATCTAGATGATGAAGCATGTGATGCGCTTATTAGAGGCAAAGAGCAACTTGCCGAAGCTAGAGCCGGGACAGTGGTAGAGGAACATCCAGAAAAGACAACATCACTACCTGCCCCTGCTCATACTTCGACTTTGACTGATGTTGATATCATCGGTTCTAGCTCTCAATCTCCACTTGCTGCAAAAGATGCTGAAGCTAAACTCGATACTTCCGAGACTCCTCTTTCCCAAATTGAAGAGAAGAGCCAGGAAGAAACTGAAGCTGATAAATATGAAATTGAGCTTGCGAAACCAACTCCTCCAGGTAACTTTGGCGAAGTTTCGGGTCTAATGAACCAGTTACTTGATTTAACCGAGTTTGATGACCTTCTTACTTGTTACTTGAACTTTGGTGAACCGATACCTTCTCTATTTTTGGAAGATGTTGATTTTAACTTCTTTTCTTCTACAGCGGAGGCACCAAACACTGCACAAGTTTCCACTCCTTCAGTTGCCGTCCCTTCATCTTTACAGGTTACTCCTCCTTCCGCTTCCCAGCCGGGATCACAGGCAGAGAAAATCGAAGCCCTTCAAGGCCTGGATGACCCGGCAGCTTCGCAGGAACAGAAGGCGGAGGACCTTGAAGACGTCGAGAAGACCCCGGAGCAGTCCGTTGATGACGACACGAAGCTTTCAACATTGCTTGCTACTCCGGGGAGCGAATCTTCTTCAAAGAGGAAGGGGAAGCGTGGCATAAGGAAGAAGAAGAGAAGTGCTTCAACTGGGGAGGAAGCAGAAGTTGATCCAGCCGCGCCTTTCTCTCCTTCTGCCCCGACCCGTCCACAACGGCTCCAAAAACTAATCATTAGGCCAGGAAAGGCTCCAAAGGTGGCGAGAAGAAGGGATAACAAGCTAGATTTTTTACTCCTTACTTTTGCTTTTTGCATGTATCGACCGGGGATTGTGCGGGTACCGGTCCCTGCTTTTGCTTTTTGAGATATCTGCACATGTAAAGAATTTTCATAGTACTAAATAAAACAATTATTTTACTTGTACAAACTCTTGCGTATGTGAGAATGATCTGTCTTTTATTTTTAGTGTAGAACAAACGATTCTTCTTACTTGTGCAAACTTTTTGTCTGCGTTTGAGAATGCATTTATTCCACATCATCTATTTTTCATGATATTGTGATGAACTCGCGGTATGTTGCTTGTATATTACTTTGTTCATGTAACTGAATCGTATAGTATTGCCCCCATACCGCGAGTGCATTGCAATATTCCTAGCTTTTTTCAAGACTGATACTCTTATTCCAGAGAATAACTATTCCACTTTTAAGGGAAGAATCATTCTGCTTTTATTGAAGTATATCTCGTCTTTCGAGAAGTTTTTACTTTCTCTTTCCTTCTGAAGAACACTTCAACTTTTGGGGATGATCACTTTTATTTGTTAAAAACGAATTTTCCTACGCAGTGAAATGAGCTTCCGAAGAAAGTTTTGATTTTATGCCCCAGTAAGGGGCTTATTTTTGGTACTTCAAGCAAGGTGAAGTACGCCTTTGAAGAGGTCTTTTGGTCTCCGAAGAGGAGCAATTTTGGTCTCCGAAGAAAAGCAATTTTGGTCTCCGAAGAGAAGCAATTTTGGTATTTCAACTCTGGTGAAGTGGGTCTCCGAAGAGAAGCATTTTGCACTTCTACCTTGGTGAAATGTGCCTCCATAGAGGGTTTTTTATTTTATGCTTCAAGCATGGTGAAGCGTGCCTCCGAAGATGGCTTGTGCCTCCGAAGAGGGCTTGTGCCTCCGAAAAGGGCTTTTGATTTTGTGCTTCAAGCATGGTGAAGCGTGCCTCCGAAGATGGCTTGTGCCTCCGAAGAGGGCTTGTGCCTCCGAAGAGGGCTTGTGCCTCCGAAAAGGGCTTTTGATTGCCAGGAAGTTACTTTCTCATGGTCGGGGGGGGTCCACGGGGCGAACGCAAGTTGCTTGATTGGATGTTTGTTTGCACAAACGATCGCAATTAACTAACAAGATGCCCCTTTGGTAGTCCCACCGATCTTTTTGATTGAGGAAAGCTCTCCCATTTATTGGCGTGCCTCGTTAGAGGGCTTTGGTTGATTGGTGTGCCAGGTAGGTTGCGTCTCAGGGGCAAGTGGATCCACGGGACGGACGTAAGCTATTTGATCGGATGCATCACGACCAGTTAGCGAGGGTCCTGTTCCTTCCGCTTGGGAAGGCATCCCTTTAGTGGATCTTCCGGCCTTCCTGTTGAGAGGCATACCTCCCTTTGTCTGCTTCTTTGTTTGCTTGACAACTCTCTTTCATCATCTACCCATTAGCGATTTTTCATTATCGTTCCCAAGCACATCTTCCTTCCTTTTACAAGTAAATTGCTTCATCCGAAGGAGTGGACTTCACTGTTGAATGACTTCACGAGACAAACGCGAGTTATCTAGTTGGATGTCTATTCATAATGACACTCTCAACTAGTGAACAAAGGTTTGTCACGGTGGAGTTGCCAACTTTTTATGTGAAGTTTTCCTTGCATAGGATTTGAGTTTGGAATTTATACGCTTAGCTTTGTGACGAGTAAGCATTGTTTTGATGTCCTGCAATTTTGAATCGACATTTTAGCAATACATTTAAAGTATTTATATATCGAAATAAAACAGGCATTATGAAATAGTAAAGAACACAAGATTTATAGTGGTTCGGCCAAGAATCGGGCCTACATCCACTTTATAGCTTTCATTCATTCACACTGATTTACAATATTTTACAATACAACTGATACATTCATCATTATTTTACAATTCTGAACCAAGCTTTTTCTTTCAAGTAAAATAAGGACGTAAGTGGTTGCTGTTCCAGGCTCTTGGAATTGGATCTCCTTCAACAGTTATGAGTTTGAATGTGCCATCAAGAAGTTTAGTGCCTATGACATATGGTCCTTCCCAGTTTGGCCCAAACACACCAGTTGCTGTCATGATTCTTTTCAAAACCAAGTCTCCGATCTCAAAGCTGCGTTGGCGGACCTTAGAGTTGAAATGCCTGGATATTCTCTGCTGATGAGCTGAAACTCTGAGCCTAGCTTCTTCTCTTTTCTCATCAAGAAAATCAAGTGCTTCAAGTTGTAGTTTCTCATTTTCAGCTTCGTTGAAATAAACTCTTCTATGTGAAGGAACTTCTACTTCCACTGGAATCATTGCCTCTGATCCGTATGCCAGTGAAAATGGATTGTGCCCAGTCGCAGTTTTGTGAGTAGTTCTGTACGCCCATAGTGCTAATGGAAGTTTATCAACCCAACCACCTTTTGCTTTTTCGAGCTGCTTTTTGATAGTTGACTTGATGATCTTATTAACTGCTTCCACTTGCCCATTTGCCTGCGGATGAGCTACTGCTGATAAGCTTTTTCGAATTCTGAACCGTTTGCAGAAATCCTGGAATTCTTCACTTTCAAACTGAGTGCCGTTGTCTGTGATTATCTTCTGTGGCACACCATATCTGCAAATGATATTCTTTGTTACAAAATTTATCATCTTTTTAGAAGTGATGGTGGCCAAAGGTTCAGCTTCAGCCCATTTGGTGAAATAATCAACGGCAACAATAGCATATTTAATCCCTGATTTGGCGATCGGTAATGGTCCAATTAGGTCTATTCCCCAAATGGCAAATGGCCATGGGCTGACCATCTGTGTGAGTTCGGTGGAAGGCACTCTTGGGATTTTTGCAAATCTTTGGCATTTGTCGCACTTCCTGGAATAAGCTGCAGCATCTCGATTAATATCCGGCCAGAAATACCCATATCGGAGAACTTTCTTGGCTAAAGTTTGACCAGCTGAATGATCTCCACATTCTCCTCCGTGCACTTCGGCTAGAATTGTCTTGGCTTCTTCCTTAGTTACACATCGGAGCAGAGGCATTGAAAATCCCCGTCTGTATAATCGGCCATCTTGAAGTATATATCTCGATGCTTTTCTCAATAATTTTCGACGTTCCTTAGAACTTTCTGGCAGGGAACTACTGAGTAAGTATTCTTTGATTGGAGTCATCCATGATTCATGCTCTTGAGACGTAGTCATAATCCAATCAACATCCATTTCACCAATGCTTGGAGCTGACAGAACTTCTACAGGAACTAATCCCAGTAATTGAGCTTCTCCGGAACTTGAGTACTTTGCTAAAGAATCCACCTTCATATTTTCCTCTCGGGGTATGTCGCTTATTGAGTAGTGATCTAAATCATTGAGGAGTTCGGAAGTTTTTGTCAAATATGCAGGCAAATTTCCTCCTTTGGCTTGAAATTCTTTCTTCACCTGGCAAACAATAAGCTGAGAATCGCTGAAAATCTGTATCACTTTGATGTTTAGTTCCTTGGCGATTTTTAAACCGGCAATAAGGGCTTCATATTCTGCTTCATTGTTTGTCGAAGGGAATTCTAGTCTCAATGCATAACATAGTGATCGTCCTTCGGGAGTTTCAAGCACAACTCCTGCCCCAGAACAATAATCATTTCTTGAGCCATCAACATACAACTTCCACTGTATCGGAATGCAGTCAGTTGTTTCTTCCTTGATGTCACCTTTGTCAGTGGACTCTGCAATGAAATCTGCTAAAGCTTGTCCGTTAATTGCTCTTCGGGGATGGTAAGTGATGTCATATTGGCTGAGTTCTATGTTCCACTTCAAGAGACGACCCGAAGTTTCAGGACGATACAGGACTTCCTTTAGAGGTTGATCAGTCAGGACCTTGATAGGATGAGACTGAAAATAGGGCCTCAACTTCCTGGAAGCGATTAACAAACAATAAGCAAGCTTTTCTATCATTGAATAATTCATCTCTGCCCCAGTGAACCGTTTACTGATGTAATAGACCGGACGCTGTATTTTCATATCTTCCCGTACAAGTGCTGCGCTGAGGGCGTGAGATGAAATTGCTAAGTAGATGAAAAGATCTTCACCGTCAGTAGGCTTGGAAAGAACTGGAGGTGTTTCCATGTGATGAATTAGTTCATCGAAAGCATTCTGGCATTCGGGAGTCCATTCAAAATTTTTCTTTCCTTTCTTTAAAGCATCAAAGAAGGGAATGCATTTGTCTGTGGCCTTGGAGATGAAGCGACTAAGAGCGGCAACTTTTCCATTGAGACTTTGCAATTCTCTCTTTGTTCTAGGGGCTTTAACATCTCTTAGAGCTGTGATTTGAGCAGGATTGGCCTCAATACCCCTAGCGCTTACGATGTAACCCAGGAATTTCCCAGACTCTACCCCGAATGAACATTTCAATGGATTGAGCTTCATTCCGTACTTTCGAAGAATTGCAAACATTTCCTCCAAGTGTCCCATGTGATCTACAGCTTTCTTTGATTTTACCAACATATCGTGGACATAAACTTCCATGGTTCTACCAATCTGAGGCTTGAACATTGCATTGACGAGTCTTTGGTAGGTTGCCCCAGCATTTTTCAATCCGAAAGGCATAACTTTGTAGCAGTAGAGACCCACATCTGTGATAAAGCTTGTGTCTTCCTGATCTGGTTCATTCATCATAATCTGGTTGTATCCGGAGTAGGCATCCATAAAAGACAACAACTCATGTCCAGCCGTCCCATCTACCAGTTGATCGATTCTAGGCAACGGGAAGCAGTCTTTGGGGCAGGCTCTGTTTAGATCCGAGAAATCAATGCATACTCTCCACTTTCCATTTGCCTTCTTAACCAGTACTGGATTTGAAACCCAATTTGGATAAGTGGATTCTTTGATGAAATTATTTTCCATGAGACGATCTACTTCTTCCTTTAAAGCTGCTGACCTCTCTGGACCTTGAGTTCTTCGTTTCTGTTTTACTGGTGTGAATTTCGGATCGATATTCAGAGTGTGAACAACAATTGTTGGAGAGATTCCACACATATCAGCATGACACCAAGCGAACACGTCCAGATTTGCTTTTAGAAATGATATCAGTGTGTTTTGAACTGTTGTACTTAGTTGCGAACCCACATTAAGTACTTTGTTTGGGTCTTTGGAGTCGACAGGTATTGGTACCGTAACTTCCACGGGCACCACTCTATTCTCCTCTGCACTGGATTTTCTGGGGTCCATTTCTCGCCTTGCACCACTATGCTCACCAGTGCAGGGACTTTACCCATTTCTCTCTTTCTGGCTTCTCGAAGCTCTATAAGATAACATTCGCGTCCAGCATTTTGATCTCCCTTGATGACACCAACACCATTTTCTGTAGGAAACTTCATAGTTAGGCACCACGGGGCCAAAATGGCCTTGAATGCAGCTAGAGTTGGCCTGCCTAGGAAAGCATTGTAGGCAGAAAATCCATCGACAATTACAAAGGTTTGCTTGCGAACTACTCTTTTCTGCCCTTCCCCAAGTTCCACGAACAACTCGACAGTTCCGATTGGTTGCTGTGGTTCCCCAGTGAAACCAACAATCTTTTGTGACGAAGCTTGAACGTCAGTCATTGGGATCTTCATCTGGTCAAATGTTTTCTTGAAGAGTATATTGCAGGAAGCACCGCAATCAATGAGCACTCGCCTTACTATTGCCGGTCCAATTCCTGCAGAGATAACTAAGGGATCTATGGTGGGAGCTTCAACACCAATAGAATCCCTAGCTTTGAACATAATATCATCATCTGAAATCTTTTGCTGTTTCAGGGGTGCAGCATTTTCTACAGCAAAAACATCTTCCTCAGCTGGGATGTATTTTAAAGCATGAGCATATCGTTCCATTTCACCCCAGCTTCTGCCCGCTGGGTGTGGACCCCCCGTAATCACATTGATAACGGGCCTCTCAGATTCTTGTGCCGCAGTACCTTTACCTAAACCTGATGGCTGAGTAGGGAGTTGCTGCCCCTGAGTTGACGAAGATGGGTCACTTCTGTTCTTCTTGACATACTGTTGCAGCTTGTTTTCCCTCAACAATTCTTCAATTAAGCTCTTTAAGTGGAGACAGTCATTGGTATCATGACCGGGTTGGTTGTGAAAACGGCAGAACTTTCCATTTCTCATAGCGCCCTTTCCCGGTTTTATCTCAGCCGGTTTGGGATAATCCACAGCATCTTTGGTGGCGAAGAAGATATTTTCCAGAGTGTCGGTCAATGGAGTGAAATCTGAGGGTTTGAAGAAGCGAGGTTTCTTTGTATCCTTTTGTTTCTTCCCCTCGTGATTCTCCCTTTTCTGACCTCCGGAATCTTTCTTTTCCGAAGCGGCTGTATTATTTTCCACCTTTGCTGCCACCACCTTCATCGATGCTGGAAGATTTTCCAAGCGTATGAATTCATCAGCTTTCTTGTAGAATTTTTCGAGAGAATTTGGCTCTTTCATCTTCAGCCATTTTCCAAATTCGCTCGATTTGTCGATAGCACTCATCAAATAGGTCAAGATCATCCGTGGCTCTGCGTTATCAACTTCTGCCAGAGCTATATTGAAACGGTTCAGGAATGATTTAATAGGTTCTCCCGGATTCTGTTCAAGACTGGACAATGACATTATGTCCTTTGCCTTTGAAGCGTATAGCCTGAATTGCTCTTTGAACTTTCGGGTCAGATCGGAAAACTGATCAACTGATCGGACAGGAAGCTTGGTAAACCAGAGGAGTGCCACTCCTTCCAAATATACTGGGAAATACCGGCACTTAATTTCATCAGTTGCTCTTGCGCCGGTCATGTGCCAGTCGTATTTATACAAGAACTGATTTGGATCACTTGTTCCCCGATAAGCAGGAATGGTGGGGGGAACAAACTTTCTAGGAAATTCAGCCTTTAGAATCTTCTCGGTAAACGGAGTTCTACTTGGTGCGAATCCCCATTCGCTCTCATCTTCATCCCTCTGCATGCTCTCCTTCATTATTTGCTTGATCATGCCAGAAAGATATTCCTCGTTGTTCAAAGATTTGGCGGAATAGACCTCGGCCATTTTCTCAGAAGTCTGTCCGGGCAGATGTTCGCGGAAAATCGGCGATGGCCTAGATCCTTCAGCTTGGAGGGGTGCTCCTTCAGCAGCACCTGATACTCCTTGAGGAATATTTTTTCCTTCGGAGTTGCGAAGAGCATCAGCGATGTTTTCTTCATTACCCACTGGTCTTTGATTGGCGCCGAGCAGAGCGTTCAGTTTTTCCATCATCAGATTATTTTGAGTTTCAATCTATTGGTATAGTCCAGATACAGCAGCGTCTAGCTCCTCTCGCGTCACCCCGACGCTTGGAGCCGCATGACTCGGTGAAATAGAAGTGGCGGTATTATCTTGCACATTTTCAGATCTGACAGCCTTTCGTTTCCTTCCAGGAGCCATTATGTCTGATAAATTTCTGGTTTTGTAGGAAACTTTTTCAACAAACTTGTGTGAAGCAATGGTGAATGGAAGCCTGAGTTGGGTTCTCAGTGAAAGCACCAAAATGTTAACGTTAAAAAGTGAACGCTAACACCCGGTGTGTGTAATAGAATCGTGAAAGCACCACCCGTGTGACGGGAACAGAATTTAAGCAGTAAACTGGCAGAAAAGTAGTAAAAGACAGCAATTTATAGTGGTTCGGCTTGAGATTAAGCCTACGTCCACTTTGAATCTCTTTATTTCTGAATTCGGTTACAAATCGATACAAATCTCTTATCAAAACAGTACAACTTGATCAAAAGAAACAACCTTGACTACTAGCTCAATCTTCGTCGATGAAATTCGATGAATCCATGTTGGATGTAAGGAATTATCTCTTGAAGATTGTTGTAGCGTCTTGAATGTTTGAGGATCTTTGATTGCTGGATGAGTGAAGACTTCGACGGAGTAATGGCGTTTTGAAGAAATGAATGGCCAAAAGTCCTCTTCTTGTTGGATGTTGGGGGGTATTTATAGGAGCTGATCTGGATTCAGAAAATTCGCCTAAGTCTTAGGTCGCGTACGACCTTAGTTAAGTCGTAGGTCGCGAGCGACCTAAGCTAGGTCGCAGTCTCCTTGCGGCTTAAGAGATTAGCTGGTGAAGCAGTACTTGGCTTCATTTGATTAAGTGGTAGGTCGCAGGCGAGTTAAGGAATAGCTGTGGGAGTTCTAAGTCGTTGTAGCCCTAGCTCGTTAACCTCTTAGGTTGTAGGTCCCTTAGGTCGCAAATCTTTCCTGTAGTTAGGTCGCAAACCTTCCCTGAGTCCTTAGGTCGCAAACTTCTCCCAAGTCCTTAGGTCGCAAGGTCTTCTGATAGTTAGGTCGCGACATTCTTTAGGTCGCTATGTTCTTAGGTCGCTAAGTTTCCTGCTGTTAGGTCGCAAGCTCCTCTAGGTCGCTAATCCCTGTTAGGTCGCAAGCTCCTCTAGGTCGCTAATCCCTGTTAGGTCGCAAGCTTCTCTAGGTCGCTAATCCCTGTTAGGTCGCAAGCTCCTCTAGGTCGCTAATCCCTGTTAGGTCGCTAAGTTCTAGGTCGCTGAGATTATGGAATTAACAAACTCTTTCCCGCAATTGAGCAGTATCTTTGCGGTATCTTTCAACTACATGCCGCTCTGCCTCAAGTTTCGTCTCAGCATCTCTTTGAGCAGCATGTGCATCTCGCACTTGCTTTTGAAAGACCTCTTCTTTTTGATAATGCGAAGCGGAAGAAGTGGCAAGATCATCTTCAAGTTTCTTGGCTTTAGCCTCGAGTCTCTCATTATCATCAGCGATGCTCTGCATTTCTGCATCGTGTTGCTTAAGAATTTTCTTCCACTCCGAATGATTGTTCTCCATAGTCAACATGGCCTCGAGGTTCATATGATTAACTCTTTGAAGCTCGTCAACCAGTTTCCGCCATCCAGATATTCTCTCAATGTCAAGCTTAACAGCATCGAGATTCTTCAGCATAGCCTGCTTATCGATGGGAACCAAGTCTAAGTCAAAGCGAACTCCTTTTAGACACCAATTTGGGAATCGGCTTTGAAGTTTAGGTGGAGCATCCCTGACTTGATACTGAGGCCTGTTTATAATTGTCTAGATGTCAGTTTTCTCTAGAGCAGGAGAACCGAAGGAGATGTCAAGAGGGTTAGGAGCATCGGTCTTTTCAAAAATTGTAGATGCTGATTGATCGCTAAGTTTGACCCGTTTGCTCGGATCGTCAGCAATGCGACTTTTCCCTTTAACATCATGAGATTTCCTCTTGTGGGATTCATCATCCCTTCACCTTTGCTGCTCCTCGTAGTCCCGCCTTTCACGAGCTTTTCTAGCGGCTCTTTCTTCATCGGTTTCCCTATGGAAAGTGAGATAGCGCCTATAATCATAAGTTTTGCGGCTTCCATGGCGCTGGAAATTGTCGTAGTATGAACCGCTTTGTCCCATCGGAGAACCTGAAATTGAAGAAAAAGTCAAGTCTTAGAAATCTTCAAAGTAGAAAAGTTAAGTGAATAAAAGTGCTAAGCAGCCTAAGTGTGTGTGGCGTGCAAACTACGCGCGTCAGACTACAAACCACTCTTTGGTGTGGGAATGGTGACGACTTGTGTAACAGGCGTTGTAATTTGTTGTAAAGAGGAAGTCGCCTCGACAACAGGAGAAATAGCTTTTGAAGTGTCATCTTTGAATAGCTCCTGTGAGGTTATCATCAAATCACTCAACCCTTCAAAGATATCATCGCCATTATGCCCGGCGGAACCTTCCCTTTCAATTTCCACATCAGCCGCCTTTCCAGAATGCTGAGAAGGTTCCTCTTCTTCGATGACTGGAGAAAGTGTTAGCTTGCTTGACGACCTCGCAACGTCAGTAGATGTGGAGCACTTTACCAAAGAAGCTTCCACAGCAGGTTCTTTAGGGGTGATCTATTCGGTTGAAACCGGGGCATCTGACGGTCCGGCCTGAGAATCAGCAGCATCGTAAAATTGAATTGACCGGGAGGGGTGTAGATGTCCGAATTGATGTAAAAACTCGTTTGTCAACAGAAATTGGATACTCCTCTCCTCAACCGGCACGGTCATGAGCCTCTCAAAAGTTGGTTTGTGACCAGGATCCCTAGAAGGAGGAGGAAGTGCTGAAAAGTAAAAAGCGAAGTTAACATTTGACAACTCGGGCTTCGAAAAGTTCGGAAAACATAAGGAATGAAGATAAATGATCTTACTTCCTACTCTCCAGATAGCGTAGAACCCCGGAGGACAACGAACGAAGAAAAACTGACTCAGAAACCCGTGAGCACTCTCGGGAAGACCAATGATCAGTTTGCGGTTCCTAGCACTTCTCACTAGAGTGATGGAGGGATGGTCTTTATTCTTTGCGAATGTGCAGAAGTAACAAACTTCATCAAAACTCGGAAGACGATCCAGTGTCCTCCTAAATAGCACGCATAACCCTATTAGAATGGCATAGCCATTGGGATGTAACTGAAAGGAAGAGATAGACAGTCGAAGAAGAAGCTGTTGAAGGAAATTGTTAAAAGGAGGAATAGCTTCACTCATGCACATTTGACGATTAACTGCAACGAAACCAGAAGGTGGTATATCAGTAGTGTCGCTTTTCTCAGGAAGTATGGCATCTACTTCAGCAATCCCGAACTGAGTGCACAATTGGCGGAAAACTTTATATGATAGTGCGGTCGAGATTCTTTCTGGAGGATTAGCTAATGGAGCAGGAATAGGAATAGCCTCTTCAGCTTGAACTATTACTTCTTCTTGTTGAGAAGTCATTCTACACAATCAACTGGATATTCAAATGTGAAGGTGCACATTTCCTAAAAAGTGTGAAGTGTTGTGCAGAACTAATAAAAATAACAAAAAAACATAACTGGAGTTAAACTAGTTGACAATTGGTCGATTATGAGATTCCAGGACTTGTTAATTTAAAAGCTTCAGTTAACTATTTTAGTTTTGCTTTAATACTTCACTTGAATTGGTTGGTTTATAGCATTTCGTTCACGCAGTTTATTTAAGTTGATTATTCTTTATAGACCAATCTGTCATTCGATGTGGGCAGTCAATGGCAGTATATTCGTCCCAGTTTTCTGCAGATATTGAGTTTAACAGGTTATTAACATTAAAGTTAAAATAATCTGCAAAGAAGTGCAACACAGTTCAAGCTCAAGTTCAGTCAAATTCTCCTGGAATTTTACAAGTCCTAGGTCGTCCAGCGACCTAGCATAGGTCGGAGACTCTCTTAGATCGCACTATGCATGTCAAAAAGTTCAAGGCAATGCAAATTTGTCAAGTCCTAACTCGGCTGCGACCTAGAGCCTATGCCGCAAAAGTTAGGTCGTTGATATGTTAAGTCTCTATGCAGACATTCAAGAAAGTTAAGTCGCGAATTTGAAGGTCGTCCAGCTTCCCTTAGGTCGCGAGTTATCTTAGGACGCTCAGATTCACTAAGTCACTGACTTCCTATCCACACAATCACTCACTAGACCCGATAACCCGTTATCGCCAATACAAAGAAGTCCATCATCCTCTTCGTGAATTTGATCATCTCCACATACCACCAAATCACCCAAAAATCGATTCCAAATACCTTCGATCTATTATAGATATTACCGTGCCTTCACGAATCATTCAAAATGAAGCACGACACATGAATTGGACTTGAGTCGGAAAACATGGATTCACGATTGGGCGGCGATTATGGTGGGATAGAGATTGAGTTCACTTACGTAGTATGTTGGTAAAGATGATTCGACGACCAAATGAGTTGAATTCTCCTGTGGAAGTTCGAAGATTCGTCAATGGCAGTGGGAAATCAGAGCAGTAAGGTAAGGAGGAAGAAGCGACCTAACAGTTTATATAGGGCAAAAAGAAGAAGACGAATAGGCATACGAGTTAGCGAATGTTTTAGGTCGCTCACGACCTAGCAAAGTTAAGTCGAAGCACACGACCTATGACATAGGCCTGTACTTCGAGGGGCAAATGTTAACTCCTATTTTTGTAGCGACCTAAAACTCCGCGACCTATAACTCCGCGACCCAACGACCTAAAGTCTTTAGTGACTTAACGACCTAATGGTCCTAGCGACCTAACCTCTCCAGTAGCATAGCGACCTAAGAGTACCTAACGACCTAATAGTCTCAACGACCTAACGGCATGATGGGCTTAGCGACCTAACGTCACAAAGCACTCAGCGACCTAAAGCGGCTTAGCGACCTAGTGACTTCATTCCTTAGCGACCTATGGAGTGCCGCGACCTAACGACTTAAGGACTTCACGACCTAACGACTTAAGAGGATTAGCGACCTAAAAGCTTCTGTAACTTCATGACCTAGCAATGTAACGACCTAGCGAGATAAAACAGAGAAAAGTTACACGACCTACTATAGGTTGCTCACAACCTACCAACTCGCTCAGAAGAAACCAAGATCAACGAAACGATCCCCTAGGTCGCTGCCGACCTACGACTTAACTTAGGTCGTCCACGACCTAAGACTTGGAGATTAAATCACGCCCAGAATCACTCCTATAAATACAGCCCTAACTCCAACAGTAGAGGGACTTTTGGCTGATCTTCTGAAGCGCTGTTACTCTGCTGAATTCTGACCTGATCCAACACATTAAGCATTCCAAACATTCAAGACATTACAACAAGCTTCGAAAGAGATCTTGCACATCCAACATGGATTCAAAGAGCCTAATCACATCGAAGTTTGAGCTTCTAGTCTGAAGTGTTTTAGAATCAAAGTGTATTGTATCTTGAAGTGCATTGTATCAATTTGTAACCAAAATCAGCAATAAAAGAATATAAAGTGGACGTAGGCTTAATTACGAGCCGAACCACTATAAAACTATTGTCTCTTTACTTTTCTGCTATTTTCTACTTATTTCTGTTCCCGTATCAACGGGTGGTGCTTTCACATTACTACTACACACACCAGGGTGTTAGCGTTCAATTTTCAGCGTTAACATCTACTCAATTATGGAAAGTATTTACTCATATACATAACACTTAAAGCTGATAAAGTAGATGTGTTCTATCCATGAGAGTTAAGAATGAGGCGTCAAGGTCGGGCTTGGATACAATCATGCTCTAACTTACCTGGCTTCGTTCCTGACAAAAGGGATAGCGCAAGTTGAGAAAATTAAAAATGATGATAAGTATATGAGACTTGATTTCTTATGTTATTGTTTTGTTTCTATTGAATTTGACCAAAATTAACCTAGGAAATATCTAGAAGAAACATGAGATTTATACGGTATGGTTATTCTCCCGGTGATGCTATACCTGATGTATAAACTAGTCTTGCTCTTCTTGGACAAGAGATAAGGAAATTCGTCTGTTTAAGAAATGATCTCTACCTTATGCGTTGTCTGTTTATTTCTAAAAGAACCGGAGTTAATTTAACCTTGATTTCATCGATTTGGTTTTAAAGAGTCCGGTATCGAGGGAATGTACTTATATGAGTTGACTCAAAACCATAAACACTTCAAAACCGATATACGAGTTCTATGTTTTGGGAGAGGTTACAGAGCAAAATGTTATAGAGTTGCTATAACACCTCGTAAAATCGGTAAGAATTAAATAAGTAAATTAAATTAAATTAAGTAAGGGTAAAAATGGAAATTTTGCAAAAATTAGAATCTGGCTACGAAAGTTATAATGTTGCGTTCGTGGTAAAATTCTGATTTCTTTCCATATATTATATGAGAAATTGGAGCTCAAACGTTGAAGTATGGGCATTTGAAATTTTAGGTTTAAAATAATTTAATTCGAATTCAAATAAATATTAAATTTAAAATTTGAAAATTAACTGATATTAGAAGTTAGGGTTAAGAAATCGATAACGTTAAAAAGTAATGTTAGAAGTATAACAAAGGGGTACCAAAATAATTACTCTCCCAAAATAAGTAGTGTGGTCAATCGTCGAACCCTACCGGTCGACCGCTAGCAGTCCTGCTGTGCATAGGGCTGACGATCGCTCCTATTGGTGGTGGCTAGGGTTTTCCAATCAACAAACATTCTAGATTTATCCATTTTGATCTATTTTCATCGTACAGTTATGGTACGTTTCAGCCCCTATAAATACGACCCTACCCTCTTCACTTTTATTCACAAAACTATTTGAGAATTTATCGAACCTATGCCATTTTCTCTCTTTAGTTAGACTCAGAAATTCAATTAGGAATTCTGTAACAACCCGCGAATTCTTCACTTGGGAAAAATTTAAAATATTCAAATATAATATTTTTCAACATAAATGATAATGTTTTGAACGATAAATAAAATTGGTAATCTTATTTTGAATAAATATTTAAAAAATATACTTTTGGAGATATATTAATAAAATGACCAAAAACAGTTTTATCAATAAACAACTCTTAGACCATCTGACGTGGTGCGCGGAGCTGGATACATATGCTCATGTATATATGCCAGTGAGAACATGTATAAAATAATTTATTTTATTTCTAAAAATAAAATCTCTTTATGACATCATCAATGATATCGCTATTTGGAATAAATGGTTTTTGAATATAAATTGAGCTTAAATGATTTAATAGTTATTTTAATTATTAAATAAGCCCTTTCTAATTATTATATAATAATAGAAATGTTATTATCAAACTTTGTTTACAAATATATATATTAAATAAGAAGTGAAAATATGATCGGAAACTGAAATTGAAATCCGTAACAATTCAACGTAGAAAAGTGGTGCAACGTTGAGAATCATTTGAGATATACATATGCACATATACGTGTACATATACATGAACACATTCACAGGCACATGAACACATATACACGTACAAATATAATTATATATATACATTACAAAATATCAAGATATTTTTCATATTCTTCACCCATAAGCGAAACAAATGCCAACACCTTGCACACCAAGTACAAGCACATGCCATGCACATGGAAAGGGGCCATGTACGATCGAACATGATGAGGGGGAGGGGGATGTGATGGTGATGAAATGGTGATGCATTTGTGTGAAAATATCAAGATATTTCCATTCTCATTTTTGCCTATAAATAGCACCCACCTCTCTTCATTTCATTCAGACTTTTCTTCATAAATTTCTAAGCTATTTCATCTTCTTCTTCTCTATATTAATGGCTTCCATAGCCTAAGAAAGAAAATAATACAAAATCAAAACAAAGTTATGCCAAAATCAGTCGAAATCTATACCTCTTCAAAACAAAGTTCAAGCTAGCGATCTCTTCATTCTACTCCACCAAGGTCATGTACAACCAAGCCCTCCACCACTATTTTCTAAGTAAGGCCGAGCCTTCCAAGCCTCCAAGATCAAGGTCGATTCCCCGAGGAGCAATTGTGCTAGTAGTCATGAGTTCCAATTCCATGATAGCGAAGCTATTACCATTTTAAAGTGAGCCTGATCGAAAATCAGGTGAGAAACTCTATTTATATATATGGTGTGACATGATTGCTATGGATGTTTACTATGCTTTGAACATCAAGTTTGGTTGTTTTAATATAGTCAAGTCAAGTTAAATACACGTTGATATTATACAAAGAAATCACTTTCTGAATCAAGTTATAAAAGTGATATAGTATCATTAAACCCCTTTGAAATGACCTTAAATGTTGTATAAATGTTTTATAAACACTAAAATCAAATTTGGTGAAGTTTTGACAAGTTATGAAAATTGAGTCAAAAATAGGCGCATCGCGTAACGGCAGTTCGCGATTTCACACCGTTGAAAGTTAAATCTATTTATATGATGGATTCGGAGTCAGAATTCTTTATAATAAGAATTTTCCAAACTCTTATAGTCATAGTTTTAAAACAAAAGAAGAAGATCTAGATTTCATTTAGTAGATTTTGAAATATGAGCAAATCAAGTTTTCAAAATAGTTGTGGTTTGGCAATTTAGAAACCAAAGCGAAAATTTCTTTATAAATGATATTTTTAATTCTTTAAAAATATGGAATAAACTCTATAAATCTTTTAAAATGTTTTAAAAGAGATTTGGGTTACAAAAATGGATTTCTAAATGATAAAAAAGTTGTTTTGATCAAATAAGCTTAAAAGCACTATCAGCAGCACTATTCGCAGCACCTTTTGAAGCACTTAATAACTTTTAAAATATGGTTTTAAACTTAAGTATTCTTTCCCAAATATTTTATAAATATTTTCAAATAAATAATTAAGTATCTTAAAGATGATTTAAAGGTTTTATAATTTATTTAAAAAGTTTATATAAATGATTTAAAAAAGCTGTTATAATCAAGTGATTTAATCTTGGCTCTAAAAGTCGATGAGTAGACTGGATTTTTTCATTCATAAGATCCGAATGTGAGGTGCTTAAACTAAGGAGATGTTCAGGAGCAACTAGTGCCCTGGCTACATGGGTTTTTCCTAGGCCAGGAATAAATAAGGTCGAAATGTCGAAAACGAGGCAAGTATAAAATATTTAATTTTTCCATATTTAATACAACTTGGATCGTATAGAAATAATCTACTTATACTTTGTACTAAATTTCGAGGAGGGATCCCATACTATCCATGTGCATTTAAAAGGTGATTTCACTGCTATTTGATGGATAGTAAATGTTGAGTACGGAAATTGATGTTCAGTTGAATTAGTATAATTCCTCTCAACCCTTTTTAACTCAATAATGTTTTCAAATATGAATTATGAATTTTTTTGATATTTCAAAAGTTAAAGAGAGGATTGATGATTCTGTATATACAAGAAAGAAATGTTTTAAAGATATATCTATTTAGAAGATATTTTTGATAAAGAGAAACGTAATAAATTAAACGATAAGCACCTATTTACTTAAACATCTTTTTATCGACGATTAGTTTGAAGGATCCAGGGGTCGAATCTGATTGATTCTTTTTCGAAAACTACTTCGAACCAATTTACGAGTTTAAATTGAAGACATCGATGAAATTAGGCAAGAACCTTCATAACCGAAGGATATCTAGTTGATAATTTTAGAGTAGCTCCCAAGATAAATAAATAGCAGTGGTCCCGTCGTTCTGGGGTCTTCGTGTGTAAGGATTACTCGCTACTAACCCCAAGGGACATGGTAGGGGAGTGCCTTTGGTTTTTCTTATTCCTGGACAACTTGTATGGATGAACGTCTGATATTGCATTTCTTAGATCATAGTTTGTTGATCTCCACAAACGTCAATCTGTTTGGTTGGGTAGAAGGTAACCCTCTTATACTTAACACCCTTCTCAGAGACGTACAAACTCCAAAGTTGTAATTTTGTGGAAATTAATAGCGTGTTTTTGGAAATATCAATGTGACATTTTAAGTGAATATGTTCTAAGAAATGTAAAAATAACCTCAAGCCTCACACCCGGGGAATTGTGCAACAAGGGTTGCTTTAAGGCTAAGTGGATCGTAACCATTAGGGTATGATATCACCTTTCTAGATTTCTTTATTTCTACCCGCTATAACATTGGTTTCAAATTATGTGGTTTATGCTATGGGATCCCAGATAGGTTGTTAACGGTTGGGGGTGATATCATATTCGGTTCTATCCACCACCAGATGGGTTTGTAGTTAGGCCAGTCCTAATTTGCAATGGTTTTGAAGATGTTGATCCTTCATACATTCCTCTAGAAATGTATTATAAGTGAGGTAGTCCCTTACCTTGCTATTCATTGGAAATCCAAATCTCCAATAAGTGCATTCGGTTTTAGTCGTAAACCTATTATGCTTGAATTTAATAATGTAACAATTTCGGCTAAGATTATGCATATTTACTTGAAAAGTGTTTTCAAAAAATGACATTAAAAATAGTATCACTGAATTTTATATAGAAATGATTTGGTTATCATAAGGTAAAAACCCATTACATGTTTATGTGCGGTTTGGTTGTATGAAATACCATTTTTTTCCCAAATACTCGTATTTTTAGTTTCTCACACCAGTCACATGACTGACCCGGAGTTTATTTTCCTTTTTCCTTAAACCCCAAGTCCCTATTACCTCAGGCATCCAAGTAGTCAGGAAACTTGGAGCATTTGGAATAAGCTTGAAGACTGGGGGGTCCTTTTGTCAACACCGATCTATTTCAAATTTCTATTGTATCATGTAGTATGTATTTAGAATCTACCAGCCTCTGTATGGATAGGTGTTTATAACTATCCTTGGCTGGGTTAGTATTTATCATAACTTTGATGAATCACTTGGAGTGATTATATGTACTATTAATTCGAATGTGAGATTCTATTGTTATTCTATCTTCTATCTTTATTTCTTTTAAAAACCCCTGATTATCTGCCTCTCCGGCACTTAAGTTTTGGGAACGTGAATACCGATAATGTATTAGTGTCAATCTTCGAGGGTCGAAAAGGAAGGCCGTCACATTTTGTATCAGAGCTTCGGTTGAGCAAACATCTAAGCTTTGATGGGGTCGACTAATCAGAGAAAGGGTTAGTAATACCCTAGAATGAGTTTAGTCAATAAGAGAGCGTATCTGTAATTTCATCCAAATAAATCCATCCATGTCATTTTACGCCGAATACCCATTCCCTAAGATAATTTCGTCTATAATTCTAAAGATGTTTCCTTGCTATATTCAAATAGTAGGAGATGTGTAATAGAAGAGGATGAAGGGGAGTTTGCAACACTACGACCATAAATGGTCGATCAAAAGCTATAGTAATTGAGGAAGCGATAATCCCTGTGTAACCTCAAATTAACTTTGCAACTCTTTGCAAGAATTACACTAGCTTGGGAAGGAAACAATTCCAAAGAACCGTGTCTATTGTTGAAGTGCAAGCATGGCTTCGCTTTTGTGAAATAATATTCAAAGGATTGAACATAGAGGATGATCAAAAGAGGTTCTTAGCTTCCGAGCAATTGCAGAAAGTTGCTCTAGCATGATTGGAATCCATCACTTTAAATGATTCTGAAGAAAATTTCTCATAGACGAGATTTAAAGAAATATTTGAAAAGTAGTATATACATATAGCTGGAAAATCCCGTCTTTATAGAAATTTTATAGAATTGAAAAAAGAGTGTATGTCTATGGAGGAATACTCAAATAAGTTTACCAAGTTATCTCATTTTGGGCCAGGACTAATAGACACACCCTTAAAGAAGAATGAGATGTTTATTTTGGGAATGAAAGAGCAATATAAGGACCGAATGACTGCACACGTAAAGGGAACTTTTATGGACCTATTAGATATGCATTTTCGATATGAAGTATTGCATAAAAGGAATCTAGTGGTACCCCAAGGAAATAGAAACAATCAGAACAAGAGAAAGAAGCCGTGGCAAGGAAGGCATGGTGGAGGATCTCAAGAGAACCGTTATAAGAATGTTGTTTGTTATAATTGCCAAAAGAAAGGTCATTTTGCAACAAATAGTTGGGGTCCTAGGGTGTAGAAGTAGTAGCATGGAACCGTCTCTCCAATGGTTCAGAATAGTATTTGATACAATTTCCATCAGCCGGGGCACTGGAAAAACAAGTGTCGGCTAATGAAGAGGGGAGAACAAATCAAGGTTTATGCCATAAATAACGAGCCTTTAACCTTTGAAGATGTGAAGGGCATGGGAGTCCTAGAAGGAAATTTATATATTAATGATAGTTCACATTAATCATAAGATCGACTTAAAAATAAAGGTACGAAAGAAGGCTTATAAAAGTGCAAGGCTCTATTAAAATTAAAGACATGGGTTTTGCCAAGGCTCAAGGGAGAGTGTTTCGAAGGCATTGAAATGGCTTTCGAAGGAGTCACAAGCACCAGGTGTCAATACAGATGATAAACAAGGCAAAAGCTTTTGAAAATAAAGGAAAAAGAAGGCAAGGTTAGCCTTCCGCCACATAAATACCTTTCGACACAGATGGATTCACATATATAAAAAAAGGGAATGAATTCGAAACACCTTTCGAAGGTGTTGAACGAAAGGCTCGCGCATGTGAACCAAATCCTTCAAAATAGATGGTTTCGTCGTTGTCAATCTACTACTTGAAGAATTGGTTCCAATACACTTCTCGAAAGCAAGGACAAGCCTTTCAAAACGGTTGGAACCCTTCGAAAGCATAATGAAAGTCATACATGAAAATATAGCAACATGAAGCGAAGAGCACTCCTACCCCTTTTTCGATGAAGTCGAAAGCAACCCAGTGAAGAGTAAAGCAAAATGCACACTCAAACTTAACAACGTCGAAAGGTTATCAAAGCAGTCCTTTTGATTGGGTTGAAAGGTTTGATACGAAAGGGTGAAAGCAGAAAATGAATGAGGAAGGATAAAATAAACGCCTTTCAACCACATCAAAAGGGGACGCGCAAGATGAAAGAAGACCTTCCGACTATATCGAAAGGATACACATGCAAGATGAAGGAAGACCTTTCGACCTCTTCAAAGGGATGAGCGGGGAAGGTTGGATGAAGGCCTTTCAACTTCATCGAAAGGATGGAGGTGGAAGAGGGCCGATTTGCATCAATAAATACGACCCTAGGGGTCCGATTTTGGGGACTGGATTATGGGGAATCCAAAACTCATTCTTCTATTTCTTAGAAAAATCAAGTCTTTGTAACCCTAAATTGATTTGAAAAAAAAGCTATCTTGCGTGTAAATCAGTTTGTATTAAAGTTAAAAAGGAGGAAGCGCATGGATACAGTAAAGATTTCGATTACAAGGGAGATCATTTCGATCATTAGCTAGTCTAATGATCAATTGCACATAATGCTAGCTTATCTTCTTAATTCTTTTTTGTCTTATGCGATGCTATGGGATCAACTTGGATAATATGTCTATGAAACACATTACCATCATGCTTAATGTTTCATGATGATAAATAAAGATGGTGACGATGTTTCATCTTTAATAATTTCATAGAACTTATGATTATCCAAGATGATTTTCTATTGCATATATTCAATAGAGCTTGTGCATTGTATATTAGACCTACTTGGAAAAAGCAAGACCCCTTTCGACTTGATCGAAAGGGATGTTTCGAATGGGATCTAACTTATAAATGACAAGCAATGCTATATGGATAAACTCCTTCAAAAGGTATACTCACACTACAATACATACAACCCTTTCAAAGGAGTCCATCTTATAAAGCGTAAACAATGATGTCAAAAGCACACACTCCTCTTTAAAGACAAAACTACCCTTTCAACACAGTTGAAAGGAACGAATGTCTGATATAAATTACCCCTTTTGACTTGCTCAGGCATGAGGTTTCAAAGGAGGTTCTTTTCCCTTTTACCTTCCTTTCAATAAGGTTGATTGGAACCATCAATTATCTCTAATGTTTTCATAAATTCATGCCCTAAAAGCAATTTTCCCAAGTCAACTCAATCGAAAGTGGTTTCGAAGGGAGTGATCACTTCTAAAAGTTTTCCTTTTTTCAAACATAAAAAATATTTCTTGTTTACTACATAGTTTTGGAAGCACTGACAAGTTTTCTTATTAACATTTTTTGGCGCTAGAAGGTGGGTTTGAACCTCTGACCTTGTTGTTACCTGATAGACTAATTATGGATTGTCTAACTTGATGTAGGAAAATAAAATCCAAAAGGCTCAGTCGAATGGACGAAGAGGCTGTGCACACCACAACCTTAGAAGAAAATGTAACTCCAACTTTCAACAAAGAGGGAGTTATACAAGGGCAATCATCGACCCCAGCACAACAGGATGACAATGCCACTAAAATAAAGCACTTAGAACATCAATTGCTGGAGATGCAGGAACTTCTCAAGGTAGCATTGTCTCAAAAATCTTCTAAGACAGCAAAGGCAATGAACGGAGATGAGGTGACCTTTTCGAGAAGGAATTTGAAGGCCTATACAAACGAAGACAAAAGAAAAATTGATTTGTCATCTTCAAAAAAGAAAGAGCGTCCTCCAACTAAATTTGATCATCAAGGAAGGGTATAAGAAAAATCACTTGAGCTATTTGGAAGCTCAATATTGAAAGAGTATATTCCAAAATTGAATGATTATCACAACACCGAAGCTTATTTGAAGGACGTAGCAGAAAAAGCAATTAGGACATGCTGGATGCTAAAGGGAAGAGCACCTTGTGTAACGACCCAGAATTTTGGATAATTGAAATTGGGTAAATAACCGAATCTTGAGTTCTAAGCTAGATAAAAATAATTTCAAAGCTTATTTAATTTTTATTTATAAGAATTAAGATAATAAAATTTTTAAATTGGATTTAAAAGTGATTTGCTCGATTTTAAAAATATCTCGTTTGAATTAACATATAAAAATAGCCTTTTGGGGCACAGTCTCGGAATTTGACGAAACCAGTTCCATTGGATCTGTAATAGTGTATTATTATCGTATTTCAAATTTTGTAGCATTTAGAGTTATCATTTGGTCATACAGAATAGAAACGCGTTGAAATTAATATCGAAAATTTAATATAATAATTAGGTTCAAAAAGCTATCTACTCCATACAATCGAATTAGGACTCGAAACCTTTTCCATTGCATTCGAAATAGGGGTATAACATTATGAATGCCTGGCGGCACACCTCGATAGGGGTTCGGAATTTTAAGTTACTTAAATCGAGATATTTTGAAAATTTAATTTATATATATATATATATATATATATATATATATATATATTTCTAGTCAAACCTGTCCTATCTTCTGCAACCTAGGATCATGACTTTTACCTATTCAAACACGCATCGCATGTTCCTTCTCCTTTTTAAACGCACACGCAACAGAACATTGAGGAGAAAACAAAAAAAAATCAAATCTTTGAAAAATTATAACTCATAAAATACTAAATTAAAAAAAATCTGAAACTTGTTTTAAAAATCTAGTTTTAAGCAAAGCTTCGATTTGGTGTAATAATTGGAAGGTGCGGCATTAGTTGGTACCGCATGGTGCTTTCCATAATCTATGGGATAGAGACGTAATCATTGAGTTGTGAATCCATGGTTGATACTGCATGGTGCTTTCCATAATTATTTTAAAACGTTTTCAAATATTTTTGAAGGGAATGGTTTGTGAATATACTTATTTCGATGAGATAAGTATATACTTTTGAATAAAGAGATTTATTTGTTTAAAAATTTAAATTAAATAAGGCTTAGTGATTTCAGTGGAAAATGAAATCTTTGGTTGAATGATTGTTTATTTGATAGTTAAATAACCGACTATCAAATATGGACCAAAAACATAACTTTGGAAATATCTTGGAGAAACACGGGGATTATATGGTACAGTTACCAACGAAGGTGCTAAACTGTATGTATAAACTCGTTTCGTTCTTCTATGACGATGATAAGGAAATCCGTCCACTAACGGTTAGGAAGTGATCTTCGATCTTATTTTCATCTATTTATTTCCTAAAGAACCAGGGTTGAGTTTACCGGAAATGTCGAACGTTGTTTCAAAGAGACCAAGATCAGGTAGTTATCCGAAAACCACTTCGATCCAACGAATACATTTTCGAAGTGAAGACAAGAGCATGGAATCGAAGATGGAGCGTTTAAGTGCAAGGGATAATCGCTACTAATCTTGAGGATGATTCCAAAATGGATGTATTAGGAATAGTGCCTTTAGTTTCGTTCAGACCTAGAATGGACTTGTATGTGAATGCTATCAGTACATTGTCATTGGAGGACAATGAGCAGTCTAAGTGAAAATTCCTTAAAAAGGTAATCGTAGCCTAGAGCCTTATCAACTGGAATGACTGAAAATTAGGGGGAGATGCAGCAAGGCTAAGTGGGTCGTACCTAATTTGGGTATGTTATCACCTTTCTAGATACCCTCGGATATATTATAAATTATGGATATGGTGGTGCATGGAAAAATAGCTCTCGATAAGGTTAGGAACACCCGAGGTGGTAACATATTCGGTACTATCTAGGTTAGGGGTAGAACTGGTCTTGTGTTGTAGGGGATCCCGGCGAGGTCCTCATTACATTTTCTAGACGTGTGCTCTGATAGGTGGTACCCCAGTGCCTAGCCATTGTATGGAATCAATTTTCCAATACGTGCCTTTACGGTTTTGGTTGTACAACCTAGTATGCTGGAATTTAATTAATGTAACAATTTCAGCTTTTTGAATAAGTATTTGTATTTAGACACTATTATAATATCACTGGATTTTCTATAAAAGTGTTTTGGTTATCGTAAGGTAAAAACCCGTCGTGTTTATGTGTGACGTGGTCTTACGAGATACCTTTGTTTTTCAAAGGGTTTTGATAATAGTAATAATTCAAATTGAGTGTGTTTTCTCACACTCGTTTTCCAGACTGACACGGGTGTTAATTTATTATAATGCTCGGATTGGACCGAGTATTACAGATTCAGGTTAGGATGCTATGGAGCTCAGGAGACGAGCTGGATGTCGGAGACATATCCCACGTACTTGATTTTATTATGTTGTGTATTGTAGGCTATGTAGTCAGCACTAGTGAGGAAAAGTTATTAACTGTCCGGTATTCATTTGTAAATTGTTGTACTCTGATGATGTAATGTATAAATAACAGTTGTAGTTCTTTTTGTATAAAGACATGTTATTATCTATTATATATTGTTCCGCTACGATTGTGAGATTCTGTGTTGTTGTTTCTCTTTTCTTCTACCTCTTCCTTTTCTTTTCCCCTAACTATCAGGTTTTCCGGCATTCAATTGTTCGGCATGTAATACAGTGGATGAATTAGTGTCGATTTTGGAGGGTCGAAAATCCTGGACGTAACATCTTGGATGAGAAAGCAAATGATAACGAGCGAGTAACGCCTTTCACGAACGAAATCATGTCAACGATTATTCCTTCCTATGTAAAGATCCCGACTCTGAAGTATCTTGGAACTACAGATCCTGACGATTACTTCATGGCTTTCGATAGCCAAATGGATCTGTATAATACATCTGGAGCTGTACGATGCAGATTGTTTTCGGTAACTCTCCAAGGGGCCGCAGCTAAATGGTATCGACAATACCGTGAAAAGACAATCTACTCATGGAAGCAATTTTCTTATTAGTTCCCTGCCCAATTTTGTATATGCAAGGACCCAACCATCGATTATACAGTTCTGGATAACATTAAAAAGAGATAGGGAGAGTCTTTGAGAGATTACCTTAAAAGGTTCAACATAGAAGCGTTAAAGGTTAAAGATATGAATGACAGTGATAAGCTCATTGCGGTACATTCTGGATTAATTGAGAATACACCATTCTAGAAACAACTCTTTGTCCATGGGTGTAAGGATCTCCAGGACTTCCATTTTCAGGCTGACAAATTCATTCCTATGGACGAGTTATATCACACTAAAAAGAAAGCAATTTCTAAGAAGGAAAGTGGAAGGTTTGGATTGGATCGAGGACATAGAAGAACCAGATAGGAAGAGCCTAATTCTTATGCAATCGCTTTATACAAGCAATTGTCTTACGTTTACGCTGTGACAAAGGAGAAGGTCAACTTCCCAACTTCCTTTAAGGCCAAGAATTATCTAGAATAGAGGAAAGGGGACGACAATTGCGTTTACCACAAAGCAAATGGTCACAAAACTGATGAATGAAGAGTCTTGGCGAGAATCATTCAGAAGTTAATACGTGAGGGTCATTTGAAAGAGTTCATCCAGGACAAACAAAAGGCTCCATGGACTGGGGATGGTCCATAAAAGTTTCCCAGTAATGCTATTAATATTTTGGAGAAAGAAGATCCTTTGCTTGAGTCCGCCGCTGAATAGGATCGATGTAATTTATGGAGAGCCACATCCAACGTGGACTAGCAAAGGGGCAAGGAATAGGTACATCAAAGAGGCTAGAGAATGTGTGTTCTCCGTTCAAGAAGAGCCCCCATTAAAAAATCCGCGACTCAACACCCCAATGCCAAATCTTGTTGTTACTCCCAAAGAGATGAAAAAAGGAGTCCATCACCCACACAATGATCCCCTAATGATCATAGCTAAGATTGGACTATCTATAGTATCTAAAATTCTTGTGGATACTGGTAGCACGATCAATGTCATTTTTAAGTATGCCTTGATCAGATGGGGATCCCTGAAGACAAGCTAGAGCCCAGCATTGAACCAATCTTTGGGTGCAACAACAAAGGATCGACCCCAGTGGGACAAGTAAGATTTCTATTACAGGTGGGGGTACCACCATGTTGCCGAACTTTAGAAACTCCCTTCGTGATCACTAACCAACCATCCTATTACAACGCTTTCTTCGGCAGACCTACACTTGATGAGATAGATGCTTTTGTCTCACCGAAATTTCTGATGGTGAAATTCTTGACCAAGAGAGGCTGGGGTATTAGCTGTGGAGAGCAATTCAGCTCTCGCGAAATGTATTTTGCTACGATTGTTCAACACACACGGGAATCTTTAGCTTACTTTGATTCTTCTAATATTTTTCAGTCTTCGGAAGATTGATTTTTTACATCCAAGATTTGAAGCAAAGATTAGATCTAATAAGATTAACAAACGTATGTATGAAAGGTACATTTACCTTGGAAGCAAGAGGAAGAGGGTCGATGCTAATTCTGTAGAAGAAGACAAAATCATCATAGAATTTGATTGCTCTGGGGAAGCAGAAAGAATAAAACCCATAGAAGAACTTGAGGAGACATGCATAGACCCAGATGATTCCATGAAAGTAGTCAAAGTGGGAAAGGAATTGGATAGCAACTTGAAGAATGACTTGATTTAGTTTCTTAAAACCAATAAAGATGTATTTGCTTGGTCTCATTCGGATATGGTGGGGATTGATCCATCGGTTATGTGTCGTGCACTAAACATCAATTTAGAAGCAACCTTCGTTAGATAGAAAATGAGACAGCTGGATAAAGTACGGTCTGATGCCTTAAAAGAGGAAGTTAAAAGGCTCCTTGAAAATGAATTTATTTGGGAAATCTTCTACCCAAAATGGCTAGAAAACATAGTATTAGTAAAAGAGTCGAACGGTAAGTGGAGAACTTGCGTCGATAATACTGACTTGTATAAGGCTTGTCCGAAAGGCTGTTTGCCATTCCCTCGGATTGATCAGTTGGTTGATGCAACTAGTGGTCATAGGTTGTTATCTCTCATGGATGCATACTCAGGATATAATCAGATACCCATGTTCAAGCTAGATGAGGAACATACAAGTTTCATTACTAATTGGGGAATCTACTACTACAAAGCGATGCCTTTCGGATTAAAAAATGCAGGGGCTACATATCAATGGTAAGTCAACAGGATGTTTAAAGAATAGATTTGTCAAAATATGGAGGTTTATGTTGACGACATGCTAGTGAAGTCTTATTAGGCTAAAAGTCACCTTGAAGATCTAGAAGAAATGTTCGAAATATTATGGAAATATTAGATGAAACTGAATCCCCAGAAATGCTCTTTCGAAGTCCATTTAGGGATGTTTTTGGGCTATCTTGTGAGTGCTTAAAGGATTGAAGCTAGCCAAGACCAGATTCAAGCTATCAAGGATATGGCTAAGCCCAAAACTAGCAAAGAGGTAATGATTTAATTGGAAGGATAACCGCTCTAAGTAGATTCATTTCCAAGGCGAATGATAAATGTATCCCCTTTTTCGACGTAATCAAGAAGAAGAGAAACTTTGAATAGGGAGAAGATTGTAAGAAAGCTTTTCAAGAGTTAAAAAACCATTTGGAAAAACCACCAATAATATATAGTCCCAAGAATGGTGAAATCTTGTACCTATACATGGCGGTCTTAGAACATGCGGTGAGTTCGGTTTTGATCAGAGAAGGAAATGGGACTCAACTTCCTGTTTATTACGTAAGCAGGCGGTTAAAGGATGCATAGGTTCGGTACCCAGTAATAGAAAAAATAGCTTATTGTTTGATACTCATAGCGCAAAACTTAGAGCATACTTTCAAGCACATCCAATCGGGGTATTGACTAATTTTCCTCTCAAACAAGTTTTCAATAAGCCGAAAACTTCGGGTAGGTTGTTAAAATAGGGAATTGAACTTAGTTAGTATGATATTGAGTTTCAGCCACGAGCAGCTATCAAAGGGCAAGCATTGATGAATATTATTAATGAGTGTACCAACTTCATTAAAGAACAATCAGAAAAGGAAAGGAATCAAAAACCTATACGACAGTTATTCTTCGATGGTGCATCAAATGAACAAGTTGCTGGTGTGGGGTATGTCATAATAACACCAGACGAACACCGCTTACACTATGCCTTGAAGTTAGGATTTCTCGCAACAAACAATGCAACTGAGTATAAATCAATGGTGGTAGGGTTAACTTTGGGATTAGAGCTCAAATTCCCATGGATTCAATTCTTTAGTGATTCACAACTAATGGTAAATCAAGTGAAGCAAGTATATTAAACTAAAGATGCCAAGCTATCTCTATATGTAAAGAAGATATTGAAGATGCTCGCTTTATTTGATGATTTTTCTATACATCAAGTTCCGCGAGGAGAAAACTCACAGGTAGATTCGTTAGCAAAGTTGGCTAGTTCAAGGGGGGCCCCAGAAACTCGGATTATGCCAGTAGAATATCAAGCAAATCCGAGTATTGAAGAGGCAACATCCGAACAAGAAAAGGAACTGTTAGTCATAATAAGATCCCAAGCCATTTCAGGAGAAAGGGAAGAAAAAGAAATTAATAGGGAAATCTCAAATGAGAGGATCAACCAGCAAGGACAGATGACTATTATAATAACACTTGGATGTCGCCTATTGTCGAAGATCTTTTTAAAGGAATGTTGCCATCTGACAAGGGGAAGCTAGGAAAATCAAGCGATAAACTCCAACTTTCACAATAGTGGATGGAATCCTTTACAAGAAAGGATAGGCACTACTTACTTAAGATGTGTAAGCCTGGAAGATGGGATGAAATTCTTGGTGAAAGTGCATGAAGGATTTTGCGGAGACCACTCTAACGGGACAAAGTTGGCAAAAAAGATAATGAGACAGGGTTTTTATTGGCCTCGTATGGTAAGTCAAGCCATTGAATACGTAAGGGGATGCGAGAAATGCTAGAAATAATCGAAGATTCCCCGATTGTCACCAAGTCAATTAACCCCAATTTCAATTCCATGGCTCTTTAATATATAGGGAATTGACTTAATCGACCCATTGCCAATTTCTAAAGTGGGAGAAAAGTATGTTGTAGTCGCCATACACTACTTTACTAAGTGGGTCGAAGCAGAACCACTTCCCAAGATCACTTCTAGGAAAGTGCCCAAATTTGTTATAAAAAACATTATAACCAGATTTGGAATTCTCCGTAAGATTATCTCAGACAACAGAATGCAGTTTGAAAGTGAAGAATTTTCTCGGTTTTGTCATAAGAATGGGATTGTTAAAAGCTTTTTCTCCATGGCACATCTAAAGGCAAATGGGGCCGTTGAAGATGCAAATAAGACTAGAAAGACTATTTTGGAAAAGCGATTGAACAAAGCTAAAGGGAATTGGTTAGAAGAGTAGCCACTTGTACTATGGGCTTATCGAACATCTACCAGAACAACGATGGGACATACTCCCTATTCATTAACATATGGGTGTGAGGTGATGTTACCAGTTGAAATTGAAATACCCTCACATCGAAGGATCGCATATGCATTTGATTTAAACCAGGAGCTAAAGAGTGAATCGCTGGTGTTAACACATGAGTTGAGAGATGAAAAAGCAATAAAAACAACAGAATATCAGAGAAGAATTTTGAAATATTACAACTCAAAAGTAAAACAAAATCATTTCAAGAAGGAGACCTAGTACTCTGAAGGGTAATGGCAAACACGAGAAATCCTTCGGATGGACCGTTAGGACAAAACTGGGAAGGTCCTCTAATCTTATGCAAAGTAATTCCCCCAGTAGCTTACAAGTTATGCCGACCAGACATCAATATGATTCCAAGAACATGGAACGCAGAACATTTGAGACCGTATTTTCCTACAGTGAATGAATAAAGCATCTCTTTCTTCAAAAGAAAAATCTACATGGTTGGGAGTAGAATTCTCCTTGCATTTGGACACTACCTTTAACGGTCAAAGGCTTTACCCACGCCGAGTTGGCCAGGGCAAAGCGCCTTCTAGAGAGAGGTTAGAGTAAGCCTTTATCTGCACCACACTTTGGCCAGGTTAAAGCATCGACAAGCTCTTGGCCTCGCCATGCTATGGCAAGGTCAAGGCACCTCCTGGAGGGAGGTTAGAGTAAGCCTTTATCCGGGCTATGCTATGGCCATGTTAAAGCATCGACAAGCCCTTGGCCGTGCCATGCTATGGCCAGTCAAGGCGCCTCATGGACAGAGGTTAGAGTAAGTCTTTATCCATGTATGTTATGGCCAAGTTAAAGAATCGACAGGCCCTTGGCTGTGCCACACTATAGCCTGGTCAAAGAGCCTCCTGGAGGGAGGTTAGAGTAAGCCTTTATCCGTGCCACGCTATGGCCAGGTTAAAGCATAGACAATCTCTTGGCTGCGCCACACTATGGCCAGGTCAAGGCGCCTCCTAGAGGGAGGTTGGTTAAGTCCTTGGGTTCTGCTTGAGAATAAGCTAACCAAGTGCACCAGACAATAATGGACTAAGACGTCCAAGCCAAAGAAGCAACGTATCAAACAATGGAATAGGACGTCTAAGCCCAAGAAGCGGCATATCAAACAATGGACTAAGACGTCCAAGACCAAGAAACGACATATCAAACAACGGACTAAGACATCCAAGCCCAAGAAGTGGCATATCAAACAATAGACTAAGACCTCCAAGCCCAAGAAGCGGCATATTAAACGATGGACTAAGACGTCCAAGCCCGAGAAGCGGCACATCAAATGACAAACTAAGATGTCCAAGCCCGAGAAGCGGCATATCAAATGACGGACTAAGGCGTCCGAGCTCGAGAAGCAGATGATCAAATAGCAACTACATACAAGGCTTAAAGGGTTAATACATGTCGAAAGAAGATAAGACCCAAGGAACAAAACAGAAGGCTTAAATAAGAATTTGCAGCCTCCAACTAATCATCGAAGAAGAATTTCCAAACTTCACTTATTAATACCCGAATCTGGGTTTCGGTCATTCATTATTGAGATTCAAGATTTCACTTATTAATACCCAAATCAAGGTTTCAGATTTCTACCAATAATATATAGTCTTTATCATACCCGAATCTGGGTTTCGAGACTGTTATTAATTACCGGTCTTCACTTATTAATTCCCTAATCTGTGCTTAAGATTTCTATTATGAAGATAATTATTATGGATTTCTAATCATCCACCACTAATACCCGAATCTGGGTTTGAGAATTTTATTATGAAGACCACTCCTGATTATCAGTTATTAAAACCTAAATCCGGGTTCCGAACATCTTACTATTAACTTCTGAACTTCACTTATTGATGCCCGAATCTGGGTTTTAGACTTCTGAACTTTCTAATACCTGAAGTTGAGTTTCAGGTCTTTCACCATCAATCTTGGATTTCATCTATTAATTCTCGAATTTGGGTTTCAATGCGGTTGATATTGAGATCACAATGGACGTCTTAGTCTTCAGTCAATACTTTGAGTTTGTCTTCTTAATACCCAAATCACTATTATTGATTTGTTACTCTAAACAACATTTACCGACATCTGGATCTTGGCCCATGGATCACTCTTATCTCCAAGAGGAGTTTCTAAATACGTATTACTTATCCCCCAAAGAAGGATTTACGGATTACAATAACTAATTCCCAGATGGTAGCTCATGACCTTCTATTTCGAAACGTTTGTGTCTCCAATAGAAAATTCTTGGACTTCAATTATTATACGCCTGGGTTACTACTAATTTCATGGTGTTCAGCTATGGATTCCATTTTTAACTACAAAAGTTGAATGGTGGGACTTATAATATTGTCAGACCAAAGTCCTTAGTTCTCAATCATTTACAATTGTGGATTTTATATCCTTTATTAACTCTTTATGACCATTTAATCTTTTGGGTTAGAAGCACTGCTATATTGATTTTATATTCAAATCATGAAGCATATATTTAGATTAGTAATGAGCTAACGATAAAAAATGTTACTTGCTTTGAATTTCGTAGGAAAATAAGTTTATTAAGAATGATGTAATTGTGAAATTTTTGTCCTAAAGAACAAAAGCTTCTTTCATATTGGGAGGGGGGAGGAGGAGGGGCAAAATGTTAACCGTAAGATCCACTTAAAAATAAAAGTATGAAAGAAGGCTTATAAAAGTGAGAGGCTATAATAAAATTGAAGACATGGGTTTCGCCAAGGCTTAAGGGAGAGTGTTACGAAGGCATTGAAATGGCATTCGAAGGAGTCGCAAGCACCAGGTGTAATTATAAATGATAAATAATGAAAAAGCTTTTGAAAGAGGGGAAAAATAAGGCAAGGTTACCCTTCCGCCTCATAAATACCTTTCGACACAGATGGATTCACGTATATAAACAAGGGAGTGGGGTCGAAACATGATTCGAAGGTGCCGAACGAAAGGCTCGCGCACATGAACCAAATCCTTCAAAATAGAAGGTTTCGTTGTTGTCAATCTACTACTTGAAGAATTGATTCCAATACACTTTTCGAAAGCAAAGACGAGCCATTCGAAACGGTTGGAATTCTTCGAAAGCATAATGAAATTCATACATGAAAATATAGCAACATGAAGCAAAAAGCACTCCTTCCCCTCTTTTGATGAATTCAAAAGCAACCCAGTAAAGAGTAAGGCAAAAGGGACACTCAAATTTAACAACGTCGAAAGGTTATCAAAGCATTCCTTTTGACTAGGTCGAAAGGTTCAATACAAAAGGGTGAAAGTGGAAGAATGAATGAGGAAGGATAAAATAAAAGCCTTTCGACCACACTGGAAAGGGACGCGCAAGATGAAGGAAGACCTTTCGACTATGTCAAAAGGACACACGCATAAGATGAAGGAAGATCTTTCGACCTCTTCAAAGGGATGAGCATGGAAGGTTGGATGAAGGCCTTTCGACCTTGTCGAAAGGATGGAGGTAGAAGGGGGCCGATCTACATCTATATATAGACCCTAGAGGTCCGATCTTTAGGACCGATTTTGGAGAATCCAAAACTCATTCTTCTATTTCTTAGAAAAATCAAGTCTTTATAACCCTAAATTGATTTGGAAAAAAGCTCTCTTGTGTGCAACTCAGTTTGTATTAACTAGTCTAATGATCAATTGCACATGATGCTAGCTTATCTTCTTAATTCCTTTATGTCTTATGTAATGCCATGGGATCAACATGGATAATGTTACTCCAAAAATCCACCTTTCAACTTAGTCGAGACCTCTTTAAGCAGAGAACAAGGAAGAAGAACACCAGCTAGACCTTTCGAAGGAGTCGAAGGGATGCTACCGTCAAAGTCTAGAAGCTTCAAAACCTTTTGAAGGCGTCAGAAGGTCTCTACAACAAAGGTCATGTGAGTTCATACCTTTCGAAGGAGACAAAGGAGTCGAAAGCACCCTTCCGCCTTCAATAGCCACCTTTCGACTGGGTTATTTCATATGCATGATGACCTTCTGATTGAGTCAAAGCAGCACCTTTTGAAGACAATGAGAACGGCTATCTGCATAGTCGCCAAACCTTTCGACACCAAAGGTTTCGCCTTTGTTTAAACTATGCGAAAGCAAGCATTGTCCAGGACAACCCCTTCGAAAGCTAAGTTAGGTATTTCGAACCGGTTGAAACTAATGTGATCCAAGAGGGTTCCGTATCAGATCAGAAACAAGTGCTCAGGCGTAACCAACATCATCGAAACCATTGAACAATATCTATCGATAGAGTTGGAAGCACTTACAAGGCAATACAAAGAAGAGAAACACAACCCTTCCTTTCAACAAAGACGAAGAATGCTTGAGTCATTCGATAGCCACCTTTCGACCAAGTCAGAAGCATCAAGGTTGAAAGGTGCTGACCTACATCTATAAATAAGACCCAAGGGGTCACATTTTGGAGGATCCCATCTCTCCCATTCCAAACTTGTATTTCTTTAATCAAAAGTGTTGTAACCCTAATTACAAGATTAATTTAGGGATTTGAAGCAATAATGTCATCTTTTGCTTATGAAAGGGAAGTTTCAAGTATTTTAGATTACTTATCATTTTATCAAAGTTAATGTCAGTTTCACTCTTGTGTTTCAGGTTTCGCCTTCATCGAATGGCTATTGTTGACACAGTCGAAACCTAACAAGATTTAAACAACTTCAAGTAACCTTCCTCTGAGTTTTAGCTTTTGACAAGGTCGAAACTAAGTCACAACTTACTTAAACCTTCTACTAGTACAAGGAGCTCGAGGATCCGACTTTCAACAAGGTTGAAACCCTTCACCAAAACATTGTAGTTTTAGATCACTAGTTCAAACCCAAGAAGGTTAAGCTCACTGCTTTCGACAAGGTCCAAACCCCTATTTCTGGTCCTAAACCTAAAGTCCAAGTCATTCAACTGCTTAAAGCCTCCGACCAGGTCGAAACCAACTGAGGCGGACCTAAATCAGGATATTCCAACTGAATCAAGAAGGAAATCTTTCGAAAGAGAATCCACACTGACTCAATATGGTCGAAAGGTCATTAAGCATAGAAACCAATCCTTTCGATCGAGTCGAAGGTTCAATTTGGAAAACTTTTGCGTACTAAACCCTTTTCGAAAGGAAATTCAAGAAGGATACATTCCTTCCTTCCCACCCTATTTGCCTAAAGAATAATCTTCATTCCTTAGCACTACCTTGGGGTGTTGACAAGAAATCTTGTTAACATTTTAGCACTAGAAGGAGGGCTCGAACCTCCGACTTGGTTAAACCGCCAACACTACTATTATTTAACCCCACTTAACCTAATCTCAAGTTCATCTACTTTGATTTGATCATGGCTACCAGAATCATAAGATTGTAACAAGGATCTTCTGAACCGTATTTAACAGGATTCTCCCTATTAACCATCAAGGATTCTGATCAGAATGAAGAGCAAAGGCTCAGATTAGAAGCTTTAAGAATTATAAAACAGAAAAAAGCAGAATCATACGATCTTGAGAAATGGAGCTTAAATCCCTTTCATGTTGGACCCACCCCCATTTTTGCATTGGGAAAGAGAATAAATTGAAGTGATAGCGTGTTCAGTCAAATGAGAAGAACAATCCAATACTATTCGAAAGGCACAGTCTTTGAAGAAGAAATAATGGCTTATTACAATGCCTTTGCAAATAAGTGGCAACGACCAATTATAAAGAGAACACTTCCTACACAAGAAGTACAAAGGGTGCCAAAAAGAAAAGCAATTAAAGAGCATGAAAATATAAGGCCAAGAAATAAAAAGTCAAAAAGCCATCCACAAGAATCAAGTTTCAAGTCTAGACTTCCAAAGGAGTGCAACTTAACAACATCGATTGAGAACTACTTGCTTACAATTGATGAGCTCAACTATTGGCCATCATAAAAGAAAAATCCAAAACATGAAAGGAATCTGGGAGGATCCTATTGTTATTACCATATGATGAATGGCCATGAAACAAATCTTTTTAGAGCCCTAAAGGGGATGATCATAAATTTTTTCCGATAAGGAAAGATTCACGAATTTGTAAAAAGAATTTGAAACAAAGTCAATAAAGAGCTACTTTTCATAAAAAGAAAATCTACATGGTTGGGAGTGAAATGCTCCTTATATTTGGATACCACCTAAGATGGTAGTTTACCTAAGATGGTAGAAAAGCCTTTATCCATGCCGAGTTAGCCAGGGCATACCACCTCCTGGAAGGAGGGCGGGTAAGCCTTTAGCCGCACCATAAGATGACCAGGTTAAAGTATCAGACAAGCCCTTGGCCGCGCCTCTGGTTAGGTCAAGGCACCTCCTGGAGGGAGGATGGACTAAGCCTTTAGCCATGCCATATGATGGCCAGGTTAAAGCACCGAACAAGCCTTTATATGCGCCACGCTATGGCCAGGGTAAGGCACCTCCTAGAGGGATGATGGAGTAAGCCTTTATCCATGTCATAAGATGGCCATGGTAAAGCACCGAACAAACCCATGTCCGCGCGGCAAAGGGGCTAGGGTAGGGCTCCTCTTGGACGGAGGTCGGGTAAATCCTTGGTTCCAGCCTCTAAGATGAGCTAACCAAGAGCACCGGACAACAATGGACTAAGACATCCAGGCACAAGAAGAGGCCATCAAACAATGGACTAAGATGTCCAAGCCTAAGAAAAGGCTCATTCTATAATGGACCGAGACGTCCAAGCCCAACATGAGGCACATTCAGCAATGGACTAAGATGTTTAAGCCCAAAAAGAGGCTCATCAAATAATGAACTAAGGTGTTCAAGCTTGAGAAAAAGGCATTTCTAGTTGTGGACTAAGATGTCCAAGCTCAAGAGGCCACTAATCAAATTACTTCTATACAAGACATGAAGGGTTCATACATCAAAAGAGTAGAATAGAGCTCCACTTATTAATACCCAAATCTAGGTTCGGGTCTTTCGTTCCGAAATTTCATCTATTAATACCCAAATCTAGGTTTCAGGTCTCTCATATCTAAATTTCGTCAGTTAATACCCGAATCTGGGTTTCAGGATAATCATTTTAGAACTTTATTATTTAATACATGAATCTGGGTTTCAGGTCTCCATCAATCACTAAAACATCTTTATTTGGGTTGCGAGGCTACTACTTACAAATGTCCTAATCTGGGCCTACAATTTCTATTATGAATCTCTATAGCGGATTTCTATTACAAATGCCTGAATCTGGGTCAAAGAATACTCTCAAATAGAACATCGCAATGTGTTTTCGCTAATGCCCAAATCCAGGCCTCGGTTTTCTATGCTTTCAAATCTCATTTATACTCAAGAATGGGTCAATGGATTTCTACTACTGGAATTCAGATGATGATTTCTGGATTTAGCTCTTTATTATATATCTCCCGAAGATTATATTCCAAAATTTACTCCCTTGTGATAAGGTGGGGTTTCCTACCAGCAAATTTCAAATACTGCAGTCAAATGGTCGAAGTAAAATTCTTGATTATGTCTCATCATGGTTAAAAGATAGGATTTAGATGTTTATTACAAATTACTTTTCAAACATTTAACAAGATGATTTGTTAATGTAAACAAATGATATACATATACTGGTATGATAGTTTCAAGCTAATAATTAGAGATATTGTTTTCTTCATACTTTATAGGGAAATCATCACAGCAAAGAGAAATGAAAAATTCAGCAAATACAGAAGTAATGAATGAGCTATCAAAAAGCATTTCAGAAGTGAAATTACAGAAAGGATGTAACAACCCAAAATTTGAGCTATAGTAATTAATTAACGAATTAATTAAATAATAAAATAACTTTGTGAAATTATCAGAATTGAGCCACAGGAGTTGCACCATTGTGTCCGTGGTAATTTTTTGGTCAACTTCCATATATAGATTGTCAAAATCCGAGTTAATATGAAGAAGATACGCTAGAAATAAAAAATCAGAAATAGAAAGAAAAAAAAATTATATAGGGTTAGTTCGACCCTAGGGTCGACCTTCCCCATAGCTGGGTCGACCTATAGGTCGACCCACACCATATAAAGGTTGACCCACCTGTATAATTGGATGAACTTTCGTCCAGATGAAGGGATGATGTGTTTTTCTACTTTAATTTGATCCTGTGCGTTCGTGCTTCCATCCGACGGTTCCCAGCGAGCCTATGACGTGCTTGCACCAGATTTAATCTTCAAATCCAACGGCCTGAGATCCCCAAGTGACACTATAAATAAGACCCTAGACCTAGCTATTTTTCTCATTCAGATTTTCTCCATCTAGGTTCATTGCCTTAGGCCGGGCCCTAAATGGAATATTTTTCCAAGGAGAAGATCTTTTTAATTAAAATATTTTATACCCTAGAAGTGGATCTAGAAAGGCTAAGGAAAAGGGCTAAGGACCAAAGATGAGTGTTTAGTAATTATTTTAGATTTTTGAGTAATTTGAAATAATAGAGTTTCCAATAGTTGTAGTTTTTCTACAATTTTAGGATAACCTTTATGCAAGTTTATTTGTAGTTTATTTGTAAGTAAATTTTAGACTTTCTTTCCTGTCTATTTTCTTTTAGCTATTTTATTTCAGTTATTTGCAATTATTTACTGTTATTTATAGTTTTGCCCAATTATTTACAGTCATTTATTTTTATTTACATGTATTCCTTTTTAGTTGAAATTTATCCTGTAAATGTAAGTTTCTTTTTATTCCTTTTTACGCAAATAAATAAATAGATGAGAATAATTTGCTAATATGGACTAAAATATAAGAACACTAAATTTACAGAAAATTAGATGTAAAGTAAGAAGAACTCTACTTAATTGGACATAGACTCAAATAGGCAAATTTAAGACATTTGCAAGCATAGTTATAACATGTAATTATAACTAAAATGAGAAAATAGAAGAAATAGTAGAAGAAGCTTATTTTTAAACTTAGACCTTGGGTTAAGTTAATAAGCAAAATTATAACACACACGTTATAATTAGAGATAACAGAAAAGGCTTATTTTAGAACTTATAATTAAGTTAATAAGCAAGTATAGCAGAGATAACAGAAGAGGTTTATTTTAAGACTTAAAGTATGTTAATAATCGTACAGAGTAGAAATAACAGAAGAGGCTTATTTTAAAGAATTACAATAAGTTAATAAGCAAAAATAGAAGTAGGACCCATACCGGCAGCATTCCCCTTCAGTCAGGAACTGATGGTCTCACAATAGATTAGGTGAGGCTGGGACATGCTTATGCTGAAGTAATGGTAAATAAGAGGTCAATAGATAGAAGCTCAAATCAGGGGATTTGGGCAAGGGGCGCAACTAGATTTTGTTTGTTAGGACCCGTACCGGCCGCATTCCCTTTTTTCAGACTAGGACTGATAGTCTCACAAACACTTAAGTGAGGCTGGGCAAGACCCTGTCAGACTAGGACTGATGGTCTCACAACAGATCAAGTGAGGCTGGGCACGCTTATGCTGAAGTAATGGTAAATAAGACGTCAAAAGAGGGAGCAACAGATAGTGCGAGCAGACGGTGGCCGAGCGTGCGGCTTCGGAGTTTGGATATAAGTCGCTATTGAGTTCCAAAGCACTAAATAGGTGTCTTTTTGCTGTGGAACCCATAGGATGGGACTAGCTCACAGTGGCACAACAGAGATAGAAGGCCGATCGAAGGGTAGAATTAGGATTTCAGCCTAATTAAACTAGGATTGGCATTTCAGTCCAATCAAAGTAGTTTTAGAAAAGTGCAAACAATCCAATCAAAACTATCTAAGCAAAGTGAACAGTTAAACAGTATTTTATTCTAGCTTTATCTTTTCCTTTATTTCCTTTCACTACGCCATAGATGACCTTCTGCAACATTTTTGCAAGGTGTTGCTAGCTAAAATGTTGCGACAGCTATAAAATTTTGGTTCTACTACAACGTTGTATTTTTGGTGTTAACTTAGCCATAAAAATGTGTTGCTCTAGCTAAACAAGTGTAACACGATGCAACATTTTTATATAGTGTTGCCATAGATATATTCTAATTAAAAAAAAAAATTACACCTTAGCGATCCACACCACCATTTAAAACAAAATCTCAACCGTCGATTCACACCATCGATCCACACCTTACCAATTTCCATTTCCCGCTTTACTTTTCTTTCTCGTTCCTCTCTGTGTGAAAATTAGGGCACGCGATTTTTCTTTCTCGTTCCTCTCTGTGAAAACTAGGGCACGCGATTCCAGTTGCTTTGATGCTCTGATTGATCGAATCTAGTGTGAGAAACGTTCCTGGTAGCTTGCTCCTTCATTCTCCTTGATTGATTGCTCGAATTGCTTTGACTTCGTCATCGGGTGCAATGTGATATTATTTGGTATGTTTTCTGCCTTCTGGTTTACTTGATTATTGTCGATTTTGGTTACACTCGCACGCTTTTGCCGATGATGAATTGGGATTTATTTATAGGCTTTATTTCCTATAATCTCGAGTTTAATCTTTCTGTTGGACTTTGAGAAATCTGGTATGTTGGATTGCGATGATGTATTGGTATGTTGGATTTTGGTTCACTGGCTTGATTTTGCTTTGCCGATGATGAATTGCGATGTGATATTATTTTGTATGTTGGATTTTGGTTCACTGGCTTGTTTTTTATTTCTGATCTGAGCTTGTTAGCTCCTTTCTGCTGCATTTGTTAAACCAGAACTTGAACCTTTGTTAAACTTGTTCACATACCTTTATACCTTGCTGCATTTGTTAATCCAGAACTTGAAGTATTTGTATTCTGCTGTCCTCTTGAAAAATGCTTCACTTGAAAACTTCTTTAATTTTGAAAATCAGAACTTTAAAAGTGATCTTTGGTTTTCTAAAACTGTTGACTAATCTGAACATTGAGTTTTGATTTCCACGATATATACAAACATATGTGTGTTGAGCTTTGTTGGTTTTGCTTGGTCTGGACTGAACTGGTACCATGCTAACCTTGTTCTTTAACATGAACTGATGCTCCAAGTCCTCTATATATCATATTACTGCCTATGTTTCTCTTGTACATACCTGATGCATTCACTGTTTTTGCTTGATGAGCTACCTATGTGTACTGCTGTGTTTCTTGCACTGGCTTGTCTACATTTTGCTGAACCTGGTTCTTGTTTGTTTTGTTGGTTGCTTGGCCCTGAATTGAATCTAGTCGATGGCTCGGGTTTGACCTTGTGCCATGTCCATTTTTTTTGGCTTGTCTACATATCTGGCTGCACTTGAGTATGAACTTGCACTTGAGTAGTTGCACTTGAGTAGTTTCTTGTACCAAGCCTTATGATGCATGTATGTTCATCCATGTACATGCATTTCTTGGTCATGTTATGTTGCTTGCTGTGTTGAGTACTACTTTGTGCACTTGGCTTCTCCTTTGTGCAATTTTGCCTAAACTGTTGCTTGTTGTCTTCTATACTGTCTTGTATCCATGTGTTGCATTCATGTTTGGCTTATGCACTTGTGAACAGCTGACTTGTGCATTCACAGGTTGTCCGTGCAAATATTTGGTCCCTGTCATAAAAAAATATGAAAAGAAACAACCAAAATACCTGAGGCAAAATATAACAAAAATATTTTCATTTTCTGTTCGAGTTAAATATTATTTTCCAGATTACTACTTTTGAATTATATGTGACAAGTATTGAAGACTGGACAGTTGGATACAAGCTTGAAGACAGAGTCAAATCAAATGTGCATGAGTGCATGAGCTTGAAGACAGGTTTCAAAGAAGGCTCGATCTTCCGAAATCGGATGGATCGGGCGGTGCCCCGGACCCCCGCCGGGACTGCGGGGCCCCGGACCCCCGCCGGCGCTGCGCCCGGACCCGCTACTCAGCTCGCCTTCGGCTCGGCACTCGGCTCGTTATATATTTGTCAGTGTCAGTGTTTGTATAAATTGAAACTGCATATGTAATGAGTGAACTAAGTGATGTAGTGAGGAATAACTGTATATGTGAATATTAGTGTTATATATCATTGAATTGTAAAATAGTGGAGTCAGGAATTTGTACTATTTCAAATATTGAAATAAAATATTTATTTTAATAAATTACCGTTTGAATATCAAATTCTATGCAATAGCATTTTATTAAATAAATATTTATTTACATTAAAAATCAAATATGCTCTATATTGTGGGCTCCACAAATTCAGAAAGTTAATATCTATAGCAACATTTTGGAATGTTGCTACAGACACCTATGGATGTTGCTATAGACCCAAATAGAGTTCTATTGCAACAATATTACTTATGTTGCCTTAGATAGTCAAAATGTTGCCTTTGAGGTCTAAGGCAACGACAAAAATGCATCACCCTAAAAGTGTTGCTATAGACCTATGGCAACATTTTTTGGGCCTGACCCAACATTTTTTTTTGTGTTGCAGAAGGCCATTTATGGCATAGTGCTTTATACTAGAACTGTTGCAAAGTCTATTATCCTTATCTTGCTTAAAAATACTAGGAATTACTTTCATTCACCAGACTTTTAGTTTGAGTCACTTCTCTATTTTCCCCCTTTCCCCCCATAGGCCAGCAGAGGCAAGGGCAGTAAATTTTTAGCTTTCTTGGAGAGATATTCTTGGAGATTCTTCATGTATTCTTCTTCTTCTTCTTTCCAGTTTTATTTTCATTTGACTTGGGATGTACTGGTACTTGATGAGAGGGATGATTTTATGATTTTATGTACTATGATGTTGTGATTGAGATGGTATTTTTCATAAGACATGTGTATTTGGTATTTTGGGATATATTTGGTTTTATGACGTATTTATGAAGTTTAATTTTTAATGAGTTGCTATTTAAATGTTTCCGCTTTTTTATTTATTTGTCTTGTGAATCTTAGTCTCTGTAAAAGTTATTAGCTATACCTATAATGTACCATATCCTTTAATGTGCCCTTTTTGGGTATACTAAGGGGTGTGGGGTGTTTCACTTGGTATCGGAGCCTAAGGTTACATGATTCCTAAAAAAATTTGTTTTAAAAGTAAAGTATTTTTCAAAGTAACATGTTTTGAAAGTGTTTTTCAGAAAGAAACTCTTAGAAATAGTTTTCAAGTATAAAAGAGTTTTTATAAAAATCCCCTTAAATCCAGTTCAATCTTCTTTCGAGCCTAAATTCTCTTTTCTTTGCATAGAATGGCGGATGCAACTAATCTTCTAGAGAGTATCCCGGTCCCAGGCTAGTTTCGTAGATACCTTCAAGCTCGACCCCAGAGGTGCAAGGGCAAGCGCCCAATCCAACACCAACGGGTGGAAATCCCATCAATCCACCTACATCAGCCAATTTCTCTAAGCTATGCAAGGACTTCGCTAATCTAGGAGGCAAGACATTTTCTGGTGCAGAGGATTTCGTGGAGGCACGAGCTTGGTTGAGGAATACAGAGAGGATATTTGGGCTATTGGGATTGGAAGATCTGCAGAGAGTTCACCTTGCATCTTGGTAGTTGGAAGGAGAGGCTTCTTATTGGTGGGAGGTTGTTGAGTTGGAAGGAAGAGACGTTGGTTGGTTTGGATTTCAGGAGAGGTTTGAGAGGAAGTTTTTGTCACAAGGAGAAGAGAGGATGCAGTTGGAAAGGTTTATTAGTTTGAAGCAAGGAAGTCTTTCTATAAAGGAGTATATCAACCAATTTAATGAGTTGTCATGGTTTGGGATGGAGCTAGTGAATACATCGCACAAAAAGGCCATGAAGTTTGCTAAGGGATTTAATCAGCCCCTCCCAGGGTTGTTATTGACTCACGTACTAATAGGAGCTACTTATGAGTCACTGGTGGAGATGGCCCTCATGTCTGATGCAGCTAAGGAAGGGGAGTCTAAGGAGGTCCCTAAGTCGGAAGGTTCTAAGAAGAAGTGGTGGAAGAACAACAAGTATAAGAAGAAAGGGGAGGACGTCAAAAGCAGATCAAGAAAGGAGAGAAGTGCAATAGCTGTGGACTGATTGGTCATTACGCAAAAGACTACAAGAAGGAGAAAATGAAGGGAAGTTGTTATAATTATGGAAAGCCCAGTCACCTTAGTAGATTTTGTCCTCAGAAGACGGAGCAGGGAGCGAGCGCACATACAGCGTAGATTCAGGCTTTAGATGCAACACCTTCTAGCGACGGATCAGATAGAGGTAGGAAAGTCACTGTGGAAGGTTTGATCTCTATTTCTGATTTTCCCATTCGGATGCTTTTTGATTATGGAGCATCACACTCTTTCATTTCTAGTTCCTTGGTTGATTGTTTGCACTAAGATATCTCCTTAGTAGTAGACCCCATAGTTGTTTCAAACCCCATAGAAGGATCAGCACATTTATCCATGATTAGTAGGGATTTGAAAATTTTCATATTAGGCGTAGAATTTGACTATGACGCCTATGTATTGGGATTTTCGGGGTATGGGATGATTTTTGGAATGGATTGGTTATCCACTTATGGAGCGATATTGGACTGCGAGAGGAGAGTCGTTAGACTAGAGACATGTAGCGGACGGACTCTCGAGGTTTCTTACGACCCACAGGGGTCAATCATGTTGAACTTCCTTTATTCCCTCGATTCATCATCAGCAGAGTTAGATTCAGTTCTAGTCGTCAGAGATTTCCCACACGTCTTTGAGGAGGTTAGGGGGCTACCCCATAAGAGAGAGATCGACTTTAGGATCTATCTGAATGACAATACTAAGCCAGTGGCATTGCCCATGAGACATATTGCACCTAGGGAGAGGAAGGAGTTAAGTAAGCAAATTGGTGAGCTATTGGAGAAAGGCTTCATCAGACAGAGCATATCTGAGTGGGGAGCGCCAGTCGTCTTTGCTACTAAGGCGGATGGTTCTCTTCGACTTTGCGTAGACTATAGAGAGTTGAATAAGCTCACAAAGAAGAACCGTTACCTACTTCCTGGGATAGATGATCTTTACGATCAGTTGGTTAGCTCTTCAGTGTTTTCTCAGCTTGATTTAGCCATTGGATTTCATTAGCTTAGGGTCGCTAATGATAGCATTGAGAAGACCACATTTAGGACACCCGATAGATTCTTTGAGTGGTTGGTTATGCCATTTGGCTAACCAAAGCCCCAACATATTTTGTAAATTTGATGAGCCATGTTTCTCGAGATGTCCTAAATAAATTCGTAGTGGTATTCATGGACGACATTTTGGTGTTTCGAAGAGTATGGAGGAGCATGCTATTCATCTAGAGGAGATTCTTCGTACACTTTGTGTTCATCAGTTGAGAGTAAAGTTCTCAAAGTGTCACTTTTGGCGAGAGGAGGTACGTTTCTTGGGGCATGTAGTCTCAAGAGAGGGTTTAGTTATTGATCCCACTAAGGTAATAGCAGTGCAAGATTGGATTGTCCCGGAGGACGTTACCGAAGTTAGAAGCTTCCTAGGTTTGGCTGGTTATTATAGGAAGTTTATTAGATATTTTGCTAAGATTTCAGCACCGCTTACTCACCTCACTAAAAAGAATGCAGCATTCATGTGGGACGTGGATTGTGAGGATTCCTTCACGATGCTAAAGAGAGCCTTTACTAGTGCACCAGTGTTAGTTTTACCAACGAAGCTAAGCCTTTTATAGTGTACATTGATGCATGTGGGATGGGTCTAGGAGCAGTGTTGATGTAAGAAGGGAGGGTAGTATGCTATGGAAGTAGATAGTTGAGAATGCATGAGAAGAACCACCCTACCCATGATTTAAAGCTAGCTACTATAGTTTTCGCACTCAAGTCTTGGAGGCATTACTTACTAGGAGAGAGGTTCGAGCTTTTCACTGACCATAAATCATTAAAGTACCTCTTCTCACAGAAGGATTTAAACTTGAGGCAGCAGCGCTGGATGGAGTTTTTGGCATCTTATGACTTTGAGATAGCTTATACCCTTGGTAAAGGGAACGTGGTTGCGGATGCATTGAGTAGGAAGAAAGCAACCCTTAGTCCAATGTTCATGGAGAAGAAGATCCTAAAGTTTATTTCCACTTTTGATTTTAAGCCCTTTACGGACATTACCCCTGGATTATTGGCAGCACTTGAGGTTAAGCCTACCCTCTTAGATCAGATTGGCTCAAGACAGCGAGAGGATTCAAAGTTTATGGATATTTTGGATAGGATTAGTAGAGGAGAGGTCTCTAGACATCTCCAAAGCTATTCCATTGGTAGAAAGAGTGGCTAAGGAGAGATGGAAGACTTTGTGTTCCCCCGCACTAGTGATTTGATGAGAGCAGTTCTACAGGAAGCACACCATTCTCGAATGACTATTCATCCGGATGGTGATAAAATGTATAGGGACATGAAGAGATTTTTTTATTGGAGCGGTATGAAGAAGGATGTAGCAGAGTTTGTTGCTAAGTGTCTTGTGTGCCAAAGGGTTAAGGCGGAGCAGCATAAGCCTGGTGAATTACTTCAGCCATTGGGATGTACCCAAATGGAAGTGGGATACTATTTCGATGGACTTCATAGATGGATTACCCCGATCTAGGAAGGGGAACACTAGTATTTGGGTGATTTTAGATCATTTGACTAAAAGCACCCACTTCATTCCAGTCAAGAGTAAGAGGACGACACCTTATTTGGCATCCTTATATGTTCATGAGATAGTCTGACTTCATTGAGTTCCCTCTAGCATAGTGAGCGATAAAGACCTTATCTTTACTAGCGAGTTTTGGAGGAGTTTACTAGCGAGTTTTGGAGGAGTTTGCAAGAGGCTTTAGGGACGCAGCTTAGATTGAGTACGGCCTATCACCCTCAGACGAATGGCCAAACAGAGAGAGTTAATAGAGTGTTGGAGGATTTGTTGAGGTTGTGCATTCTTGATTTTGGAGGAACTTCGGAGGAGCATCTTCCTTTGGTGGAGTTCGCATATAATAACGGTTTTCAAGCTAGCATTGGGATGGCACCTTACGAAGCTATTTATGGGAGACCTTGCAACTCACCTTCATGTTGGTTGGAGTCTATAGGGAAATTGCTACTTGGTCCTGACATGATTAGGGAGACTTCAGAGAAGATTGATTTGATTAGAAGGAGGATGAAGACAGCGCAAGATAGACAGAAATCTTATGCAGGCAACCAGAGAATGGATATTGAGTTTGAGGTAGGAGACTTAGTTTTCATTAAAGTATCCTCGCTAAGGAAGGTTGTGAGGTTTGGATCGAGTGGGAAACTAGCTCCCAGATTCGTAGGACCGTTCCCCATTGTAGAAAGAGTAAGGAAGATGGCGTATCGAGTAAAGCTACCGAAATGGCTCGTAGGAGTGCACGATGTTTTTCATGTTTCACACTTAAGATAGTGCTTACATGACTCAGTAGAGGTTGTGGAGCCTAGTCGACTTGAGGAAGTTGAAGTGGAGAGAAGCATAGGTTTATCGTATTCCTACCAAGATCATTGGACGTGGCATCAAGAAGCTTAGGAATAAAGAAGTCCCCTTAGTAAAGGTGAAGTGGGGAGGTGATGTTGAAGATGCTGTGTGGGAAGCTGAAGAGAAAATTCGTACCTCTTATCCGCATCTCTTTGATAGTAAGTTTTAGAATTTCCTATTTCCAACTTTAGTTTTGAATAGGTTCTTTCCTTTATTATCCTTTGGGAGGGTAGATCTTAGGACTTAACCTATGGATGGTAGGTCTGAATGTAAACATGTTAATAGAACATGTTATGTATGATGGACACTAGTGGTTGCAAGTGTTTGCTAGTGGATGCTAATGGACGCATATACACACACACACACACACTAGGCACTATTATCTCTTAGGGATCGGCCTAACTAGGTCACTAAAGCATATGCATATGGATGTGTGCGCATTTGCATTTTTTATTTTATTCCATGGTTGCTATTAATGGATGATTATCATATGATTGTTGCATTTGGATGATGATTGTAGCACGCATATAGAACTATCAGTTATGATTAGGAAATTTGCATTCATTTGGATACATAGCACGGACATGATTGCATAAAAAGGAGGTCGACTGAATTAGTAGACCGCCTAATCTTTTGCATTAGTTAAGGACATTGACACTACACTATTTGCATATATATCATAAAGTGCATTAGAAAAACATAAGGACAATGGATGTAAAGGGTGATGGTTGAGTAGTTACTGGTAGAACTTGGATGAAAACATTTATTTCATTCTTCTATCCTTAGAGATTTCAGGGACGAAATCCTTTAAGGATAGGAGAATGTAACAACCCAAAGTTTGAGCTATAGTAATTAATTAACGAATTAATTAAATAATAAAATAACTTTGTGAAATTATTAGAATTGAGCCACGTGAGTTGCACCATTGTGTCCGTGGTAATTTTTTGGTCAATTTCCATATATAGATTGTCAAAATTCGAGTTAATATGAATACAATACGCTAAAAATAAGAAATCGGAAAAAAAAATTATATAGGGTCAGGTCGACCCTAGGGGACCTTCCCCATAGCTGGGTCGACCCACACCATAGAAAGGTCGACCTGGCGGTCGACCTGCCTGTATACATGGACGAACTTTCATCCAGATAAACGGATGATGTGTTTTTCTATTTTAATTCGATCCTGTGCGTTCGTGCTTCCATCCGACGGTTCCCAGCGAGTCTATGACGTGGTTGCACCAGATTTAATCATCATCCAACGGCCTGAGATCCCCAAGTGACACTATAAATAAGACCCTAGACCTGGCTATTTTTCTCATTCAGATTTTCTCCATCCGGGTTCATTGCCTGAGGCTGGATCCTAAAAGGAATATTTTTCCAAGGAGAAGATCTTTTTAATTGATATTTTATACCCTAGAAGTGGATCCGGGAAGGCCAAGGAAAAGAGCTAAGGATCACAGGTGAGTGTTTAGTAATTATTTTAGACTTTTAAGTAATTTAAAATAATAGGGTTTCCAATAGTTGTAGTTTTTCTACAATTTTAGGATAACCTTTATGCAAGTTTATTTACATTTTATTTGTAAGTAAATTTTAGACTTTCTTTCCAGTCTATTTTCTTTTAGCTATTTTATTTCATTTATTTGCAATTATTTACTGTTAGTTACAGTTTTTCCCAATTATTTACAGTCATTTATTGTTATTTACATCTATTCCTTTTTAGTTGAAATTTAGCCTGTAAATGTTAGTTTATTTTTATTCGTTTTTACGAGAATAAATAAATAGAAGAGAATAATTCGATAATATGGACTAAAACATAAGAACACTAAATTTACAGAAAATTAGATGTAAAGTAAGAAGAATTGTACTAAACTGGACATAGACTAAAATAGGCAAATTTATGACATTTGCTTGCAAAGTTATAACATGTAATTATAACTAAAAAGAGAAAATAGAAGAAATAACAGAAGAAGCTTATTTTTAAACTTAGACCTTGGGTTAAGTTAATAAGCAAAATTATAACACACATGTTATAATTAGAGATAACATAAAAGACTTATTTTAGAACATATAATTAAGTTAATAACCAAGTATAGCAGAGATAACAGAAGAGGCTTATTTTAAGACTTAGAATAAGTTAATAAGCAAACAGAGCAGAAATAACAGATGAGGCTTATTTTAAAGACTTACACTAAGTTAATAAGCAAAGATAAAAGTAGGATTTGTACCGGCAGCATTCCCCTTCAGCCAGGAACTGATGGTCTTATAATATATTAGGTGAGGATGGGACATGCTTATGCTAAAGTAATGGTAAATAAGAGATCAATAGATAGAAGCTCAAATCGGGGGATTTGGGCAAGGGGCGCAACTAGATTTTGTTTGTTAGGACTCATACTGGCAGCATTCCTTTTTTTCAGGCTAGGACTGATGGTCTCATAAACACTTAGGTGAGGCTGGCCAGGACCCTATCAGACTAGGACTGATGGTCTCACAACAGATCAGGTGAGGCTAGGCACGCTTATGCTGAAGTAATGGTAAATAAGAGGTCAAAAGAGGGAGAAATAGATAGTGCGAGCCGACGGTGGCCGAGCGTGCAGCCTCGGAGCAGGGATATAAGTCGTTATTTTGTTCCAAAGCGCTAAACATGTGTCCTTTTGCTGTAGGACCAACATGATGGGACTAGATCACAGTGGCACAATAAAGATAGAAGGCCGATCGAAGGGTAGAAATAGGATTTCAGCCTAATTAAACTAGGATTGGCATTTCAGTCCAATCAAAGCAGTTTTAGAAAAGTGCAAACAATCCAATCAAAACTATCTAAGCAAAGTGAAAAGTTAAACAGTATTTTATTCCAGCTTTATCTTTTCCTTTATTTCCTTTTATACTAGAACTGTTGCAAAGTCTATTATCCTTAACTTGCTTAAAAATACTAGTAATTACTTTCATTCACCAGACTTTTAGTCTGACCCACTCCTCTATTTTCCCTTTTTCCCCCCATAGGCCAGTAGAGGCAAGGGCGGTAAATTTTCAGCTTTCTTGGAGAGATATTCTTAGAGATTCTTCTTGTATTCTTCTTCTTCTTCTTTCCAATTTTATTTTCATTTAACTTGGGATGTACTGGTACTTGATTAGAGGGATGATTTTATGATTTTATGTATTCCGATGTTGTGACTGAGATGGTATTTTTCATAAGACATGTGTATTTGGTATTTTGAGACATATTTGGTTTTATGACGCATTTATGAAGTTTAATTTTTAATGAGTTATTATTTAAATGTTTCCGCTGTTTTATTTTTTTGTCTTGTGAATCTAAGTCTCTGTAAAGTTTTTAGCTATACCTATAACGCACCATATTCTTAGTGTGCCCTTTTTGGGTATACTAAAGGGTGTTTTTAGCTATACTTGGCAGAAAAATGGCGTCAATTTTCATTGGAGAGCTCATGGTTCTACCGGGTGAAAATGTTTCAATTAAAATTTTCAAGTTTAATACGAACATAATATTCTTTCAAGAATTAGTCAAAAAAAACCTACTTGGATAACTTAAACATAAACCTAATATGAAACTTCAAAATTTTTGTAAATGTTTAAGTTAAAAGTCAAGGACATTGGGTTTTTGATAGAGTCAAAAGGGAAAGGACATCAACCCTTAGCAAGAACATCTCGACATTGTTGAAAGCCTAAATAAGTGTGTTCCTTGAGCTATCGACAAGGTCGCAAGGATATGTCAAAATATTTGTTCAATTGGCACTTTTCAACAGTGTCGAAAGCTCCACAGAAACCAAATTTCTAAAAAGAGATAGTTAAGGTTAACTCAAGAACTTGAGTAAAAACATGCACTATATACATTTCACAAACAAGGTAGCAAAACCTTTCAGCACTGTCGAAACCAATGGCTTAGGTTTCCTAAGAGACATACAAATGTTGTCGAAACCTTATATTTTCATAGGGTCGAAAGGTCCTAAGTTAAACTTATATGCACTTAGAACGTTTCGACAATGCTGGAGAAAAGTAACTCTAGGGGGTTCCGACTTATTAGATTCAAATGGTGTCGAAAGGGTCGAAGGGGTATGATGGTTTTGAAGGTTGACTAAAGAGAATGAATTGCAATCGACCGAAAAGGTTCCGACTAAGTCGAAACGTTTTGCTTTCGGAGGGGTGACTATACTTACTTAATAACACATTCTTTTGACAAGGTTGATTAAATTAATTGGCACAACAACACCTTTCGTCCTCATCGAAAGGGGCTAAGGAAGAAAAACCAATGTTGCTGCCTCAATCCCTCTCGGAGGGGTAGAAAGGTCATTTTGTGGAGCTAATTTTTCATCCATACATTTGAAACTTCAAGGTGAAGAAAACAGGTTCTACCGTCTTCCCCAAACCCGATTGCAAATCCATGGTTTCAAAATTCCTTAAAACAAATGAATTGAACCCATAAAAAAATGGATTCCAACATAAAATAACAACTTTCATTTTAAAAATTATAAATGAGAATTCAAGTTCTTTCAAAATAGGAGAAATCATAAATGTTGAAATCAAAGTTAGACTGAGAGGTAAATCTGATCAATTCGTATAACTGAATCGTGAAGTTATCTCGGGAAAATCGAATCGTAAACTTAATCGATTCACAATAAATTGAACCATTTCTCAGAAAAATCGAGATTCAAACAATTTTCAAAGCAAAATCCCAATTATGAAATCTAAAAAGATAAAATTTACCATGAAAAAAAGGAGAGAAATAGGAGTAAAAATAACCTTGAACTTACATTTAAATCTGATTAATCCTTGATTTAAGGAAAGGAAATTTTGAGAATTTTTGGGATTCTTTTACTGGTACTTGAATTTCGATTTGCAGCAAAGTGAAAGAAGAAGAAGAGGAGAAACATACTTTATAAGAAAAATCACCCAGAGTCATCAGCCGCTAAATAACATTTGAATGGACGACCCAGATTCACGCAGGAAGGCCAAGAGGCCGGAAGGTTCTAGGTTTGGGCAATGTTGACTTGGAGAGTCAAGTGCATCCCTTCACCGGGGGGAGGCAAATGTTGCTCCAAAAATCGGCCTTTCGACTTAGTCGAGACCTCTTTAAGTAGAGAACAAGAGAGAAGAACAACAGCTAGACCTTTCAAAGCAGTCGAAGGGATGCTACCGTCAAAGTCTAGAAGCTTTAAAACCATTTGAAGGCTTCGGAAGGTCCCTAAAGCAAAGGTCCTGTGAGTTCATACCTTTTGAAGGAGACAAAGGAGTCGAAAGCACCCTTCGGCTTTCAATAGCCACCTTTCAACTCGGTCATTTCATATGCATGATGACCTTCCAATTGAGTCAAAGCAAAACCTTTCAAAGACAATGAGAACAGCTATATGCATATGTGCCAAACCTTTCGACATCAAAGGTTTCTTTTTTGTTTAAACTATGCGAAAGAAAGCATTGTCCAGGACAACCCCTTCGAAAGCTATGGTGAACCTTTCGAATCGGTCGAAACCGGTGTGATCCAGGTGGGTTCCGTATCAGATCAGAAACAAGTGCTCAAGCGTAACCAACATCATTGAAACCATTGAACAATACCTATCGACAGAGTCGGAAGCACTTACAAGGAAATACAAAGAAGAGCAGCGCAACCCTTCCTTTCAACAAAGATGAAGCATACTTGAGTCATTCTACAGCCACTTTTTAACCAAGTCGGAAGCATCAAGGTCGAAAGGTGCTGACCCGCATCTATAAATACGACCCAAGGGATCACATTTTGGGGGATCCTATTCCTTCCATTCCAAACTTGTATTTCCTTAATCAAAAGTGTTGTAACCCTAATTACAAGATTAATTTGGGGATTTGAAGCAATAATGCCATCTTTTGCTTATGAAAGGGAAGTTTCAAGTATTTTAGATTACTTATCATTTTATCAAAGTTAATGTCAGTTTCACTCTTGTGTTTCAGGTTTCGCCTTCATCGAATGGCTACTGTCGACATAGTCAAAACCTAGCAAGATTTAAACAACTTCAAGTTCATACTTCTAGTAACCTTCCTCTGAGTTTTAGCTTTCGACAAGGTTGAAACTAAGTCACAACTTACTTAAACCTTCTACTAGTACAAGGAGCTCGAGGATCCGGCTTTCGACAAGGTCGAAACCCTTCACCAAAACACTGTAGTTTTAGATCACTAGTTCAAACCAAAGAAGGAAAAGCTCTCTGCTTTCGACAAGGTCCAAACCCCTATTTCTGGTCCTTAACCTAAAGTCCAAGTCATTCAACTGCTTAAAGCCTCCGACCAGGTCGAAACCAACTGAGGCGAACCTAAATCAGGATATTCCAACTGAATCAAGAAGGATATCTTTCGAAAGAGAATCCACACCGACTCAATAGGGTTGAAAGGTCATTAAGCATAGAAACCAACCCTTTAGATCGAGTCGAAGGGTCAATTTGGAAAACTTTCGCCTACTAAAGCCTTTTCGAAAGGAAATTCAAGAACGATACATTCCTTCCTTCCTACCCTATTTGCCTTAAGAATAATCTTCATTCCTTAGCACTACCTTGGGGTGTTGACAAGAAATCTTGTTAACAGATAATACAGATACGAAACACATTACCATCGTGTTTATTGTTTCATGATGATAAAAAAAGATGGTGATGATGTTTCATCCTTAATAAGTTCACAGAACTTATGATTATCCAAGATGATTTTCCATTACATATATTTAATAGAGCTTGTGCATTCTATATTAGACCTACTTCGAAAAAGAAAGACCCCTTTCGACTTGGTCGAAAGCGATGTTTCGAATGGGATCTAACTTATAAATGACAAGCAAAGCTATATGGATAAACTCCTTCGAAAGGTATACTCACACTACAATACATACAACCCTTACGAAGGAGTCCATCTTATAAAGTGTAAACAATGATTTCAAAAGCATGCACTCCACTTTAAAGACAAAATGGCCCTTTCGACACAGTCGAAAGTAATGAATGCCTGATATAAATTACCCCTTACGACTCACTCAGGCATGTGGTTTCGAAGGAGGTTCTTTTCCCTTTTACCTTCCTTTTAATAAGGTTGATTGGTACCATTAATTATCTCCAATGTTTTCATAAACTCACCCTCTAAAATCAATTTGTCCAGGTCAACTCAATCGAAAGGGATTTTGAAGGGAGTGATCACTTCTAAAAGTTTTCCTTTTTTCAAATGTGAACAATATTTCTTGTTTACTACATAGTTTTTGGAGTATTGACAAGTTCTCTTAGTAACATTTCAGTTAGATTATTATTTGATACTGGGGCTTCCTATAGTTTTATTACTAAGAAATTGGTTGACAAGTTAAACCTTACACTAGAAATAGTAGAAACCCCTATCCGCATATCTAATCCCATATGCTATATGAATACTCTTTGTATAATCTATGTAAATGTACAAGTTACTTACCAAACCTTCCAATTCTTATGCTACCTATTTGTCCTCGATTTTATTGGGTTTGATATTTTACTCGGAATGGATTGGCTATCCAAGTATAGAGCTATTCTAGACTGCAACAATCGAATGATCATATTAAAAGCCACGATCAAAAGGGTGTTAGATCGAATAATATATGAAGGACCTAGTCCAGTAAGTGACAGCTTCATGTATGCATTAGATCCATCTCAAAGGAACTTGGAAAGAATACCAATTCTTAAAGATTTTCAAGAAGTTTTCGTTGAAGTTAAAAGTTTGCCCCAGCATTGGGAAATTGAATTCTGTATTGACTTAATCCCTGATGCCATACCTGTTATTCACCCTATTTATAGGATGGCTCCAAAGAAAAGATTGAGTTGGCAAAACAAACTGATGAATTATTTAAAAAGGGGCTAATAAGACCAAGTCGCTCGAGTTGGGCCCATTTGTGGTTTTCGTGGCAAAGTCCAATGGCTCCTTTAGACTATGTGTAGACGAGACCTGAATAAGCAAATAATTAAAAACAAGTGTCTCTACTCCGCATAGAAGACTTTTTTTATCAATTACATGGTGCTCGGTTATTCTCAAAAATGGATCTAGCTACCGGATTCCATCAGTTATGAATAACAGAAGATTGGAATCCCTTGACTGCATTCCAAGGGCTAAATAGTTACTATAAATGGTTGGTTATGCCATTTGGGCTAACCAATGCACCCGCCTATTTCATGGACCTTATGAATAGAGTATTGAGGAACATACTCAACAAATTTGTGTTAGTCTTGATATTCTCATATATTTGAGGATTGAAGAAGAACAGGAAAGGCATTTGGAGATTGTGTTGGAGATATTGGAAAGGAAAATGTTGACGGAAAATTTTTCAAAATGCCATTTCTGGGAAAATAGGTAAGATTCCTAGGACATATTGTCTCAGGGGATGGTGTTTCAGTAGACCTAGGAAAAATCTCAGCTATACAAGATTGGAGACAACCACACACTTCGAAGGACATTCGTAGCTTCTTAGGATAGGCCGAGTATTATAGGAGATTTATTCAAGACTTCCCAAAAATTTCCTCCCACTTAACAAAGCTGACAATGAAGGATGCTAAGTTTGAGTAGATGTAGAAATGTGAAGAATCATTTTAGGAACTCAAGAAGAGGTTAAATACTGCTCCTATATTAGCTATTTCTGATGAAAGCGACGGTTTAACCATGTATACTGTTATCCCGCTTTTTGGTCAAAGCTGGAATATCAACAAATCGGCTGGATATCAGGATTGGAGTTCAATTGGAAACAAGGCTGCAATGGATATCGTCAAAATTTGGTCGAGCTCCAATCAGGACGGAATCGATTGGAAATGATGATGAGGACTAGGAGAGGCTACGTTTCAAGTTTCAGGTTAATCGGAGTTTGTACGAAGAAGATACGATCGATACAAGGTAGGAAGAAGGTACTGTTCGAATCCATCATTTTCCCTTGCCTCGACTCCATCGGTTTTCCCTTGCCTCGACTCCATCGGTTTTCCCTTGCCTCGACTCCATCGAACTTCCCTTGCCTCGACTCCATCGGTTTTCCCTTGCCTCGACTCCATCGGTTTTCCCTTGCCTCGACTCCATCGAACTTCCCTTGCCTCGACTCCATCGAACTTCCCTTGCCTCGACTCCATCGAACTTCCCTTGCTTCAACTCCATCATCTTCGAATCCCTTTCAACTGAGAATCCTTCGAATCCATTACCTCGAATCCAAGCCATGGATTCGACCCAGTCAAACCGGAGTACAAAACGGATCGAAGCGAGAGACACGCGCCACGTCGCAGTAAGCATCGAGTCGACCGAATCGATTCGAACCAAGATCGATTCGAACGAATCGATTCGAACTAGATCGATTCGAACCAGGCTAGTCAACCAGAAATGCAACCTTGAATCGATCATAACTTGAGATCTACACATCCAAATGCTATGAAATTTTCACAGAAGCTTCAACACATGATGAAGAATGTTCACACCAAATTTCAGCTCGATTGGACAATTTCTTGATCGATTCGAACATAGCTTCGAATCGATCCCAAAGTGGGCCCGGATTTCCAGAAAGCAGGGCATGTGGGCCCCCTGACGTACCAGAACTGGTCTCCCCTCAATTTAGGCGAAATATCAGCCTCCTACACCTATAAATAGAGCCCCTGGTCATTCAGAAAAGGGGTCAGACAATTCTAAGAGATAAGGAGCGCCCAGATTCCGCCAGATTCACTCCAGATCACCATTGCCGCCTTAGAATCCAGATTAGAATCATAAAGTCTGTTGTACTACGCAATAAGAAATTGTAATCTTCAAGTATCGAGCAATAAAATCATAAAAACCTTGAAGTGGACGTAGGCCGGAGATAGCCGAACCACTATAAATTGTGCGTCACTGTTCATTATTTCTGGATTGCTGTTTGTTGCTTGCTTAGATTTAATATTTGTGTCTGAATATTGCTGACTTGTATTCATACACTGGTGCTTTCACAACGCTTGGGGTTTGTGACCATTTTTGGCGCAAACATATACTGATGCTTGTAGGGAAGGAGTAGGTGCAGTTTTGATGCAGCATGGAAAGGTCATTGCATATGCGAGCAGACAGCTGAAGATCCATGAAAGGAATTATGCGACACACAACTTGGAGTTATTAGCCATGGTGTTTGCATTAAAAATATGGAGACATTATTTATTAGCTAAGAATTCTTTATGGTTTATTTTAATAAACTTAATTTACCTTGGTAAATAATATTCCTTCTTTAAATAGGTGAAAAGTTTGATCTCTTCATAGACCACAAATCTTTGAAATATCTTTCACTAAGAAGGACTTGAATACGAGGGAGCAACATTGGCTAGAAAACCTCGCATCATATGATTTTGATATTTTATATACCCTAGGAAAAGGCAATGTTGTGGCAGATGCGCTAAGCAGAAAGCATGCCATTATAGCCCATTTAGTGGTGCATCCAGCATTGATTTGTCATATAAAAAAGAATCAACTCAAGGATCCAATTATTGCAAGAATAGACATAGAAGTAGAGGAGAATGTGATATCAGAAAGATGGATAGGATTCAAAGTGGATCAGCAAGGAATTCTAAGAATGAATGGAAGGATATGCGTTCCCAATGTTGATGGAATTAGACAGGAAGGTTTAACCAAATGTCACAACTCTTCACTCGCAATACATCCCGGAGCTACTAAGATGTATAAAGAGATGAAAATGACTTTCTGGTCGGATGATATAAAGAGAGACATTTTCATCCATGTGAGTAGATGCGCAAATTGTCATCAGATTAAGAGTAATCAGCAAAAGGTTGTCGGATTACTCCAACCACTCGAGGTTCCAAAGTGGAAATGGGATCAAATATCCATGGATTTCATCGATGGCTTGCATCGATCAAGGAAAGGGAATGAAGGCATATGGGTTATCATTGATAGATTGGCTAAAAGCACATAATTCATCCCAGTAAAGCCTACAAGAACATGCTCAAATTTAGTTGAGATATATATGAGGGTGATTGTTTGACTACATGGAGTTCCAACTAGCATCATAAGAAATCGAGATCAAATCTTTACCAGTCAGTTCTGGGAAGCCTTATAGGAAGCTTTGGAAACGAAGCTGGATATAAGCACTGCATATCATCCCCAGATTGATGAGCAAACTGAAAGAGTAAACAGAGTATTGGAGGATCTTCTGAGAGCATATGCATTTAACTTTGGAGGTTCGTGGGAAAGCTACATTCATTTTGTAGAATTCTCTTATAATAACAACTATTATGCAAGTATTGATATGGCACCTTATGAGGCCTTGTATGGTCGCCCGTGTAAATCCCCATCATGTTGGATCGAAACCAGGGATCGGTTAGTACTTGGTCCTAATATAATCTGAGAAGCTTCAGAGAAAGTGGACATGATCAGAAAGAAACTGTAGGAAGCACAAAAAAATAGAAGAATTACACCGATCAAAGGCATATAATTTTAGAATATTCAGCTAGAGGCAAGGTATTTCTGAAGATCCCTTTGATGATGGGAGTCGTGAGATTTGGAAGAACTAACAAGCTAATTCCTCGATATATTGGACCTTTTCCTATTCTAGAGCGGATTGGCCAAATAGCCTATCAAGTAGAACTATCAGAGAGGTTGTCGGGTGTACACAATGTGTTTCACGTATCTCATTTACGTAAGTATTTGTATGATTCAAAACATATCATAGAAACGACTGCCCATGAGGATTTTGAAGTGGAGCCCAATTTATCAGTTATCAGACAACCAAACAAAATCATGGATCGTGATGAGAAGTGATTAAGAAGAAAGGTGGTGAAATTAGTTAAAATTCAATGGGTGGTGTTGCTAATGACTGTACATGGGAAATAGAGGATAGGATAAAGATGGCATATCCAGACTTTAGGAGGGATGAATGAATTGTACATATTGCATCGAGATAATGTACTTACCGCCTATAGTTTAGTCACTTATCTTAGCTTTGTATACATTTCATCAAACATGATAGATTCCTTTTGAGTTATATTCTTCTTGTCATTAATTTCAAGGATGGAATTCTTCTAAAGAGGGAAGTCTGTAATGACCCGCAAATTCATCACTTCAAAAACTTTTTGAAATATTCAAATATAAGATTTTTAACATGATGATAATATTTTGAATAATAAATAATATTGGTAATCTTAATTTAAATAAATATTTACAAAAATATATATATTTGGAAGAAATATCGATAAAATGACCAAAAATCATTTTATCAATAAAAAGCTCTTAGACCATCCGACATCGCGCATACAGCTAGAAAATACACTCATATATATATAAAAGTGAGAATATGTAATAAAATTATTTATTTCATTTTTGAAAATAAAATCTCTTTATGACATCATCAATGATATCGCTATTTCAGAATAAATGATTTTTGAATTTAAATTGAGTTTAAATGATTTAGTAATTATTTTAATTATTAAATAAGCCCTTTTAATTATTATATAATGATAGAAATATTATTATCAAACTTTGTTTACAAATATATATATATATATATATATATATATATATATATATATATTAAATAAGAAGTGAAAATATGAGCAAAAACCGAAATCGGAATCCGTAACGATTCAACGTAAAGAAGTGGTGCAACGTTATAAATCATTTGACATATACATATGCACACATACATGTACATATACATGGGTACATTCACATGCACATGAACACATATACACATACAAATATACTTATACATTTATATATATATATATATATATTATAAAATATCGAGGTATTTTCCATATACTTCACCCTTAAGCAAATTCGAAGTCAATGCCTTAAACACTAAGTACAAGCACAAGGCCATGCACATGGGAAGGGGCCATGTTTGGCTAAAGATGATGAGGGAAGAGGGGAATGTGGTGGTGATGAAATGGTGATGCATTTGTGTGAAAATATCATGATATTTCCATTCTCATTTTTGCCTATAAATAGCACCAACGCTCTTCATTTCATTCACACCTTTCTTCATAAATTCCTAAGCTATTTCATCTTCTTGTTCTCTACATCAATGGCTTCCATAGCCAAAGAAAAAAAATATTACAAAATTAAAACAAAGTTATACCAAAATCAATCGAAATCTATACCACTTCAAACCAAAGTTCAAGCTAGTGATCTCTTCGTTCTAGCCTACCAAGACCGTGCGCAACCAAGCCCTCCACCATCATTTGCCAAGTAAGGCCGAGCCTTCAAAGCATCCAAGGCCAAGGCTGAACCCCCAGGAGCAATTTTGTAGTAGTCATAAGGTCCAATTTCGAGATAGCGGAGCTATAACCGTTTTAAAGTTAGCCTGATCGAAAATCAAGTGAGAAACTGTGTGTGCGTGTGTGTGTGTATGATGTGATATGATTTCTATGTATGTTTACTATGCTTTCGTCATCTAGTTTGGTTTTTTTAATATAGTTGTATAATTGTGCAAACAAGTCACATTAAATACACGTCAATATTACACAAGGAAATCACTTTCTTAATCAAGTTATAAAGTGATATGGAATCATTAAACCCCTTTGAAATGATTAAAAATAGCTTATAAATGTATTTTAAACAATAAAACCAAATTTGGTGAATTTTGTACAAGTGATGAAAATTTAGTCATGTTAACCGGCATCTTGGCCCGGTTACAAAACGACAGTTAAAGAAATTATCATTAGCACTAGACAAGATTCTGATCAAGAAGAGACTGGAGGTGGTAGCAAGTTGTCAGGCCCACAAAAAAGCAAGAGCATTCGGCCTACCTAGCCTGGTGCGCAGATTCACCTACTATGGGCAGAGGCACCTTGTTCCTAAGCCCATGAGGGAAGTCCAACCCATCTCGTCTATAAATAGGAGGGCAGTAGCACAGTGAAAATGACCTTTTTTCGGGAACACTGGGGAGACTCTGCCGCTTTCAAGGCTCATCCTCTTTACTTAACAATTGTATTCAAGTGTTTGGTCTACGGATTGTATCTGTAATCAACCATCAAGTAAAGTAATAAAGTTTAATCCCAAAGTGGACGTAGGCAATTACGCTGAACCACTATAAATCCGGTGTCCTTACTATCTGCATTCAAATTAGCATATTCTTCCTTGTTTAATTTATCTTCATCACTTATATCTCTACACAATATTTCTCTACGAGGTTAGTGACCAATTTTGGTGCTAACAAGTCAATAATGGACGCGTCGCGTAATGGCAGTTTGCGATTTCGCGCCATAGAAAGTTAATTTGTTTATGTGTTGGATTCAAAGTCGGAATTCTTTGTAATAAGAATTTTTAAACCCTTATAATCATAATTTTAAAATAAAAGAAAATGATCGAGATTTCGTTTAGTAGATTTTGAAATATGAGCAAATCAAGTTTTCAAAATAGTCGCGGTCTGGCAGTTCGGAAACCAAAGCGACAAATTCTTTATAAATAATATTTTTAACTTTAAAAATATGGAATAAATTCTATAAATCTTTTAAAATGTTTTAAAAGAGATTTGACTTAAAAAATTGATTTCTAAATGATAGAAAAGCCGTTTTGATCAAATAAGCTTAAAAGCACTATCCGCAACGCTATTCGCAGCGCTTTTTGTAGCACTTCTAATAACTTTTGAGATATGGTTTTCAACTTAAGTGTTCTTTCCCAAATATTTTATAATTATTTTAAAATAAATAGCTAAGTATATTGAAGATGATTCAATGGTTTTATAATTTATTTTAAAAAGTTTAAATAAATGATTTAAAGAAAAGCTGTTATAATCAAGTGATTTAATCTTGGTTCTAAAAGCTAATGAGTAGATTGGATTTTTCTATTCATGAGATCCGAATGTGAGGTGCTTAAACAAAGGAGATGTTCAGGTGCAGCCAGTGCCCTTGCTCACCTGGCCTTTTTCCTGGACGAGGAATAGACATGGTCGAAATGTCAGAAACAAGGCAATTATAAAAATATTAAATTTTTCCAAATTTAACACAACTTGGATCATATAGAAATAATATTCTTATACTTGGTACTAAATTGTGAGGAGGGAACCTGTACTATCTGTGTGAATTTAAAAGATGATTTCATCGCTATTTGATGAATAGTAAATTTTGAATAAGGAAATTGATGTTGAGTAGAATTAGTATAATTCCTATCGACCTTTTTTAACTCAATAATGTTTTCAAATATGAATTATGAAAATGATTTGATATTTTCTAAATTAAAGGGAGGTTTAATGATTCCTTATATACCAGAAAGAAATGTTTTATTGATATTTATCTCTAGAAGAAATTTTAGATAAAGAGAAAAGTAATAAATCAAATGATAAGCAGCTATTTACTTAAACACCTTTTTATCGATTATTGGTTCGAAGAAACCGGGGTCGAATTTGAGTGATTCTTATTCGAAAACCAGTTCGAGCCAATTTACAAGTTTGAAAGTGAAGACCAGTTAAACACGATGAAGGTTAAGGTGGGGATCTTCATAATGGAAGGGTTGCTTATTAATAATTTCGTAGTAGCTCCCGAGATAAATAAATAACAATGGTCTTTTCATTCTGGGATATTTGTATGCAAGGACTACTCGCTACTAATCCCAAGGGATGTGGTAGGAGAGTGCCCTTGGTTTGTCCTGTCCCTGGACAACTTGTATGGATGAATGTCTAACATTGCATTTCTAAAATTACTGTGCATTGATCTCTACAAACGTGCATCTGTTTGGTGGTGTAGGAGGTAACCCCTCTTATATTTAACACCCTTCTCCGAGATGTACAAGCTTAGAGGTTGTATTTTTATGGAAATCAATACCGTGTTGTTGGAAATGGCAATGTGGCATTTTAAGTGACAATGTTCTAAGTAAGGTAAACGTTACCTCGAGCCTCACACTCGGGGAATTGTGAAACAGGGGTTGCTTTAAGGCTAAGTGGATTACAACCATTAGGGTATGATATCACCCTTTTAGATTTATTTATTTCTACCCGCTATGAAGTCGGGTTTAAATTATGTGGTGTATGCAATACGATCCCGAATAGGTCGGTAATGGTCGGGGTGGTTTCATATTTGGTTCTATCTTCCACCAGATTGGTCTGCGGGTAGGTCAGTCTTAATTTGTAGAGGTTTGGAAGATGTCGATCCTTGGTACAATCCTCTAGAAATGCACTATACAGGAGGTAATCCCATACCTCGCTATTCATCGGAAATCCAAATCTCCAATAAGTGCCTTCGGTTTTAGTTGTAAATCTATTATGCTGGAATTTAATAATGTAACAATTTCGGCTAAGATTATGTATATTTACTTGAAAAGTGTTTTCAAAGAATGTCATTAAAATTAATATCATTGAATTTAAGTACAAATGATTTGGTTATCATAAGGTAAAAACCAGTTTCGTGTTTATGTGCGGCGTGATCTTATGAGATACGCTTTTGTTTTCCAAGTACTCGTATTTTGAGTTTCTCGGACCAGTCCCACGACTGACCCGTAGTTTATTTTCCATTTCCATTAAACTCTAGGTGCCTTATTTTCTTGGGCAACCAAGTAGTCAAGAAACCTGGAGCATTTTGGAAGGAGCATAGAGCATGAAGACTGGAGGGTCCTTTTGTCAATAGTGATCTATTTCAAATTTCCACTGTGTCATGTGGTGTAGTTAAAATGCTCGACCGATTCAATGAGACGGAGGTGCAAAAAGTCATAGCGGAGATACAACGAAGATATAGCGGGATATAGAGAATGACTCTAAAATAGCATATAAAACTTGTACTTAATGTTTTTACAAATATATAAATTGTAATTAAATGAAAAATTAACATTCAATTGAATTATAGTAATCCATAAATAATTTTAAATAGTAACTTGTGCGAATATACTATAAAAAACATAATACTGTTATATAACATAATTGAATTTAATAGAATATTAGACTATTTTTATTTCTAAAAATATTTTTAAAAATTCAGTCAAATAAATTAATTTCATAAATTTTATAATGTATAAATGTCATTTTTCAATTCATTTCTTTCAAAGAAGATATAGCGGAAAAAGCGGAATATAGCGAGAATAACGGGATATAGCGGAAATAGCAGGGCTTAAAGCGGAAAGGCTATATTTGAGGCTATATGGAAAAACCGTAGTGGTAGAAATTCGCTATGAGATATAGCAGGGTTGTAGCAGGGTAATAGATGGGCATTAACTGCACATGTTTCATGTAGTAGGTATTTAGTATCTACCAACCTCTATAAGGATAGGTAGTTATAACTATCCCTGGCTCAGTTAGTACTTATCGTAACTCTGATGAATCACTTGTAGTGTTGTATGTACTTTCCATATATATAATTAATGTGAATGTGAGATTATGTTGTTATCCTATCTTCTTTCTTTATTTCTTTTAAAAACCACTGATTATTTGCCTCTTCGACACTTAAATTTGCAGCACGTGAATACCAAGGATGTATTAGTGTCAATCTTCGAGGGTCGAAAAGGCGGGTCGTCACAGATTCAAGCAAGTATTCTATTTCGTTTCTAATTACTCTTTTAATATATCCTCTTCTCTTCCAACCACTCTGAATCTAACAAAATTATATATACCACTCCCTTGCTGTGTATATTTATCAAAAGAGATCTGGAAAAGAGTACTTTAGTATTGAAAATCCATACAAGAAAGTCTAAGGATAATCTTTGAGTAGAAACCTAAGTGTTTTTATTTCAGTAATTGTTTAGTATTTTATGGATTTGAATATGCCTTAGGGGTTTTAGGTTTATGGAAATAAAAAAAATAAAACCCCCCAAAAATCCTATAATTCAAAATGTCAATTCTTGTTGGGATTCTTAATTGTTTACATTAAACTGTTGGAATGTGTAGTTTTTATAGTTTTGGGTGATTTCAATATCTATTCCACTCCTCTTAACTCCAATTTGATTATGAAGTTTTAATTAAGGAATAGGATGTAAAGTGAATTTATCTGTAGTTTACACTATTTATTCCATCTGAAAATAAAAGAGAAATTTAACCGTTTAAATCATTATAAAAGAGGGGTTGAATAGAAGCTGAAATTGAAATTCCAATTTCTATTTTTAAGATTATTCCATTAATTTGACATGATATATTGAGTTGAAATTTTTATTATGTACAAGTCCATTTATTGCAATTTTTTGATATGAATATTAAATCCTTTGTTAAGGATATTGAAATCCCTTATTATGGATATTGGAAATATGACACATTGATAATTTGAAAAAAGGACTTGTATTATTGTTGTTAAAAAGGAATTGACATTTAACGTTGGTTAGGACGTAATCTCTGCTTGCATAGAAAATTATAAGCGCATATTTATTTGTATATTTATTACTGTAAGTAGTGTACAATTATAATGTATAATTGCGTAGTTAATTATGTAATAATTGTCATTAAATGCCCCTTAGGAAGGTAATTGATTTGTTAAGGAAAAATAAGAAGGAATTCTGATATAGCCTAATTAATAGAGATGGTGAGATGTGTGATAATACATAGAGTGTTGGAAAATATGACTAAGTCATGATGCGAGGTCAGTCAAAAGACACATGAATGCCTGCCCAGCTAATATGGCTACTAGCAGTACGCCTTTGGGGCTGATGTGAGACATTAAGTAACTATGATGATGTGAGGTTAGTCCTAATTCTTTATAGTAAATCTGCCCAGTTACTCTGGTTACCGGTATCTGCAAATAGTCAGGCTAACGTGAAACATTACTATGGGTATGGGACATAAGGTAAGGGACCTGTTTTGGGGTTTCAAAAGGTATCAAGTGATTGATTGAGGGCCTGCCTTTCTCTTTAAATGAAGTATTAAGTGGTCAGGATTAGGTTTAGGCACGGTTAAGGATATCTCAGAAAGGACCACTTCAATAGGATGTATTAAGTGCCCGAAGATATTTTCGTGCAATGTCAGCTAGATAAATACCTATTTGGGGTCCGCATTAAAAAATGGTATTAAATGATAGGGACCTACCTTTATTGAGGCCTTAAATGGTCGGAGTCTGCCTATTTTCCATTAAAAGGTATTAAGTGGCATGTGTTCTATCTCTCGCATTGTTAGACATTTATGACATTGGTTATGAGTAATGGGATTGGGAAACTAGCTTCAGGAATGTAAGATATTAAGTGGTTAATTGAGGTCCCACCGCCTTTCCTTATATAAAGTATTAAATGCTCGTAAGCCATATTCCTCCTTTGACATATACTGCCCAAGCACTGAAATAATAAGGCTCGAGGTTTTTATTCACTAGACACATATTGTTTTGACTCCCTTCTCATTACAACACATGTTAAGGAAAAAGTAACGATGATGATGCTTGAAGACGACATGAGCAAAGCTTGTGGTAGCCATTGTTATATATTTATGATGCCTTTTATTGTACTCATGAAAGAATACTTTTGAATAAATGATGTAACAGTTATTATGGAGTCTATGTTTTATTCTGTACTATGAATTTTGAATTTATTTTGAAATAAATAGGTACAATTTGCTCTTATACTTTGTTCCTTCCGTTTTGAGTTCTAAAAGAATAGTTATAGCTTTGTATTATTATTACTTTTACCAACCAACAACTAGATTTGGAATGGGTATAAGTTTCGATGGGCCTTTTCTGGGTCGGAATTTAGGCCTATTTCGGGGCGGATTATTACACTTGCATGTCTATGCTAAGAGTAACTCATAGGGAGAGGTTAGCGTTAACATTTTGAAATTTAAGAGGGATGGTAAGGTATGCAAGAGATGCTAGAAAAAAGGTCATGAAGCTAAATATTATAGGGTAAGTCTGATGAAATGAGGTTTTAAGGGGAAGTGTTATAATTGCCACAAAGAAGGGCATCTCAAGAACCAATGTCCTAAGTTGGCAAAGCAAGGGCCAAGTGAATAAGTCTACGCTATTGAGTGACGCAGCAGTGGAAATAACAAAATGATGATTTTGTGTAAGTAGCAATCGATGGAATGAAGAATACTGAATGGCCCAAATTCGTTGATCCGAAGATACCGAATTCTAGCTATCTTCCTCACGTTGATCGCGCACGATACCGTGAAGGAAGATCTGCAATTCTTCAGACGTTGATCTAGCGCACTAGATACCGTGAATTGGCTTCTACGATCGTTGATTCGAGCGCACTCGAATGCCGAAAGAGGAGATAGGAGATTACACTCAACTACCAATTTAGATGAAAGCACAAAGCTAACAAAACGAATTTTTATTCAAAATCAACCAAACTTCAAATGTACAACTCACGCCTATTTATAGCATTTTACAATTCAGACCCTTAAGTCGTTCACGACTTACGACCCAACTTAGGTCGGCAACGACTCAACAATCCACGACTCAAGCACTTGTATTACAACCCACACAACATCACAAATTTACAACACTTAGGTCGTATACGACCTATCATAAGTCGTTAGCGACTTAAAAAGTACAAGTTATAACACAGAATGACAAGCCTGCGACCTAAGATACAATGCACACGACCTACGACTTAAGTACAAACGACTCAACACAAACGACTTAACATTGCCACGACTTAAAATTCGGCGACTCAAGAGAAAGAACTGCTGGATCACGTCGCGCGACCTAACTAGGTCGTAGGTCGTACACGACTTATCTTGGGTCGTGAGCTCCCTTCTTCAGCATACTCGTTAGATCGTAGATGACCTAAAACACTTTCCTTAGGTCGTAGATGACTTAAGCCTTGCGTATTCTCAACTCGTGCTGCTACTTTATTATCTCGTGGTGCTCCTCTTGTAGCCTTAGATCGTACACGATCTAAAGTTCCCGAACGACTTAAGCTAAGTCATAGCCTCTTTCCCTTAAGTCGTGGACTACATAAATCTCCTTCCTTAGGTCGTGGACGACCTAGGCCTTGTGAATTCGTAGCTTGCACTGCTTCGACTCTGGCCTGAGCTGCATCATCCTCCCCAGGTTGAGAAAAATTCGTCCTCGAATTTGTAAATTCTTCCACAACAGATTGTTCATTCCCAAAATATGGTACGAGATGCTTAACATTGAATACGTCAGAAGTGTACACATCCTCCTATAGCTTCAATTTATAAGCATTTTCATTAATTCGTTTCACAACTTCTACATGACCAATTTTTCTGGCTTTTAACTTGTTATAAGCACCCACTGGAAAACGGTCCTTTGTTAACACAGCATATACCAAATCTCCTTCATTAAACTCAACACTTCTTCGCTTCATATCTGTAGAGCGTTTATACTTCTCATTCGCCTTCTCCAATCGTTCCTGGACGATTTTATGACATTCAGTCAACCCATCAACAAAATCAACAGCTCGTTTTACCGTCCTCTTCGGTTGTGGTACTACCGTTAAGTCTAACGGTCCCTTGGGTAAAATTGAATATACAATCTGAAATGGACTGAATCCCGTACTACGATTCACTGCATGATTATGAGCAAATTCTGCTTGACATAGCTTCATATCCCAACTCTTTAGATTATCCTTCACAAGACATCGCAACAAATTCCCCAATGATCTATTCACAACCTCGGTCTGACCGTCTGTCTGTGGATGACAAGCGCTACTAAAGTTCAACTTTGTTCCCACCATCTTCCACAAACTCAGCCAAAAGTGGCTTAAAAATCTAGTATCCCGATCTGAAACAATAGATTCAGGTAGCCCATGCAATCGATACACCTCCTTAAAGAATAACTCGGCAACACGGACGACATCAGCTGTCTTTTTACAAGCGATAAAATGTGCCATTTTGGAAAATCTATCCACCACAACGAATATAGAATCATTTCCCCTTTGAGTTCTCGGTAACCCCAAAACAAAATCCATACTGATATCAAGCCATGGTTTAATAGGTATAGGTAATGGCATATACAATCCCGCATTCGTCGCCGTTCCCTTCGAAACTTGACAGATATGACATCTCTCCACCAATCTTTCAACTTCTCTTCTTATAGTAGGCCAGAAATATGATTGTGAAACCAACTGTAATGTATGGTCTCTCCCCACATGTCCTTCCTCATACAACTCCTTCACAATCTTCATCCGTAAGCTGCACTCCGGTATACATAATCGATTTCCCTTAAAAAGAAAACCATCCACCATTACAAACTCATCCGTCTTTCCCTCCTTGACTTCATCAACAAACTTTGCAAAGTAAGGATCATCGACAAATAATTCTGGCAACACATCAAACCCTGTTACTTCAATCTTCATTGTAGTCAACACATGATTCCTTCTGCTCAACGCATCTGCCACACAGTTCGTAACCCTAGATTTGTGTTTCACAACAAAGGTAAACTGCTGCAGGTACGCAATCCACGATGCATGCCTTGCCGAAATCTTCTCTTGTCCTTGCAGATGTTTCAGAGCCTCATGATCAGTGTATAGCACAAACTCCTTGTGAAATAAGTAATGTCTCCAATGTTTAATGGCTTGCACAACAGCATAAAATTCCACATCATACGTACTATATCTCATCTTCGCTCCTGATAACTTCTCACTGAAATATGCAATAGGACGCCCCCTCTGACTCAACACCCCTCCAATTCCAACCTTCGATGAGTCAGTATGTAATTCAAACAACAACTGAAAATCAGGTAATGCTAGAATTGGTGCTGTCGTCAACAGTTCCTTGATTCGTTCAAAAGCAACCCCTGCTTCCTCCGACCACGCAAACTGTTTGCCCTTTATACAAATTTAACCGGCGCCATCACACTACTAAAGTGTGGAATGAACCTTCGATAGAATGAAGCCAACCCGTGAAAACTTCGAACTTCTGTTATCGTCTTGGGCTGTGGCCAATCTCTAACTGCTTCGACTTTACTCTGGTCAACCTGTATTCCTCCTTCCGACACAACATACCCCAGAAATAAAACACTCCTCGCCATAAAAACACATTTCTTCGTAGCAACATAGAATTGTTCTTCACGAAGAATAATTAACACTTTCTTCAAATGTTGAACATGCTCCTCTGTACTAGCACTGTAAATCAAAATATCATCAAAATAAACCACCACAAATTTCCCAATGTACGGCCTGAAATTTTGGTTCATCACCCTCATGAATGTACTTGGTGCATTCGATAGACCAAAAGGCATGACCAGCCATTCGTACAATCCTTCCCTCGTCTTGAATGCTATCTTCCATTCGTCTCCTGGTCTAATTCAAATTTGATGATAACCACTTTTAAGATCAATCTTCGAAAAGATCACAGACCCACTAATTTGATCTAACAGATCATCAAGTCTCGGCATCGGAAATCTATATCTGACAGTGATCTTATTCAGTGCCCTGCTATCCGTACACATTCTCCATGAACCATCCTTCTTCGGTACGAGTAATGCTGGTACAGCACACGGACTCAAACTCTCCTGTATTCGTCCTTGTTCAAGCAATTCCTCTACCTGCCTTCGCAACTCTTCATGTTCTTTCGGACTCATTCTATAGTGTGGTTTATGTGGCAACACAGTACTGGGAACAAGATCTATCTGGTGTTGTATATCCCTCAACGGTGGCAATTCCGTTGGCAGCTCTTCAGGAAATACATCATTAAATTCTTCAAGTACTGGTTTAACTTCTTCAGGTATTTCCACCACTTCACTGCTCTCACGCCCAATTAACAAAAACACTTCAGGTTCCTCTTCGAATTCTTTAACAAACTCTTTCAAGGATAATAAAGTTTTCAGCTCTTCAATTTCCTCCAGTTTGTTTTCTTCTTGTTGTCGCTTCTTTGGAACTAGAGTAATCTTCGTGCCTTCAAACATGAAACTGTAACTGTTGGTACACCCATCATGTTGCACCGCCCTATCATACTGCCACGGTCTTCCCAGCAACAAATGACAGACATCCATATCTACCACATCGCACCAGATTTCATCCTTGTATTTCTTCCCAATCGAAAAATTAACTCGAGCCCTTCGTCCAACTTTCACCTCCCCGCCTTTTCTCAACCAAGCCAACTTGTACGGTTTTGGATGTTTCTCAGTCTTCAATGCCAACTTCCTCACAACTTCTGAAGAAATTATATTATCACAGCTTCCAGCATCAATAACAAACTTGCAAACTTTCCCCAGAATAGTACACGTCGGCTGAAAAATATTGCTCCTCAACCAACTACAATCCTCCTCTTGCTTTGGTGTCAAACAAGACCTCCTCATCATCAGATTACAACCTTCGTCTCCCGACACTTCTTCTTCCTCCTCATCAGGTGGTGAATTGGAACATTCAGCTTCTTCATCCTCATCCTCAACCTCTGCTATCATAGCTCTCTTTTTCGGCTTTGGACAATCATTACTTTTGTGGCCCATTTCTTGGTAATTATAACACTTGAAACCATTATTGACTTTCGCCTTCCCAACCTCATTCACAACTGGTTTTGCAACAGCTTTTGAAATATTAGAACTTCCACTAACACCTGTCACTGGATTGTTGGAATTTGTAAACACTCCACCTCCTCGTCTTCCCTATTTCTCCCAAGCCAACGCTTTCTGGTGTGCTTCCGCTACAGTTCTGGGATCAAACATGTTAATCATATCTTGAACCTGCATTCGCAACCCCCCAACAAATCTAGCTGTCAATTGTTCCTCTGTCTCCATAATATCATTCCTTGCAATCAGTTGATAAAATTCGTCAGCATAGTCATTCACAGATTTCATCCCCTGTCTCAAGTTTTGCAGCCTCTGATGCATAAGCGATTGATAATTATAAGGTCAGAATGTGGCTTTCATCAATTTCCTCATCTTCTCCCAAGATTCAATCTTTGACTTCCCCATTCGTTCACGTGTAAGTTTGGTTTGCTGCCACCATGCCAAAGCTTTACCCCTCAGCCTTGTAGCAACCAACTTCACTCTACGATGTTCAGGAACTTCCTTGAAGTCAAAAATCTCCTCCACATTAGACAACCAATCTAAGAACTCCTCAGCTTGCATACCACCCATGAATTCCGGTATTTCAGTCTTCATCCCAGACTCCCACTTGTGATCATACTCCGACTGATTTCTTCCTTGGCCTCGTCCATGAACACTACCACCTTCGAACTCCTCTTCAAAATCAGATGTATATCGATGTCGATCCTGCCCACCAACATCTCTACTACCGGCATTCCTTCGATCACGATCTCGGTCATCAACATTTCTATAACTGTCTCGGCTCATACTTCTATGATCATTATCATTACTTCTCTCTCGATTGGAATGTGGCGAAACTCTACTTCTCCCGTGGTTAGATTCAGGTGAAACCCTTCTCTGATTTCGATTCATTTCCAACATAAGCTTCTCTAGCCTCCCAATGCCTTCATCCAACTTCTCATTGAATTTGTCACTTATACGTTGTTCCATTTGCTCGGCATCTTCCCGCTTATACAAATCTTCGACATTTTGATGACGATTAGCTCTCCTTGGCGGCATGATTCAAAACTTTCACAAACACTTCAAAAAATTCGCACTTCAAATTTCAAATCTTCAAAAACTCACAACAACTCCAAGTTAACTCGGCCAAACTTAGTTCGCTTGGCTCGGACGACCTAGCTTGGCTCGGCACACACAATTCAAATGCCTTTTGGCACGCAAAACTTCCATGGCCAAATTCAAACAACTTTCGAACTTTGATCCAAAATGAAATGGATCGAAAACTCCCACTTTGTTGCGAAAATATGATGAACACGATGAACACAACTTCTCCAAATAATGCAACTTTCAATCTTCAACACTTCTACTTAGCTCGGCTCAACACTTCAAGCTCGGCTAACACTTCAACTTCAAATTCTCGGCTCCAAGACCCGATTTATCTATGATTGGCTAAAACAAGCTCTGATACCAAATGACGCAGCAGCGGAAATAACAAAATGATGATTCTGTGTAAGTAGCAATCGATGGAATGAAGAATACTGAATGGCCCAAATTCGTTGATCCGAAGATACCGAATTCTAGCTATCTTCGTCACGTTGATCGCGCATGATACCGTGAAGGAAGATCTGCAATTCTTCAGACGTTGATCTAGCGCACTAGATACCGTGAATTGGCTTCTACGATCGTTGATTCGAGTGCACTCGAATGCCGAAAGAGGGGATAGGAGATTACACTCAACTACCAATTTAGATGAAAGCACAAAGCTAACAAAACGAAATTTTATTCAAAATCAACCAAACTTCAAATGTACAACTCACACCTATTTATAGCATTTTACAATTCAGACTCTTAAGTCGTTCACGACTTATGACCCAACTTAGGTCAGCAACGACTCAACAATCCACGACTCAAGCACTTGTATTACAACCCACACAACATCACAAATTTACAACACTTAGGTCGTATACGACCTATCATAAGTCGTTAGCGACTTAACAAGTACAAGTTACAACACAAAATGACAAGCCTGCGACCTAAGATACAATGCACACGACCTACGACTTAAGTACAAACGACTCAACACAAACGACTTAACATTGCCACAACTTAAAATTCAGCGACTCAAGAGAAAGAACTGCTGCATCACGTAACGCGACCTAACTAGGTCGTAGGTCGTACGCGACTTATCTTGGGTCGTGAGCTCCCTTCTTTAGCATACTCGTTTGGTCGTAGACGACCTAAAACACTTTCCTTAGGTCGTAGACGACTTAAGCCTTGCGTATTCTCAACTCGTGCTGCTACTTTGTTATCTCGTGGTGCTCCTCTTGTAGCCTTAGATCGTACACGATCTAAAGATCCCGAAAAACTTAAGCTAAGTCATAGCCTCTTTCCCTTAAGTCATGGACGACCTAAATCTCCTTCCTTAGGTCGTGGACGACCTAGGCCTTGTGAATTCGTAGCTTGCACTGCTTCGACTCTGGCTTGAGCTGCATCATTGAGGCTATCCCTACTTCGAGTATACCACCTACAAATCAGAAGCATGCAACATTAAAAGGTATAACCCTTATTTTTAAGGTTACCATTCATACCTTATTTAGTTCTAGAGCATCACATTCTTTTATAGCTAGGAATGTAGTTAACTTCTTAAACCTTCAAATCCAAATTGTCACTAGCCCAATATTGGTCTCCAATTCTATTGAGGGTTCAACATATCTCTCTTAATTTGCAAAAATCTAGTTACAAACATGTGCGACGTATACATCGTATGTAATGCATATATTCTAAATTTTGAGGTGTATGGACTTATTTTAGATATGGATTAGCTAGCATACTATAGCGTGATTCTTGATTGCGATAGGAGGGTTGTACAATTAAGAAGTTGTAAAAGCCACGACCTAGAAGTTCTTTGTACACCTCAATAATCGGTTAATTCAAGCTATTTATACTCGCTAAGCCAACCTTATAGTGAGCTATCATCCATACCCTTAGTCTGTGAATTTCCTGATGTCTTTGAGGAAGTCTCGGTCTCCCACCTCATAGGGAGATCGATTTTAGAATCGATTTGGAGAAGGATGCAATGCCAATCGCTTTGCATTTAAGACATATGGCCCCCAAAGAAAGAAGGGACTAGACAAACAGATCTTCGAGCTATTGCAGAAAGGATTCATCCATCAAAGTACCTTAGAGTAAGGAGCCCTTGTTGTCTTCGCCACCAAGGTAGATGGGTAGTTGAGACTTTGCATCGATTATAGAGAGCTAAACTAGTTAACAAGAAAGAATAGGTATCCTCTACCTAGGATATATGACTTGTTCGACTAACTTATGGGAGCCCAAGTCCTTTTCTAACTAGACCTGGCAACAGATTCCATCAATTGAGGATTGAAAAAGAAAGCAAGTCGAAGACCGCATTTCGTACACTAGATGGACTCTATGAGTGGGAATTAAGGCCTTTTGGGTTGATGAATTCCCCCGCATACTTTGTAGATTTGATGCATTGAGTATTTAGGGGGTAACTCAATAAATTCATCGTTGTATTCGTGGATGATATCTTGGTATTCTCTAAGAGAGAAGAGGATTATGAGGACCACCTAAGAGAGGTACTAGGAACTTTAAGAAGGCACCAACTTAAGGACAAATTTGTTAAATTTCACTTTTGGAAGGAGGAGGTTAGATTCCTTGGGCATATGGTTTTTGAGCATGGACTGGCGGTGGAACCCGCCAAAGTGGAGGCTATTCAAGGATGGAGAGTTCCTAAGAATGCATCTGAAATTAGAAGTTTACTAGGGTTAGCAAGCTACTATAGGAAGTTCATAAAGAACTTTGCAAGAATAGCAGCCCCTTAATGCACTTGACTAAGATGAACCTAGTCTTTTCTTGGGATGAAAGATGCACTATGGCATTCAAGAAGCTTAAGGAGTTATTAAGTAGTGCACCTGTGCTCACTATTCCTGATGGGACTAAACCATTCGTGGTTCTCAAAGATGCTTGTGGCATAGGATTAGGAGTAGTTCAAATGCAAGAATGGAAGGTAGTTGCTTATGCTAGTAGGCAACTGAAGGATCATGAGAAAAGATATCTAGTTCACGACTTGAAATTGGCAGCTATTGTCTTTTCATTGAAGAAGCAGAGACATTATCTTTTGGGAAAAAAATTGTGTTACTCACTGACCATAAATCACTCAAATACTTATTTTCCTAAAAATATTTAAGTCTTAAGTAGCATAGATGGATGGAATATATAGCGTCATTTGATTTTGGTATACAATATACCATGCAAAAGGAATGTAGTTGCCGCCGCCCTTAGTCGGAGGTATGCTACCCTATGCGCTATAAATGAATGGATGTAGTTTAGCAGTAATGGAGGTATGCTATGCTAAGCGCTACCAATCTAAGGCTTTTTAGTAGTAGTGGAGGTTGCGCCAGCTTTAATAGACCGTATCGGGCTTGGGCAGATGAATGATAAGAAGTTATTAGAGATTTCGGAGAAGTTGAGGAGAGGAAATTATTTTCCACATGCCATTATATATTTTGTTGATGAGAAGGCATGGTTGAGAAGGCATGGATGCCTTTATGTCCCAATGATTGATGGCATATTAGAAGAAGTGCTTACGGAATGTCACCACTCTAAATGACTATTCACCTCGAAGGAGATAAATTGTATAAGGATATGAAGAGGATTTTCTTTCTGCTTAGAATGAAAAGAAGAGTAATGGAGCTTATTGCTAAGCCCAAAGGGTTACTGTTACCTTTAGAGGTTCCAACTCGAAAGTGGGAACACATTACGATGGACTTCGTACAAGGATTGCCTAGGAGTCAGTGGGGTAAAGATGACATTTAGGTTGCTATAGATAGGCTCACTAAGAGTGCCCATTTTATTCTTGTTAGGAATAATAGGACTATCGCGTCTCTCGTAGAGATTTACATCAAGGATATCGTCCGATTACATGGCATTCCAACGATCATTGTTAGTGATAGAGACCCCTTATTCACTAGCGAGTGTTAGAGGAGTTTGCAGGCATCTTTGGGTACTTTGTTGAATCTCATCACTACTTACCACCTATCGACAGATGGTTAGACGGAATGGGTGAATAGGATTTTAGAGGAATTGTTGAGTGCTTGCATCTTGGACATCGGATGGCATTGGAAGAACAACTTACCATCGGTTGAGTTCGCTATAAATATAGCTACCAAGCAACAATTGGTATGGCCCCTTTTGAAGAACTTCATAGAGGGATATGCAAATCGCCTAGTTGTTACCAACAAAATTTTGCACTGGACCCGATTTGATCTGTGATACCATGGAAAAAGTAGTATTGATCAGGCAACGATTGAAGGCAGTGCAAGATCACCAAAAAATCTTGTGCAAATAAGAGAAGGAAATAAATAGAATCCGAAGTGAAAGATATGGTATTTGTCAAAGTCTCTCCTCTTAGAAAGGTTGTTAGATTTGGCATGTCTGGAAAATTGGCACCTAAATTTATTGGGCCATTTCAAGTTTTGGAAAGGATAGGAAGGCTTGCTTATCACATGGAGCTTCCAGACCAATTGGCAAGAGTCACAATGTTTTATTGTTTCTACCCTTAGGAAATTCCTTTATGACACCACCATTGTAGTCGAGCTTGATCAGTTGTGGGATATAAAGACAAAGCTAATAACATCTCCTATCACCTCTGTAGAGCACATAAACTAAGAGGCTCCACAACAAAGAGATTAGATTGGTCCGAAAGCAATGGGGAGATAATCCAACGGAAAGCACATGAGAAATGAAAGAGAAGATGAAGATTTCTCACCCAAACCTTTTCACTAGTAAATTTCTCTCCAAAGTTTGGATTTTGGTTACATCGTGGTCGCAAGATTGGATGGTAGGAGATGTTTGTCACCCTTTTTCACTATCACTTTACACTTATGTAGAAATTTTTATGCATGTTTAAGGTATCTGCATACATACTTGAATGACACGATTACGCACTCACGCTAGGTTTGAGCTCACTTTAGCATATCTGCAGTACATACTCACATTGCACTCTGGTTGAGTAGATGAGGTGTACATAACTTGGTTTGTATAACATGGATGTTATTACGCGTTACACTGTTCACCCCTTGGAGAGATTCTAGGGAAGAAATCCTTTTAAAGAGTGGAAAATGTAACACCCCTTAAAATCAGTAAGAATTAAATAAGTAAATTAAATTAAATTATATAGAGGTAAAAAATGAAATTTCCTAAATTTGGAATTTTGCCACGAAAGTTGTACCATTCCAATCATTGCGAAATTCAAATCTTTTTGCATATATAGTATGCTGAAAACGAAGCTCAAATGAAGATGTTGTAAGTATTTAAAGTTTTAAGGTTTAAAATAATTTAATTTGAATTATAATAATTAAATTTGAAATTTTAAGCTTGAAAATTAAATGAGATTAGACTTGGGGGTTAAGAAATCATTAATGTTAAAAGTATAATAAATAAATAAATAAAACCAATGGTACAAAAATAATTATGTTCCCAAAATAGGTGGAGGGGTTGACCGCCGACCCCAATCGGTTGAGCGCTATCTGTCGGCTGGTGCGTATATGACGATCGACCGCTTCTTTTGTTGTCTACTAGGGTTTTACTACCAATCAGATTCATTCGTTTTAACCTATTCTCATCATACAGTTCGGGTATTTTTCAACTCCTATAAATAGGACCCTACCATCTCCACTTTTATTCACAAAAATAGTTGGAAATTCAACGAACCTCTACCATTTTTTTTCTTTAGTTAGATTTGAAAATTTAATTAGGAATTCAGATAAGGATTCTATTTCGTTTCTAATTATTCTTTTATTATATTCTCTTCAATTCCAACCTCTCTGAATCTAACAAAATTATATATACCAATCCAATGCCGTGTATCTACATTAAAAGAAGAGATTTTGAAATGAGTGCTTTGGCATTGCAAATCCATACAAGAAAGGCTAAGGATAACATGTGAGTGGAAACCTTAGTATTTTTATTTCAATAATTATTTAGTATATTATGGATTTGATTATGCCTTAGCGGTTTACGAAAATAAAACAAAATAAAAACCCCTCAAAACTTCTATAATTCAAAATGTCAATTCTTGTTGGGATTCTCAATTGTTTACATTAAACTATTGGAATACGTAGTTGCAATGACCCATAATATAATCACTATTTAAATGAATATTTAATTATTTTTTAAATAGTTAATAAATGGATTTTTATAAACAAATAAAACTATTTTAAATAATAACTAACGATGATAAAATCATTTTAAAAATTTGTATACCAATATATATAGTTTATAGAGAAATAGAAAATGTGACCTGAAATTATTTTTTGAAATATCAATTTTTCATTAGTTTAAAGTTATTCAAAAGGTTATAACACTATGCTAAACACACATGCACACATTACGAATTATCTTAAACATGTTGTGTACATGTACATATGCATGTGAATGTTTCCTCCTTAAGCATATTAACATACAAGAACGAAAGAAAAAATACTATAAGGAAAAGTATATATATATATACACATATAAAAATACAAATTTTAACCATAAAGGAAAAGAGCGTGGTGTGAATAGTTGAAAGAGAGGGGGAGTTGTACTAGGGTGGACGGTTTTAAGGGGGGAGGAGTATGGTGATGCATATATATATGTGTGTGTGTGTGTGTATTTAAATAAAAATCACTTTATATTATTTTAATTAAATCCTTACCTTGTAAGTTCCCCCTTACTTTCATTATTTTCATTTACAATCTCTTCATCCACTGTGAAAATCCTAAGAGCTTAAGAACTTAGCCATGGCCTCCTCTTCATAAATCTAAAATCTGAAATATCACCTCTTTCACTAAAAATCGCCTTTTTATTTCACAAAACCACTTCTACAAACCATTCAACACCTCCTCTTCCAAGCTACAGCACTCTATCCACCCAAGAACATAAGGGCTGACCCAAACATCTAAAGGCCGAGCCAAATTAGCTTAGGCCGAGCCCATCTTGGAGGTTCAAGCAACCAAAAGTTTCATACTTGCAAATTTTCTAAAGCGCTTTCAAGTTTTGGAAAAAGTTCGCTTTGATTTAGAAAAGTTTCGGTGAGTAAAACTAATATTTGTGGAAAAGAAACAGCTTGTTTTAATAATCTATATGTTGTGAAATTATAGTGTTTGTGGTGTTGAATTATCATGTTGTTTGGATGATATATGATTGCAAGTTGGTTGTTTGGTATAAATTGGTGATTTGGACAATTTGTTTATTTGCTTGGATATGTATATGGATATGGATATGTGATATTGGTTATGATATGATGGTAGTATGATTACGAAACAAAATCAAGTGATGTGATGTAAATGTTGTGAAGTTAACACCTTGAAAAGTCGCAAAGGACTTGAGATCCGATTTGAAAATGAAAGCTCATTTTCTAGCTTTAGATTTTTGAAAATGTTTTCCAAGTATTTACCTTTTGTTTAAGTTTTAAAATCTATTACAATTGTGTTTTCAAGCATGTGGTAGGTAGAGTTAAGTGAGATTTTCACCCAGAAACCAATTCTAGCGAACTGCGCTTATAGCGATAGTCGATGTGGATGCAATTCAGGAAATTTTGCGATTTCATGTTTTAAAGTGTTTTCTTTTAGATTGATTTTGAAAACTCATTTCAAATTTATTAAGTAAGTCAAAAATTTTAGTTTTAATTATTTAATAATTCATTTAATAAATTTATTAATTAGGGAAATTATTGTTTAATAATTTTATTAAGTAATTAAGTTAGAGTTTAAGGAATTATTTATCAAGTTAATTATTTTTAATTAAGTAAGTTTTAGATAATGGTTAATTAAGATAAATGAAAATTAATTTTTATTTAATCAAGTTTGTTTATTTTGATAATAAATTAGAGTTAATTAATTAGTTTATTATTATTTAATAAAAGGTTAATTATCCACTTAATTAAGGTGTAATTTCTTAAATAAATGTTATTTAATTAAAGTATAATTAGGGTTTAATTGTAAATAAATTAGAATTATTAATGATTTAATTAAGATTAATTGAGGTTTAATTGAGTTTTAAACTTATGATTTAATTAATGTTTATCTATTTTAATGTTTCTTTTAAAACCATATCGGTTATTTATTTTTAACCAATTTAATTGTTTAAGTGAATTGTTTTAAAACAAAGGATGTCTTATCCATGCTATTAAGTACCAAATGAATTAAAGTAGTTGTAATAAAACGGTGACACGTTTTATTGAAAGTAAGCCAACTTGTACTTATTATACATACCATACTTTGGGAACGTGATGAATACAAGGGGGTTAATTTCAATAAGCGGGTCTTGATAATCTAAGCATATGGAATGTATGTCCATACGTAAATCTTTACACCCTAATAGTGGGATAGTCCACTATAAACAACTTGACCCTATAAAATTATCGAACGTTGGTTTGAAGAGACCAGGATCGGATATTAGTGTTATCCAAAATCCACCTCGAACCAACATAAACGTTTGAATTGGTAATAGAAAAGGCAGGTCCAAGATGAAGGCTTTGAAGTGCCTTCGGTCTGTTTATCTCCTGAACGACTTGTATGGATGAGTGCTGACGTTGTGTCAACATCTAAAAGGAAACGTTAGCATTTTAAGTGGCAATGCTATGATAAAGATAAATGTAGCCTTAGGCCTCATCATCCGAGAATGACTAAAATAGGGGGATGCACCAAGGCTAAGTGGGTCGCTCCCATTAGGTTTAGGTTATCCCTACCTAGAGTCCCTACTACATATTCATGTATGCTTCGATACGGTTGATAATTCCCACTGAGGGGTGATCTTATTCGATACTATCCAGTAAGAAGTAGGCTGGTATTGTGTTGGCAGGGGATCCAGGAGAGGTCCTTGGTGTTATTTTATCTTGAGATGCACCATGACAGCAGTACCCTAGTAGCCCAGTCATTGTATGGAATACATTCTCCAATAAGTGCCGTACGGATTTAGTTGTACACAAATATGTTGAAATGTGAGATGCAAGCATTTCAACTATGTTCTATTTTACTTGAAAACCCTAGAATTGTCATAATATTGTTGGATTTCTATAAGAATTATTTTGGTTATTGTAGGATAAAAACCCGTCCATGTTTATGTGTGGCATGGTCTTACGAGATGTTAACTCCTCTTCGTTAGCGACCTAACGACCTATGGGGAGCAGTGACCTAACGACTCAATTAGCAAGCGACCTATCGAGCTCAATGGTCTAGTTCACGACTTAACAATTCATAACAGGCTATGACCTAACAAGATAAGCGGGTGAGCGACCTAACTATGGAACGGTTCTAGCGACCTAGAGATGTATATTGCTAAGCGACCTAAGGTGCGAAGCGACCTAAGGTGCGAAGCAACCAAAGCAACGACATCCCCTGTTTAGCCGGGAGCGACCTACGACCTACCCTGGGTCGTGTCCGACCTACCAATTCACTCAGAAGAAACCAGGTGCTACCCTGTTTAGCCGTCTACCGCGACCTAAGGAATCCCGCGACCTAGAGACTTAACTTCATACTGACTTAAAAAACTTACGACCTAAGCAACGAAGCCGGTTTCCTAGGTCGCCGCCGACCTACGACCTATACTAGGTCGCCGTCGATCTACTTATTCGTTCAGAAGAAACTAAGCGCAATCGAGATAAGTCAGATCCCATCCCCTAGGTCGCTGCCGACCTACGACCTACTTTAGGTCGTTCATGACCTAGGACTTGTGCAATTTGGTTCTGCCCAGATTCCTCCCTATAAATACTAGAGCTACTCCAATGGCAAGAGGACTTTTGGCTGATCTTCTGAAGCGCCGTTACTCTGCTGGATTCTTAACTCATCCAACACATCAAGCATTCCAAACATTCAAGACACTACAACAAGCTTCGAAAGAGATCTTGCACATCCGACATGGATTCAAAGAGCCTTATCACATCGAAGTTTGAGCTACTAGTCTAAAGTGATTTAGAATCGAAGTGTATTGTATTTTGAAGTGCATTGTATCAACTTGTAACCAAATCAGCAATAAAGGAATTTTAAGTGGACGTAGGCTTGATCTGAGCCGAACCACTATAAAATCGTTGTCTTTTACTGTTTTCTGCTACTTTTCTGCTTATTTCTTGTTCCCGTACCACGGGTGGTGCTTTCACATTATTACACACACCGGCGTGTTAGCGTTCAATTTTCAGCGTTAACATTTGGTGCTTTCATTGAGAGTTGAACTCAGGAATATTGTCATCATTGCTTCACAAGAGTTTGTGGAAAAAGTTTCTTTGAAAACCAGAAGCTTGTCGGAAATAATGGCTCCCGGAAGAAAGCGCAAGTCTACCAGATCCGTCAATACTCATGATAACACTACCACTTCTCCTTCATCAAGTCAAGCAGTTCCAAGCATTGGAGTGACACGAGCGGAGTTAGATGTTGCTGTGTCTAGGTTATATCAGCAAATTGAAACCCAGAACACCTTAATGCTAGAAAGGTTGAATGCTATGCTGGGAGCTAACCGTCAACCAGCGAATAATGAGGAAAATTTTACTGATGCTGTTCACAACTCTGAAGGGAGGAACATTCCTCAAAGGGCAGCTGGCACTTTCGAAGGGGCACCTCCCTAAGCCGGAGTGACAAGGCCGCAATCAACTCTCCACGAACGTTTGTTTAAGCAAACTTCTGAGAAAATGGCTGATGACTGCCCAGTAGAGCCTCTGAAAAATGAGGAACACCTCTCGGAAATGATACGACAGATCATGAAAGAGAGCATGCAAAGAAATGAAGATGAGAATGACTGGGGGTTCGCTCCAAGTACTCCGTTCACTGAGAAAATTCTAAAAGCTGAATTTCCGAGAAAGTTTGTTCCTCCTACCATTCCAGCTTACCGAGGAACAAGCGACCCCAATCAATTTCTGTACAAATACGACTGGCACATGACGGGTGCCAGGGCAATGGATGAAATTAAATGTCGGTACTTTCCGGTATACTTGGAAGGGGTGGCACTACTCTGGTTTACAAAGCTGCCGGCCCGATCTATAGACCAGTTCTCTGATTTAACTCGGAAGTTTAAAGAGCAATTCAGACTGTACGCTTCAAAGGCGAAAGACATAATGTCATTGTCTAGTCTTGAGCAGAATCCGGGAGAGTCTATTAAGTCCTTCTTGAATCGCTTCAACATAGCTCTAGCTGAAGTCGACAACGCGGAGCCACGGATGGTCCTGACTTATCTGATGCGGGCTATCGATAAGTTAAGTGAATTTGGGAAATGGCTGAAAATGAAGGAGCCAAATTCACTCGAGAAATTTTATAAGAAAGCTGACGAGTTCATGCGCTTGGAGAATCTTCCTGCTCCAGTGAAAGTGGTGGCGACAGGAGTGGAGAATAACATTGCTGCTTCAGCTAAGAAAGATTCCGGAGGTCAGAAGAGGGAGAATAATGATGGGAAGAAACAAAAAGATATAAAGAAACCTCGCTTCTTTAAACCTTCAGATTTCAACCCCTTAACCGACACTCCGGAGAATATCTTCTTTGCCACCAAAGATGCCGTGGAGTATCCTAAACCAACTGAGATAAAGCTTAGAAAGAATGCTATGCGAAATGGAAAATTCTGTCGATTTCATAACCAACCCGGCCATGATACCAACGAATGTCGTCATTTGAAGAGCTTGATAGAAGAATTGCTAAGACAAAACAAACTGCAACAGTATGTTAAGAAGAACAGGAATGACCCAACTTCGTCTGCTCAGGGGCAGCAACCCCCTACTCACCCATCTGGCTCGGGTGAGGGCACTACCGCACATGAATCTGAAAGGCCTATTATCAATGTGATTACAGGAGGTCCACACCCAGCAGGCAGAAGATGGCGTGAGATGGAAAGATATGCTCGTGCTTTGAAATATACCCCAGCGGAGGAAGAGGTTTTTGTTTTAGAAGACGCTGCACCCCTGAAATAGCAGAGAACTTCTAATGATGACATTGTGTTTAAAGCTAGGGATTCAATGGGTATTGAAGCTCCAACCATGGATCCCTTGGTCATTTCTGCAGGAATTGGGCCAGCTATTGTAAGACGGGTGCTTGTTGATTGCGGCGCCTCTTGCAATATACTCTTCAAGAAGACGTTTGATCAAATGAAGATTCCAATGACTGACGTTCAGGCTTCATCGCAGAAGATTGTTGGGTTTACTGGGGAACCACAGCAGCCAATTGGAAATGTCGACTTGTTTGTGGAACTTGGAGATGGACAGAAAAAGGTGGTTCGGAAACAGACTTTTGTAATTGTTGACGGATTTTCTGCCTATAATGCCTTCCTAGGCCGGCCAACTCTAGCTGCGTTCAAAGCCATTCTCGCCCCGTGGTGCCTAACTATGAAATTTCCCATAGATAATGGTGTTGGTGTCATTAAAGGGGATCAAAACGCTGGGCGGGAGTGTTATCTTATAGAGCTTCGGGAGGCAAGGAAGAGAGAGATGGGAAAATATGCGGCAGCCCCGCTCCGCATCAAAAAACCAACCTTGTAGCAAGTACAGGGTGGCCCCTGCACTGGCGAGCATAGTGGTGCAAGGAGAGAAATGGACCCCAGAAAGGCCAGTGCAGGGGAAATTAGAGTGGTGCCAATGGAAGTAACGGTACCAGTACCTGTTGATCTTAAAGACCCAAACAAAGTACTAAATGTGGGTTCGCAACTCAGTGTGGCAGTTCAAAATATGCTGATATCATTTTTGAAAGCAAATCTGGACGTATTCGCTTGGAGTCACGCTGATATGTGTGGAATATCTCTAGAGATTGCTGTACATACTCTGAATATTGATCCGAAATTCACACCTGTGAAACAGAAAAGGAGAACCCAGGGTCCAGAAAGGTCAGCAACGGTAAAAGAAGTAGATCGGCTCATGGAAAATCGTTTCATCAAAGAGTCCACCTATCCAAATTGGGTTTCAAATCTAGTACTGGTAAAAAAAGCAAATGGAAAGTGGAGAGTATGCATCGATTTCTCAGATTTAAACAAAGCTTGCCCCAAAGACTGCTTCCCGTTGCCGAGGATTGATCAGCTGGTAGATGGAACAGCCGGGCACGAATTGTTGTCTTTTATGGATGCTTACTCCGCGTATAACCAGATTATGATGAATGAGCCAGATCAGGAGGATACGAGCTTCGTCACCGATTTTGGTCTTTACTGCTACAAAGTCATGCCCTTCGGACTGAAGAATGCAGGGGCAACATACCAAAGGCTTGTTAATGCAATGTTCAAATCACAGCTTGGGAAAACTATGGAAGTCTATGTTGATGATATGTTGGTGAAATCAAAGAAAGCAGTTGACCATATGGATCACTTAGTAGAAATGTTCACAATTCTCCGAAAGTATGGAATGAAGCTCAATCCTTTGAAATGTTCATTCGGAGTAGAGTTTGGAAAATTCTTGGGATTTATCTTAAGTGCTAGGGGCATTGAAGCTAATCCTGCTCAAATTACTGCTCTGAGAGAAGTCAAAGCCCCTAGGACAAAGAAGGAACTGCAGAGCCTCAATGGGAAGGTTGCTGCTTTAAGTCGGCATTCCCTTCTTTGACGCTCTAAAGAAAGGAAAGAAAAACTTCGAATGGACTCCTGAATGCCAGAAAGCTTTCGATGAACTAATCTGTCACATGGAAGCGCCTCCAATACTTTCCAAGCCCAACAACGGTGAAGACCTTTTCATAAACTTGGCAGTTTCGTCTCATGCCTTGAGTGCAGCATTAGTGCGGGAGGATGCAAAAGTTCAGCGCCCGGTCTACTATGTCAGCAAAAGATTCACTGGGGCAGAAATAATTATTCAAAGCTAGAAAAGCTTTCCTATTGTTTACTGATTGCTTCCAGAAAGTTGAGGCCATATTTTCAAGCTCACCCTGTCAAAGTTCTCACTGACCAGCCCTTAAAGCAAGTCCTATTTCGTCCTGAAACTTCGGGCCGTCTTCTGAAGTGGAATATTGAACTTAGCCAATATGATATCGCTTATCATCCCCGAAGAGCGATCAACGGACAAGCTTTGGCAAATTTCATTGCAGAGTACACAGATAAGGGTGACAGTACGGAAGAGGTTACAGTTGACATCCCAACCAGATGGAAGTTATATGTTGATGGCTCAAGAAATGATTACTGTTCCGGAGCTGGGATTGTGCATGAAACCCCCGAAGGGCGATCATTATGTTACGCATTAAGATTGAAATTTCCTTCTACAAATAAAGAAGCAGAATATGGAGCTCTAATTGCTGGATTAAAGATTGCAAAGGAACTGAACATCAAAGCGTTGCAAATCTTCAGTGATTCTCAGCTTATTGTATGTCAAGTCAAGAAGGAGTTTCAAGCTAAAGGAGGAAATATGCCTGCTTACTTGTCAAAGGCTTGTGAGCTTCTTGATGATTTCGATCACTATTCGATAAGCCACATTCCTCGAGAGGAAAATATGAAGGCGGATTCTCTCGCAAAGTATTCAAGTTCCGGAGAAGCTCAATTATTAGGATTGGTTCCTGTGGAGGTCTTGTCGACTCCAAGCACTGATGAGATGGATATCGACTGGATCATGGCTGTATCTCAAGAACAAGAGTCATGGATGACCCCGATCAAAGAATATCTACTCAACGGTTCCCTGCCGGAAAATTCTAAAGAATGCCAAAAGCTGTTAAGAAAAGCATCGAGATATGTAATTCAAGACGGCCGGTTATACAGACGGGGATTCTCAATGCCATTACTCCGATGTGTAACCAAGGAAGAAGCCAAGACAATTTTAGCAGAGGTACACGGAGGAGAATGTAGGGATCATTCAGGTGGACAAACTCTTGCCAAGAAAGTTCTCCGGTATGGGTATTTTTGGCCAGATATTAATCGAGATGCTGCTATCTACTCCCGAAAATGCGACAAGTGCCAGAGATTTGCAAAAATCCCAAGAGCACCTTCCACCGAACTAACACAGATGGTCAGTCCATGGCCATTCGCCATTTGGGGGATAGATCTAATCAGACCTTTACCAATCGCCAAGTCGGGAATCAAATATGCTATTGTTGCTGTTGATTATTTCACTAAATGGGCTGAAGCTGAACCTTTGGCTACTATTACCTCTAAAAAGATGATAAATTTTGTGATGAAAAATATCATTTGTAGGTATGGTGTGCCACAGAAGATAATCACAGACAACGGTACTCAATTCGAAAGCGAAGAGTTCCAGGACTTTTGCAAGCGATTCAAAATCCGGAAAAGCTTCCCAGCAGTGGCTCACCCGTAGGCAAACAGGCAAGTGGAGGTAGTGAACAAAATTATCAAGTCAACCATCAAAAAGCAGCTTGAAAAAGAAAAAGGTGGATGGGTTGATAAGCTACCACTAGCACTATGGGCATACATAACAACCCATAAAACTGCGACTGGGCACACTCCATTCTCATTGGCATACGGATCAGAAGCGATGATTCCAGTAGAACTAGAAGTCCCTTCACACAGGAGAATTCATTTCAACCAGGCTGAAAACTAAAAATTGCAACTCGCAGCACTTGACTTTCTTGATGAAAGAAGGGAAGAAGCTAGGCTCAGAGTTGCGGCCCATCAGCAAAGGATAGCAAGGCACTTCAACTCTAAAGTCCGTCAACGAAGCTTTGAAATCGGGGACTTAGTCTTGAAGAGGATCATGACATCAACTGGAGTGTTTGGACCAAATTGGGAAGGACCATATGTCATAGGCAATAAACTTCTTGATGGCACCTTCAAACTCACAACTGTTGAAGGAGATCCAATCCCGAGAGCCTGGAACAACAACTATTTGCGTCCATATTTTACTTAAAAAAAGCTCTGCTTGAAATTGTAAAATGATTATGGATGTATCAATTGTATTGTAAACCATTGTAAAATCAGTGATAACTAATAAAAGAGCTATAAAGTGGATGTAGGCCCAATTTTTGGCCGAACCACTATAAATTCTGTGTCCTTTATTATTACAAAATGCCTGTTTCATTTCGATGTGTAAATACTCTAAATGTATTGCTAAAATGTCGATCTAATATTGCAGGCCGTTAAAACAAAGCTTACCCATCACGAGGCCAAGTGGGCCCTGTGAATCACTCAATAAACAAATTTCAAGTCATAAAAGTTCCAGATTCAAATTCTGCATAAGATGCATTTCACATAAAAAGTTAATGATTCCGCCGAAGGGACATCTTCCCAAAGCAAAGGAACCGGGCCCTTGTTAACTAATTACGATCGTCTGTATAAACGAACATCTGATTAGATAACTTGCGCCTACCCCGTGGAATCGCTTAACAGTGAAATACACTTCTTCAGATAAAGCAAACCACTCGCAGGAGAAAGGAACACAAACTTGGAAGCGATCACAGGGAACCACTGATGAGCAGATGACAAAAAGACATGGGCGAGCGGACACAAAAGCAGCCAAAAAGCCAATCAACAAGAGCCCTCTTCGGAGGAACAAGCCCTCTTCGGAGGCACGCCAAAAAATGGAAGTTTTCTTCTCAACAAATAGGTTGGTGGAACCACCGAAGGCGCAGGGCCTTTGTTAACTAGTTGCGATCATTTGTGCGAACGAACATCCAATTAAGTAACTTGCGTCCGCCCCGTGGATCCATTTAACTGTGAGAAAGTAACTTCCAGGCAATCAAATAAAGACCTCTCCGGAGGCACAAGACCTCTCCGGAGGCACAAGACCTCTCCGGAGGCACAAGACCTCTCCGGAGGCATAAGACCTCTCCCGAGGCACCACAAGCCCTCTTCAGAGGCACAAGCCTTCACCAAAGGCACACACTGCCCTCTACGGAGGCAGAAGACCTTCCCCAAGGCACACAAGACCTCTCCGGAGGCACAAGACCTCTCTGGAGGCACAAGACCTCTCCGGAGGTACAAGACCTCTCCGGAGGCACAAAGCCCTCTAACGAGGCACAAGCCCTCTTCGGAGGCACAACACTTCGGAGGCACATTTCACCAGAGTTGAAGTGCAAAATGATCCTCTTCGGAAGCCCACTTCACCAGAGCCGAAATGCCAAAAATGCTCCTCTAACGAGACACAAAGCCTTCTTCAGAAGCAATAAACAGATAAAGCCCTCTAATGAGACACACCCAAAAACTTCGTTAATGGAACCACTAAAGGGGCACCTTCTCAAGAAAGAAGGTTCCAGGCCACAGCTGAATACTTACGATCATTTATACAAACAAGAATCTAGTAAAACAGCTAACGCCAGTCCCGTGGACCCATTCAGCGATAAAAAACAACTTTCTGACAAACAAATCAAAACATTCTTCAGAATCCCACTTCACTGCATAGGGGAATCCACTTTTCAACAAGTAAAAGTGATCATCCCCGAAAGTTGAAGTGTTCTTTAGAAAGAGAGAGAAAGAAAAAACTTCTCCAATACAAGGCATACTCTATTAAAAGTAGAATAATATTTCCTCAAAACGGAAGAATTATTCTCTAAAATAAGAGTACAAGTCTTTTCAGAATACTGCAGTAAGCAGTGCAATGGAGGCACATAGCTATATTAATAACGCTCAGACATCATACCACGAGCTCACTACAGTATCACATAAAGTAAATAAAGAAACTTGTGCAAAAACAAGGAATAAATGCATTCACACATATACTGACAAGAAATTGTACAAGTAAAAAGAACCATTTTATTCCATCCTATAAAGTTTTTGTACATATGCAGGTTTCAAGCGGGGACCGGTACCCGCACAATCTCCGGTCAATACATGCAAAAAACAAAAAGCAAAACAAGAAGCATAAAGTCCAGCTTATCATTCCTTCTTCCCGCCACCCTTAGAGCTCTTTCCCAGCTTGATAACTAGTTTTGGAAGCCGCTGTGGACGGGTCGGGGGGGAAGGAGAAAGAGGAGTAGTCGGATCCTCTTCTACTTTATCTTCTCCAACTGAAGTGTTTTTCTTCTTCTTCCTCATTGCGCGCTTCCCTTTCCTCTTTGAAGAAGACTCACTTCCCGGAGTAAGCAACGCAGAAAGTTTTGTATCATCATCATAAGACTGCTCCGGGGTCTTCTCACTATCCTCAAATTCTTCCGCCTTCTGCTCTTGCGAAGCGGGTGGATCCTCCAAGCCTTGAAGGGCTTCTATTTTCTCTTCCTGCGAACCCGGCTGAGAAGCAGGAGTGACTTGAAGGGATGGAGGAGGAACAGCTAGGAGAGGAGAAGTGTGCGCAGCATTCAGTGTTTCCGCTACAGAAGAAAAGAAGTTAAAATCAGTATTCTCCGAAAAAAGAGAAGATATTGGATCATCAAGACTTAAGTAATAAGCAAGAAATTCATCAAACTTAGGTGAAGCGAGCAAGTAATCCGCTTGACCTGGATCAACATCGAAGTTACCTGGAGAAGTCGGTTTAATCACTTCAATTTCAAAGTTTTCGGCTTCAGTGTCGTCCTGGGTCTTCTCCTCGACTTGAACAGTGGGAGGCTCAGTAGTCGTGATTTTGACTTCGGCTTTTGCAGGAGGTGGAGAATAAGAACTAGAGCCGATGGTATTATGGTCGACCGAAGCCGGAGGACGAGCGGGGTCAGTTAAAGACGCTTTCTCTAAACGCTCTCCTCCTGCTGCTTCGGCTCGCTCCCTAGCAAGCTGCTCTTTTCCCCTGGCAAGGGCGGTACGTGTTTCATCATCCAGATAGGTCGCCTCGAGATCCGCTTCTGCATAGCCAGCGCCTCCGAACATGTCAATTATCGCTTCCCACACTTCAGCCAAAGTAATTTCATATGTCGGTCCCAGAAACGAGAGACTCCCATGCCCCAAGACGCTATGGATATAAAAGTCAAATAAAGTAGAGCTGATTTTTGCCTTCGTCGCCTCGTGCGACTGCTCAACCGCTTCTTTTTCGGCAATCGCTGCAACTTGGCCGACAACTGCCTCATCTCGCTCTTTTTCAACTTTAAGAAGTCGAGCTTTTATTGCTGCAATCTCCAGGTCTTGCGAGCTAACTCTTTCCTGCAGCTGAGCGGTATCTTTGCGATATTTTTCAGTAACATGCTGCTCTGCCTCAAGTTTAATCTCAGCATCTCTTTGAGCAGCATGAGCATCTCTCACTTGTTTTTGGAAGACTTCTTCTTTTTGAGAGTGTGAAGCGGAAGAAGTGGCGAGATCTTCCTTGAGTTTTTTGACTTCGGACTCAAGTCTCGCATTGTCGTCAGCAATGCTCGCCATCTCTGCATCATGTTGCTTACAAATTTTATCCCACTCAGACTTGTCATTCTCCATAGTTAGCATGGCTTCAAGGTTCATGCAATTAACTCTTTGAAGTTCATTGAAAAGTTTCTGCCAGCCAGACATCCTCTCGATATCAAGTTTGACTGCATCAAGGTTCCTCAGCATAGCCGGCTTATCGATCGGTACCAAGTCTAAGTCAAAGCGTACTCCCCTTAAGCACCAATTTGGGAATCAGCTTTGAAGAGTAGAAGGAGCATTTTTGACTTGATACTGAGGCCTGTTGATAATTGTCTGAATGTCAGATTTCTTAAGAGCAGGAGAACCGGAGGAGATGTCAAGAGGGTTAGGAGCATCGGTCTTTTCAAAAATTGCAGACGCTGATTGACAGCTTTGTTTGACCCGTTTGCTCGGATCGTCAGCAACATGGCTTTTCCCTTTATCATCATAGGATTTTCTTTTATGAGAGTCATCATCCCTTCTTCTTTGCCACTCCTCATAAGTTCGTCTTTCATGAGCTTTTCTAGCAGCTCTTTCTTCATCTGTTTCTCTCGGGGCAGTGAGATAGCGCATATAATCATAAGTGTCGCGACTTCCATGGCGCTAGAAATTATCATAGTACAAGCCAGATCGCCCCATCGGAGAGTCTGAAAATGAAAAAGAAATAAAATTTAGAAATCTCCAGGAGAAGGAAATTAAGTGCGAGTAAGTGCTAAGCATCCTAAGTGTGTGTGGCGTGCGAACTACGCGCGTCAGACTACAAACCACTCTTTGGTGTGGGAATGGTGATGACTTGTATAGCAGGCGTTGTAATTTGTTGTAAAGAGGAAGTCGCCTCGACAGTAGAAGAGATAGCTTTTGAAGCGTCATCTTTGAATAGCTCCTGTGAGGTTATCATCAAATCACTCAACCCCTCAAAGATATCATCGCCATTGTGCCCAGCGGAACCTTCCCTTTCAATTTCCACATCAGTCGCCTTTCCGGAATGCTGAGAAGGCTCCTCTTCTTCGATGACTGGGGAAAGTGTTAGCTTGCTTGACGACCCCGCAACGTCAGTAGATGTGGAGCATTTTACCAAAGAAGCTTCCACAGCAGGTTCTTTAGGGGTGATCTCTTCGGTTGAAACCGGGGCATCTGACCGTCCGGCCTGAGAATCAGCAGCGTCGTGAAATTGAATTGACCGGGAGGGGTGTAGAAGTCCGAGTTGATGTAAAAGCTCATCTTTCAACAGAAATTGGATACTCCTCTCCTCAACCGGCACAGCCATGAGCCTCTCAAAAGTTGGTTTGTGACCAGGATCCCTAGAAGGAGGAGGAAGCGCTGAAAAGTAAAGAGCGAAGTTAACACTTGACAACTCGAGCTTCGAAAAGTTCAGAAAACATAAGGAACGAAGATAAATGATCTTACGTCCTACTCTCCAGATAGCGTAGAATCCCGGAGGACAGCGAACGAAGAAAAACTGACTCAGAAACCAGTGAGCACTCTCAGGAAGACCAATGATCAGTTTGCGGTTCCTAGAACTTCTCACAAGCATGATGGAGGGATGGTCTTTGTTTTTGGCAAATGTGCACAAGTAACAAACTTCATCAAAACTCGGAAGATGATCCAGCGTCCTCCTAAATAGCACGCATAGCCCCATCAGGATGGCATAGCCATTGGGATGTAACTGAAAGGGAGAGACATTCAGTCGAAGAAGAATCCGTTGAAGGAAATCGTTAAAAGGGGGAATGGCTCCGCTCATGCACATTTGGCGATTAACGGCAACAAAACCAGGAGGTGGTATGTCAGCGGTGTCTCTTTTCCCAAGTAGTATGGCTTCTGCTTCAACAGTACCAAACTGAACACATAATTGGCTGAAAGCTCTGTAATGTAAAGTGGTCGAGATTATTTCTGGAGGATTAGTTAACGAGGCAGGAATAGGAATGGCCTCTCCAGCTTGAACTATTATCTCTTCTTGTTGAGAAGTCATTCTACACAATCAACTAGATATTCAAATGTGAAGGTGCACGTTTCCTAAAAAGTGTGAAGTGTTGTGCAGAACTAACAAAAATAGAACGCAAACATAACTGGAATTAAACTAGTTGACAATTGGTCGATTACAAGATTTCAGGACTTGTTAATCTAAAACTCAAGTGCAGTGTTAATGCAAACGAATTAGCTTTAGTTAACTATTTTAGTTTTGCTTTAATACTTCACTTGAATTGGTTGGTTTACAGCATTTCGTTCACACAGTTCATTTAAGTTGATTATTCTTTATCGACTAATCTGTCATTCGATGTGGGTAGTCAATGGCAGTATATTCGTCCCAGTTTTCTGCAAATATTGCGTTTAACAGGTTATTAGCATTAGAGATAATCTATAAAGAAGTTCAAACAATTCAAAGTTCAAGCAATTCAAGGTTTAGGCAATTCAGTCCGGCAGTTCAAGTCGAGCATTCAAATTGAAATTATGCTTCAAGACAAGCAAATCATTTTTTAACTAAGTGTTAGCTCGTCCACGACCTAGAAGTAATGTTGCGAGTTAATCTAGGTCGATAGTTCTTTAGGCCGTGATACTTATAAGAGTAAGACTTCAGGTCAAAATAAGATGAATTTCTCCAAGTCCTAGCTTGGTCACGACCTAAAGCTTATGCCGCAATTAGTTAGGTCGGTCAAGTATGCTAGATCGCGAAGGTTCATGGGTCGCTCAGATTCGCTAGGTCGTTTTTAATGAAAACTCGAGCTATCTTCCATCCAAGCTAATGCCTTGCTCCCCTTAACCAGTTAACCTCCTCTTCACTCAGTAACTCGCCAACCCGCCAACTCGAGATCCATTAACCTGATAACCTGTTAAAGACCTTATCATCTCCTCTAAACTCGCAGACCATATGACTCGAAATATTGTAACCCATTGTCTTCTCCTCGCGAGTCATCCAAAAGCTAATCAAACCACTCCAAGATCATCAGCAATCGATCGTAGCAAGACTCGTGATGAAGCGTGATGTAAGGAATTGGATTGGAGTTAGAGAATGGGGAGTCCAGGTTCGTAAGTTAATGGCAATCGTGAATTGAGCGGACGACGAATTTACTTACTTACTTACGCAGTACGATGGTGAGGATTGTAGGAACTGAATCAATGACAAGATGAACTGATTAGATTCGTCTTTGAATGCTCCGAAGATCGTTAATGGTGGAAGTAATCACTAAAACAATTAGGTGAAGTAGAAGAAGCGACCTAAGCTGTTTATATACCGGGGCAGTGAAATGCGAATCGGCACCATGCGACCTAGTTTCCTCTGTAAGTCGTTCGCGACCTAACAACTCACCAGAGCACGAGTTAAGGAAATCGAAGCACACGACCTACGACCTAGGCGTGTACTTCGAGGGGCAAATGTTAACTCCTCTTCGTTAGTGACCTAACGACCTATGGGGAGCAGCGACCTAACGACTCAATTAGCAAGCGACCTATCGAGCTCAATGGTCTAGTTCACGACTTAACAATTCATAACAGGCTACGACCTAACGAGATAAGCGGGTGAGCGACCTAACTATGGAACGGTTCTAGCGACCTAGAGATGTATATTGCTAAGCGACCTAAGGTGCGAAGCGACCTAAGCAACGACCTTCCCTATTTAGCCGGGAGCGACCTACGACCTACCCTAGGTCGTGTGCGACCTACCAATTCACTCAGAAGAAGACCAGGTGCTACCCTGTTTAGCCGTCTGCCGCGACCTAAGGAATCCCGCAACCTAGCGACTTAACTTCATACTGACTTAAAAAACTTACGACCTAAGCAACGAAGCCGGTTTCCTAGGTCGCCGCCGACCTACGACCTATACTAGGTCGCCCTCGATCTACTTATTCGTTCAGAAGAAACTAAGCGCAATCGAGATAAGTCAGATCCCATCCCCTAGGTCGCTGCCGACCTACGACCTACTTTAGGTCGTTCATGACCTAGGACTTGTGCGATTTGGTTCTGCCCAGATTCCTCCCTATAAATACTAGAGCTACTCCAACGGCAAGAGGACTTTTGGCTGATCTTCTGAAGCGCCATTACTCTGCTGGATTCTTAACTCATCCAACACATCAAGCATTCCAAACATTCAAGACACTACAACAAGCTTCGAAAGAGATCTTGCACATCCGACATGGATTCAAAGAGCCTTATCACATCGAAGTTTGAGCTACTAGTCTAAAGTGTTTTAGAATCGAAGTGTATTGTATTTTGAAGTGCATTGTATCAACTTGTAACCAAATCAGCAATAAAGGAATTTTAAGTGGACGTAGGCTTGATCTTAAGCCGAACCACTATAAAATCGTTGTCTTTTACTGTTTTCTGCTACTTTTCTGCTTATTTCTTGTTCCCGTATCACGGGTGGTGCTTTCACATTATTACACACACCGGGGTGTTAGCGTTCAATTTTCAGCGTTAACACGAGATACCTTTGATTTTCAAAGTGTTTATAAAAGTAAAAATCATGTTGTTTTATTTTACGCACACCAAACGCATTTCTAACCCAGAGTTTTATTTTATTTTCCTAAAAATTTTGGGTATTCAAATTATTATGAGTAGCCAAGTGATCCAGGTTGCTTACGGAAGCATTTTGAAGGAGTTGGAGCAGGTGGTTTCACTTTAGCTAATTATTAACTTATTCCATTGTGCTTTATGTATGATCTATGTATTTTGTATGGGAAGGTAGTTATAACTGTCCAGTTGAAGTTGTAATGTAATGAACTCTGATGTATTATTATTATGGATGCAATATCCTATGTTATCTATTATATGTTTTTCTGATTCGTGGTGATATTCTATGACTGTGTAGTTTTCTTCTTGTCTTTCTTTTTCTTCTACCTTTAATGGCTCGTCTTTCAGTGCAAGAATGGCGGCAGTTACATTTTGGTATCAGAGCCGGGTTAAGCGAATACTTAGGCTTTGGGTTAGGGTCAACTTCGAGAGTGTGTATTTATAATTTTTAATCGTGTACCTGATAGATAGATCAGCTTGATAGGTTTGATTAGTACCCTTTTTCAAGATTTATCTCGTCCAAGTATTCTAAGATTATCTTACTATATCCAAGTAGTAAGACATGAGTAATAGAGGTAGACGAGGTAGGGGAGCAGGTAGCACTACGATTACAAATGGTCGAACCCCAAATCCTGGAGGAGTTCGGTTTACTGTAGAGGCCGCTCCTGAGCTGCCGAGAGTGAATTTCACAACCTTCTACAAGGATTACACTAACCTCGGAGGGAAACCATTTAAGCGAACTAAGTCTATCATGGAAGTGCAAGCTTGGTTGTGATCTTGCGAGAAGATTTTTAAAGGTCTTGGTTTGTCCGATGAACAGAAGAGGTTCTTAGCAGCATGGCAACTTCAAGAGGGAGCACCAACTTGGTGGGACTCCCTTACTGAAAATATTCCTGAAGGTGAGTTTTCGTGGGCTCAATTTAAGAAAGTTTTTTAGGCCCAATTCTTGCCAATTGTAGGAAAGACAAGAATGTACCGCAGCTTCATGGACTTGAAGCAGATGGACCTTTCTGTAGCAGAATATGAGATGAAGTTCAATGAGCTATCTTGTTTTGGACCAGAATTGATCAACACTCCATTAAAGAAGAATGAGATGTTGGTATTGGGTATAAGGGAGGAATACCATGAGAAATGACTACTTATGTTAAAGGTTTTTTATGGATCTAGTTGACATGGCTCTGAGGTACGAGGCCTTAGAAAAGAAGAAGCCTACTCCAGCAGCACCTAGTGGAAAGACTGGTGTAAACGTTTCTAACAAGAGGAAGTTTAATCCAAATTGGAAGTATCAAGGAAAAGGGAAACATGGAGGAAGTCAAGGAGGCAAGCCTAAGGATATTGGTTGTTATATTTGCAAGCAGAAAGGACATATTGCCAGGTATTGTCCAAATCGTGAAGTTCCAAAGCAACAAGGTGGACTCGTATCTTTGATGGTCTAGTAGACATTTTGTTTTGACTGCCATCGGCTCGGGCATATGGTAAAGGACTGCCCACTCATGAAGAAGGTGCACTATCCTAAGGTGTACGCCATTAAGAATGAACCATCGACTTCAACTGGTGTAAAGGGAAAAGGCGTACTTGATGGTACCTTACTAATTAATGGTATTTTTGTTCGGGCATTATTTAATACTGGTTCTTCACATAGTTTTATCTCTAGTGAATCAGTAGGTAAATTTCATCTCATTCCTAGTAATCTAGAAAACCCTATGTGTGTGTCTAACCCCATAGGTAGTGTGACCCATTTGAATATGATGTGTGAAGATGTGCCAATTTCCTATCTTTCTCATCACTTTTATTACAATCCATATGTCTTGGACTTTAAAGGATTTGACATTATTCTTGGTATTGATTGGTTATCGAAATATATAGCTATTTTAGATTGTGCTGAACTGTATCATCAGTAACCAATTTGGGAAGAATCGCTAAGGTATCGTATAAGGAACCCGTTATTCATATGTGTAGTTTCTTCTACCTCCTAAAATCATCACAGTATGAGTTAAGTAATGTAGAAGTTGTTAAGAATTTTCCCGATGTGTTCGAAGAAGTCAATAGTTTACCTCACACTGAGAGATAGAGTTTCACATTGATTTTGTCCCTAGTGCAAGGCATGTAGTTCAACCTAAGAAAAGGATGGCTCCGAGGGAGAGAGAGGAGTTGGTAAGTCCAACCTAGGACCTATTAATAAGAGGATTGATTAGACCCAGTCGTTCGCGTTGAGCGTCTGCTACGGTGTTTGTGGCTAAGTCTGATGGATCTTTAAGGTTGTGCGTGGAATATAGGGAGTTGAATAAGCTGATCATTAGGAACAAGTATCCATTTCCATGCATCGATGATCTTTTTGATCAACTTCATGGAGCAACGGTATTTTCTCAGATGGATCTGGCTACTGGATTCCATCAGTTGAGGATCTCTTTTTATTTCACAAAACCACTTTTACAAACCATTCACCACCTCCTCTTCCGAGCTAAAACACTCCACCCACCCAAGAACATAAGGGCCGAGCCCAAACATCCCAAGGCCGAGCCAAATTAGCCTAGGCCGAGCCCATCTTGGAGTTTAAGCATCCAAAAGTTTCGTATTTGCAAATTTTCAAAAGGATTTTTAAGTTTTGGAAAAAGTTCGCTTTGATTTAGAAATTTTTTGATGAGTAAAGCTAATATTTTTGGAAAAGAAAACAACTTGTTTTAATGATCTATATATCGTGAAATTATAGTGTTTATGGTGTTGAATTATCATGTTGTTTGGATGATATATGATTGCAAGTTGGTTGTTTGGTATAGATTGATGATTTGAATAATCTGTTGATATGCTTGGATATGTATATGGATATGGATATGTGATATTAGTTATGATATGATGGTAGTACGATTGTGAAATAAAATCAAGTGTATGTGATGTAAATGTGGTGAAGTTAACGCCTTGAAAAGTCGTAAAGGACTTGAGATCCGATTTAAAAATGAAAGCACTTTTTATAGCTTCGGATTTTTGAAAATGTTTTCAAGGTCTTTACCTTTTGTTTAAGTTTTAAAAACTTTAAAATTGTGTTTTCATGTATGTGGTAGCTAGAGTTAAGTGAGATTTCTACCTAAATATCAATTCTAGCGAACTGCGCTTATAGTGATAGTCGCTATGGATGCAGTTCGAAAAATTTCGCGATTTCAAGTTTTAAATTGTTATATTTTGGATTGTTTTGGAAAAATCATTTCAAATTTATTAAGTAAGTCAAAATTTTGAGTTTTAATTATTTAATAAATTTATTAATTAAGGAAATTATTATTTAATTATTTTATAAAGTAATTAGGTTAGGGTTTAAGGAATTATTTATCAAGTTAATTATTTTTAATTAAGTAAGTTTTAAATAACGATTAATTAACATAAAAGAAAATTATTTTTACTTAATCAAGCTTGTTTGTTTTCATAAAATAATTAATTAGATTTAATTATTTAGTTAATTATTACTTAATAAAAGGATAATTATCCACTTAATTAGGGTTTAATTTCTTAAATAAATTTTATTTAATTAAAGCATAATTATGGTTTAATTATAAATAAAATTAGGATTATTAATTATTTAATTTTGATTTAATTAAGATTAATTAAGGTTTAATTGAGTTTTAAACTTATGATTTAATTAAGGTTTATTTATTTTAAAGTTTCTTTTAAAACCATATCAGTTATTTATTTTTAACCAATTTTTATGTTTAAGTGAATAGTTTTAAAACAAAGGATCTCTTGTCCATGCTATTAAGTAGCCAAATGAATTAAAGTAGTTGCAAGAAAACGGTGACACGTTTTACTAAAAGTGAGTCAGCTTGTACTTATCATAAATACCGTGCTTTGGGAACGTGATGAATACAAGGGGGTTAATTTCGATAAGCAGGTCATGATAATTTAAGCATATTAACTGTATGTCCATATGTAAATCTTTACACCCTGATAGTGGGATAGTCTACTATAAACAACTTGACCCTTTAAAATTATCGAACGTTGGTTTGGAGAGACCGAGATCGGATATTAGTGTTATCCGAATACCACTTCGAACCAACATAAACGTTCGAATTGGAAACAGAAAAGGAAGGTCCAAGATGAAGGCATTATAGTGCCTTCATTCTGTTCATCTCCTGAACGACTTGTATGGATGAATGCTGACATTGTGTCAACATCTGGAAGGCAATGTTAGCATTCTAAGTGGCAATGCCATGATAAATGTAAACACAGCCTCAGGCCTCATCAACAGGGGATAACTAAAACAGGGGAGATGCAACAAGGCTAAGTAGGTCGCTCCCATTAGGTTAAGGTTATCCCTATCTAGAGTCCCTACTATCAATTCATGTATGCTTCAACATAGTTGCTGATCCTAACCAAGGGGTGATCTTATTTGGTACTATCCAGCAAGGGGTAGGCTGGTCTTGTGTTGGCAGAGGATCCAGGCGAGGTCCTCGGTGTTATTTTATCTAGAGATGCACCATGACGGGCGATACCCCAGTATCCTAGGCATTGTATGGAATCCATTCTCCAATAAGTGTCGTATGGATTTTGTTGTACCCAAATATGAAATGTGAGATGCAAGCATTTCGACTATGTTCTATTTTACTTGAAAATCCTAGACAATTTCATAATATTACTGGATTTCTATATAAAGTGATTTGGTTACAGTAAGAATAAAAATCCGTCCGTGTTTATGTGCGACGTGGTCTTATGAGATACATTTGATTTTCAAAGTGTTTATAAAAGTAAAAATCAAGTTGTTTGAGTTTACTCACACTAGACCCATGTTTGACCTGGAGTTTTATTTTCATTTTCTAAAACTCTTTAGTACTCAAATTTTTATGAGTAGCTAAGTGATCAAGTTGCTTACGGAAGCATTTTGAAGGAGGTTAAGAAGGTGGCTTCACCATTAGCTAATTATTATCTTATTCCGCTATGTTTTATATATGATCTGTGTATTTTGTATGGGCAGGTAGTTATAACTGTCCAGTTGAAGTTGTAATGTAATGAACTGTGATTTTTTATTATTACGGAAATGACAATGCAATATCATATGTTATCTGTTATATGTTGTTCTAATTCGTGATGAGATTATGTGATTGTGTGGTTTTCTTATTATCTTTCTTTTTCTTCTACCTTTAATGGCTCGTCTTTCGGTGCAAGAAAAGTAGTCCTTACTGTAGTTTTTGGTGATTTCACTTTCTATTCCAGTCCCCTTTATTTCCAATCTGATTATGAAGTTTCAATAAAGGAATAGGGTGTAAAGTATGAATTTATTTTTAGTATGTACCATTTATTCCATATGAATATAAAAGAGAAATTTCATCGTTAATTCATTGTAAAATAGGATTTGAATAGAAGTTGAAACTGGAATGTGATATATTGAGTTGAAATTTTATTATGTACATGTCTATTTATTGAAATTTTTGGATATGAATATTAAATCATTTGTTAAGAATATTTAAATCTTATGTTATGGATATTGGAAATATGGCACCATTGATAATATGAAAAAAGACTTTTTTTATTGTTGTTAAAAAAGGATTGACATTTAATGTTAGTTAGGGCGTAATCTCCGCACGCATAGTTTATAGTAAATGTGTATTTATTTATATATTAATTACCGTAAATAGCATACAATTATAACATATAATAGTGTAGTTAATAGGTAATAATTGTCATTAAATGCCCCTTAGGAAGGTAATTAATTTGTTAAGGAAAAATAAGAAGGAATTCTTATATAGCCTAATTAATGAACACGGTGGGATGTGGGTAATACATAGAGTATTGTAAAATATGATTAAGTCATAAGTGATGCGAGGTCAGTCAAAAGACACATAGAAGTCTACCCAGCTAATATGGCTGCCAGGAGTGTGACTTTAGGGCCGATGTGGGACATTACCTATGATAAGTACCTACGATGACGCGAGGTTTTTCATAATTCGGTATAGCAAATCTGCCCAGTTACTTTGGTTACCAGTATCTACAAATAGTCGGGCTAATGTGAGACATCACCATGGGTATGGGTCATAAGATGAAGGATTTGCTTCGGGGTTTTAAAAGGTATAAAGTTGTTGCTTGAGGGCCCGCCTTTCTCCTCAAATGAAGTATTAAAAGGTGGATTAGCTTTAGGCACGGTTAAGGATATCTTAGAAAGGTCCGCTTCAATAGGAAGCATTAAGTGTCCGAAGAGATTTTCGTGCAATGTCATATAGATAGATACCTATGTAAGATCCGCCTCAGGAATATGTATTAAATGATAGGGGTTTACCTTAGTTGAGGTCTTAAATGGTCAGACTGCCCATATTCCATTAAAATGTATTAAGTGGCTTGCGTCCCATCTCTAGCATTATTAGACTTTTATGACGTTGGTTATGGGTTCGATACTGTAAGGTATTAAATGGTTGATTGAGGGCCCACTTCCTTTCCTTATATGAGGTATTAAATGCTCGTAAGACATATTCCTCTTTTGACATATACTGCCCAAATAGTAAAACAATAAAGCTCGAGGTTTTTATTCACCAGACACTAATTGTTTTGACTCCATTCTCATTACAACACATGTTAAGGAAGGAGTGATGATGATGAAGCTTGAAAATGGCGTAAGCAAAGTTTGTGGCAGTCATTGTTATATATTTATGATGCTTTTTATTGTACACATAAAAGAATACTTTTGAATAAATGATGTAATGGTTATTGTGGAGACTATGTTTTGTTCTGTATTATGATATTTGAATTTATTTTAAAATAAATGGGTAGAATTTGCTATTATAATATTCCATCCATTGTGATTTCTGAAAGAATAGTTATAGCTCTGTATTGTTATTAATTTTACCGACGAACAACCAGCTTTGGAGTGGGTCTAAGTTTCGATAGACCTTTTCTGGGTCGGAATTTAGGCCTATCCCGGGGCAGATTGTTACAGTTGCACTGTCCAACCTAAGGGTAACTTCAAGGGAGAGGTTAGCGTTAACATTTTGGACAATGATATAGTGTTTAATTGTTTGTTCTAAGGGTAACTCCAAGTGAGAGGTTAGTGTTAGCATTCGTCGGGCGACTTATACTGTAATCCATAAAGGATTCGTCAACTGTTCGAGTGATGATGGCTCGTGTATTGAGATGCTTAAATCCATATAGAAATTCGACATTTGTTCAATTGATGAAGACTCGTGTGTTAAGATGTTGAATGTGATTTCACTATCGAAAATGACAGAAATGATAGAAACTAGAATGCTTAGTTATTCATAGTATTTTCATATCATGTTATGATAGTAGATCTATTTTATTACAAGTTTATTTCTCTGTTTTAGTGATATTATATATAATGAAATATTTGTTCTATAATATTATATTGGAAAACAATCTAGTTTCTATGATATTTTAAGAAATGTACGTTTGTGTTTAAAATGCATATTTGAATTTATAATTCTTGGATATTTTCTTTATTCTTGATGAAGTTTAGCTATCATTAACTCAATCAGGTTATTTGGATGGTGAGAGAACTCATACTTTTTCATAAAGACCTATACTCATGGGTGTTGCCAAAATAAGATGGTGCCCTGTATTGACAAGAGAATACTTAAACCGTCTTCAAGTATTGTTTATGCACATCCTCAGTACAAAATTATCCAATATTGGAAACATGAAAATATGTATCATGGACTTGTTCGAGGATAGTGAAACTCATATCATGGACTGGTTTCGTAAAATCAGCCAAGAACTTGAAGGACCATTGATCGAAACCAAGAAAGTATCATCTTCGATCAAGAAACAATCTCAAAGTCGCTCACTGATCAAGATGATCAGATCCTTGCCATGGAAGTTCATCATTCAGATGGTTGCAAAGAAAATTCGAATGATACTATACAACACAGTACAGAGGAGGGAAATAATAATAAAAAGGTCTTTAACTCTGAAACCCCTCCTATTTTAGACCCATGTTTAATTACAGACAATTATGGTACAATTATAAACAAAATCCTTCATCAAAGAACCAGCCAAAGTCGGGAAAGTGATATGGAGAATGAACCTCCATTAGAAAATTCCGAAGAAGTTAAAGACATGGTCGGCATCCACTCAACTTTGCCTTGCAATGCTGAGGAGTTTGACATCTCTCTCATTCGAATTCCAAACAGTGCTAATGTACCAGCTGCTGATTCTATTATGAATGAATCTGAAGAACAATTTGATATATCAGAATTACATATTGCCAAAGTTAAAGCAATTGGCAAGAATAAGAGTAAAATTAAAGAGAAGTCTTTTAGGCAAAATTACATATCAGTCAATCCAGATTGGAATGAAATGACTACAAGGCTTAAAGCTAAATGCACTGAGAAAAAGAATGAGGGTAAGGGTATCAGTGCATCAGGTTCAATCTGAAACCTTTTTTTATTTTTTCCTCTATCATATTAATATATTTTACTATGTCAATCATTGCTTGGAATGTCAGGGGTATGAACTCCCCTGCAAAACAAACTGATATTATGAATAAAGTTAAGATTTATAAGCCATCTATTTTTACCCTCATTGAAAATAAGATGAATGATGCTAATACTGAGAAGTTCTATTTTAGACATTCCAGTAATTGGAAATCTATCAACAACAATGATCGTGTCAGAAAAGGTAGAATTTTGGTTGTTTGAGACTCTAATGTTTGGGATATGGTTAATTATAAGGATATTCAATTTATTGATTGCAATTTAAGAAATATTGGTGGTTTTTCTATTCAAAGTTATGATTTCCCTTGGCTTATTATGGGAGATTTTAATACTATTTTCCATGCATCTGAGGAGTTTGGTGGTAATAAAATCCCCCATAGTAAATTAGATAAGATTGATAAATTTTTACTTGAAACTGGTCTTATGGAACCTAGTATAAGTGGGAACAAATACACTTGGAAATCTGGTAAAGAAAAGAATATCCATTGTAAATTTAATAGGGTGTTAATTAATAAAAAAAATTGTGATGTTTTCCCAGATTTTGGTTGTTTTTCAATTGAGCAAAACACTAGTGATCATGCCCCTTTACTTATAATTTTTTTTTCATAATCTGAACATTAATAATAAAGCTGCTCCTTTTAGATTTAAAAATGGATGGGTGTCTAATAATGAATACAATGAGATGATTAAATAGTGTTTCAATTTCTCTTGTATTGGTTCTTACCAATTCCAGTTTAATATGATTTTAAAAAATGCAAAAAATAGATTTAAAAACTGGAATAAGGTAAACTATAATAAGAATAAAATTCTAAACAAGCTGAGGGAGGAGGTAAAATTTTGCAAAAGCTTGTTGATGATAATCCTGTTAATATTAACATTATTGATAAATTCTTTACAGACCAGGAAAAACTTTCTCATGAGCTTTATATTAACACATTTAACTATAAGCAAAAAGCTAAAGTGGACTGGCTTACTATGGGAGATGACTGCACTAAATTTTTTCATGCTAAAATGAGTAGCAGAAAACACATTAATAACATAGGGAATATTATTGACAATAGGGGTACTTGTACTAATGATTATGATAGGATTATTAATGAAGCTATTGATTATTATTCTCATTTATATTATTCTGACTCTATTGAAACTGATTTTCCTGATATTATTTGTATAAATGTGTTAAATGAATGCAACAGAAATCTTACTTGTTCCTATGTGTCAGGATGAAATCAAATCCATTATCTTTAATGCTGGTGATAATAAAAGCCCTGACCCAGATGGTTTTAATGAACTTTTTTTAAAACTCACTGGGAAAATATCAAGGACCAGATTATTAGAGTTGTCAATGAATTTTCGAACAAAGGGAATTTGCTTAAAAGTTTTAATCATACCTTCATTACTCTAATTCCCGAAAATAAAAATCCCACTTGTATTGAAGACTATAGACCAATTCCTTGTTGTAATTTTATTTACAAAATTATTGCTACTATTTTGAGCAATAGGATAAAACTTTTTCTTCCCTTTTTAATCTCTAAAAATCAGAGTGCATTTATACCTAGTAGACTTATCTATGAAAATTCTCTGTTGGCCCATGAAATGGTCAGTAATTTTAATAGTAAAAGTGGTGAATATGTGTCTTAAAGTTGACTTACAGAAAACCTATGATAAAGTGAACAGAAATTTCATATTTCATATTATGAAATGTATGAGGTTCCCTACTAAATTCTGTAAGTTAATTTTTGAGCGTATTAATACACCCACCTTCTCTATTCTATTCCAAGGTAAGCCCGAGGGTCTTATCAAAAGTAATAAGGGTATTAGATAGGGTGATCCACTTTCTTCCTATCTTTTTGTTATGGCTATGGAATATCTTTCTATTCTTATTGATATAGAAACCATTAAAAATAATATTTCTCCAATCAATAGAGTCCAACCATCTATTACTCGCCTTATTTATGCTGATGACCTTATGTTGTTTTCTAAGGCCAATAAAAATAATGCAGATGCTATTAGTCAAGTTTTTGAGAATATGTACAAATATGCTGGACTTCAAATTAATGAATTTAAAAGCAAAGCATATTTCAGTAAGCATTGCAGGTATAAAAAAGAGGTTTTGGATGTTCTTAAAGTGGGTGAAGGTAATCTCCCCATTAAGTATTTATGTCTCCCTTTATCAGTCAATCAGATTAAGGACAGTGATTGTTCTAATCTAATTGAGAAAATTCAAGGCAGAATGGAGACCTAGTCCTGTAAGCTTTTATCTATTGCTGGTAGAATTGAGCTTATAAAAACTGTTTTGTATGCCATTATTCTATACTGGTTTCAAACTTAATTATCATATCCCAGTGGTTACAATTACAAAAATTGAGATTGTGTGCTGATTTTCTATGGAGGGGTGGCTACCATAAAATTAGTTGGGATAAAGTATGCAGAACCCAAAAAGAAGGTGTCCTTGGTATTAAAAATTTGAATAATCTTAGTCTAACATGTCAAATTAAGCTCTTTTGGAGATTTATAAGTACGGACTCTTTATGGACTAAATGGATGACATGCAAATATCTTTAAAATGGTAACTTTTAGACAGTTTTACCAAAAAATAATCAATCCAATGCTTGGAGTCAAATCTTAAAATGCAGAGATATAAGAAAATCTTTAGTTCAGAGAAAATTCAAATCTGGTAATGAAAGCAGTTTATGGTTTGACCCTTAGTTTCAAAATGATTCTTTTATTAATATGGTGGGATGGGATAATTTAGTTATTTATGGTGGTGCTAATGCTAATGTGGATGTCGTTATTAATAATAATCAATGACAACCTCATCTACATCCAATTACTCATCCACACAGAGACAATATTACTAATATTCCTTTAGATCCTAATGCAGAATGTGATCATTGGGAGTGGTTAGCCAGCAGCAGAAGGAAGTTTTCCTTTAAGAAAACTTGGTAACATATTAGAAATAAACAGCCTACTATTGATTGGCATAAATGCATTTGGAACAAGGTGAATAATCCAAAGATGATTATCTGTACATTTTTCGCAATTAATAACAGATTGCCAACTTTGGACAGGATCAATAAATAGAGGAGAAATACTTATTCACTTTGTTCCCTATGTAACTTAACTAATGAAAGTGCTAATCATCTATTTTTTGAATGCAAATACAGTTATTTCATATGGAGCCAGATTAGAACTTCACCGAGCATTAACAATAAAAGCAACATTGATCTTAAACATATTATAGTGGATATCAACAACAAATTCAGAAGTAATTCACTGGAAAGAGACCTTGCGCATGTTTTATTAACTACAACAGTATATCATATTTGGAAAGAGAGAAATAATCGTACTCATAACAAGTCGAAACTTTCCAAAGAGCAAAGATGGCTTATTATTGAAAGCGACAACAAAATTATCCTTCATAAGTCAAAGAAAAAAGTTAAAGACTAAACCAGTTTTGACTTCTTTGCGGATTATTGGAGTAAAAAGGCTAGTAGCAAGCACATTGAACAATATCTCTGCCATTCGAAGGCCTACCAAACTGATTTGGACCTTCACCAGAGGCATGATCGGGTTAATAAAGGTGCTAAGGAGCTTCAGATCAACAGTCAGCCCAGAATTGATGATATTTGCTACGGATCTACAGATCTGAGTCGCGATGACATCAGTTCTGTAGATCTAGCTTCGAAGAGCCACAATCGCATTGTTAAAGCTGATAGAAATATGAGAAGCAAATTTAATGAGTGTCTCTCATACTAGGAAAGAGGAGAAACCAGTAGAAAGAGGCAGGCGAACATGATTTTGAAGCATCGCATTTGAGAAGATTTCACCTCCTTTCTTTTTACTCCGCCATTATTTTGTTTTCGGTTGTGAGTTTTGTTTACGTCGGCAGCCCTAATATGGTTAGAGTTTTGTATTTGGTGGCTGACGGTTTTTCCCCATTTATTTGTACTTCGGGCTTGGCCCATTTACCGTTCTTCAAAAAAAAAAAAAGGTTTATGTAAAATTAATTTTGTAATTAACAAATACATTCGATGAAACAAAAAAAAAAAATATGTGTCATCATTTGACTATCTCAATTTCTATTGTGTATGTTCTTTTATTTCTATTCTTTAAATATCTTGGATTATTGTTTGCGTACTGTTTTTTTTTACATTAGGGATAACGATATTTCAGACATCTAAATTCCAAACAAACATATGATCCAGCTATCTAATAGGATAAATATTAATAGACAAAAAATCAGCTTATGTCTGCTTGATTTCCAAATAAATGGTTATATTATATACGTATGAATCTTGTTCAAAGTTTATCTTCAAGAAGATAGTTCGAAGATCTTACTTGACATAATTGATGCTAGAGAAGGAAATAAGTAGAACTTAAAATGAGGCTGATGTTGTGGCTGCGCAGTTGGCAAGCTATGAAAAATAACACAGTCTATTTTACTCTGAACTCTTAAAAGTAGTCATAACTTGAAAATCTGAAATATAAAATTTTACAAATTTTAAATCAAGTGACTAAACGTTGTATTTCAATAATTGAATATGGCATACCGAAAGCATGCCTTCCAAGTTCACATATGTGCATTTTCTACGATTTCAAATGCATAAGTCATTGAGTGAAACTCTTATGTGCTTTAGGACCACCATAACTATAGTAAATCGTAGAAAAAACATTTCAAATTAATTATAAGGAATTGTGAATGTGTGATGCAGATTAAAACACAGAGAGGGGAAAAGGACACAGATATAATAAAGAGACGAAAAAGAATTCATAGTACCATAGTTTCAATAATCTTCAAACACTTGCATGCATGCAAATTTAGATTAAACTTCCAGAAAAATAATAATAAATAGTACCGTAGTTTCAAAAGATATAATATAGTCGTCCCTGTAGTAGTTTTCTTTATTATAATCTTACATGAGATATATAGTTCATTTTGGAATAGCATATGAAGGTGGCCGAGCAACTTATGAAAGTTACCCTATTTCAAAAAATACATGACTGTAATGCATTTTGAAAAAATATGAGTAAAAGCTCTTGAATAACCAGCTTACAACCATTGATGTGCAATGCAGCCGAACGGTGAAAATAAAAATATGGATGAAATGAAAACACGAGTTCATGGACATGCCACAAATTAAAAGAAAAGTTTCATGAGTTGACAAGATAATGTGAACATGATAATGTCTCATTATCTCCTGTTACAGGTTCTACGTCTCACATGCATAATGCCAAACGTTATCTCCTGTTACAGGTTCTGCGTCTCACCTGCATAATGCATAATGCCAAACTTTATCTCCTGTTTCGTGAAAAACTCCACATGATAATGTCTCACATGCCAAATGCCAAACTTTATCACCTGCCACAGGTTCTCTCTGTCTCAAATCTTAGCATGTACAGACAAAGCAACGTTAGGAGAATAGTGCCTTATAGCAAACAATTGTCTACAGAAACCCAGAATTTAGGTATTCTACATATTCACACAGTAGCAATTTCACTCTATTTAAGTCACTTGGTATGGATGGACCATACGTGCCGATTTCATTTACGCTATCTGATTAATATTTTTCCCATTGTTCAAAATTTCGGCGGAATTTCGGTTATTCCGATGATTCCACTCTGGTTCATATTCCGCTCATAACATAAACGGAATCCGATTAGAATTTCGGATTTGTTTTTTAAATATTGAGACAGATTATAAAAAATTAAAAAGATACAATAATTAAACATAGAGTAATTAAAAAAAGAAAACAAATTAAACGGGACAGTAAATAAATGGATAAGAAATCATGTAGTTTCATAAAAAAAAATTCGTTATACTTTTGTTAATTTACATCGAATCAAAATAACAAATTCAAAATTTTCAAAATTGATCAAAATTTTAAAATCTTGAATGAACAGTACAAAATCTTAAAAAATAGCTTTTGAATTAAAGTGTGCATTTTATATGTAATGTAAAAAATGTACTATAAATTTATGACAGTAGTCGATATTTATTAGCGTATATAGCACACTAAAGCAAAAAATGTAACGAAATTAGAAAATCGAAATTAAAGTGGAAGTTTCGAAATTTCCTGAACGGAACTAGAAATATTAAAATTATCAACGACCAGAACGAAAATGGAAAACTGAATTTTGATCCCTGATTTTTCCTATCTGAAATTTCATATAGCATATGAACAGCAAAGACACATTTTATATTTAGTCATGTATACTGTTAGAAATGAATGAGTTGTATTGGGGAATGTGAAGGCATTAATTGCTTTTGAAGTTGAATAGTCTCACATTTTAGAATATAATAAACTATTTGTGTTTATATACTAAGATTTAGATACTATTACAATTCATATAAATAAAGAGAGATACAAGCCATGACGGGACCCAGCACGTGCGCGCCCGTGCCCGCATCCGCGGGCGAATGGGCGTTTGAGACGTATTAGAGGCACTGTGCAATTTTTTATTTTTGTCCGTTCGAATTCAAACAGTTGCACCGCCTAGTAAAGGGTCGCGACCTTTCCAATGGTCCCAACCTTTCCAACAGTCGCATCCTTTTGAACAGACACCTATTACCGAATAGGTGCACCTCCCCGCACCTATATATAGACAGACAGAAAACAGTGAAAAATACAATCAAGGTTTCTGCACTTTCTTTCTCCTCACAACACTCTGTTCTTAAAATACACTCTTTTGAGTTCGTTTTGCTTTGCGATTGTTGCGCAGCATCGAGGGAAGGTCCTTTTCATCTTGGAAAACAATTGCTCGATATCGTAAAGCGCCGTAGAGGGAGCAATATTATTTCAAGGAAACAGTTTTCAAACACTAGATTTACAGTAGTAATTTCACTCTATTTAAGTCACTTGGTATGGATGGACCATCGTGCCAATTTCATTCACGCTATCCGATTAATATTTTTCCCATTGTTCAAAATTTCGACGAAATTCCGGTTATTCCGGTAATTCTGTTCCGGTTCCGCTCAAAACCGAAACGGAAACTGGTCAAAATTCAGGTTTCGGCTTAAATTCTTGATTTGCTTTTGAAATATTGAAAAAAATTAAAAAAAAATTAAAAAAAATACAACAAACATATACTAAATAAATAAATAAATAAATAAATGTACAAGAAATCATGTAGTTTCATAAAAAAAAATTTCTACTTTTGTTAATTTACATTGAATCATAATAAAAAAATTCAAAATTTTCAAAATTGATCAAAATTTTAAAACCTCAAATGAGCAATACTGAATCTTAAACAATGGTTTTTTAATCAGTGTATAGTTTATGTATAATGTAAAAAATGTATTATAAATTTATGACAGTACTGAATGTTTATTAGCGTATATAGCAAATTAAAACAAAAAAATTACCGGAATTAGAAACTAAAGTTAACATGGAACTTTCGAAATTTTTCGAACAGAATCATAAATTTTAAAATCGTCGACAATTAAAACGGGAATGAAAAACGGCATTTTAAACCCTGAATTTTTCTATCCCAAATTTCATTCCTTTGACTAAATTTTTTTGGAACTTCTTTCCTTTGACTATTTTCCTGAATTTTTTCATATAGCATATAAACAGCAAAGACAAATTTTATATTTAGTCATGGATACTACGAAGCCATTCAACATAGATGTGAAACGCATTATTGTAAAAGCACCCTCTTCGTTTTATTGATTTTTTTTAAATCATTTGGCATGCATTCTTATTGTTTGTACGAAGGTCTGATTTGACTGAACTCAAATCAGTTTCGACTGTGATATGAAATATCCTTTTTTTAGGATTCAGTGTTAAACATGTAAAAAAATAGCTTTCTTTTGATAAACAGATTTATTGAGATAAAAGAAAGTTGAAAGAATATTTAGCCTCAAGGACAGGCCTTAAGTATTTTAGCCTGAATGACTAGTTTCTTTAGGTATCAGTTTTTAGTTATTGGTAGCAGTTTTTAGATATCAGTTTGTAGTTATCGGTAGTAGTTTTTAGGTATCAGTTTTTAGTTTAGTAGCAGTTTTGAAAGAATATTTGTCCTTATAAATAATTTTTAAAAGAATGTTTGTGCTTGTAATTAAAATATTAAAATCGTATCCTTGAGGCTAAAAATATACAAATTTTTGTTTTTTAAATTAATTTCCCCCTTATAAAATTACCTTAAAAATGGTAAACCCACAGTATCAGCGAGTCAGTGTTAACACATGCCAACGAGCATGTTACCATTTTCCATTTGATAATATTGGATATAAAATAGCAAATTATCACCATATAAAATGTTGAACACCATTGAAAATTGAAATACAAAGAAAATCAAAATAATAGTTTTAGTAGTGATGGAAAATCTCAAGAGTTAGATCTTTAAATTATATTACTCAATATGCAACTAAATGGAAGAAAAATCAAAATAGTTTACCTCATAAGGTTCTTTAGAGTATGGTTTATTCTTCTTTAAATTCATTAAATGTTATCACAAATGTGAATAACATATATTGGTTTTTTAAGATTATAAATTAATATCATTAAAGCTTTGGCACCCAAAGTACGTATAATTTTTTTTATTGAATTAAAGCTGTTAATCACTATTTAATTTAAAAATAAGAACTAATGTGTGTATTTATACCCGGTTAAAAACAATAAAATTAATCGTTTGAACCAGAATGTTATTAAGCAACACAGTATAATACTTATTAGGAAAAACACACATATTTTTGTAGTTTTCTATGTATGCATGGATGCATGTTTGTATTACATAAAATAACAGTGAATAAGAGTTTTGAAAACGAAATACAAAAAAAGAAAGAAAAAAAAGGACACTGTAGGCCAGCAAATGTTCCTCACGATCAGACGAGCCCTGATTGCTCATAGATAATACACTAGAACAAATGATTTATAAAAATGAGTTGAATTTAAGGAAAAATTTAGCAGATTGGCATATCAATAATTCAACACAAAGCGATAAACTAAAAAAATTGATCTAAATGAAAATAATAATATAATACAATTCAACCCCTTAGATGTTCAATGAATGCGATCATTTCTGCAAATCATTACAGGTCTGTAAAATTGGTCATCACAGTTGTCTTGATATAATACTATTAAATATGGGATAGAAAAAATTTGGAATTTAAATTGTATGTAATCCCAGTTATTTTCCAAAAATATCTGGATTCAAAAATTACAACATAGCAATGTTGCTTCAAGGAAACGAGCTCATAGGGAATCAGATCTCCTCAATGACCAGATAATGAAGCATAATTGTAATCAAAATTTATAAATACAATTAGTGCCTGCACTGAAATAATCCATATCAAAAGGAGCCAAATCCGAGGAAATGAAAAATGCCACTATCAAGGACCAGGCAGAAGGGGGTCGGATGAGGGCGGACCCTCCTAGATCCCCAACCTAAGAGTTGGTTTTTATAAAAGCATGCCTTCATGTTCACCTACATGTTTAATGGCATCATATGCACATATTCTACAATTTCAAATGCAAGTCATTGAGTTTGTGAGTCTTGGAAAAATCTGTCAATTTTTTTTTAAAGTAAGGTAAATGGGCTGAGCTCAGTACAAAAATGGGTAAATCAAATAACACCTGAAACAAACCACTTAAAATACAACAACCCAAGCCGACACTCTTTCATAACTCAGAATCAAACCCTAAAAGTAATGGCGACGAGAGTGAATCAGCGCTTCTTCGTCTATGTCTCTCTGCCGCCACACTTTGTACCGCTCGACTCTCCTTTCTCCCAATATGATAAGCTATTGTTGAAGCAACCTCTCATCCCATCAATATTCGCTTTAAAGCGATTGTTCCTCTGATGAATTGAAAACCAGAGGGGATTAACAGATCTGAGGTCATTGCAATTCAGATCTGTTAATTCCTCTCTCATATTTATGTCTTCACCTAAAAATGAGCTCCGATTCAATCTGGTAGTCTCGGTTGTTCACTGATTAGAAAGGGAGTCATTGTTATCAGCAACTGAGCTCTGGTGGAGGCCGCTAGCTTCAAAAGGTTGTTGTTTGTCTTGAGGTTCTTTAATACGAGCGAGAAATAGCTCAAGATGCTTGCTGTCAGCTTTATGGCTCCATCCATCAGCCAAGAAATAAAATTTAGTTTGGTCTCTGACTTTTTTCTTTGAATTGTGAAGAATAATCCTGTTGTTTGTCTCGATAAGTCTCCACTTCTGTTCTCTGTTCATACTGCTTTTATTATGTGTTCGAAAGTTCATTTCTTTCCAAATATAAAACACGGCAGTAGTAAGTAATATGTGAGTATAGTCCCTTTCACAGTTTTTAGCTTTAAAATTGTTGTTTATATGTTGAATAGCTTGTAGTAGACCCATCTGACCATTATTGGCAATATGCAGTATACTTTGAGTACGGTTCCAAATGTAGTAAGAATAACTGCATTCAAAAAACAGATGATTAGCACTTTCATTTACTAAATTACATAAGGAACAAAGTGAAATATTTGAGTTTCCACATTTATTTATTTTGTCACAAGTTGGCAGTCTGTTATTAACTGCAAAATATGCACAGAAAGCCATCTTGGGACAATTCACTTTGTTCCATATACAATTATACCATTCAACAATAGGTGCTTTATTTCTAATATTTTCCCAAGTAATTTTAAAAGAAAACTTCCCTCTGAAGCTTGCTTTCCAGTCCTAGTAATCACTGTCTACATGAATATCAATAGGAATTTGACATATACTTTTCTTATGTGGATATGTGATAGGATGCAACTGTGGCTGCCATTGATTATTTCTTATTATCATAGCCACTGTATCATTAACCCCACCACAAATGACCAAATTGTCCCAACCCACTTTATTAACAAAAGATTCATTGTTGAACCAGGGGTTAAACCATAAACTGGTTTGTTCTCCTGGTTTAAATTTTCTCTCCAAAAAAGATTTACCAATATTCATGCATTTTAAAATTTGTTTCCATGCATAAGACTGATTATTTTTTGGTAAAGCAGTCCAAAAGTTATCATTTTTGAGGTATTTGGACCTCATCCATCTAGCCCAAAGAGAGTCTGCATTCACAAATCTCCAGAATAATTTTAAATGGCATGTTAGAATGAGATCATTCATATTCCTAATACCAAATCCCCCCTTTTTAGGTCTGCACACTTTTTCCCAGCTGATTTTATGATATTTACCCCTCCATAAAAAATCAGCACATCTACTTTCAATTTTTTTAATTGAGGCAGCTGGGATATGATATGTTTGTATCCAATATAAAATAATGGCATAAATCACAGTTTTTATAAGTTCCAATCTACCAGCAATAGAAAGAAGTTTACACGACCAAGTTTCCATTTTTTCTTGAATTTTTTCTATAAGAACAGAGCAGTCAGAATCTCTAATCTGATTAATAGACAAAGGCAGACCCAAATATTTAATAGGATGATGACCTTCTGCTATATTTAGAGATTCTAAAATCTCATTTTTGTATCTATTGTTTTTACTGAAATAAGCTTTACTTTTGCATTCATTAAGTTGAAGAGCAGCATATTTATAAAGTTTGCCAAAAATGTTTTTGATAGCATCTGCATTAGTCTTATTAGCCTTAATAAATACCATAAGGTCATCTGCATATATAAGATGATTAATACAAGGCTGGATTTTATTCATAGGAGTAATATTACCTTTAATAGCCTCTCTTTCCATTAAAATAGAAAAGTACTTCATGACCATAGTAAAAAGGTAAGGTGATAGTGGATCACCTTGCCTAATACCCCTATTACTTTTTATAAAACCCTCTGATTTACCCTAGATGAGAATAGAAAAGGTAGGAGAATTTATACATTCAAAGACCAAATTACAAAACTTACTTGGGAAGCCCATACATTTGATTATATGATATATAAAGTGTCTGTTTACTTTGTCATAAGTATTTTGCAGATCCACTTTAATACAAACATTATCAACATTTTTAGAATTAAAGTTTCCGACTAGTTCATGGGCTAGAACAGAGTTTTCATAAATGAGTCTGCCAGGAACAAATGCACTCTGATTTTCAGAAATAATAAATGGCTGAAATTTTTTAATCCTATTACTTAAAACAGTAGCTATGATTTTATAGATGAAATTGCAGCAAGAGATGGGTCTATAATCACCAATACAAGTGGGATTTTTAATTTTGGGGATTAAATTAATAAAAGTATATTTATACTTTTAATGATTTTGCCTTTATCAAAAAATTCATTTACTACATTCAGAACCTGACCTTTAATGCTATCCCATTGATTTTTATAGAATTTTGCATTAAATCCATCAGGACCAGGGCTCTTGTTGTCACCAACATTGAACACTACATATTTAATTTCTTCAATAGAGACTGGAGAAAGTAATATATCAGAAGCATTGGCATTTAGAACATTCTTACATATAATATGAGGAAAGTTATTAGTAATAGATTTAGAAAAAACAATTTTTCATAACAGTCAACTGCTTCTCTAACCACTTTATCATATGCATTAGTTAGATTACTAGTTTTATCTATAACATTACCTATATTATTTATATGCCTCCTACTACTCATTTTTGCATGAAAAAATTTAGTACAATCATCACCCATTGTTAACCAATCAACCTTGGCTTTTTGTTTAGCATTCATAGTATTAGTATAGAGCTCCGTTGATATATTTTGTTGATTGGAAAAGATTTTTTAGCAGCAGTAATGTCCCCAGGATTTTTATCAACTATTTCTTGTAACAGTTTCCCTTCCTGTCTTAGCAGTTCCACTTTATTATTCTTTATAAAGTTAATTTTGTTCCAAGCTTTAAGTTTACTTTTGGTATTCTTCAAAAACAAATTGAATTGAAACTGTTTTGTACCATTACAAGAAAAATTCAAACATTCATCCATTAGGATTTTATAATTTTCATCTAAAACCCATCCATTCCTAAATCTGAATGGAGGTATTCTTTTATTAAAAGCTAAATCCCTAAAAAGAGTGATAAGTATTGGAGTATGATCACTAGTACTTTGCTCAAGAGTAGAACATATAAATTTGGGGAAAACATTGGAAAATTCTTTATTAATCAGAGCTCTATCTAATTTACAATGAATATTCCTTTCAATACCAAATTTCCAAGTATATTTATTACGACTAGTATTTGGTTATATTAACCTAGTCTCAATTAAAAATTTATTTAGTCTGTCTAATTTGCTTTGAGGTATTTTATTACCCCCAAATTTTTCAGATGCATGTAAAACAGTATTAAAATCACCTAAAATAAGCCAAGGGAAATTATAGTTTAAATTCAAAGCTTTTAATCTACTCCATATACTATTTCTTTCAATTTCCAAATTGCTGCCATAAATACTAGTAATTTGTAAAGAAAAACCACCAATATTTTCAAATTGACAATCTATAAACTGTTTATCCTTATTACTACTTAAAATATTCCAAATATTGGAATCCCATAAAACAATAATTCTGCCTTTACAACCACAATCATTGTTGTTTATAGCTTTCCAATTTCTAGGTAATTTAAAATAGAATTTTTCAAAATTGTCTTCATTCAATTTATTCTCAATCAATGCTATAACAGAGGGTTTATATACATTAAGTGTATGCAAAATATCAGATTGTTTAGAAGAGGAATTCATGCCTCCTACATTCCATGCCAATATAGACATAATCAGGAAATAAAAGAAAGGGTTTAAATAGTACCTGATACCGAAGTACTCTTACCTCTTCTTTTGTTCTCAGCACTTTTTTCTTTTAACCTGGTTGACATTTCATCCCAGTCTGGATTTATAGATATATATTTTTGTTTAAAAACTTTCTTCTCTTTATTACCCTTGCTCTTACCAATAGCCTTTGTTTTTGGTATATGCAGTTCAAAAATATCAAACTGATCAACATCATCCACCATTTCCATTTCTGTTCCAGTATTATTAGCACCTTCTGGAATTTTAACAAGAGAAATATCAAATGGGTCAGCAGCGCGAGGCATGACTGAGTCAGACTCCTCAGCCAGTGTAGCCTGCTCAGGTGGAGGGGCTGTTTCAGTAGGCTTTTCCATATCCGGAATTGCAGAATGTAGATGATCTTCATTATCATTATTGTTATTTGAACCATAATTATCTGTAATTAAACAAGGATCTGTAACTGGTGGGGTTATAGATTCTAAGACCATTGTATTCTTTTCACCCACCACTTTATTGCTCTGCGATTTTCCCTTTGAGATGATTTCAATATCAGTATGATGAACTTCCTTAGCTATGACCTGATCATCTTGATCAGAGAGCACACTCTTATTCCTTCTTTGATCGGAACTGATACCTATTTGGTTGATTCAATCATTATCTTCAGACGATGCAATCTGTTTCTGTGCTATTGAATAATTTCTTGGATCAGAATTTGAGATTTCTTTATCTTGAGTTTCTTGAATATTGCTCTTGGGAACCCATGCCTGTTTTGGGTTGCACTGATCTCTAGTGTGACCAAAACATTTACATACATTACATTTTGGCGGGACACATTCATATTTAACTTTTTGAATAATTTTCTCTCCATTATACAAAGAAAGATAGATTTCATTGGGAAGTTCATCATTTGCAGACACTTCTACGGGAAGGCGAGTGTAATTCAATCTCGTCTTCAAAGTTGTGGTTGCATCCATTTTAATGGGTTTTCCTATAATACTTGCCATGACACTGAAGGCCTCTCTGTCCCATAACTTCAGATTAACACAGGGTAATCTTACCCTAATCGGCATAGACATTAACAAGTCTCTGTCCATTTTCAGAGAATCGGACAACTTTCTCACTGTGATGAGTTTTGCCATTGTAGAAATAAGGTCCATTTTTTAAAACTGAAGTACAATCTTGAGATTCTTTAAATTTTACTAGAAAGAACCCGTTCACTCTAGTAAAAATTTCAAATTCACCAATCAGATTCCAAACTCTTTGTATATATGATTTAAAGAACAAGTAGTATGGTTTGCTACCCACTACATAAACAAGAACAGAATTATTCCATAATTCAGTTGCCCTTTTACATACCTCTTCCTTTATCAGGCCATACTTCTTGTTATTAATCTTGATTGGTGCAATATGCTCTAGATTGCAATCTTCATCATTGGGTTCTTGAGGCTGATTAGCAACAATATCAGCCCAAGATTTCCGGCCTTGCTCTCTATTCAGTGAGATGGCTGTCGGTTTTCTCTATATCGACAACATTTCACCTTTCTTTGCGGTCTGGGTGGTTGTATTCTGACCATCTTTACCTTTTTGGTTGTCTTTATTGAGAACTGGTAGCAACTCCTATGCTTTCTTGACCTCTCTCTTCCTTTATTGTTTGAATTGGACCAATTTAAAACCATCATTATCTATGTTGATAACCCCTGATGGCTTACTGATGTGAGAAGCCTCAGGTGGTCTGATTTGAGAGGAAGAATAAGAGAAATTTGAGGAAATTCGATGAGGGAATTGATTCCCCCATGGCTTCAGAGGAAACCCTAGATTTCAAATTTTTTTTAAAGATGTATCTTTTTTAGTCCATATATTATAAAAACTGTCAAATTAAATTGAAGGAATAATGGATGTGTGGTGCATACTAAAACTCAAAGAGTGGAAATAGACTCGGGTATATAGCAATTAAAGAGTACCTTAGTTTCAATAACTCCAAACATATGTATACATGCAAATTCATATTAAGCTTACATGAAAAATTCATAGTTTTAAAAGATATAGTATAATAGCCGTTGCTGTAGTAATTTTGTTTTATGCAAGGTTCAAAATTCCGATTTTGGGTTCCGTTCCGGACACTCTGTTCTATTGGAATTTCGGTTCCATTTCAGAAATTTCGGTAATTATGTTTTGATTCCATTTCGGATTTCCTTACACCTTTATACTATTTTTGATATACTGCTACATATTTTAAACACAAATTAAATACATCATATTGATTTGGGCTGGTGTGGTAAGAATTTTTTTTTTAAATTTTGTTAAAAAGCAGACCCAACAAAGTGTAAAATGAAAAATTCAATATCCCTTCAGTAACAAAATAAGCCAGATTAATAGTGCACATAAATCTAACCTAGCAGTCAACGTCTTCTATTCTTCCATTCTACTACCATCCACCTATAATATTCCATAATTTTACCATTTTGATTTTGAATATTTAACTAATTTTAAATATTTAAATAATTGGTTTTTAAAATATAAATAACTTGAATTCAAATATAGCAATTATTTAAATATCTGAATTGTGAATTAAATATTAATTAAATGGATTTAATAACCTTATTTTACTCCTTTTAATTAACTAATATTAATAGTAAATCCACTTTGTAAATTTATTTACAGAAATAAATGGTTCGAATAAATAGTAATAAAATTAATTATTAATAAAAAAACTTGATTTTTATTATAGTATTTTTAATTTAGTCTACTTGATTTTTCCATAGTTTTTAAGTTGGAAAATATTTTAATTTATCGTTTGATGATTTTTCTACAAACGGTGGTATTTTTGTGATTTTCAGGATATGATAACTAGTGTATATTATTATTATTTTGCGATCGTACCTCATCTTTGTGCGTGATCATATTTTTATTCCATCGTTCGCGATTTGTACATGAACTAAATTTTGTGCAACAAAACGCTGAAAATCTTGTATAAACCTAACTCTACGCTTGGATTATTCAACGCTCTACTATTACTCATTCCTTCCCTTTTCTTTTTATCTTCTTCGGTAAGCTAAAAAAAGAAAGAAAAATATATCCACCTGCTTGTAAATTCAAAAACAATTCGTATAAAAATCAAAAAATTCAAAAGCTCGAATCTTTGAACTTAGGAAGCTTAGATACACATATACATGATATTGGATGGTGGGGCATTTCTGGTTTCCAATGGCCCAAAGCCGTCGGCGGCCGTTGGAAGGCCGTCGGAAACCGTAGGACAGCCGTTGGAATACGAATCTCGTTTAGTAACGATTTCCAAAGGTACCAATGCCACTTTTTCGACGACCTCCAATGGCAAACTTCGACCATTTCCAACGGCCAAAATGGCCATGTGGCAATCCTGAAAAACCAAATAGCCGTCCCACACCGTCCGAAATGGTCGAAGATTGTCGTTGGATGCCATTGAAAAATTATGACCTATATGCCACCGGAAACCATTACAAACCGTCGGTAATCTGGGTAATTTTTTTATGAACTTGAACCTGCTGCCTTCTGGCCACCCCACATCCATCAATATAATAACAACTCCTTTTTGAGCATATATAAACCAATAATCATATAGATAAGCATACATAATATTTCATCCATAAAATCCATATTTAAATCCAACATAATCCACAAACTCAACATCCAAATCCACATAAAATAATATACAATCCATCAAAATGTATCAAACGCATCCTCACCCACTCGAAGCGTATACATACAGACAAAAACACATAATAGAACATACCTAGCATCACTGATCATCATCCCCTGTAGAACCACCTGACGAAGGAAACCTCCCATGCTGCTCCATATACTCCGCCAAGCACTGGTTCAGCTGCTCCATCTGCGCAGCACGATGACGATCATGCTCCCATGGCTCGGCGATTTCGGCTCGTAGCTCTGCAATTCTTCTTTGTCTTGATCCATCTTATACGCCTTCTGCGATGTCCTAGCCTGTGAATATAATTTAATTGTTATACTACCTCCAACATCATAAACGTAATTTACATCACTTTAATTGAAAAATATGCAATATTTGAATTTAGTTTATTTTTTGAAAATTATCGCTTGGTTCCCAAATCCATAGTGCCTGCTGCGGGATGGTGGATCCATGACAAACTCCAAAATAGCGTCCTCCTCATCAGCTGTCAACTCATCCCGTCCTGTCTCAGCAAGCAGTTGTGCCCGTGCTTCCTGAAACTTTGGCTGTAATGCAAAATACAAAATACAATTTAGTAGACTAATCGCTATACTAATTGACAAAAAGTTAAAATGGTCACTGGTATAAATAACACTAATTAATATATCTATAAATGTGTACTTAATTAATTAACTGATGACTTTTAACTTAATTATAATATACTTACATAGGCAACAATCGCTTTATCATCATGCTCCCATGAGTATACGACTGAGCCCGAATCATCGGTTTGTTTCAGGGCATGAGTATGAGCAAAAACATCCCAATACGAAACAGCACCTTCTCGCGCTCTTTCCTGAAATATGAATATATATATATATATTATATTGTTTTATTAACTATATATTAATAACTTATAACTTAAAATATAAAAATGTAAATATAAAAATTTACCAAATCCTCGCCATGATGTTGGAACGACTTGGAACCACCGCGATGTGTGATGAGATTCTTATTTCTATTTGCGGAGTTCCTATATGACTCCCTCTGCAAATTTCAGTTGGAAATAACATTACAGTTCTAAATTATATATTAAATACACGCAACAATTTAAAGTAATTAATATGTGGTAAACTTACCTGGAAATTTTTATTGCCCCACCATGCAACCCAGGCCTCTCAAATGCTAGCACTCATCCAGTTGGGTTTTTTCCCCGCTCTTCTCATTGCGGACACTATATCCCTATAATTTTTGGCGATTTTTCTATTCCAATGCCGCTGCACCAGGGGTACATCGGTCTCTTGTAAGTTGATAGAACCGTGCACATTTAGAAAATGAAAGTTATACATTTTTATAAATAGTCTACAGCATATAACGTGATTTATGATCAAAGAGAAAGTGCAAAATATAAATTTACACTTACTAGAAAATCCCACCAAATGCTCTCTCGGACGTTATCCGGTATCTTGCTCCATTTAGGCTAGTAGGCAGCCATCCTGCATTTATATACTTGTCCGGATATGGAGAGCACTATGGCTGATGGCTCGAGCTCGAAGCCACTGTGTCAAAAAGAAACAAGCATTTAATAAAACAAGACTAGTATATAATAGATCGTGTAGAAAAAATTGTTAATATTGAAATAAATTTAATACTTACGATCCATCGGGTTTGGGCTACAACCAAACTGCAGGAAGAACTGACTCCTGTGATGGGCCGAGGACGTCATCAAGTGGAGGCGCACCCGTCCCTCTCTGATAAGAAGAGAGAGATCCTGTATGGGACGAGCTGCGTTTACGGAAAAATGACATGTATATACAGTACCTGTTACAGATATATCATATCTGAGAAATATATCATTTAATTAAATGAAACATACATTATGGAAGAAACATAAAACGATTATGTGAAACAAATTACGACTAAACATATCATTAGAAAAACACATCATTTTTAATGAGATAATGTAACATAAATAAACGTAGAAATTACCTTCTCCCGATATGTAGATTATTAATCAATCCTCGTCATTTTCTGATTAAGACTCTGTTTTGTACTCTATGTTTTGTTCCTTTGTAGTCTCAAATGCTTCTATTAATGCATTTGATTCATCGTTTAGAGGTCCAAAATCGGTTTGATCGTCGGTTATTATTATTCCAGTATTTTCCTCGATATCTGCTTGATAAGCTTGTTCGTTTGGAATATTATGTCCATCAAATGTAAATCTTACCTTTGTTTTAAAAACAGCCGACCAATTGTCAAACATGTTTTTTCGTTGTGCATCACGTCAATATTGTGACGAAGTAGTAGATTTTTCCAATACGGAAACTCCCAAAATATACTTTGTTTGCACCAATTATGAATCGTTGATTTACCTTGAATTTCAATTTGTTCTCCGATCTCATGTATCGTTGGAAAATCCTTTACAATTTCATATATATATCTTCGCTTGACCAAACCGTTGGTGGTTGTAAGAGCTCGTGTCTATAAGCTGTAAAAAAAATTTGTCTCTTCTAAAAGGATAATTAATATGGAGAAAACACCGATGACAATCAAATCACGAAATTTTCCTTCCATGCAGTAAAGAAAATGCTTGTGTTTCCTTCATGCAATAAGGACAAGCTAGGCGACCGGCCGTACTCCAACCTGAAAGCATTGCATATGCAGAAAAATCGCTAATAATCCACAACAAAGAAGCAAACATACGAAAATTCTTTTTTTTTTTGAGATTTCGTATTTTTCAACTCCTTCGTACCACAATGTTTTTAACTCTTCAATCAACGGTTGTAAATAAACATTGATTCCCTGTGTCGGATCATTAGGACAGGGGATGACAATTATGAGAAACATATATGGAGTTTTCATACACATCCATGGAGGTAAGTTATAAGGTGTAACGATTATAGGCCAAGATGAATATTTAGAACCAAATTGAGAAAATGGTGAAAATCCATCCGTATAGAAACCAAGTTTAATATTATGGCTCTCCGTTGCAAAATTGGGATATTTCTGATCAAAATGCTTCCATGCTTCCCCATCAGCTGGGTGTGTTAACGTACCTTCTTCCTGCATTCTAACACTATGCCATCTCATATGATGCGCGGTTACAGAAGATGCATATAACCTTTGAAGCCATGGAGTAATATGTAAATAATGCATATGTTTATACGAGACTTCCTTTCCCTTCTTCTTTCTTGGTTTATACCTTTCCTGATTACATATTTTACAAATGCTAAGATTGATATCTTCTTTCCAAAACAACATGCAACCATTTAAACTTGTATCTATTTTTTGATACGGTAAACCAAAAGCCGACATAAGTTTTTTCACTTCATAATAATTTTCGCACATTAAGTTGTCGGGAGGCATATGCCGCTTTGCAGCTTGTACAACAGTTGTAAATCTAGCTTCTGTGAGGTTGTATTTAGATTTCATCGCAATGTATTCTGCAGTTACTGATAATTAGGTGCCGCTTGTATAGCCTTCCCAAAGGGGTTCCTTCGCGGAATACAATAAATCATAAATTTTTTTTGCTCCAATATTTGGTTCTTCTTCAACATTAACATTGTCATCAACAAATTGTGCAGTAGGGAACATTGAACGTGCTTCATCTTCAACCATATGTTCTACGAGATTCGTCATAACAATTTCATTACTCACTACCTCCTCTGATTGTAGAGGATTAGGTGCTACAAGTTCTCCGTGCCGATCCCATACCAAATAATTCGGCACGAAACCGTACTGATGCAAATGAACTCTAACCATTTCTGGTATCAAATGCTTCATCAATTTATACCTACTACATGGACAACGGATTTCTTCATTGTTTCCATTATTACTTAAAGCGAAATCAATAAATACGTATACACCATTATTAAAATGTTCACTTATTGAGCCTCCAATTTTCCATCGTTGTTGATACATCCAGCTTTGATCAGTAAAATAATTCATCATCTCTCCTACTGTAATTAAAAATTATGATATAAGTGAAAACCACATTCACAATTTATTTTTTCAGTACAATTTTACAGTTTAATATTTTAAATTAATTGATCGTTGACACTTTGTTGCTGGGTCATTCTACTTTCCATTACAAACACAGTAGCGTAATTACATCTCGTAAATCATTTCATTTTAAATGATTCCACAAAATTTCGGCAGCACTTCCCTTTTGTTCCCTAAGTCGTACATGATTGCGTGTACATAGGAAACATAAAGGAAGCACAGTCGAAATTTTGTGAACCATTTAAAATGAAATGACTTACGAGATGTAATTACATTACTCTGTTTGTAACTTGTCTAATACAGAGACAAATCCAGCAAATATTATATATGATGAATTTAGATGTCCGTTCTGTTAAAAAACAAGTACCCACATAACGATCGTATACAATATTTATCAGACGGGGCCAAAAAACACTCTAAAGGTTTTATGAATAAAATATATTACATATTTTATATTTTAAAAAAATTGGCTTTCATCGTTTATATTAAATCGTTTAACATTTAAATTAAGTTAAACTACTGTATACAATGGTTTATCACATACACACGGTTTAAAACTTTAATTAACTAACTGTACATATATAAAATTAATTATCGTTTTCAACGTTTTAGAAAATGCATAAACTAAATTTTGCTCATCCATACTGAATAACCCAAGTAACGCGTAGAAGTACTAAATTATTCAACTAATACACACTAATTTCTTATCGCACAAACTAAAAAATTAATCTATACTAACTAACAAATCAAACTAACAAACTAACATTCAATAAACTATACTACACAATCAATGAGACAATATAAACTATTAAACTAACAAATTAACCCTAAATTAACAAATTCATTAAATTAGGGTTTAGGGATAATACCTAAAATAGAGGAGATTAGGGGTTTGGAGGAGTTGAGATTCCGATTTGATGAAGTTGGAGTTGATTTTGGTAGAAATTCGTCATTTGGAGCTGGAGGGGGAAATGGTGGAGGAGGTTTTTAATTTGGGGAGAAGTGAAATGGTTAAGGTTTCGGCCTGGAGAAGAAGATACGCGCGACATTTTGACGGCTATCAACGGCAGCAAATGGCAATTTCCCAACGGCTACCGATGGCTAATTATTTAAATCGTAACAAAGTCCAGAAAATATATGCCATTGGAAGCGGTCGGTATTCTGCCGTCGGCGGCCGTCGGTAATAGTTGTCGAAATATACTGTAGTTCTAGTAGTGAAGGTTCAAAATTCCGATTTTGGGTTCCGTTCCGGGCACTCTATACTATTGGAGTTTCGGTTCCATTTCAGAAATTTCGGTAATTATGTTTTGATTCCATTTCGGATTTCCTTACACCTTTATACTATTTTTGATATATTGACACGTATTTTAAACACAAATAAAATACATCATATTGATTTGGGCTGGTGTGGTAAGAAAAAAAATTCAAATTTTGCTAAAAAACAGACCTAACAAAGCGTAAAATGAAAAACTCAATATCCCTTCAGTAACAAAATAAGCCAGATTAATAGTGCACACAAATCTAACCTAGCAGTCAACGCCTTCTATTCTTCCATTCTATTACTGTCCACCTATAATATTCCGTAATTTTACCATTTTGATTTTGAATATTTAACTAATTTTAAATATTCAAATAATTGTTTTTAAGATATAAATAACTTGAATTCAAATATAGCGATTATTTAAATATCTGAATTATGAATTAAATATTAATTAAATGGATTTAATAACCTTATTTTACTCCTTTTGATTAACCAATACTAATAGTAAATTCACTTTGTAAATTTATTTACTGAAATAAATGGTTCAAATAAATAGTAATGAAATTAATTATTATTAAAAAACTTGATTTTTATTATAGTATTTTTAATTTAGTTTATTTGATTTTTCCATAATTTTTAAGTTGGAAAATATTTAAATTTATGTTTTGATGATTTTTCTGCAAATGGTGGTATTTTTTTAATTTTCAGGATATGATCGATAGTGTATATATATTTTTTGTGATCATACCTCATCTTTGTGCGTGATCATATTTTTGTTTCATCGTTCGCGGTTTGTACACGAACTAAATTCTGTGCAACAAAATGCTGAAAATCTTGTTATAAACCTAACTCTGCGCTTGGATTATTCAACACTCTATTATTCCTCATTCCTCCCCTTTTCTTTTAATCTTCTCCGATAAGCTAAAAAAAGAAAGAAGCATATATCCACCTTCTTGTAAATTCAAAAACAATTCGTATAAAAATAAAAAAATTCAAAAGGTTGAATCTTTGAACTTGGGAAGCTTAGATACACATATATATGATATGGGATGGTGGGGCATCTCTTTTGGGTGGACCAATAGTGAAGACATGGAATTTGTGCACCTAGAGTTTGAGATTTATGAAGTACTAGCCATCAATTTGCAAATTGGATGACGAATTTGAGTTTAGCAAGGCATATATCATCTGCAGCGAAGATTTGGTGGCCTCCGATCATGTATTAGGTGACGCGATGTGTCCAGGTCGAGGGTGAAACCCTGTTAGGTCGCGATGGCAAAGGAGGAGGAAGATTAGATGATTTTGGGGGTGGTTGTGTCAGGCACCCGAAGAGTGACTCGTCATGAAATCAATCCATCGTTTAGTGGCATATAGGTGGAGAAATCGACAAAGGAAGTGTAGCCATGATGAAGTATTGTTGCATGTCAGCATGCACAAATTTGAGTCGGGAGGGAAGAGTTTATAGCGGGTAATTATGATTTAATTAAGTAATTAGTTATTTAATTATTTTAATTAAATCAAACACATATAAATTGAATAGCTACTGTGCACGAGGTCGGATTTGGATGTAGTCGGTTGCATTGGACTCGTATCATTGTTAGCTTCACATTGGAACCGATTTGGTTGAAATTGGAGCTAGGTGAATTTTGGACTAAAATCGAACGTCGACCAAACCAAAACGCTAAAGAGTCAACAGGAATTTCGGTGAGCTAGCTCACCTTTAAATAAATTGTATTATATCTGTGATGCTATAGATTATTTTTGTATGCTTGGACTTTAGTATATATTATTTTTGTATGCTTGGACTTTAGTATATTGTTGTTTGATTGATTGTTTGGTTGGATTCCTTTTTTAGAAAATGAATGACATATTATCTAACTTGCAGTGAACCCATAAAACTATTTATGTTGTTCGTAATCATTGTTTTGAAGGGGACATTTATAGAGAGAACCCTAAGAGGTTTTCTGCCAATATTAATTTATTTACATCCTTGCTTTGCTTATATTGTTGTTTTTTGAAAATAATTGTATCATTATATTTGAATTTGTTTAAATGTGTTATAGTAATTTTCGCTATACCGTCACTTATTGAATATCATCGCATAAACTTTTATTAATGTTATTGTTAGGTTGTATTTTCACAAAAGTTAATAACATTTTAACTAATGATATTTTAATTTTAATTATCATTTTAATTAAAGATGTTTGCGGTTAATTAAATATTCTAATTAATGATGTTTGAAATTAATTAATAATTTTAATTAATGGTTTTTGAGGTTAATTAATTATTCTAATTAATGATATCTGAAATTAATTAATTATTTTACTAAATGACGTTTAATAGTAGTTAATCATTTTAGTTAATGATATCTGATTTAATTAATCATTTTAATAAATGATATTTGAATTTAATTGATCATTTTTTAATGATATTTGAGTTTAATTATCATTTTAATTAATGATATTTGAGTGATATTTGATTTAGTTAATCATTTTTATTAATGATATATGAGTTTAATCAATCATTTTAATTAATGATGTTTTAAATTTAGTTAATCATTTTGATTAATGATGTTTAAATCTAATTAATCATTTTAACTAGTGATATTTGAATTTATTTAATCATTTTAATTTATGATATTTGGATTTAATTAATAAATTAATGGTGTTTTAAAAATTATTAATTGATTTAGTGTTTCAAAGTTAATGAAATAATTTAACAAAGGCGCGCTAAAGATAATTGATTGGTTTATTAAAAGAGATTATAAATGTGATTATTATCTTTCAAGATAATTAATATAGTTTTAAAACTTATAGAAAGATTTTAAAATTTGATTTATTTTTTTTCTGGGAAACTTAATGTGGTTTTAAAACTATAAAAGAGTTGTATGTAAATTATCACTTGGGATAAATTAACATTGTTTTAAATTTATAAAGGTATTAAATTTGTTTTATTTTATTTTGGGATAAAAACTGTTGTTGTGAATTTATAAATGATAGTCATAAATGAGAAAAATCCTTTAAAAAGGATTGTGTAAAAATAAAACTAAGTGTAAATTATTTTGAGTTTATAGTAAGTAATATTTTAATGACATTTTTTTGACACTTGTTTTAATACACTTAGTATTATAATTTGCCCTTTTAAAAGAATGTTTCAAAGAGTATTTTTAAAATGTTTACAATATTTGAAATGTGAAAATCAAGCCCAAGTGTGAATCAAATGTTTCAAAATTTGATTCACTTATTAGTGGACGATTTAATTCCCATACACAAATCACTATGTTATTCCCGATAGTTGAACTTTTGACTATCGATTTTGATTCTGCTATCTTCTTTATATTTTGTCACTCTAAGACGATGTGTTGCTCATTTGAGTTTTATTATCCTTTGTCAAGAATGACTAAACCCAAATAGTGAGTGAGGGCCAAGCTATGTGGTGTTGCTCCCATTAAGGTATTTTCACATCCACTTTAGATTGGATTTGTTTTGGCGCATTGAGATGTGAAATACTTGAATTCTCAATAACAGTTAGCGTGGTCCGGCTTGGAGGTTCCCGAGAGCCATCTGAGTTCTCAAATATGTTTCTAGAGCTGTACTTTCGGTAAGGGGGTGCACCCTCCTAGTCATTGTTGGAAAAACTTATTTTTTCCTTGCTGTTAATTCAAATCTTTGAATTGTTTTCCTAATTGCATTGAGAACTTCCTTGTGCTCTTTTCAAAGTTTAATTATTTCTGTCCATTTTTTCAAGTTTTGAACTTTTACCTTGTGTTGTCTATTCTTTCCAGTTTGGGTTTTGTTCAGATCATTTCCATTCTTTGAAGTCTGGATTTTTTATATTATTTATGCCCATTCCTTAACTATAGGATTTGTTCTTACTGTTATCCATCCTTTATATTTGGATTTGTTTTTCTGTTGTTTATTTCCACTCTTTCCTATATGGATGTTGTTCTTGTGAGGTAAAAACTCGTTCCACATTTAGCGACGTGGTCTCAAAGAATTTTTATATGTTCATCATATTACTTGAGTATTCTCACGCTGGTTTTTCAGACTGATTCGGGTGTTAATTTATTATAATACACGAGTCAGGCCTAGTATTTTCCCATTGGCTTTGGTGATACGGAGTTTTGGAGAAGAGCTGGATGTTCATCTATTGTAGTATTTTATTTTCCCCTGTATTTTATGGTAATACTATAAGCAATTGTAAGATCAGGATTTTATATTTGTCCAGCTGATAAGGTTCGTTTGTAACTCTTATGTACTCTGTAATTTTATAGTGGCAGTTTATATTGTCTTTGTTATATTATATGTTGTTGTTTCTACTGTGAGATTTTGTTTTTCCCTTTTCTCTGCACTTTTCTTTCTACTTTATCCTAACAATCCGCCTTTCCGATGATTGGATGTTCGACATTTGAATATCGTGGATGTATTTGGTGTCGACTTTCAATGGTCGAAAAGGCAGGTTATTACAACTTGGTATCAGAGATGAAGGTTAAATGAGAACCTTGGCTTTAGTAGGGTATGGCTCTTTAGAGATAAGATAAGTGACACCCCAGAATGAGTTTGAGAGTATTATATATACAAGAGCATATTTGTTAATGCTATAAAAACGTATTATGTTAATTGGTCTATTAAGTTGTTTATGAATTATTGTTGAGACGTGGGACATCGCGACATCGATAGGAATTTCTAAGCACTTGAACAAGGCAAACAGACACACTATTGAATTTTGAAAATTGGTAAATGAAATACTTTACCTTGGTTTATATTTTATATATATATAAAGGAATAATTTTCAAAATTTATATAGTTATAGAATGTTTTTGTTTGTTTAAATGTGATCAAATTTATTTATTATCACTATTGTTTGATCAATCATGCTGGATTAAATTAGGAGCAGTGATTGTCATTATTTGATTTCTAATTATTTGTGCTTAGCTTATTTTTAGGCATTTATTGTTTTGATTATAAACGAACCCCTTGTGAATTAAGTTTCACAATTCGATTATAAGATTTCGATTATAACGTTGGGTTAAAAAGCAAACTTTTAATAAAATTTGTTTAAAATTATCTAAATGGTAAGATAAGACATTTAGAGAATAAATATTTGGGATAGTTTTATTATAATAAAGGAGGATTATTATATTATGAAATGATTTTATACTATGGTAATTTATATAAGTTTGATTTATAAAATGTGTTTTAAAAAGGATTTTTTTAATTTAAATTTCGGTGTCGTTTGAAATAATTTCGAAAGGATTTTAAAAAAATTATATATATATATATAGTAGTACTACTTGGAGGTGTTTCTAAATATAAATATTTTGGAAGAGAGACTATAAATGGAATGCATTTTCTTTAGGGTAATTCAAAGGAAAGCGTTTCAATTAGTTTTCTGATAATTTGAATAATCCTCCAAGTGACAATCGGATATTTGCTTAGGCGAACATTGTGGGATACTTAGTAAATTAGTCTCTTTATCATATAACGATCGAAATAAGTTCAAATCTGGACGAACGAAAGTGTGTTTTAACAAATAAATTGTTGAAGTTATTTCATATAGAAATATTTATGGATTATTTCAAAAAACAGGTTTAAAATAAAAACCGAGCAATTAGTCTTAAGTTTACTTAAATGAAACTGGTTTAAATAAAAGTTATTTTGAAGAATAATTCGAAAATGAATTTTTACCCTTAAATAGAAAGTTATAATTTAACATAAATTTTAAAATGGGTTAAATTGGAAAGGGAGGTTTCAATAGACCTTTTTTTTATTAAAACCATAGCTTTTGTTAAAACTTCTGAGTTGTGTAAACTATTAGGTGTTATTGGGTCAACCTATAAACATCTTTCAGTATAACACTCTAAGTTAAAGAGTTTGGAAGGTTGACTCTATTTTAAAAGACCAATACTTTAATTAGGTCTCCGTCTAAATTTTGATAAAAAGTAAAATAAAATTAGTGTTTTGCATATACTCTTAGGATTTAGAAGGGCATTATACAAGTAAATAAAGTGGAGAAAGTTTTTATTTTATAGTTTTATAAAGAAATGACTATATAAAATATTTACAAAATTAAATGAAAATTTATGAAATAGTTCATAAATTGTTTTAGCATTGAATGAAATACTAAATAAAAAATATAAGTGATTTAGAAAAATTGGTATATTTAAGAAACCAATAATTCTAGAAAGTGACTTATAATTTTATCCTAGGGAACTTAGATAATCTTCTAACCAATAACTAAAGGCTGATGAACAAAATGGTACGCTCGGGGAATTATCTATATTCTTGGACAATTAAAAAAGTTTTGAATCTAAGCTGAGATTTGATTGTTTTTCATTTTGCATTTTAATTGATACTAAGTGTTAGTTTATTCCTATATGAATTTTGATTTGATCAGATTTGATTGATTGGTTGTGTGATTCATATACTATAGTTCATAAAGTTTGAATCTATAAATAAAGGTTTTTGGATTGTTGTTTAGTAGGATTTAAATCCCGGTGGTTTTGAAATCGTTTTGAAAAGAGTTTTTGGAATAATTGTGGAAAGAAATAATAGTATGGTATGAAGTATTTGAGAACTATTATTATTTCGATAAGAGTTTGGAATTTGTTTCAATAAATATTTGCAAAGTGTTTTATAAATATTTTTATTTACTGCGGTGATGGACTAAAACCAAAGGCGATTGGGAGTTTCTCCATTTTGAGACTCACCAAGGATATTTGTTTACTTTATTGCATTTAGGAGGTATCTGAATACCATTGAATGCTCCATATTTTTGTTTAGAGTTATACCGTGCTCGGAAAGAAGTGGTGCACCCTCCTTGTCATTGTTGGAAATAGTTTTGATAGATTACTCTTTGGAAAGAGTTTTATAAAAAGAAATTCAATACAAAAACCTAAGCATTTAGTTCTAAATTAATCTCCAGAAAAGATTGGATATGTAGTTTTGATTTCAGAGTATTCTCAGTATTTTGTTCCATATGGTTGATATGTTGCTATTGGTTGTATGTAGCTTTATTCATTGGAGTTACATGTAAATTTATATCATGCTGATTTTTGTATTAAGAGTTACATCATAATTATTAGTTGCATCATATTGCCTTATTGCACATGTTGTTACATTATTTATGTTGTTTGAGCCTATGATAGAAATAGCTAGTGTATTGCTCTTTTGTCAACCTGACTCTCTTTTGGATTGTGTAAGAATAGGTAAGCAAGAGATTTCTACTTGATTTCTTGCGCACCTGCATTAGTATTGCGATAATAAGTTGCTTACAAAAATATAAATCACATAAGAGGTATGTAGTAGATTTAGAAGTTTGGTATTTTGTTTGGTTGGTGATTTTATGCCCTAGATATGGGAAGCCGCTTGGCTTTTGTTTTCTTTTGATTGGATTGTGTACAATCCGCCTTTTAAAACCTTAGTTGTCGACACTAATACATCCATGGTATGCATGTGTCAAGCATCTAAGTGCCAAAAAGATAGATCATTAGGCAAGAAAGAAAAGGAAAAGGAAGACAAAAAGAAACAAAACAACATAGAATCTCACAATGCAACAGAACAATATATATTAATCGATATAAAAATATAAATAATCATTTCAAAATGATGCATCAGTGTCATAGTAGTACTACTTCTACCTTGGGACAGTTATAATTGTCTATCCCAACTTAACTGATAAAAAATACATATCACAGTAAAAACAAGAAAAATAACTAACTATCGATGAAGCTACATGCTTCAAGCTCCTCTAAAAATGCATTGGTGGAAACATGAACTACTTGGTTTCTCATACAAATTTGAGCACCCAAGAATTTTAAGGAAAGAAGATAAAACTCCGGGTCAGACATGGGTCTAGTGTGAATAAAGCATAAGTTTAACTTTATAAAAATTTTTAAACCAAAGGTATCTCGTAAGACCAGGCCGCACATAAACCCGGATGAGTTTTCACCTTACAATAACCAAAACATTTATATATATAAAATCCTTTGATATTATCATAATGTCTAAGTTTAAATTATTTAATATCCAAGTAGCTATGATGTGTGTACATGAAAGCAATAATAGATATATAAGCAAAAAACGAAGGCGCTTATTGGAGAATGGATTTCCATCAATGGCAAGGGAAAGGACTACCTTCCGAAGCAATACACCTCTAGAGTAATATACTATGAGATCGAAAACCTTTCGACTTTGGCATGACAAGACCGGCCTATCCCTGACTTGGTAGTACAAAATACGATCACCCCTTGGTTGTGATCAACAACCATAAATGGGCCTCGAAGCATACACAAATATTGAAATCCATATAAGGAATTATCATACCCTAATGGAAGCGACCTACATAGCCTTGCGGCCTACTCTGTTTTAGCCATTACCAGGGTGTGAGGTTTGTGAGATAATGATTTAATTTTTTAGTAGTAGACCATCTTGGAACGCTAACATTGCCTCCAGGCAGAGATGCAATGTCAGCATTCATCCATACAAGTTGTTCTAGGATCGAACAAACATTTAATATTTACTATCTTCCATTTTGGAATCACCCTTAGATAGAATAGTATAGCTCCATAGCATACTTCATCATGAACGTTATTAGTTTGGAGTGGTTTGGATAAATCTGAAAACCGATGTCTCCAAACTAAGCGGCAATTTTTAGCTAACTCAATTCCGGTTCTCTAGAAGTATGCAACAAGTATTCGAGTCCTCGTTAGGAACTTGAATATACACAACATACTTCCCGAGTCAAGTTCGATAGTCGGTTATTTAACTATCAAATATATAAATAACAACAATTCAGAGATTTAATTATCCATAGCAACCACTAAGCCTCAAAGTAAATCTTTCATTTATTTAAATCTCTTTCCAAAATATTTATTATAATATTCATATACTTATCTCACTAGCATAAGTATATTCACAAAACATTTATGAAAGATTTCTTATTTCAAAGTCATTTTAAAGGATCAACAAAAGTTATTGAAAAGGAAATGAAGATAGGGATAAACCCAATTACCATTCCCTCGGTGTTAAGCATGGAACAAATGTCTACACCACCAAAATTTAAAGGGTCAATTTGGGGAAATCCAGTCTCAGTTTATTTTTTAAAAATTTTCAACAAATCCTTTTAATAAATCTCTTTTATTTATGAAAATCTCCTTATTAAATTCCAAACCCATTAATAAAACTCTTTATAAAACTCCAACTTAAAAATCTTTTATAAATATCAAAGCCATTTATATAATTCGTTATAAATCTCCAAAATTATTTTTAAAACTTCTTTTATAAATATCAAAATCCTTTATAAAACTTTCTTATAAATATTCCTTGTTTAAAACAAAAATCTTTTAAAAATCTCATTTAAATAAGTTACTTTGCTAAACAAATGATTATTTAAAACAACTTTAATTCACGAGTTACTATTTAAAAACATCTTTCATTTAATTATCTTCAAACCATATTAACAAAATAATGGTTTTAAACAATCATTTTAAAAAGTATTCAATTCTTCAGAAAAATATTTAATAAAATCATTGTTTAATTATTCTTCAAATATGATATTTAAAACGATAATAAACTTTAAACCCTTTTTCAGTAAGAATAAAATGAAATATTTGACTTCACAAAATCAGACAAAGGCTTAGTGACCACAATGGTTCATATAATTAAGTTCAACTTATCTAAGTTATAACATGGGTATTTACGTAACAAGCAGATAAGAAAAAGGGAATCAACTAATAACAGTCGATCACAAAAAGGAAATTGTCCAAGTTACCAAAATAGTAGAACTAGGTTTTATTTATGCTTAAATAGATGTCATTATAATTTACTTGGGAATTATGGCAAAACTATGGTTTATTCTACCAAACAGATCCATTATAATTTAATTAGCAGAATGCTTTTTTATTCTATTAAAGAGATGTCATGGGGTTATATATTTATTGGACGTTACTTAAAGGAAATTGACAAAGGAATCCCTTGGTTTGGAATACTTTTGCAAACGAAAACTACTTCTAAAACAAAACAGTTATGTAGAAATAAACGACTTTAAAATTTAAAACCTTTATTTAATAATTAAATAACATTTAACTCCTTAATTAATAGTAACTAAACCTTTAATTATTAATTAGACAATAATTAACTTTTAAATAAATGATTAATTGATAAATGTCCTTTAAATAAATAATTTAATAATAGTTAATCATTTAATAAATAATTAAGCCATAAATAAATCTTTAGTTAATAATCAAATAATAAATTTAACCTTTATTAAACAATAATTTAAAACTTAATTGGGTCTTAAAAAAAGTTTATTTAGTTTAAGCTAGTTAGAAATTAATTAATTAATAATTAAACCCTTAGATAATTAATTAATTAATAAATACTAAATAAATAATTAAATAATTATTAATCATCAGTTAATAATTAAATAAGAATTAACTCTTAATTAGCTAACAAATTGTAATTAACTTACTTAATTAACACTTATGTACGAATTATCTTTATTAACAAATGATTAAGTACCAATTACCTTTATTTTTAAATACTATAATAAGTTTTGCAACACTTTTCAAAACGATACTTATGATTTAACAAATTCAAATTTGCAAAGAGATCGTTTTACGAATTGTGTTTATAGTTACTATCGCTATATGACCTGAAATTTCAAAATTTGAAATTTGGTTTTCTAAATCTTTAAAACTTTAACTTTTGGAACTTCATCACTTTGTAAAACATAAAGGTTTAATTTGGAAAACAAACAGTTTTAAGACTTGAACAAATTTTACAAAATTTAAAATCAAAGATTTTGGTTTTATACGAGGGATAACATGTCGCTTTAAACTAGAAATGTGCTAACTTTCGTGGCGTACAATAATGTATTCATATATACAACATAGAAGACCACATGAAAACCATATAGCAGCATGTAAACATCACAACCATACCATAACCAATCTTAAACAAGATTAAAAATTTTCAATCTATCTTGACTATTTACTCCCATATTCTAAGCAATTTATTATCACAACCAAGCACAATTACATACATACAATCCAACATCATTTTCATCCATATAAACTTCATTTTTACTACACAAGTCAAGCATGCAAATATATTTATAAAATTAATTAAAATTAAATCTTTACTCATCAAAAGTTAACGAAATCAAGGTAACTTTTACTATCTCGAGTATGGCATAGGCCTTTGCTTTTAACTTGGAAAAGTGGAGTCTTTGGTGGCTTGCATGTGCAAAAGTATTCGACCTATGTAGGATTTGTGCTCAGCCAAGGGTTTATGAGGTGGATTTGACTTGCTTTGTTGAGGAGAAGTGTTGAAATGAGGAAAGAAGTGATTAAACAAGGTTTTTAAGTGAAGAAAACTATTGTTTTTAAACTTTGAAATTTTAGGAGGAAACCATTAAAGTGTCATAATAACTTGGAGAAGTTTCTAGGAGTAGAAAAAAAAATTAGAAAATGAGGGGGATTGTAGGAATTTATATATATACAACATGGAATACTAAATTACTAAAATAACCCTAGGGTACATAACCTCCATTAGTTTAATGCCACATCACCATCCATGTCTCTCTACTTCATTTCCCATGTGATTTGGTCCCCTCCCCTCCATTTTCATCAAGGTAACTTCTAGTCTAGATTCATTTGCATGTGGTTGAATGGTGAAAATACTAGTTTTATTGATTTTTTTAGGTGATTACTGTTAGTGTTTTCTAAATCTACTCTTTGTTTGCTCAGTGTCAGTTTACTGCATTCTAAATGTTGAAATTAGACTTTGCTCTATCCTTTTAATTTTAGTATCTGGTATTGTTAAGTGCATGCAATAGTTTCAATAAAATGCTAAAGTTGTAAACAAAATTTGATTTAACAAAAATCAGGTATCGCTCGATCAAAGGGGATGAAACGCCTAAAGCTTGCTCCAGGCAGTTGTCCGTCCCCCGGTTACCTTCCTCCTTGTCGCTTTTTCGTCGATCGTTTTAAGTTGCATTGCTCTAATTTTTTGTGTTGTTTTCCGATGATTTTCTTATATGAATTTTGAGTTTTGATCAATGGAAAATAATTGCATTTTGATGCTTTTGTGTTCTATGAAAGAAATTACGTTTTTGATGCCTTTGCGCTCTATAAAATAAATTCCATTTTTGATGTATTCAATTACTGCTAAATTTCAGTGGTTTAGTTCATATTTTGATGATATGAATATTTGTGAATTTTTTGATAAGTTGGTTTTCAAATTAATAGCAATTTTGATTAAAAAATAAATATATAGATTTCAAGTGATTTATAAAGTGATTTAGGAGTAATTCAATTATATTGCATGAAGGTTTCTAACTTTTATTTTTATTAAAACACTTTGATACTATTTATAAACATTTAAAAAATATCATTTTATGGATTTGCAACTCTTTTTCCAAAACAAATATTTTAGAAAAGACTTTTCAAACCTATTAATAGAATATAAAACTCTTTCTTCATTCGGATGAGAAATTCAATTAAACAACTTAGTAAAATAAGTGGTATGGAACGCTTGCATTTACTTTATAGATTAATTCCCGCACTTATTCGATTGAAACCATATTTTATCCTGAGTGGCGTTTACGAACTTATAATAAATATTCAAATAAACAAGTGCGGTATTGGACATATTGGTGTTATTTGATTATTTACTATTTGAAGGTAAATAATACTTAAAGATAAGTTTAACGACTTGTCTTGTATGTTGATCCATGATAAGCGGATTTATGGAGCTTCTTCTCATTAGAGTAATGGATTCACTATCCATTTATAGGTCCCTTAACCATTTATGAGAACATGTGTTCGGTGAGTTTTATGCACCCATTTATGATAGTCTCCCCCTTTAGGTTTCCAGATCTCTAATGATTGATTTCTGGATTTTATGAAATTTGCTTTTCAACAAATATTTTATGAGATTTGCTTTTATAAGCTAATAATGGTTTTGTGATTTGGTGAATAATTTTAAGAAGCATAATATTCCTCTTTGTTTACTCTATGTAAGTTTCATGTTAACTCTATTTCAGTTTTTACGTTTCTATTATGACTTGTAAACTATCATCACTTTTATCTCACATTGATTCGAATTAGACTAGACTGATTCGTTTATTATCTTTATGTAATACTCAGGTCAAATCGAGATATTCCAGGTTCTTCAACATGATGATCTTAGAGTTGGATTAGTTTGAGGCTTCTTCATATGCTTTAGTAGACTTGTAGTCTAATTATGTTGTATTCTTTTTTGTACGTCAAAATAGAGATTCATTTTGATGTATATTCGTTTATGTTGTCTTAGATATATCACATGTATATCGTAGATCTTTTATGACCACCTTTTGTAGTTCACATCATGTATCATATACAGGTTCACCTCCGCTTTATGAAAAATGTTTATATTTCTTTATCGCATTTTTTGATTCTATGTTCTGTTATATTTTATATTGTTCTGAATTATATTAAGCTATTGTGTTATTGTTTTGTGCCTGGATCATATACATTGAATCCTCTTATAAAAAAAAATATTTTCACCCAATTCGACGTATCGATGCTCGCCCAAAGTAATAATATAGATGGTCGCTCCTAACAAGCCTTATTCTCTACATTAACAGATGATATTACATTGTAATGTTCTTTGTTAATAAGGACATAAAGGTTGGGCATCACAACTTGGTATCAGAGCTGAGTTTGGCACAATATACGATATTAAAGATGAGAATCTTTTCCCGGATGTGTCTTCGAGACCGTCCCTTAGAGATCTTTGAGTCGTTACTAGGAATTCTTCCTTTAGAGATGTGTCATATCCTAGAAAATCTTAGGATGCATCGTGCCTATTTTATGTACACTAAGTCGTATCTCGAAGTAATTCTTCCTTCGAATAAATTCTTGGCTTTAATTTTAGCTGACTTCAAATTGAATTGTGTGCCTCTGTCCTTAGCAAATTGAATTGCGCAGTGGAGGTGGATGAACTGCTTTCCACCGAGCATCTCAAATTTAAGTGCCTTTATGATTTGTTGTTAATAATAATTGTTTATTCAAAAATAAAAATTAGTAACCATTAAAGATTAACATTGAGTAGAATTTACATTTGATAATTTAGAAGACATACCAGATATTAATTGGACCGTGTGGTGTATAGATTTGACGTACCTACCACAAGACATAATTGAATTTGGTTTATTAATTTATCCTTGGATAATTAAATTAAAAACTAAGATAAACTTTAAAATGGATGATTGATTAAAGCAAGCATGGATAAAAGGAAATATCATTAAATTGATTTTAATGGAGTTTCATTTATAAAGTATGTAAAGGCATTGAAAGAAATTTAATAAAAAGACATCTTCAAAAAAAATATTTTGTGTGATAAGTTCTCCGTTGGATGCTTTAAGAATTCTGGTCAAAGCGTTTGGCTAACGTTTTTTGATAGGGGTTCCTAAAATGTTAACTGAGGCAATGAGTCACCGAAATTTGAGTTCAAATGTTTAAATATTTTAAATAATATTTAGATCAGGAAATAAAACTTTTTGGATGTTGAAATATTATTAGGAATTAAATGATCTTTTGAGAAAAGATGTATATATACAATTGTAATGCTTTGGAAAGAAAAAAAAATTCAATTGTAAAACATTTGCTATAAATAAATCTCATATGAAGCTTTCTTTTTGAGAGGTTCTTCTTTGAGTGTGATTTTTGTTAGAAAATACCACTTAAGTTCATATCTCAGACGAGTTTGGGTGATTCAAACCCAATGATATCTTTAGTTGCGAAATTACCATGAGAAAATCCTCTCACAATTCTTTTTTAATTTGATTATATTTTAGTTTTTAATATAGATTTATAGTAAAAATAGACGTTCGCATAGTTGGATTGAAAAACTGGAATAAAAGTATAGTTTTTGTCACAAACACACTTTAATTACTATATCTTTGTATGCATGTGTTAGTAAATTGAACATGTCTTTTTCATTTTTGATTGGATTTCGATAATTTTTGATGTTCCAGAAAGCTAACTTCCTGTCTTATAACTTTAATTTTGAACACTTTTCTAAATTTTGAGCTTTGGTTGATCGAAAACCTATTTCAATCTCTCAGCTCTATCCCTTTGAAATTTATATTCTCTAAGCTGAGCACCATTAGGAAATTGAGCATATCCTTTTCATTTCTGATCGGATTTCCATAATTTTTTATGTTCTGGAAATCTGACTTCGTATGTGACAACTTTTATGTTGAACATTTTTTCATTTTGAGCATAGATTGATCGATAACCTATTGCAAACTCTCAGCTCTATCCTTTTGAAATTTATATTCTCTGAGTTAAACACTGTTGGTAAATTGACCATATCTTTTTCACTTCTAGTCGAATTTCGATAATTTTTATGTTTTGGAAAGCTAACTTCGTGTGTGACAACTTTCATGTTGAACACATTTATAAATTTTGAATTCAGCTGCTATAAAAACCTGTCCCAAAACAAAGTCATTCGTTGTCCCGAATTTGAACTGAGTTCCTTTGTTGTTTTTGCTTGAACTTTCTTTCACTTACTTTCTTACTTGGTTGCTGCATTTTAAATCAAATGTTAGAATAAAAAAAAGATTTTGGGAACGAAGGAATAAATTTAACCGGATGAGCCAGTATCCATTCCAGTAGCTGAATGATTTATCAGAATCACGACAACCAGCCCTTGCCGTAACAGTCAATGACCAGCTGCATGGCTAGTGTTAATTAGTATTAACACAATCGATAGTTGTATCTATCACTGATAATTTCTTTTATAATTGTTTAAGGTTGTGTTAGTACGTATTTTGAAAGCACAGTATCAGATTTTGTGGGTTTGGATGTGTATTAGTCATAACGGGTGGCGATATCGCAAGATCTTTTTATTTTGGGTGGTAGATGGTCATGCGGAGGTATCCACTTTAGTTGTGATAATTATACGTCATAGCAGTGACTTTTGACAAAAGCCAAATCTCGTTGACATAACGTTGTAAAATCACATGATCCTGGTTATTACATGGTTACTTTTCTACTCTAAAAAATTTAAGTAATTTCAATTACTAAAGAAACAAACGGAACTGCTTAGCAAGGGTTAGCGACCTTGTCATATCGAAACTGCTTAGCGAGGTGTCAACGACCTAGTCATGGACGAAACGACTTGTGGAGTTTTAGCGACTTTGTCATTGCATTTGAGATCCATTCTTTTATGGATTTGGAGATTCTAAATTGTTATCACCATATTTTCTAATGATAGTCAAATTGAGACTTGATATGGATTTCTGAAATGCTGATTTTGAATAATATGCCTTATTGTGACTATGGGTTCGGGTATATTTTATTATGGCTTATTGAGTGTTAATTCAAATGTATATAAGTATGTGTTTATTGATTTAAACATTGTGATTTGAGATTTAGTTGGGATTTCACCACAGTTCAGTTTTTCCTATGGAAGGTTATATTTGTGTATCTCATGATTTAGCGAAATATGAGATGAATTTCCATTTACTTTTTTACGGCTATTTCTAGATTTTGGAATCATTCACTATGTGTTATTATTATGGTTAATGAGGTAAATTACTATATTTTATAAGTTTCATGTTTTGAGTTTTGTAAAATTCTGAGGTTTAACTGGTCCAAATTGCACATCTTTGTCGATGTCCTGAGAATGATCGACGACGATATTGAATTTTGAACTAGCACTTGTTTTAATCATAACTTTTGAACCATTGATCCGATTTCAATAAACTTGTGCTTTCTGAAAAGCTATGCTAGTAAGAAAATTACTTTTTTTACAAGTTTTGTCAAATTTTGCTTTCTATTATTTTTTAAACACCTATTTGTTTAAAAGATAGTTTGATACGAAGTTATATTTGTTGTTTATAAAATTTTGAATAATTATGCATTTTTAGTAGTTTGAAAATTTTACATATCCATTGGCTTTAGTGCATATTAAATGAATTTTGTGTAGTAGTTTGAAAATAATGTAAATTTTATTATAATTGAAATGATGATCAAAATTATTATTCGAATAGAGTATGAAGTGTAAAATTTTAGTGAAAGTGATTTTATTAGATAATTTTATTTGAAAGTTGGTTGAATAGGATAAATTCCAAAATTTTGAAGTCTTAAACTTTTCAAAAGATACATTATGTATTGAATGATATAGTGTAAGGATTTCTTTGGAGAATATATGGTTTTGGATTTTGAAATGATTTGAAAGAAATAATTTTAAAATGGCCTTAGTATAGAAATTTTGATTAGAAATACGTTGTACTAAAACAGCTATATCTTGGGAATTATAGCTCCAAATGGAGTCAATCTTTTTATGAAAGAGAATTAAAGTAAGCTAAAAGTTTTCGTTTTACTAGTTTTTAAAACTTTAAAATTTTTTTGGTCTAAAATGAGTTTAGAAACTAATGGGTAGCTTTGTCCTATTACTAATTTATAAGACTAAAGGAAGAAAGTATTTTTGGACATAACTTTTAAACCGTAATTCCGATTTTGATATCTTTATCTTGTAGGAAAGCTTAGACTAAGTAGAACAACTTTCATTTTAAGAGTTTTGGAAAATTTTTAAGTTTTTTTAGGTGGAAATTTAGATTTTACACAACAACCCAGAAAAAGGAAAATCTTTATAAACTAGAGTTTGAACAATTTTAGTTTTAAACTTTTGGTATAAATTATGTGTTAACCTATATGAGATATAAAAATATGTACCACTGGAGTATGTTTGGGATTATTAGTTGTGTTGATATTATTAAATACTGTTTAAAATTATTTAATTATTGTTTGATAATGTTTTGAAATTTGTTTATTTATATTTAATATTGATTCAAGGTTCTTTATCAATATTTTTAATATTTTGAAAAGTTATTTGTCTAAATAATTAATAATGTTTTGGAATAAATAATTATAATATATAATAATGGTTTGGAGTTGATAATAATTTATATATATATATTAATGTTTTGGAATTAATAATAATTATTATATTAATAATATTTTGAAGTTATTTATTATTATACTAGTAATGTTTTGAAGTAAATTAATTATTTCATTAATGATGTTCTAAAGGTAATGGACTGTGTTATTAAGGTTGTTAAGAATTTAATTTATTATTTATTTATGATGTTTAAAATTAATTAATTAATTTAATAATTGTATTTATAAATAATAAATTGATTTATAAAGGAATTTCATTTAACAAAGAATTTATAAATGAAAATGGAGTTATGTATTTATTGGAGAATGGATTCCATACAATGATTAGGCTACATGGGTTCCTCCCATCGTGGTGCATCTCTAGATAAAATAACACTAAGGGCCTCGCTTGGATCCCTTGCCAACACAGAACCAGCCTACCCCTTACAGGATGGTACCGAATATGATCACCCCTCCGTTAATGGGTCCCAGTGTATACAAATGATATATATTATCGATTCTAGACAAGGATCATCATACCCTACTTAGGAGTGACTGCACCTCCTATGTTTTAGTCATTTCCGGTTGATGAGGCTTGTGGATACATTTTACCTTTTATATAGCACTTCCCACTTGGAATGCTAACAATACCATCCAGGCAGCAATGTAATGCCAGCATTCATCTATACAATTTCGTTCTAGGACTGAACGAAATGATTGTGAGCTCCCTCTTAAGTTCCATTATCTTCAAGATGCCTTCACTTCGAAATGCTTGAGTTGGATCGAACTAGTTTTCGGATAACATATTTGATCCCGGTCTCGTCAAACAACTTTCGATAATTTTCTATAAACTCAAACCCGATTCTTTAGGAAATAAACAATCAACGATAAGAGCGAAGATCAACTCAATCGTTAGTGGATGGATTTCCTTAGCATTTATCCTAGGGGAACGAAATGAGATTTATACACATAGTACAACATCATCAGAGATGACTATGCCATATAACTCACGAGTTTCTCCTAAATATTTTCAAAGTTACGTTTTAGGTCCAAATTCGATAGTCATTTATTTAACTATCCACAAGCACACATCCAAATCAGGGATTTATTTCAAAAAAGAAAACCAACATTTGTTAAGCACATAAGCAACCACTAGTGATGCAGCGCAATCGACAAATTCATTGGAGTTGAACCGTTCTTAGGTCGCTCACGACCTAGTGAAAGTCGCTCGCGAGTTAGCATGTTAAGCATTCCAACGCTCATTTCTTTAGGTCGTGATGAAGTGCAATCTACGTGTGCCTTAGGTCGCCAGCGACCTAGCTGAATGATGAGTCGCCCAAGCGACCTAGCGAGTCACATTGGTCGACCTAACAAAGCAACGACCCTAACGAGCGACGACATAACAAGTTATGTTGTGCAACTATTCAAGCCGTATTCTTGTTTGTCTCGCTCAACTGCCTTAGGTCGCGAACGACCTAACTTATGACGCGAAGCCTAGGTCGCGCGAGAATTAAGTCGCGAACGACCTATCATAAGTCGCTGGTTTCTCTTATGCCGCTTTCCACTTCAAATCGTTTTCAAGTTATGCCGCATTCTAGTAAGTCGCTCAAGTATGTTGAATCCTTATGCCGCTGCTGAGTTCTTCAGTAGGTCACTCAAGCTAATGTGTTGAAGATAATGTTGAATCGCATGTATGTTGTAAGTATTGTGGTCTGTACAAATGTTGTGTTGTTAAGTCGTGATGTTGTTGTTTGTTATGTCGCGTGTTGTAATTTGTTAACTCGTATGATGTTGTTTCCTTAGGTCGTATGTGTTAGGTCGTTAACGACCTATCTTAAGTCGTGTACCTGTGTTGTAATCTCTATAAATAGCGGGTGAGTTGTAACATTTGAAGGTAGTTGATTTTGAATAAAAAACTTTGTTTGAGTGCTTTGTGCCTCTTCTTAAATTGGTAGTTGAGTGTTATCTCCTATCTCCACTTTTGGCATTCGAGTGCGCTCGAATCAACGATTGTTGAAGCCAATTCACGGAATCAAGTGCGCTTGATCAATGTTCGAAGAATTGTAGATCTTCTCTCACGGTATCGTGCGCGATCAACGTGTCGAAGATTGCTTGAATCCTGTATCTCTTAAGATCAACGGATTTGGGCGTTTGGTATTTTCAATCCACCGATTGCTATTTTCATCGTTGTATTCATTTCTATTATTTCCGCTGCATCATTTAGTATCAGAGCTAGACTTAGCCAATCATAGCTAAGCCGAGTCTTGGAGCCAAGGAGAAGAGTTTGTATTGAAGTGTAGAAAGCTGTGCATTGTTTTGTTCAAACTAAGTCAAGGCTGAGAGTTTAGGTGTTGGATTTGTGAAGATTTGACAATGCCTCCGAGAAGAGTTAATCTTCATCAGAATATTGCCGATGTGTATAGAAGAGAAGAAGCTGAGCAAATGGAACAACGTATCAATGAGAAATTTGATGAAGGCATTGGGAAGTTAGAGAAACTGATGATTGACATGAATCAAGGTCAAAGGAGAAGGTCGCCAGTCTCGAACCATGGAGGAAACAGAGTTTCGCCGTCGGTTACGGAAGCGAGGAGGGTGTCGCCGCAATCTTACCGAGAAAAAAGAGAATCTTCAGTTTCATTGAGAAGAGAACATCATGAGTATAGAAATGAAGAGAGAAGAACTCCACGTGAGTTCGAACATGAGCCATATCATGATGTTGAAAGACAAAGTAGAAGGGATATGTGTGATCATAGAGATGTGGATGGTCGAGATCGTTATCGAAGTACATCTGTTTTTTATGAAGATGGTGATAGATGTAGTGTTCATTATCGAGATCGAGACCAAGTACGAAATGCATATCGGGAGGTTGAAGATGATCGTCAATGGGAATCGGGGATGAAAATGGAAATTCTAGAATTCAAGGGTGGAATGGTAGCAGAAGAATTTTTGGATTGGTTATCTAATGTTGAAGAAATTTTTGACTTTAAGGAGGTTCTTGAACATCGAAGAGTTAAGTTGGTTGCTACTCGTTTGAGAGGAAGAGCTATGGCGTGGTGGAAACAAACTAAACTTACACGAGATAGAATGGGGAAGTCAATGATTTCTACATGGGAGAAGATGAAGAAGTTAATGAAGGCTACATTCTTGCCGTATAATTATCAGTCTCTTATGTATCAACGATTGCAGAATCTGAGATAGGGAACAAAGTCAGTGAATGATTATGCAGATGAATTTTATCAATTGATTGCGAGGAATGACATCATGGAAACGGAGGAACAGTTGACCGCTAGATTTGTTGGAGGGTTGAGAATGCAGATTCAAGATATGGTGAATATGTTTGATCCCAGATCTGTTGCTGAAGCACATCAAAAAGCTCTAGCTTGGGAGAAGCAAGGTAGGAGAGGAGGTGGTGTGTTTACAAATTCCAACAATCAAATGAAAGGGGCTAGTAGCAATGCGAATGTTTCCAAGGCTGTTGCAAAACCAATTGTTAGTGAAGTTGCTAAGACCAAGGTCAATAGTGGTATCAAATGCTTCAATAGTCAGGAGTTTGGTCACAAAAGCAATGAATGTCCGAAGCCAAAGAAGCGAGTGATGGTAGCTGAGGTTGAGGATGAGGATGTAGAAGCTGAATGTTCTAATTCACCACATGTTGAGGAGGAAGAAGAGTTATCAGGAGATGAGGGTTGGTCTTTAATGATGAGGAGGTCTTGTTTAACACCAAAACAAGAGGATGATTCTAGCTGGTTGAGGAGCAACATTTTTCAGTCAACATGCACTATTCTGGGGAAGGTTTGCAAGTTTGTTATTGATGCGGGCAGTTGTGATAACATCATTTCTACCGAGGCTGTGAAGAAGTTGGCATTAAAGACTGAGAAGCATCCGAAACCTTACAAGTTAGCTTGGTTGAGAAAAGGCGGGGAAGTGAAGGTTGGGCGAAGAGTTTGTGTTAATTTTTCGATTGGGAAGAAATACAAAGATGAAATTTGGTGTGATGTTGTGGATATGGATGTATGCCATTTGTTGTTGGGGAGACCATGGCAGTATGATAGAGCTGTGCAACATGATGGACGTACCAACAGCTATAGTTTCATGTTCGAAGGCACAAAAATCACTTTAGTTCCCAAGAAGCGACAACAAGAAGAAAGCAAGTTGGAGGAGATTGAAGAACTTAAAACTTTGCTATCTTTGAAGGAGTTTGTTAAGGAAGTAGAAGAGGAGCCTGAAGTATTTTTGTTGATTGGACGTGAGAGTAATGAAGTGGTTGAAATTCCTGAAGAAGTAAAGCCAGTGCTGGGAGAATTTGACGATGTATTTCCTGAAGAGCTGCCAACGGAGTTGCCACGATTGAGGGACATACAACACCAAATAGATCTTGTTCCAGGAGCTGTGTTACCACATAGACCACATTACAGAATGAGTCCAAAGGAGCACGAAGAATTGAGAAGGCAGGTGGAAGAGTTGCTTGAACAAGGGCATGTACAGGAAAGTTTAAGTCCTTGTGCAGTTCCAGCCTTGTTAGTGCCGAAGAAGGATGGAACGTGGAGGATGTGTACTGATAGTCGAGCACTAAACAAGATTACAGTGAGATACAGATTTCCTATGCCTAGATTGGATGACCTGTTGGATCAACTTAGTGGAGCTGCTATCTTTTCGAAGATCGATTTGAAGAGTGGTTATCATCAAATTGGAATTCGACCAGGGGATGAATGGAAAACAGCGTTCAAAACACGGGAGGGGTTGTACGAATGGCTGGTTATGCTGTTTGGTCTTTCGAATGCACCTAGTACATTTATGCGGGTGATGAATCAGATCTTTAGACCATTTATTGGGAAGTTCGTGGTGGTGTATTTGATGATATACTGATATACAGTGGAAGCCCAGAAGAACACTTGCATCATCTGAGAGAAGTGTTGATGATACTGCGACAGGAACAATTTTATGCTGCAACGAAGAAATTCGTATTCATGACGCATAGTGTTTTATTTTTGGGATATGTTATATCAGAAGGAGGTATACAGGTGGATCAGAATAAAGTTGAAGCAATCAGAAATTGGCCACAACCCAGGACGATAACATAAGTTAGAAGTTTTCATGGTTTAGCATCATTCTACCGAAGATTTATTCCACACTTCAGTAGCGTGAGTTGCTGATTGTATGAAAGGGAAGCAATTCTCATGGTCCAAGGAAGCAGGATTTGCTTTTGAGCGGATCAAGGAACTTTTGACGACAACACCAATTCTAGTATTACCAGATTTTCAGTTGTTGTTTGAGTTACATACTGATGCATCTAAAGTTGGGATTGGAGGGGTGTTGAGTCAGAAAGGACGACCAATTGCTTATTTCAGTGAGAAGATTTCGGGAGCTAAGATGAGATATAATACTTATGATGTGGAGTTCTATGCTGTTGTACAAGCTGTGAAGCATTGGAGACATTACTTGTTCCATAAGGAGTTTGTCTTGTATACAGACCATGAGGCGTTGAAGCATTTGCAAGGGCAGGATAAATTCGCAGCTAGACATGCTTCGTGGATCGCATACTTGCAACAATTTACATTTGTGGTGAAGCATAAGTCGGGAATTACAAACTGTGTGGCAGATGCATTGAGTCGTAGGAATCATTTGTTGACTACAATGAAGGTTGAAGTGACGGGGTTTGATGTGTTGCCGGAATTGTTTGTTGATGATCCTTATTTTGCTAAGGTAATGGATGAAGTCAATAAAGGGAAGACGGATGAGTATATGTTGGTAGATGGTTTTCTATTCAAGGAAACAGGTTGTGTATACCAGAGAGCAGTCTGCGGATGAAGATTGTGAAAGAATTGCATGAAGAGGGTCATGTGGGAAGAGATCGTACGTTGCAGTTGATTTCGCAATCATATTTTTGGCCTTCTATGAGAAAAGAAGTTGAAAGATTTGTGGAGAGATGTCATATTTGTCTAGTTTCCAAAGGGACAACAATGAACGCGGGATTGTATATGCCATTACCTGTGCCGACTAGACCATGGGTTGATATCAGTATGGATTTTGTTTTGGGGTTACCAAGAACTCAGCGTGGGAATAATTCCATATATGTGGTGGTAGATATATTTTCCAAGATGGCGCATTTTATAGCTTGTAAAAAGACCGCTGATGTAGTCCGTGTTGCTCAACTGTTCTTTAAGGAAGTGTATCGACTACATGGGCTACCTGAGTCTATTGTTTCTGATCGGGATACTAGATTCCTAAGCCATTTTTGGTTGAGTTTGTGGAAGATGGTTGGAACGAAGCTGAATTTTAGTAGCGCTTATCATCCACAAACAGATGGGCAAACGGAAGTGGTGAATAGATCATTGGGAAACTTATTAAGATGTCTTGTGAAAGATAATTCGAAGAGCTGGGATATGAAGTTATGTCAGGCGGAATTTGCACATAATCATGCTGTTAATCGAAGTACTGGTTTCATTCCGTTTCAAGTTGTATACTCAGCAAGTCCGAAAGGACCATTGGATTTGACGGCAGTGCCATATCAGAAGGGAGTTGTTAAGCGAGCTTGTGATTTTGTGACTGAGTTGCAGGAGTGCCACAGAACTGTTCATGAACGATTGCTTGCATCAAACGAGAAGTATAAACAACTGGCGGATAAGAAGCGAAGGAGTGTGAACTTCAAAGAAGGTGATTTGGTTTACGCCGTTTTGACGAAAGATCGATTTCCTGTTGGAACTTATAACAAGCTAGCCGCTAGAAAGATTGGTCCTTTAGAGATCGTGAAGAAAATCAATGAGAATGCGTATCAATTGAAATTGTCGGATAATGTTCATACTTCTGATGTTTTCAATGTCAAATACTTGATTCTGTTTCATGGGAATGAGCCTGTCGAGGAAGAGGAAGGTGCAAATTTGAGGTCGAATTCTTGTCAACCGGGGGAGCATGATGCAGCGCAATCGACAAATTCAATGGAGTTGAACCGCTCCAGGGTTTTAGGTCGCTCGCGAGTTAGCATGTTAAGCATTCCAGCGCTCATTTCTTTAGGTCGTGATGCAGTGCAATCTACGTGTGCCTTAGGTCGCCAGCGACCTAGCGGAATGATGAGTAGCCCAAGCGACCTAGCGAGTCACATTGGTCGACCTAACCAAGCAACAACCCTAACGAGCAACGACATAACAAGTTATGTTGCGCAACTATTCAGGCCGTATTCTTGTTTGTCTCGCTCAACTGCCTTAGGTCGCGAACGACCTAACTTATGACGCGAAGCCTAGGTCGCGTGAGAATTTAGTCGCGAACGACCTATCATAAGTCGCTGGTTTCTCTTACGCCGCTTTCCACTTCAAATCATTTTCAAGTTATGCCGCATTCTAGTAAGTCGCTCAAGTATGTTGAATCCTTATGCCGCTGCCGAGTTCTTCAGTAGGTCGCTCAAGCTAATATGTTGAAGATAGTGTTGAATCGCATGTATGTTGTAAGTATTGTGGTATGTACAAATGTTGTGTTGTTAAGTCATGATGTTGTTGTTTGTTATGTCACATGTTGTAATTTGTTAACTCGTATGATGTTGTTTCCTTAGGTCGTATGTGTTAGGTCGTTAACGACCTATCTTAAGTCGTGTACTCGTGTTGTAATCTCTATAAATAGCGGGTGAGTTGTAACATTTGAAGGTAGTTGATTTTGAATAAAAACTTTGTTTGAGTGCTTTGTGCCTCTTGTTAAATTGGTAGTTGAGTGTTATCTCCTATCTCCACTTTCGGCATTCGAGTGCGCTCGAATCAACGATTGTTGAAGCTATTTCACGGAATCAAGTGCTCTTGATCAATGTTCGAAGAATTGTATATCTTCTCTCACGGTATCGTGCGCGTTCAACATGTCAAAGATTACTAGAATCCGGTATCTCTTGAGATCAACGGATTTGGGCGTTTGGTATTTTCAATCCACCGATTACTACTTTCATCGTTGTATTAATTTCTATTATTTCCGCTGCATCAACTAGCCTCCTCAATTAATCTTTTCATTACTTAAATTCATCTTGGAAATACTTGTATCAAAATACTTTTACAAATATATATTCACAAACCCATAAAAAATTTAATACTTAGAAAATATTTATATACTTATCTCAACGGTATAAGTATATTCCCAAGACCAAGAAAGATTTTCCTTTTTTATACAATTAAAAAATCATTTCTAATCTCCTTTATAAATATCTAAAAATCATTTATAACATCTTTTATAAATCTCAAAGCATTCATAAACTCTTTTTATACATTTCTAAAAATCATTTATAAAACCTTAATAAGTCTCTAAAATCATTTTTAAATCTTTAAAACCATTTATAAACTCTCTATAAATTATTTCTCAAGTCTTTTAAAAACTCTTTATAAATCCATAAAACTCATTATAAAACTCCTCTTATAATTCTATAAACGCATTTTAAAAATTCATTTATAAATATCTAACCATTTATAAATCTCCTTTACCTTGTAAAAAAATCTTCCTTTAAGCCTTTAAACCATTTTATAAAACTCCTCTTATAAAACCCAAGTCCGTTTATACAACTCAATTTATAAGCCCCGAAAACATTATAAATAAAAATCATTTACTCCAAAACACTATTATATAATAATAATCAACAACAGTAAACATTATAAATAAAATAATTATTAACTTCAAAACATCTTAAATATAATATTTAACAATTTCAAAACATTACTGAATAAAAAATAATAATTAATCTTTACCTTTATTATAAATAGTAATAATTTATTTCCAAATCTTTATTAATAAATCATTATTATTAATTTCAAACCATATTAATTATTTAAATAATCAACTTTTCAAAATATTAAAATATTGATAAATAACTTTAAAACAACACTAAATATAAATAAGTATCCTTAAAACAATACTAAATATAAATAATCTTAAAACAATATTAAATATAAATAAATAACTTAGAAAAGAAAGATTAAAATGTTGGAGTAAAATAGAAGTAAAATCCTTTAGAAATGTAATATTTCCTAAACCTAATTTCAGATTCAAAATCATTTCTTGTCTCAAAGACAACTTCAACTCAAATGACAATTTATAGTATTTTTATAATACTAATTTGAGGCCAAGAGCTACCCAATCTTTAACCAATATCGATATTGATTTTCTATTAATACAAGGTATTAGTTTTGAACATATAACAATATCATAATATGTGACAACCCAAAATTTGAGCTATAATAATTAATTAACGAATTAATTAAATAAGTTTGTGAAATTGTTAGAATCAAGCTATAGGTGTTGTACCATTGTGTCCATGGCGATTTTCTGATCAATTTCTTATATAACTTGTTGAAATCCGAGTCAGTATGGAGAAGATATGAGAGAAATAAGAAATAAAAAATAAAATGAAAAAAAAATAAAAAAATAACAAGGTGTCAGGTCGACCCAAACCTAGGCCAGGTCGACCCCCATAGTAGTTTTGTAGAACCACTTAATTCTTGAAAGCTATTTCGTTCGTACACGTCATATTTTGATTTTTCTTCAATCCTGTGCATTTGTCCTTCCATCCGACGGTTCCTAGCAAGCCTATAGCGTGGTTGCACATTTAATCTTCAAATCCAATGGCCTAAGTTCCCTAAGCTACACTATAAATAAGACCCTAGACCTAGCTATTTTTCTCATTCAGATTTTCTCCCAATTTGGTTCATTGCCTGAGGCTGGACCCTAAAAAGAAAAAATTTCTTGGGAGGAAATCATTTTAATAAAAATGTTCTACGCCCTAGAAGTGGATCCGGAAAGGCCAAGGAATAGAGCTAAGGACCATGGGAGAGTGTTTTGTAATTATTTTAGATTTTTAAGTAATTTAAAATAATATGGTTCTCAATAGTTGTAGTTTTTCTGGAATTTTGAGACAGTTTTTATATAAGTTATTTACAGTTAGTTTTTAAAGTTCTTTTCAGTCTATTTTATTCAGCTACTTTTATTCAGTTATTTACAGTTATTTGTATTTAATTACATCTGTTTTACGTTAAAATTTATCCTGTAAATGTTAGTTTCTTTTTATTCCTTTTTACGCGAATAAAATATAAGAATATTAAAAAGAGGAGAATTTGCTAGTATGAATTAAAAAGAAATAAATAATGAATTTCCAGAAATTAGGTGTAAAATAAGAAAGAACTGTAATAAAAAGAAGATAGACTAAAATAGGCAAATTTGAGACATTTGCAAGCATGTTTATAACTAGTGGTTATAACTAAAAAGATAGAGTAGAAGAGTAACAATTATAACATAGGTTATAATTAAGCAGAAAGAACAGAAAAGGTTTATTTAAAAATTAGATTAAGTTAATAAGCAAATATAGTAGAAATAATAGAAGGGGTTTATTTTAAAAGTTACACCAAGTTAATAAGAAAACATAGAAGAACGGTCCATACCAACAGCATTGCCTTTTAGTCAGGAACTGATGGTCTCACAATAGTTAAGTGAAGTTGGGATACGCTTATGCTAATTAGGGTACAAAGTGGCCAATAGATAGAAGCTCAAATCTGGGGATTTGGGCAAGGGGCGCAAACTAGAATTTGTTTGTTAGGACTAGTACCGACAGCATTCCCTTTTAGGTCTAGGACTGATAGTCTCACAACACTTTGGTGAGGCTGGGCAGTATTCCCTTTCAGGACTAGGAATGATGGTCTCACAATAGATTAGGTGAGGTTGGGCACGCTTATGCTGACTAGAGTAAAAAAGAGGTCAAAAGAGAGAGCGACAGTTAGTGTGTACCGGCGATGACCGAGCATGCGGCATCGATTAGGGTAAATAATTCGCTGCTGTGTTCCAAGCGATAAACAGGTTTCTTTTACTGTGACCAACAGGATTGGTTCATAGTGGCACAACAGAGATAGAAGGTCGATCAACAGGTAGAATTAGGATTTCAGCCTAATTAAAATAGGGTTAGGGTTTCAACCTAATCACGGTAATCTAAGACAAGTGCAAGCAATCACAATCAAAGCAAATAGAATCAGAAATAGTATTTTATCACATTTTTAACTTTTCTGTATTTTCCTTTCATACTAGAACTATTGCTTAATCTATTATCTTAATCTTGCTTAAGAATGCTAGTAATTACTTTCACTCACTAGAGTTATAGTCTGACCCACTCTTCTATTTCCCCTTTTCCCCCATAGGTCAGCAAAATCGAGGATAGTAGATTCAGACTGTTTGGAGATATATTCTTGGAAATCTTAATGTATTCTTCTTCTTTACAGTTATCCTTTCATTTGACTTTGGATGTACTGGTGCTTTATGAGAGGGATGATTTTTATTGTTTATGTACTCTGATGATGTGACTGAGATTGTATTTTTCATGAGACATTTGTATTTGGGTTTTAAGACATATTCTGTTTTGAAATGAAGCTTAATTTTAAATGTCTAGTTATTATTTAAATGTTTCTGCTGTTTTTATTTGTTTGTCTTGTGAATATTAGTCTCTGTGATGCTTTAGCTATACCTATCATGCACCACATCTTTTAGTGTGCCCTTTTTCGGTATACTAAGGGGTGTGGGGTGTTTCACTTGGTATCGGAGCCTAAGATTACAGGATTTATAAAAAATTGTTTTAAAAATAAAGTATTTTTCAAAAGTAACCTATCTTTAAAAGTATTTTTCAAAAAGAAACTCTTATTATAGAAATAGTTTTCAAGTAAAAGGGAGTTTTTATAGAAATCGCTTCAAAGTCCAGTTCAACCTTCTTTCAATTCTTTCGAGCCTAAAATTTATTTTCTTTACATAGAATGGCAGACGCCCCAAATCTTCCAGAGGGTGTCCAAGTCCCTAGTTGGTTACGTAGATACCTCTAAGCTACGGCACCAGAGGTGCAAGGGCAATCGCCCAATGCAGCACCAGCATGTGGAGATCCTATTAATCCAACTGCAGCAGCCAATTTTTCTAAACTATGCAAGGACTTCGCTATTCTAGGATGCAAGACGTTTTCTGGCATGGAGGATTTCGTGGAGGCATGAGCATGGTTGAGGAATACGGAGCAGATATTTGGGCTGTTAGGATTGGAAGACCGACAGAGAGTTCAGCTTGCATCTTGGCAGCTGAAAAGAGAGGCTTCTTACTGGTGGGAGATTTTAGAGACAGAGGGTAGTGATATTGGTTAGTTTGGATTTCAAGAAAGGTTTGAAAGAAAGTTCTTGTCGCAAGCTGAGGAAAGCATTTAGTTAGAGAAGTTCATTGGTCTGAAACAAGGGAGTCTTTTGGTGAAAGAGTATATAAATCAGTTTAATGAGCTATCGCGGTTCGGAATGGAGCTTGTTAATACACCGCATAAGAAGGCCATCAAGTTTTCTAAGGGTTTGAACCAGCCCCTCCAAGGATTGTTATTGACACATGTACTTATGGGAGCGACGTATGAGTTACTTGTGGAAATGGCTCTCATGTCAGATGATGTTAAGGAAGGAGAGCTTAATGTGGTTCCTAAGTCAGAAAACTCTAAGAAGCAGTGGTGGAAGAATAAGAGAGATAAGGACAAGAAGAAAGGAGGAGGACCTCAGAAGGGACAGATCAAGAAAGGCAAGAAATGTCATAGTTGTGGATTGCTTGGTCATTTCACAAAGGACTGTAAGAAGGAAACAATGAAGGGGAGGTGTTACAATTATGGGCAGCTTGGTCACCTTAGTTGAGATTGTCTTCAGAGGGCAGGGCAGAGAGCAAGCGCACCTACAGCGCAAGTACAAGATTTGGATCCAGCACCTTCTAGTGGACTGGAACGAGGTAGGAAAGTCTCTGTAGAGGGTTTGATCACTATATTGGATTTTCCTATTCGGATTCTTTTTCACTCTGGAGCATCGCATTCTTGCACTTCTAGTTCCTTGGTCAATTGTTTACACTTAGATATTTCTCTAGTAGTAGACCCTATAGTTGTTTCAAACCCTATAGGAGGATCAGCCCATTTATCCATGATTTGTAAGGGTTTGAAAATTTTTATACTAGGCGTATAATTTGATTGTGACGTCTATGTACTCGGATTTTCGGGATATGGGATGATTTTGGGGATGGACTGGCTATCCACTTGTGGTGTAATATTAAACTACGAGAGGAGAGTCGTCAAACTAAAGACATGTAGCGGAAGGACTCTCGAGGTTTCTTGCGACCCTCAGGGCCAGTCATGTTGAGCTTCCTTTATTCCCTTGATTCATCACTAGGAGAGTTAGATTCAGTTCCAGCCGTTAGAGATTTCCCAGACATTTTTGAAGAGATTAGTGGACTACCTCCTAAGAGAGAGATCGACTTTAGGATCTGTCTGAATGACAATGCTAAGCCAGTGGCATTGCCTATGAAACATATGGCTCCTAGGGAGAGGAAGGAGTTAAGTAAGCAGATTGGTGAGCTATTGGAGAAAGGCTTCATCAGACAGAGCATATCTGAGTGGGGAGCGCCAGTCGTCTTCGCTACAAAGGCAGATGGTTCCCTTCGACTTTGCATAGACTATAGAGAGTTGAATAAGCTCAGAAAGAAGGACCGTTACTCACTTCCTAGGATAGACAATCTTTTCGATCAGCTGGTTGGCTCTTCAGTATTTTCTCAGCTTGATTTAGCCACTGGATTTCACAAGCTTAGGGTCGCTGATGATAGCATCGATAAGACAGCATTTAAGACACCCGATGCATTATTTGAGTGGTTGGTTAGCCGACCAATGCCCCAGCCTATTTTGTAGATTTGATGAGCCGTGTTTTTCGAGTGTCCTAAATACGTTCGTTGTAGTATTTTTGGATGACATTCTGGTGTTTTCCAAGAGTATGGAAGAGAATGCTATTCATCTTGAGGAGGTTCTTCATACACTTCGTGTTCTTCAGTTGAAGGCAATGTTCTCGAAGTGTCACTTTTGACGTAAAGAGGTGCGTTTCTTGGGGCATGTAGTCTTAAGAGAGGGTTTAGCTGTGGATCCAGCTAAAAAGTAGTAGTACTGGGTTGGAAGGCCCCCAAGAACGCTATCAAAGTTAGAAGCTTCCTAGGTTTGGCTGGCTATTACAGGAAGATTATCAGAGACTTTACTAAGATTTTAGCACCATTTACTCGCCTCACTAAGAAGAATATGACATTCGTGTGGGACATAGATTGTCAGGATTCCTTCATGATGTTAAAGAGGGCCCTTACTAGTGCACTAGTGTTAGTTTTACCCGATGGAGTTAAACCTTTTACAGTATACACAGATGTATGTGGGATGGGTCTTGGAGAAGTATTGATGCAAGAAGGGAGGGTAGTATGTTATAGAAGTAGACAGTTGAGAATTCATGAAAAGAACTACCCCACCCTTAATTTGGAGTTAGCTGCTATTTTTTTGTTCTCAAGTCTTGGAGACATTACTTGCTAGGTGAGAGTTTCGAGCTTTTCACTGACCATAAATCATTGAAGTACCTATTCTCACAGAAGGATTTAAACTTGAGGCAGTAGTGTTGGATGGAGTTTCTAGCATCATATGACTTTGAGATAGATTAATCCCCTGGTAAAGGAACATAGTTGCGGATGCATTAAGTAGGAAGAGAGCAACCATTAGTCCAATGTTCGTGGAGTGGAAAAGCCTAGAGTTTGTTTCCGCCTTCGATTTTAAGCCATCTACAGACATTACCTCTGAATTATTGGCATCACTTGAGGTTAAGCATACCCTCATAGATCAGATTGGCTCAAGGCAGCGAGAGGATTTAGAGCTTATGGATATTTTGGATAAGATTAGCGGAGGAGAGGTCTCTAGACATCTCCAACGCTATTCCATTAATAGTAAAGGGTGGCTAAGGAGAGATGGAAGACTTTGTGTCCCCTGCACTAGTGATTAGCTGAGAGCGGTTCTATAAGAAGCACACCATTCTCGAATGACTATTCATCCGGATGGTGATAAGATGTATAGGTACATGAAGAGTGTTTTATTGGAGTGGCATGAAGAAGGATGTGGCAGAGTTTGTAGCTAAGTGTCTTGTGTGCCAAAGAGTTAAGGCGGAACAGTAGAGGCCTGGCGATTGCTTCAACCATTGGATGTACCTGAATGGAAGTGGGATGTTGTTTCGATGGACTTCATAGATGGTTTACCCCAATCTAGGAAGGGGAATACCAGTATTTGGGTGATTGTAGATCGTTTGACTAAGAGCGCCCCTTCATTTCGGTCAAGAGTAAGAGGACAACACCTTATTTGGCATCCTTATATCTTCATGAGATAGTCCGACTTCATGGAGTTCCCTCTAGCATAGTGAGCGATAGAGACCCTATCTTTACTAACGAGTTTTGGAGGAGCTTGCAAGAGGCTTTAGGTACACAACTTAGACTGAGTATGGCCTATCACCCCCAGACGGATGGCCAAACGGAGGGAGTTAATAGAGTTCTTGAGGATATGCATTCTTGATTTTGGAGGTACTTGGGAGGAGCATCTTCCTTTAGTGGAATTCGCATATAATAATAGTTTCTGGGCTAGCATTAGGATGGCACCTTTTGAAGCTCTTTATGGAAGACCTTGTAAGTTGCCTTCGTGTTGGTTGGAGTCTACAGAGAGATTGCTACAAGATCCCGACATGGTTAGAGAGACTTCGAAAAAGATTGATATGATTAGAAGGAGAATGAAGATGGCCCAAGGTAGCTAGAAATCCTATGGAGATAAGCGGAGAAGGGATATGGAGTTTGAGATAGAAGATTTGGTTTTCATTAAGGTGTCTCTGCTAAGAAAGGTAATGAGGTTTGGATCAAATGGAAAACTTGCTCCCAGATTCGTAGGACCGTTCCTCATTGTGGAAAGGGTAGGGAAGATGGCTTATCGGATAAAACTAGCAGAGAGGCTCGCAAGAGTTCATGATGTTTTTCATGTTTTGCACTTGAGAAAGTGCTTACATGATTCAGCAAAGGTAGTGGAACCTAGCCAACTTGAAGAAGTTGAAGTGGAGAGAGAAGCATCGGTTCGTTGCATTCCTACCAAGATCCTTGGACGTGATATCAAGAAGCTTAGGAATAAGTAAGTCCCTTTGGTTAAGGTGTGGTGGGGAGATAGTGTTGAGGATACTACGTGGGAGGCTGAAGAGAAAATACGTACCTTATACCCGCATCTTTTCGATGGTACGTTTTGTATTTCCTATTTCCATCTTTAGTTTTGAATAGTTTCTTTCCTTCAGTATCCTTTGGGAGGGTAGACCTTAGGATTTGACCTATGGATGGTAGGACTGAATGTAAACATGTTACTAGAACATGTTATGTATGATGGACTCTAGTGGTTGCAAGTGTTTGCTAGTGGATGCTAATGGACGCATATATATACACTAGGCACTATTATCTCTTAGGGATCGGCCTAACTAGGTCACTAAAACATATGCATATGGATGTGTGTGCATTTGCATTTTTATTTTATGGTTGCTATAAATGGATGATAATCATATGATTGTTGCATTTGGATGATGATTGTAGAACGCATATAGAACTATTAGTTGTCATTAGGGAATTTGCATTCATTTGGGTACATGGCACAAACATGATTGCATAAAAGGAGGTCGACTGAATCAGTAGACCGCCTAATCTTTTGCATTAGTTATGGACATTGACACTACACAATTGCATATAACATAAATTGCATTAGAAAGCTTAAGGACAATGGATATAATGGATGATGGTTATATATTTGGTTGTAGAATTTGGATGAAAATATTTATTTCATTCTTCTATCCTTGGAGATTTCGGGGACGAAATCCTTTAAGGAGGGGAGAATGTAACAAACCAAAATCTGAGCTATAATGATTAATTAACGAATTAATTAGATAATAAAATAAGTTTGTGAAATTGTCAGAATCGAGATGCGGGAGTTGCACCATTGTGTTCGTGGCGATTTTCTAATCAATTTTCATATATAACTTGTCGAAATCTGAGTCAGTGTGGGGAAGATATGAGAGAAATAAGAAATCGAAAATAAAATGAAAAATAAAATAACAACAAGGGGTTAGGTCGACCCAAACCTATGCCAGATCAACACTAGGGTCGACCCCTAAAGGCCATAGATCGACCTATAGGTCGATCCCCATAGGAGTTTGGTTGACCTGCTAAATTCTTGAACGTTGTTTCATTCGTACACGACATATTTTGATTTTTCTTCAATTCTGTGCGTTCGTGCTTCCATCCGACGGTTCCTAGTGAGTCTATGACCTCGTTGCACCAGATTTAATCTTCAAATCCAATGGCTTGAGATACCTAAGCTACACTATAAATAAGACCCTAGACCTAGCTATTTTTCTCATTCAGATTTTCTCCCAATTTGGTTCATTGCCTGAGGCTGGACCCTAAAAAGAAAAAATTTCTTGGGAGGAAATCATTTTAATAAAAATGTTCTACGCCCTAGAAGTGGATCCGGAAAGGCCAAGGAATAGAGCTAAGGACCACGGGAGAGTGTTTTGTAATTATTTTAGATTTTTAAGTAATTTAAAATAATATGGTTCTCAGTAGTTGTAGTTTTTCTGGAATTTTGAGACAGTTTTTATATAAGTTATTTACAGTTAGTTTTTAAAGTTCTTTTCAGTCTATTTTATTCAGCTATTTTTATTCAGCTATTTTATTCAGTTATTTATAGTTATTTACAGTTATTTGTATTTATTTACATCTGTTTTACGTTAGAATTTAGCTTGTAAATGTTAGTTTCTTTATCCTTTTTACGCGAATAAAATATAAGAATATTAAAAAGAGGAGAATTCGCTGATATGGATTAAATAGAAATAAACACTGAATTTACAGAAATTAGGTGTAAAATAAGAAAGAACTGTAATAAAAAGAAGATAGACTGAAATAGGCAAATTTGAGACATTTGCAAGCATGTTTATAACTAGTGGTTATAACTAAAAAGATAGAATAAAAGAGTAACAATTATAACATAGGTTATAATTAAGTAGAAAGAACAGAAAAGGCTTATTTTAAAACTTAGATTAAGTTAATAAGAAAATATAGCAGAAATAACAGAAGAGGCTTATTTTAAAACTTACAATGAGTTAATAAGAAAACATAGAAGAAGGGCACGTACCATCAACATTCTCTATCAGTCAGGAACTGATGGTCTCACAGTAGTTAGGTGAGACTGGGACACACTTATGCTAATTAGGGTACAAAAGTGGCCAATAGATAGAAGCTCAAATCTAGGGATTTGGGCAAGAGGCGCAAACAAGGATTTGTTTGTTAGGACCAGTACCGGTAGCATTCCCTTTCAGGTTTAGAACTGATGGTCTCACAACACTTAGGTGAGGCTGGGCAGCATTCCCTTTCAGGACTAGGATTGATGGTCTCACAACAGATTAGGTGAGGCTGGGCATGCTTATGCTGATTAGGGTAAATAAGAGGTCAAAAGAGTAAGCGACAGTTAGTGTGTACCAGCGATGACCGAGCGTGCGACATCGATTAGGGTAAATAATTCGCTGCTGCGTTCTATGCGCTAAACAGGTGTCTTTTGCTATGACCAACAGGATTGGTTCACAGTGGCACAATAAAGATAGAAGGCCGATCAATGGGTAGAATTAGGATTTCAGCCTAATTAAAATAGGATTAGGGTTTCAACCTAATCACAGAAATCTAAGACAAGTGCAAACAATCACAATCAAAGCAAATAGAATCAAAAACAGTATTTAATCCCATTTTTATCTTTTCTGTATTTTGCTTTCATACTAGAACTGTTGCTTAGTCTATTATCTTTATCTTGCTTAAGAATGCTAGTAATTACTTTCACTCACAAGACTTATAGTCTGACCCACTCCTCTAATTTCCCTTTTCCCTCATTGGTCAGCAGAATCGAGGATAGTAGATTCAGACCGCTTGGAGATATTTTCTTGGAGTTCTTCATGTATTCTTCTTCTCAGTTTTTTTTCATTTGACTTTGGATGTACTGGTACTTTATGGGAGGGATGATTTTTATTGTTTATGTACTCTTATAATGTGACCGAGATTGTACTTTTTACGAGACATGTGTATTTGGTTTTTAAGACATAATCTTTTTTGAAATGAAGTTTAATTTTAAATGTCTAGTTATTATTTAAATGTTTCCGCTGTTTTTATTTATTTGTCTTGTGAATCTTAGTCTATGTGATGCTTTAGCTATACCTATAGCGCACCACATCTTTTAGTGTGCCCTTTCTGGGTATACTAAGGGGTGTGGGGGTGTTTCAAAATCAATAGAGCCAATAATAGGGTTTGATATTCAATGATTCATATAACATGAATATTAGTGAAAGTAATACAACAATGGCGAAGAATCGCGTTGGATCCCTCCAACTTTTTTCCCCTGCATCACATATATACCAACACACACATATATAAATAAAATTCAATAGTGGTGAGGAATCCTGTTGTACCCCTCCAACATGTCCCCCATCATCACATTCTGTATATAATCATATATTACGGGTCATTCATTACTAAGTGGGTGTGTGTGTGTATGTGTGTAGGGTCATCCGCTCCAGGGGTGGGAATAAATCCAAACCAACTAATAAAAAGTAAATCAGACAAACATCCAATCAACAATTTTTATCAACTATATAACATACTGGTTAACCAAAAAGATGAGTTTAACTCACCTGAATTCCAGTTGTCGCCGAGGCATTCCATTTTGAATTAAAATTGATGAGGCGTTTGAAAGTGAACGTGCAGTACTAAGGATCGTGTAATATGATATATAAAAGCGAAAACTGATAAAAGCAGTAAAATAAAAATTAAAGTAAGCACACCAGGAATTTTTATACTGGTTCGAACTTCCCATTCTACATCCAGTCCTAGAATACCCTCTGGATTTAAACTAAACCCCTCACTTAACCCGAAGGAATAGGTATACGATACCTAAGCAGCCGAACATGAATTTTTCCGCCTCAACAGCCGAAGAGGACTTCAACTTAATACAAATAGCTTGTTGACGAATATGTTCTGAATAACACTGATTGTCTTTTGATAGTACAACTTTCCTATAATCAAATCCTCAAGAGTATATGTGTGTGTGAAGATTTAGAAGGAAGATAATCACGTAGAATCGAAGTATATGAATTAAATCAAGGATTCTACTGATATTAAATAAGAATGAATGATTTTATTTGCAGAAATAAATAGAGAATAGATTTCAGAATTATAAACAAGAATCGGTTATTGTAGAAGTGAATTGAACATGTTTATATAGTTGTAGAATAGTTACAATCTTTCGTGAAGAGTTTCAATCAAAAGTTGTGTCTGTATCTCTTGGATTGAAGGACATTCCTCTTCATGAACAATCGCAACTCTTTAGAAAAACTAGCTGTTATGTCCAGGTCGGTTGACCGAGAAAACTGTCCGGTCAGCTGAGTTTACAGACGTGTATAAAACAATGCATATCTGTGCACTTGACACAGAGTCGGTCGACCGAGGTTCCTGGTCAGTCACCCGACTTGCTGTCAATTGCACAGTGCATACTTATTTATGTATAAATCAATATAAATCAATTTGTATGTGTGTGTGTGACTACTTGAGGAATGATTTTAACAATATTCTAAGACTCAATACAATAAAATATTCATACTAAACTCTGGATTGTAGTCTTGTCTCCTTTGTAGTGCACAATATACGTTTTATCCTCTTTTTGTCGCTTTCGTATAGTATTCTCTTTGTAATTCGTCGTATGATCTCTGAAGCTTGTGTCATGAATCAAAACTCATGAATCAACATTCTCCCCCTTTTTGATTGATGACAATACTTATGTGACGAAGTAGTAAATATATATATATATATATATATATATATATATATATTTTAATTCCCCCTGAATATATGGCGACTTTTCTGCAAAAAATTTGTTAGCTTTCATATATTTCTCCCCCTTTGTCATCGACAAAAAGGAATACTTACTAGATGTAATATGTAAAAGAAATATGGAACATGTAACACAAGTAAGAAAACATCGAGTTTTAAATATTACATACTGAAACAAGATAGGAATATTAATGATGTTTACTTACTACACAACATCTAACAATAGACATATTGTTCATAAAGAAATACTTGAAATTAAATTGTAAAATAATATGATCAATCTCATTATGTATTCTCCATAATAAATATGGAGCATCTTTCCTTGGTTAAAAGAGAGAATTTCATCCATAAGAAGTTGTGCCCAATTAACTCGTATTTTCCTACAAATAGCATACAATGCCTTAAAATTTTCGGGATATACTAGATGATATGAACCACCTTTAGGAACTAAAGATTTCATCATGAATCGATGAAGGAGTCTAGCTTTAGGTCTAAATGACGATGTTAGTCTAAAATCTGTAGCATCATCTTCGAAAAATAAATGGCTTATCCCGTCACGACTTGATATATTACAATCTACATCGTGTAATGAGATTCCACCCGGTCTAGCATCTAAAATGTGGTTAATTCGATCAACGGAAAGGAAAATTGAAGTGCCACAAACCGATGTCCAAACACAATTGTCAGTGTTTCTCGGCGGATTGACAAGGTCGAGATTTTCTAGAAATAAATTGACCATAATATGATTGATTTTCAAGTTATTTTTCCTATGGTCAAGTAATGTATCAAGTCCACTCTCAATAGCGGCATTTTCAATACCGTAGGAAGCGAAATCAGGATAACTTACAAATGATTCTTCAAAGATTTTGGCATCTTGAAGTTGTATCCATCTTTGAAGTGCTATGTCATTGACAAGCCATGAGGCGATTTGAGTATCTACGGGAGTTGATGAAGATGAGCCACCGGTAGTCTTTGATTTCTTCTTGGGAGCCATTGTTTTTTGAAGAAAAGATTAAAATTTGGGAGAATTTATTGGGAGCTAGGTTAAAAAATGAAATTGGGAAAGTAAAAGTGAAGAGGTAGGTTGAAAAGGTGAATGGATGGGGTACTAAGCTGAAGTAAAAAATAGCAGAATACACGTTCGGCCGACCGAAGGAACTAGGTCGGCTGACCGAATGGTTTTTCTGAGACTAGCTGAAACTTTCGGGATGGGTTCGGCTGACCGACTTAGGTCTTCGGTCGACTGACCCTGTTAGAAATGTATGTTTGAAACTTTCGGGAAGGGTTCGGTTGACCGACTCAGATCTTCGGTCGACCGACCCTGTTGGAAATGCCCATTTTTGCTATTTCTAAGAAAAAATAGAGAAATATAAATTTTATAATCATTGCACTATATTTATACATCTTATTGAAAACAACAACATATATATGTATATATATATATATATAAAATTTAGCCACCGTTCGTTAAAATCTACGTTCCCGTGAGTTTAGGGACGGAACATCTTCTATAAGTGACCATCTTGGAACTATTGGAGTTTGAACAGGGTTTGCAGAGGATGAGGGTCTATAAGAAGGTTCAACAACATCATCTTTTTTTGATGAACAAACTTTCATGGCAATCTTTTATAGAAAACTTAAACGTCTTGCCGTGACTTTTTGTTCATAGTAGAGTTCCCGTTGCATATCCATTTGTTGTTGTTGGTAGTGATGTATTTCATCAATTTTTTGTTTGGTGGATGGAGATATTACCATTGTATTCTTCCCTTTTTTCTTTTCAGGTGTATAGCTTGTATGGAAGTCTTCCCATGGTTTCCACCCATGTCGGGGGTCTTTATCCGGAGAAGAAAAGTGAAGAATACGTTTAGGCATAGGAAAGGTAGGATATGGGCCATTTTCAGGAATGCGGTCGGAACCATCATCGTCCGGAGATGTGTATGATAGATGGGGGTTTTCGGAATTATAGAAGTCATTGTTTGAAGACATTTTTCAAGTTTTGTTTTTAAAATTTTCTTAGCATATGTTTTGAAAGATAAGCATAGTATATATAAACATCTGTTTGCTGAAAAATTAGTGGATAGGAACTAATTTTAAATATAATCATAGAAGTTTAACAATAAAACTGTTTGTAAATGTATGATTTATAAGTTTAGAACTAAAAATAGTTTTTCTGAAAACAAAACAAGTAAAACAAACTTTAAAGAAAACTTAGACAAGAAACGCCCATAGCTCAAGTAGCTATAACACAACATTTAAATAATAAGTCAGAGGTGATGTGTTCGAGTTCCGCTTTGGTCAGAAATAAAACAATTTTTGGGTTTTCAATATTTTTGCATATTTTTATTTATAAATCTTTTAAAGACATTATTCCTAAGTCACATCTAAGTTTTATAAAAATATTTTCATTTAGCGGTTTAGTAAAAATGTCAGCAATTTGATTTTCAGTATTAATAAATTCTAAATTTATTAATCCTTTTTCCAAACAATCACGAAGAAAGTGATGACGAATATCAATGTGTTTTGTTCGTGAGTGATTGACCGGATTTTTAGAAAGATTTATTGCACTAGTATTATCACAATAAATTATAGATTTTTCAAGATGACAATTAAAATCTTGTAGTGTTTGTTGCATGTATACGACTTGTGCACATACCAAAGCAGCAGATATATATTCTGCTTTACACGTTGATAAGGAAACACAGTTTTGTTTCTTACTAAACCAAGAGACTAAGGAACGTCCAATGAAATGACACATTCCACTCGTACTTTTTCGATCTGTCTGACTTCCTCCAAAATCAGCATCACTATAGGAAACTAATTCGAAAGGACATTCTTTCGGATAGAATAGCCCGAAATCTTTTGTTTTAGTTAGATAACGAATAATACGTTTAACTGCTCGCATATGTGATTCTTTGGGATTTGCTTGAAATCGAGCACATAAACAAACACTCATCATAATATCGGTTCGACTCGTTGTCAAATATTGTAAAGATCCAATCATACTACGATATAGTTTTTGATCAACACTTTTGCCATCCTCATCTCTATCGAGATGAATCGTTGCGCTCATAGGAGTTGGTTTAGCAGCAGTGTTTTCCAAACCGAATCGTTTAATTAAATTATAACAATATTTTTCTTGATTAATAAAAATTCCATTTTCAATTTGTTTAATTTGTAATCCAAGAAAATATGACAATTCTCCCATATGAGACATTTCAAATTCATTTGTCATTATAGTCGAAAATTCCTAACATAGTTTTTCATTTGTCAAACAAAAAATGATATCATCAACCTATATTTGAATTATTAAAATATCTTTATTAGTTTTCTTAATAAAAAGCGTTTGATCTACTTTACCAATTTCAAAACCAGATTCTAATAAATAGCTTTTAAGACGATCATACCAAGCACGTGGTGCTTGTTTTAAACCGTATAACGCCTTTTTGAGTTTATAAACATGATCCGGAAATTTTTCATGATTAAAAAGAGGTGGTTGTTCAACAAAAACATTTTCTTTTATGTATCCATTTAAAAATGCACTTTTAACATCCATTTGGTAAAGTTTAAAATTATGAAAACACACGAAAGCCAATAAGATTCGTATTGCTTCAAGTCGGGCGACTGGAGCAAACGTTTCTTCGTAATCAATTCCCTCTTCTTGATTACCATGTGCAACTAATCTAGCTTTATTCCTGGTTATATTTCCTAGTTCATCTGCTTTATTTTTGAAAACCCATTTAGTACCGATGACTGACTGATCACTAGGTCTAGGAACGAGTTCCCAAACTTCGTTTCGTTCGAATTGATTTAGTTCTTCTTGCATGGCAAGAATCCAGTAGTCATCAGTTGAGGCTTCTTTTATATTCTTAGGTTCTATGTTAGAGAGAAAAGCTACATGTCCAACTTGATTTAATTGATGTCTGGTTTTAACATTCGTATTAACTTCTCCAATTATATTTTGCACAGGATGATCTCGTAAAATTCTAGGTGGAGATTTTATTATATTAGGAGTAATATTCTCATTTTCAGTAATATCATGATCATTATTGAAAGTTTCTTTAGTATTACTATTTTCATTCTGAGTAGCTTCATTATCAGAATCAATAGTAACATTTGGATTTATATTTTTAAAATTTTCGTCAAATGAAACATGTAAACTTTCTTCAATAATTTTAGTTCTTTTATTATAAATTCGATAAGCCTTGCTTCGTTCCGAATATCCAACGAATATTCCTTCATTGGATTTTGGATCGAATTTTCCTAGTTGATCTTTAGTATTTAAAATAAAACATTTAGAGCCAAAAACTTTAAGATATGAAATATTTGGTTTTCTTCCATTTAGTAGTTCATATGGAGTATTCTTAGTTAATGGTCGAATAGAAACACGATTCAATACATAACAAGCAGTAGCTATAGCTTCTGCCCAAAAGTGTTTCGATAAAGTTGTTCTATTTAATAAAGTTCTTGCACATTCTTGTAACATTCTATTTTTCCTTTCTACAACTCCATTTTGTTGTGGTGTTCTAGGAAATGAAAAATTATGGTTAATACCTTTCTTGTTACAAAATTGTTCAAAAGCTTCATTTTCAAATTCTCCTCCATGATCACTTCTTATATTTTTAATTTTCAAACTTTTAATATTTTGGATTCTTTTAACAAAAACTTTAAAATTATCAAAAGTATCACTTTTATTTTTCAAAAAGAAAATCCAAGTATATCTAGAAAAATCATCTACAATAACAAATACATATCTATTATGATTAATAGACTGCACTTGAGTTGGACCAAAAAGATCCATGTGTAAAAGTTCTAGTGGTTGTTCTGTAGATATTACTTTCTTTGACTTAAAAGAGGATTTTGTTAGTTTTCCTAATTTACATGCATCACAAAATATATTGGTTTTGAATTTTATATTGGGTAATCCTTTAACTAATTTGTTTTTAGCTAGTTTGTTGATAGTATTATAATTGATGTGACAAAATCTTTTGTGCCAAAGACAGGAATCGTTTTCTTTAGCTACTAAAAACAAATTTGAATCATTATTAACATTCATATTTAAGATATAAATGTTTTTATCGCTTTTTCCTTCGAAAATAGTGTTATGATTTTTATCGAAAATATTACATTTATTTTCTTAAAAAGTTATATTAAAACCTTTATCGCATAGCTGACTAATACTTAATAAATTGTGTTTTAAATTTTTAACTAATAAAACATCAGTAATGAGAGGTAAATTAGAGGTACCGTTGCTACTGACATCGCCTTTGCCGATGATATATCCTTTTGAGTTATCTCCAAAGGTAACTGCTTCTCCATTTGAGTATATAATGTTTGACAACATTTCTTTGTTTCCAGTCATGTGTTTTGAGCAACCGCTATCTAAAATCCATTTTCCTCTCTTCTTATGTGGTACTTGCAAAAAGTTTATAAAAAGTTGGTACCCAATCTTTTTAGGGTCCTAAGAGTTAGATCTTAGGAATCCAAACCCATACGGGTTCGGAATTCCCTTTATAAACATAATTCTTGTTATTATGAACAGTTTCCATAAATATTTTGATATGTTTATTCCTTATCAAAACATTATTTGTTTTTGGAATCCATATCTTGATGGTTTTAGTATTTGGGTAAACTGTTTTCTTAATATCCTTCTTAATATTAATATTAATCCTACATTTAGCAAAATTATTTTGTTTCTTAAATCCTAGTCCAGATTTATTGTTAGAGGCTTGAGAATTTTCTAGTATACTAGAAAGATTCTCTCTTTCTTTATTGAAATTAGATACATTTTTAGAAATATCATCAAATTTTATTTTAAGACTAGATTTTTCTAACTCTAAATCCTTAATCTTAGAGTTTAAACTATTATTTTCGAAAAGTAAAACATCATTTTTATTTTTTTGAATTTCTAGTTCTTCAGATATTGACGAAATTTGAGAAGATAAGTTAGAATTTGATTGTTGAGAACTTTCAAGTTCTTCTTCTAATATTTTCTTCTCATCTTTCAGCATATCAACTTCTAAGACTGTTCTATCTAACTTTCTTTGCAACTCCTTATTTTTCTTTTTAAGTTGCTTTGCTAAATTTACTAATTCACAATTAATTTCAATTAAATCTTCAAAAGTAAGATCACTTACATCGTCTGACGAAGCCATGAAGCACACATTTGCTTGTTCATTATCACTTTCACTCTCTGATGAGGATGATGAGTAAGTGTCGTCCCAAGTGACAGAAAAAGCTTTTTGTTTGGTTTTGTCCTTCTTGAAATTATTCTTTTTACGCTCTGGACAATCCTTCTTCATGTGTCCTTTCTTATGACATTCATAACATTCCATTGCTGAAGATGATGGTTTGCTGCTATTGGAATTGTTGTTGGAATTATTTTTGTTTCCCTTGAATTTGTTTCTGTCTAATTTCAAAACTTTTTTAAATTTTTAGCGATCATTGCCATATCTTCATTATCCGAGTCGGAATCCTCTTTTTCTGCTTGGAATGCCACATTTTTCTTTTCTTGTGCTCCATTTCTTTTTGCCTGCAAATTTACTTCGTAGGACATTAAATTACCTATCAATTCTTCTGGTTTTAATGTTGACAAATCACTTGCTTCTTCAATGGCTAGGACTTTTCTTTCCCATTCGTCCGTTAAGGAATTTAAGATTTTTGTAACAACATCAAAATCAGTAAACTTTTGTTCTAGTGATAGTAAAGCACGATAAATATCCTGGAATCTAGAGTACATGTCATTTATAGATTCATTTGGCCTCATTTTGAAATTTTGAAATTGATTTTTCAACATAGAGATCTTGCTTAATTTAACTTTGTTCGTTCCTTCATGCGACACCTTAAGAGTTCTCCAAATTTCATAACCGGAAGTACACATGCTAACTCTATTGAATTCATTTCTATCTAATGCACAAAATAAAATATTCATAGCCTTTGCATTTGAAGTAGCATCTAGTTTTTGTGTGTTACTCCAAGTTGAGTATTCTTCAGTAGGAGTCGTGTACTCTCTTTGTATAATATTCCAGATATCGAATCCACTAGATTGCATATAGATTCTCAATCTAGTTGACCAATAATTATAATTTATACCATTAAAAAGTGAATGTCGTGAAGTCGATTGACCTTCTGTGAAACTAGAATTAGTGTTAGTGCTAATATCGTTAGTTTGTGTGGTTGCCATATTACTTAGAAATAAATATCAAATAACTTTGTGACGGTTATAGGAAAACCTTGCTCTGATACCAAATGAAAGTGAACGTGCAGTACTAAGGATCGTGTAATATGATATATAAAAGCGGAAACTGATAATAGCAGTAAAATAAAAATTAAAGTAAGCACGCCAGGAATTTTTATACTGGTTCGAACTTCCCATTCTAAGTCCAATCCTAGAATACCCTCTGGATTTAAACTAAACCCCTCACTTAACCCGGAGGAATAGGTGTACGACACTTGAGCAACCAAACAAGAATTTTTCCGCCTCAACAGCCGAAGAGGACTTCAACTTCATACAAATAGCTTGTTGACGAATATGTTCTGAATAACACTGATTGTCTTTTGATAGTACAACTTTCCTATAATCAAATCCTCAAGAGTATATGTGTGTGTGAAGATTTAGAAGGAAGATAATCACGTAGAATCGAAGTATATGAATTAAATCAAGGATTCTAGTGATATTAAATAAGAATGAATGCTTTTATTTGCAGAAATAAATAGAGAATAGATTTCAGAATTATAAACAAGAATCTGTTATTGTAGAAGTGAATTGAACATGTTTATATAGTTGTAGAATAGTTACAATCTTTCATGAAAAGTTTCAATCAAAAGTTGTGTCTGTATCTCTTGGATTGAAGGACATTCCTCTTCATGAACAATCACAACTCTTCAGAAAAACTAGCCGTTATGTTCAAGTCGGTTGACCGAGAAAACTGGCCGGTCAGCTGAGTTTACAGACATGTATAAAACAATGCATATCTGTGCACTTGACACAGAGTCGGTCGACCGAGGTTCCTGGTTGGTCAGCCAACCTGCTGTCAATTGCACAATGCACACTTATTTATGTATAAATCAATATAAATCAATTTGTGTGTGTGTGTGTGACTACTTGAGAAATGATTTTAACAATATTCTACGACTCAATATAATAAAATATTCATACTAAACTCTAGATTGTAGTCTTGTCTCCTTTGTAGTGCACAATATACGTTTTATCCTCTTTTTGTGGCTTTCTTATAGTATTCTCTTTGTAATTCGTCGTATGATCTCTGAAACTTGTGTCATGAATCAAAACTCATGAATCAACAACGTTCAATTTTAACCCAAATTCCTACTAGCTCCAAATCCATCCAATCTAACTATTAATTATAATGCTTGACAATATGAACCTAACACGACTGACTGCACTCGATTTGGACCTTGTATGCAAAAGATATTAAATTTATAAGTTTTGATTTTTCAATTTATAATTTAAATTCACTAATCTAGTTTATATTTAAACTTATTACCCTATTGCGATAATCCTTCTTCACAAATTCAGCTGCCAAAAAAATGAACCCCTCAATGTCGAACCACTGTCGCCATTAGCCTCCTACCACCGTCGCTCGACTAAAGAAGGTAGCCTTATTCGAGATGAGCCTACAGCCACCCAAGCAACCCTACCATGTCGCCTGAAGTACGTCGATGAACCTAAAAATGCAGCCACATTCATCTCGAAACTATCATCTCCATAGTCCAGCATTAGACACCAAACTTCGCCAGCGCCTCACCCTCACCTTGCTCAACATTTTCCCTTCAGATCCCATCACCTAAAATTACCTAGAATCACTGAAATCCTTAAAAGTAGGTTAGAAGTTCAACTACGAACTGCGGTCACCACACGACAAACCACGACGATCTAACCGTTGACACTCACCATCTCGACGCGAACAAAACTCTAGTTGGGAACACTGCGTAAAAACGCATGGATTGGTCCTGATGATCCTCAACTATTCAATGAGGTGATGTTTAAATTTTAAAATTTGGTGAATTCCTTCCTCTCTAGTTGTGACGTGATTTATATAGAGGAAAAGAGTAAGGGTGAGAATGTGGGCAAGTATGGCTAAGCCATGGCATGGGTATGGGTAAAATATGGGTTGAAATATTATTTTATTAAAAATATTCTAGTTATACGCATTTGAAAAATCTCAAATTCCTATCGAGGCATTCTGCCTTGTGTTTTATACTAAATACCCTCATTCCGAACCCAATAGGACTAGTTTCTAGACCTGATTTGATCATATGCAGAAGTTAACTTTTCAAGCCTAATCATATTATATTAATTCCTACAATTGAATTCCTATGCGATTAGGGTTTGCATGACCATACAGTACATCCAATCGTCACAAAATTTGTTAACATAAAATAATTCACTATTCTGGATCCAATAGCACCGGTTTCGTCAAAATCCGATATAGTGCTCCGGAAGGTTGTTTTTACAAGTTAATTAAAACGATTATTATAAAACAAGTATAATCATTTTTAAATTCAAATTCAAAGTTTACTATCTTCATTCTTATCCAAATAGATTTGAAATCAACTTCCAAAATCATTTTCATTCGCATAAAATTCAAGATTTAATTATTTTAAACAATTTCAAATATTCAAATAACAATTATATTTGAAATTCAAGTTATTTAACTTAAAAAATTAACTTTTCAATATTTATAATCAATTAAATATTCCAAGTTCGAATGACTGGAATTCTGAGTCATTACATTAAACTTTTAATTATTAATTAAATAATAATTAACTTTTAAATAAATGATTATATATTAATTGTCCTTTAAATAAATAGTTTAATAATAGTTAATCATTTAATATATAATTAAACCATAAATAAATCTTTGACTAATAAAGAAATAATAAATTTAACCTTTATTAAATAATAATTTAAAGCTTAATTGAGTCTTAATTATATCTTAATTTAGTTTAACCTAAACATAAATTAATTAATTAATAATTAAACCCTTTGATAATTAATTAATAAATAAATATTAAATAAATAATAATTAATCCTCAATTAATACTTAAATAATAATTATTTTTTAATCAGTTAACAAAATGTAATTAACTTACTTAACTAACACTTAAGTATTAATTATCTTTATTAACAAATGATTCAGTACTAATTACCTAACTTAATTTATTTATTAAATAATAAATAAATAATAATATTTATTTTTAAATACTTAAAATAAGTTTTGCAGCACTTTTCAAAATGATACTTAAGATTTACAAAATTAAATTAGTAAAAGAGTCCGTTTTACAAACTGCGTTTGTAGAGACTATCGCTATACGACCTGAAATTTCAGAATTTGAAATTTGGTTTTCTAATTCTTTAAAACTTTAACTTTTGGAACTTTATCACTTTGTAAAACATAAATGCTTGTTTTGGAAAACTAACAAGTTTTAAAACTTGAAAACATTTTGCAAATGTTAAAACCAAAGATTTTAGTTTTACACGAGTGATAACATGTCGCTTTAAACTAGAAATGCGCTAACTTTCATAGCATACAATCACGTATCATGTATACAACATACAAGACCACATCAAAACCATATAGTAACATGTAAATATCACAACCATACCACAACCAATCATAAACAGGATTGAAAATTTGCAAACTATCTTGACTATTTACTTCCATATTCTAAACTATTTACTATCATAACCAAGCACAATTACATACATACAATCCAACATCATTTTCATCCATATAAACTTCATTTTTACAACCTAAGTCAAGCATTCAAATATATTCAGAAAACTTAATTAAAAGTTAAATCTTTACCCCCCAAAGTTAACGAAATCAAGGTAACTTTTACTATAACCCGAGTATGAGGTAGGCCTTTGCTTTTAACTTAGAAAAGTGAAGTCTTTGGTGGCTTATATGTGCAAAAGTACTTGGCCCATGTAGTAATTGTGCTCGTCCAAATGGATATGAGGTAGATGTGGACTTGCTTTGTGGAGGAGAAGTGTTGAATTGAGGAAATAAGTAATTAAACAAGGTTTTTGAGTTATTAAGTGAAGAAAGCTAATGTTTTTAAACTTTGAAAATTTAGGAGGAAGGCATTAAAGTGTCATAACAACTTGGAGAAATTTTTAGAAAGTAGAAAAATAAATTATAAAATGAGGAGAATGGTAGGAATTTATATATATACAACATGAAATACTAAATTACTAAAATAACCCTAAGGTACATAACCTCCATTAGTTTGATGCCACATCACCCGCCATGTCTCCCTACTTCATTTCCCATGTGATTTGGTCCCCTCCGCTCCATTTTCATGAGCAAACATAATTTAATTACCTGATGTGCTTTTGCCGGCAAGGAGGTGGCATGTTAAGACAATTTTCTTCTCCATTTTTAAAACCTTACATAATTAGTTATATCACAACTATTATATATATTGAGTTAATATGTATATATATAAATAAAAACAAATCCTAACTCATTTATAAATGTGTTTATATGTTACGCAAATGTGCACAATGTTTTCTGACAACTTTTAAATATTGAAAAGTCAAAAATCCAAAAAGCAATTTTCGGTCACATTTTTTGTTTTTCTTTATACTAATTATTAGTGTAAACAAATTTTAAAAACTATTTTACCATCATTAGTTATTATTTAAAAGGAGATTTATTTAATTTACAAAATCTACTAACTTATTACTAAAATATATATAAATATCCATATTTAAAGTGATAAAATTCTGGGTCATTACAAATTGGGCCCATAGTGGCAACTTGTTTTTTTTTACGATCGAGCCGCGCGAAGGAAACACTATAGAAATTATCCGTAATATTTTAAGGTTTAACTAATAAGTTTAATAACCCATTTTAATTAAAAAGTTTGTAAATCTTAAGGGATTGGAGGCATTTTCTTCCTTTGGGAATTTCAGGGACAAAATTCATTTAAGTGGGGAGAATGTAACATCCTGTAATTTTATTGTAATGACCACGCAAATTTATCACTTTAATAAATTTTATTTATTTTTACAATATTCAAATACAAGGTTTTTAACATATATTATGATGTCTTGAATAATAAATAATGATGGTAATCATATTTTGAATAAGGATTTACAAAAATATAAATTTGGAAAAATATTGATAAAAAGGCCGAAAACTGTTTTATCGATAAACAACTCTATAATTATTAGAATTCACGCACAGAGCTAGATATATATACTTATTTATCCACTTAAACAAGAATATGAAATAAAATTAATTTTTTTTGGGAAACAAAATGTATTTATTACATCATCAATAATGACATCGTATTTCATAATTGATCTATGAATTTAAATAGAGATTTAATGATTTAATAATTATTATAGCTATTCAATTTTTTTTAAATTATAATAATTTATTTTAATAAGTTATGAAGTGATAATAAATCATCTTTAATAGTTTTATAAAGAGATATATTTGATTTGAAATTATAAGGAAAATTGATATCGCTTTATCGATATAACAGCATTTTCTGTACACAATTGTTTAATATATATTTATATGGTTTTATAAATCAAATGCGATCATTTTAATTAGTTAAAAATGATAAGAAATTATTTTTCAATTTTTTTTACATTTATATGTAATTTAATTATAAGTGAAAATGCGACTGGGAATCGGTTTTTAGATTTTCAACAGTTTCGCGAAAGAAAGTTGTTCCAAATTATTGCAACCTTATTTATATGTCATGTGCACATATATAACACACACATACACATCCTAACATATACATATACCCATATATGTATATACATAACACATATACATTTATATATGCATATGTGGTAAAAATATCTAAGATATTTTAGAAAACTCCATCCTTAAGCTATATAATGTCAATACGCATGCCATGAAGTGAAGTGAAATGATAAAGGCACATTGGAAGGGGGAAGTAACCTGTATGATGATGGGAAAAGTGGGGTGTGGATTGAGGGTAGAAAAGGAAATGCACATTTAGATATTTTTCACACGTTTTTGCCTATAATAAGGACTTGGCTCTCTCATGTAACGAACCAGATATTTTCTACTCCCGAAAATCGACATCAATACATCCACTGTATCGAATGCCGGGTAGTCGGGTGCCAGAAATACCATTCATTAGGGGTGAAGAAGAGAAAGTTAGAAGAAGAAGAGAAAACAACAACACAGAATCTCACAATCGCAGCGGAACAAAATATAATATATAACAACAGATTTTTATACAAAAGAATCTGTAACAGTTTAATACTTACAATCATCAGAGTACACAATCATTACATCAAATCTGGACAGTTCAGTAACTTGTCCTTACACAGTGGAAATACAAATCTATGAAAATACGCCTCATCATCCAGCACGTCTCTTAAGCTCCATAGCATCCTATCCTGAATCTGTAATGCTCAGTCTGACCCGAGCATTAACATAACACCCGAGTCAGTCCGAAAAACCAGCGTGAGAAAACACACTCAATTTGAATTATTAATATATTTTCAAAAATCCTTTGAAAACAAAGGTATCTCGTAAGACCACGCCACAAATAAACATGTCGAGTTTTTACCTTACAATAACCAAAACATTTTTATCAAATCCGTCTAATATTATAATAGCGTCTATAGAAAGTAAATAGAATATAGTTGAAATGCTTGCATCTCACGTTCTAGCATAGTTGGGCACAATCAAAACCGTATGGCGCTTATTGGAGAATGGATTCCATACAATGGCAGGGCTACTGGAGTACCGCCCGTCACAGTACACCTCTAGAAAAATGTACCGAGGACCACTCCCGATCCCGTGCAACAAAAGACTGGACTACCCCTTACTGGATAGCCTGAATAAGATCACCCCACGGTTCGGATCAGCAACTGCCCACACAACCAAAATAAAGGGACTCTAGACAAGGGTAACCTTACCATACTTGGGAGCTACCCACTTAGCCTTGCTGCACCTCCCCTGTTTTAGCCATTCCCGGTTGATGTGGTTGAGGCTACGATTACCTTTTAAGGAACACATACACTTAGAATGCTCATCGTCCTCCAATGACGATGTTCTGATAGCATTCGTCCATACAAGTTGTCCTGGGTCTGGACAAACCGAATCACCATCTTCATCATCTTCACGGTATTCATTCGTTACATTCAAACCGGATCGAAGTGGTTTTCGGAAAATTAAATCCGATCCCGGTCTCTTTGAAACGATCAGCACATTGACCAATATTGATAGTCGGTTATTTAACTATCATATAACATCCACAAGCAACCATCAGGCCTTAAATAATTTTTCCAAATTATTTATTTCAAAATATCTACACAAGATATTACTTTCCATGCCTCAACATTTTAAGAAAATTTCCAAATCCCTTTTATTTCTACAGAACAATTCCAAACTTCCCAATACTAAGAATATTCTTTCCCACCTCATTTGATATTCAACACTTGGAAAATATTCCTTTTACCTCTTATTTCTTTTTCAAAAAATCATTTACAACTTCATTTGTAAATTTCAAACTCGTTTTCCACGAATTCTATAAATCCCGGAATTTCTTAATTAATTCACTTACTATTTTCAAAACCCTTTATACTTGCTTCAATTCCCTTTTTACTTCTTTATGAATTCTATTTTCATTCTTCGAAGTTCACTTTTATTTAAAAACTTCAAAATTTTCTAACTTTTTCCAAACTTCTGTAACATCCCGGAATTTTCGAACCTGAAAATTCCAGATAGTTAGGAGAAAAAGAAAAGAGATAGAAGAAAGAACAGAAAGAAGAAAGAAGAACAGAAAACTCAACATCTCACATTCGCAGCGGATTAAATATAATAACAAATAATAGCATTTATAAAAGAAAGCTGTAATTGTTACTTTACATACAATTCATCAGAGTTACAATCATTTACAAATAGACTGGACAGTTATACCAACCTGTCTCATACTACTATCAATACAACTCTCAAATACACAGCGGAATATACTCCATACGTCTCTGCCATCCAGCTCGCCACCTGAATTCCAGAACGTCCTTTCCTGAAAATCTGTAATACTCGGTCTGACCCGAGCATTACATCAAAGTAACACCCGGGTCAGGCTGGAAACTAGCGTGAGTAAACCCATAATATGAAATACTAAGTTATAACATATGTGAATACTAGGGTAACTCGTACCTTTTACGAGTTCTTACTTTATTTTAGTCAACCATTTATCACATAATAGTTCTCAGGTTAAATGTCCATGCCACTCAATTTATTCTATTCCAGCCTGTTTAATTTCACATATTCAATTTATAAGAATTTAGATTTCTAATCGAAGTGGTTTCTTGAATTTCTAATACCCGACGCCGGTCTCTTCGAAACCAATATCATCTTAACTTAAATTATTTAAGTGAAATACAACTCAAATTTAAATATAGGATGTCACATAATTAATCAACAATAGATATCCATATCATCACAATTTATCACCTAGTATTTAACTACCCTTAATTACTTATCAAATTAATTACTCCTTAATTAATTTCTTTAATTAATCGTTTGATTAATTATAATTTAATTTAATCCAAATTACTTCCACAATTAAACCATCTTCCACTAATTACATCCAGCAATTATCATTAATAACTTCACTATGTAATTATACTTCATCAATTACATTAAGTAATTATTATCAAATCATCCAGAGATTAAAATTAATTAAACTTAATTAATTAATTTAAACCAATCACATTAAACTCCATTAATTACATTAAGTAATTAATTCTTTAATTACTTTTCTTAAGTAATTAACTTCCATCAATCAGTATTAATTAAAATCTAATTAATAATCCTTAATTACAAATTAATTATTCCTAATTAATTAGTCTTAACCATTAATTAATTAGTTTAAAACTTTAATTACTTACTTAATTAATCCAAATGATTAATTAATCAAATAAATTAATTATCCATTAAATTTACTTATAAATTTAATGAATTACAAATCTTTAAATTCTAATTTACTTAAAGGTCAAACATTGTTAATAATCAAAGTACTAAAATATTTTATTTAAAATTTCATTCAAATTAATGATTTAAAATGAACTCAAATTATCTTTAACAAAGTTTTTAAAACACATTTCTAAACCCTTCATTTCACAAGTTAAAGAAATACTCACCTAATAAAGAAGTTTTTAAAGGGTCTAAAACCAAATTCATATTTAAATTCAAATCAATTTGAATTACCCTTTAAGTATTTCAAATAATTAAATCATTTTAAATTTTAAAACTTTCCTACATTTCCAAAACTGAAACACTTATTTAAAATTTTAATTTCAGATTTATCTTCAGATTTTAAAACTTACTTACCTTTTTAAACTTTATTTTAAAATTTCAAACTACTTAATACTTTTAAAGTAGTTTAACAAATTCAAGTTTTAAAAACTTTATTTTTATTTAAAACTGAGATTTTAAATTTAAACTTGAATTCTAAAATTCAAACCTGAATTTAAAACTAGGTTTAAAATTTTCTTAACATTAAAAAGCTTTAGATTTTTAAAAATTTTAAAACGGAAATTTCCAGGTTTCTATAAAAACCTGAAATACAGAACATCCCGAGAACAACCCAAACTACTTCGAGTTTTCTACCTACTTTTCCGAGCCAAAAGCCCTGCTGCTTCGAGCAACACATCAATTTCCCCCTGTTTCCAAAACTTACCCAACTATCATCTGAAACCATATCACCGTGCATATGCACGGTGACCGCCGCCTTCTTTGATCATTAGAGATGATCGTACCTCATCCAAAAAAACTCCCATACCTAAAAGCAATCATCAGATCGAACTATCACTCACAAAAACAAAATCGAACACAAAATTTCCCAAACCTGGAAAATTAAACAAGTTTCTGTCCAAAACCTGTCAACGGCAATAACTCGCCGCTCCGAACTTCTGACGATCGACTCCTTCGGCCTCAACTTCAACCATGCACCAACCACTGATTCCCAAAACATCATAACACTCGATCAACCATTCAAGCCGTAATGATCGATTCTAATGTCACAGTGAAAAACTAGGGTTCCAAATGAATTTTCACTGCCGCAACCTCTCTGATAAATTTTACCACCATTAATGATTTTTCTTACCATCTCTGATCAACTCTCCATCACCATGCAGAAACTCACCCCCCCAGATTCATGAATCACCAGAGAAACCCCAAAGTTCAAAATCAGTTCAACTCTTAACCGCTCCTTAACCTCTCTACTAAAAATTTAGTTTTTGTTTTTAAAAAAACATATTTTGATTTTAGTATTCCGTTTATGATACTGAATTTGTAAATCACGATGTTTGAGTTTTACTTAAATTAACATGCACAGAGAATTTTTGATCCATAGAGACAACAGGCTTATTTATTTTAACTTCTTAAATTTTAAATATTAACTTAAGATAAAACAAACAACTTTAATTTATAAATTTCATTCTGTCAGAAACTAATTAAAAGATAAAGATTTAAATCAAAATTTTTTTTTTGCCTGGAAACAAACAGAACAGGGAAATTATAAACAGTATGCACATAAATACATATTCACATCAAACATTTACTTATCATCACAAGTAATACTTGTTCATTTCAGTATACTAGCATGCAACAAAATTTTAAACTTTTTAGATTTAAAAAGTTACTCCCCTGTATATAGTTAGAACAGAAAAACAGAACATTGCCTTTTTGAACTGGAACTTGAATGTTGATCAGGTATTGAACTTTGTTGTTGAGTTGATTTTCTGGCATTAGAGTTGAATTTGGACTTGTTTTGAATTTATTTGCCTTGATCTCCTTCCTCTGATTTGCATTTGAAATTTCCAGATCTTTATTTCCTTTGAATTTTAATTTCCAGGTTTCCATTTCTTATATCTATGTTTCGATTTACATTTTGGTTGAGATGAAGATGATCTTTCAGCTGAGAGTACAACTTATTATTATTATTTTACAATTTTAATTCTAAATTAAAATGTCAAGAATATGACATTTGTCCCTTGTATGATTTAATTTTCTTACACCTATGCTCAAAGATTTACAAGTGTCTTAACATACATTTAAAAAGTTAACAAGTGTTATTTTAAATGTTTAAAAATGTGATTTTCTTTTTAATAATCTATTTAAGCCTTATATAAATATTTATTTAATATTCATATGATTATAAAATGTGTATACTTATCCTTTAATAAATATTCATATGAATTCAAGTAACTTATATTTTGATTTAATTTAATGTTTATATGTTTGAAACATCTATTTTAATTTAACTCTTAAAATTTAAAACAAATTTATCTTGTGTTAAAATTAAAATGAAAGAATATTAAACAAATGAACTTTTAAATTTAAATCTTATCTAAAACTCAAGTTGAACTATATGTTTATAATAATAATAAATTAACTTTGTTATTAAAATTTAAATTTCAAATATCATTTCAAAAGCATTAAATCAAATTAACCTTTCAAATTACAAATTATATATATATATATGCTATATTAGTTTTGAAAAGATAAATTTTACCAACTAAATATTTATAAAAGAAGATCATTAAACAAATATTATCAAATGAATATTTATCTAGATATTTATAAGTCAGTATTTATTATAGTTCAAATTCATCTATATACATATCCAGATATATTCTAATTATCAAAATTTCATTTATTAATCCAAATAAAATCAGTATTTCTATTAATTAACCCAGTTAATTATCAATTAATAGATGTTCCAAAATCCAGGTTATCACATTCCTCCCCCCTTAGAATCTTTTCGTCCTCGAAAAGGAACGAAGCCAGAATTTACTTATTTACTTATTATCAGATAAATTTTCTCTTTGAACATATTTTTAAAACACTTTAAAAATCTTGATAATATTACTAAATTTGTTTTTATAAAAATACTTTTATAACTCGATGTTTCAACAAGTCCATTCTCGTTCTCACAGAAATTCGGTCATACGTTGATCAGGCGTAAGACTGAAAATCTATAAGTACTTAGCAGACCCATTTTCAACACCCAGTGAAAATATTTGGAAAATACTTTATTTGAAAATGTCGAAAATGTTTTTGAAAATAGAGGAAATATCTTTGGTGAGAATGCTCTGGAAATCATCACCCTCATCCATGGTCACAGTTACATCACGGGTTACGTTGCCATCGCAGCAAAAGTCCATGTAACTGATAACAACATGGAACCCACAACAGATCGCAGTTACATCCAGGGTTACGTTGCCATCGCAGCAAAAGTCCATGTAACTGTTGGCTCTCAGCGGCACACACGATTTCGCTGTCAAAATGAAACTTCTCCACTCCTACATAGGTCCCAGTCTACCGATATAGAATCAAACGCAGACTGTTGGCTCTCAGCGGCACACAAGACTTTCGCTATGTTACCATAGTGTCGCAGTCTACCGATATAAAATCAAACATAGACTGTTGGCTCTCAGCGGCACACACGACTTTCGCTATGGTCTGCAGTAGATCGCAGTGACATCGAGTTAAACTGTCGTCACAGCATAACCCAAATGCCTCTGTGGGCACCAGCCCCTCGACTTTCGCTACACACATAATCCTCAGGAACTAGTTTTGTCCGGACTCCTCACAGGATCAACTTTAGAATCCCCCCTTGGGGTTCAAGGCAGTACCACCCTGTGGTACTCCTGAGAAGTTCATTTCAAGGAAGCGCCTTTTTCCCCAGAGCTATACTCAAATCATTGTATACTATATACTTATAGTATCTTCAAATCATACCCTTTATGATTTATCAAAATCTCCTTTACACAAAATCGATTACCAAAATCGATAATTCTCAAATTAGGCTTTCCAAAATTCAAAATTGATTTTCTCAAAAATCAAAAGCCTTTTCCAAATTCATAGGTTCCCAAAACCTTTTCCAAAATCATTCTCATAAACCCTTTATATATATAGATATATATAACTTTGAAAATCTTTAAATCATTTCAAACTTGTATAAATCTTCTTTTATACTTCAAATATTTCAAAACTCTTTTTTTTTTCTGGCAATAAATTCATCAAGGGAAGGTTTACTTTATAACAAGGATATATATAACTTTATTTTATTCCAAATCAAATATTCAAATTTAATTTCTCCTTTATAAGGTTATTTACCATATTTCTTACCTCCATAAAGTAAATTTCAACCAAACAAATATCCAATTCCATTATATTTCTCAAAATATACCTTTTATTTCAAAAACCATTTTACAGTTTTTATCCACAAATTTTCAATATCAATTTTATTCAAATCCGTACGATGTACACATATCATCCGTACGCAATATAAATCTGATCGCTCACTTGATCACACAATTTCTCTTCCGAACTAGTATCGTCCACCCGACTTCCTAGTGCGAACTCAGATCTGGTTTCTTGATCAGAAACCGTCATTCTCCTTGCATAGTCGTAGCTATGATAGAGAATATCCAGAACCAATCAACAATCCATATCCAGGTTCGCCGTCGAAAATCGAGCGGAAAATCCCAATTCGGATCGATAATACTATCTCGAAATTCTGTGTTCGAATCTGGATCAAATCACTATGCGAATAGATTAATATACGTACATCCTACGTATTGATTTTTAGCTAAATCAATTCTCTTTTCTATTCACATTTCCTTTAATTCCATTGACTTATTCTCAATTGCTTCCATTTCCAATTGAGTTATTACTTCAATTACAAACAGTTTGAATTCTGACCTATAAAATTTTAAAATAGCTTGAAAAAGTTTAAAATAGATAAGTAGTTGAAAAATAGTTATTAGTTTGTAAAATAGCTGTAAAATAGTTAAGTAGGTATAAAATAGTTAGATAATTGCAAAATAGTTTTTAAAATAGCGATTAGATATAAGTAACTGAAAAATAGTAATTAGTTTATAAGACAGTTTCAAATAGTTAAATAGTTTCAAAATAATTGTAAAATAAGTATATGATAGTTTGGGGTTTAAGAAGAAAGATTGTATAGTAAATAGTTTGGAAAAATATACTTGTATTAAAACAATTTGAAAATAATCCAGAGCCAAACTGTTTAATTTCCCAAACTCCATTTCCAATTAATTTCCCATTAATTCAATTTAAATTTCCACTTCCATTTAAATTGACTCAATACTTCAATTTCCATTGAATTTTATTCAATCCCAATTCAAGTTGAATTAATCTTAATTCCTTTCCAAATTTCAAATCAAATTCCATTTGATTTTAAACATATTCACTTTAATTACAATTTCAAATTATTCAAACTAATTTCAAATTGAATCCACTTAAATTTCAAATCATTTCAATTTCTATATGAATTTATCCTAATTCCCATTTAAAATCAACCTTTTAACTTTCCGAGTTAAATTTCAATTTCATCTTGAAATTTCCAATTCAAGTTGTTTATTCTAAACTCATTTAACTTTCCTTAAGTTAAATTCAATTTAATTCAGTCAACTTTACCTAATTTGAATTCCCATTTCAAATTTTAAACTTTATATTAATAATCTTTCCATTTATAAGTTTAAAAACTTATTACTTTGGTTTTCATATTCCAAGGAAAATTTAAAACTCAATACTTAGAGTTTATTTCAAATCATCCTTAATATTATGTATATCCTTCATATATACATTTTCTTTACACACCAAGTTATACCTTAAATTTTTAAACCACCTTTGGTTTTAATTCAAAACAAATTTCTTTAAAACAATTTCAAGTTATTCTCATCTAATGGTTACTTCCTTAAAATATTTTTCATTTTGCTTTATGATTATTTATTGGAAAACAATCATCCAATTTAAACACAATAACCATTCTATTTTCTGGTTTGAAACCATTTTTAATTTATCTTCAATTCTAATTTATAAGTCATACTTGCCTAAATGTTTTACTTCCCTAAAACAATTCCAACTTAGTTCTTATTATTTTATTTAATTCCAATGATTTTAACAACCAATTTCTTTAATATATTTAATAATTAGAAAATTATTTCCTTATATATCAAAAGATAAACTTATATAAAAATCATTTATTTTTAAAACCATATAAAATCTTTATATAGGAAAATAACAAGTACGTTCTCTCATATATATATACACACTCAACTCATTTTAGGGTACCATTGACCCTATCCTTAATGAGTAATCCCAACAGAGCCAAGGTTCCTCGCTTAACCTTTGCTCTGATACCAAGTGTAACATCCCGGAATTTTCGAACCCGAAAATTCCAGATAGTTAGGAGAAAAAGAAAAGAGATAGAAGAAAGAACAGAAAGAAGAAAGAAGAACAGAAAACTCAACATCTCACATTCGCAGCGGATTAAATATAATAACAAATAAAAGCATTTATAAAAGAAAGCTGTAATTGTTACTTTACATACAATTCATCAGAGTTACAATCATTTACAAATAGACTGGACAGTTATATCAACCTGTCTCATACTACTATCAATACAACTCTCAAATACACAGCGGAATATACTCCATACGTCTCTGCCATCCAGCTCGCCACCTGAATTCCAGAACGTCCTTTCCTAAAAGTCTGTAATACTCGGTCTGACCCGAGCATTACATCAAAGTAACACCCGGGTCAGGCTGGAAACCAGCGTGAGTAAACCCATAATATGAAATACTAAGTTATAACATATGTGAATACTAGGGTAACTCGTACCTTTTACGAGTTCTTACTTTATTTTAGTCAACCATTTATCACATAATAGTTCTCAGGTTAAATGTCCATGCCACTCAATTTATTCTATTCCAGCCTGTTTAATTTCACATATTCAATTTATAAGAATTTAGATTTCTAATCGAAGTGGTTTCTTGAATTTCTAATACCCGACGCCGGTCTCTTCGAAACCAATATCATCTTAACTTAAATTATTTAAGTGAAATACAACTCAAATTTAAATATAGGATGTCACATAATTAATCAACAATAGATATCCATATCATCACAATTTATCACCTAGTATTTAACTACCCTTAATTACTTATCAAATTAATTACTCCTTAATTAATTTCTTTAATTAATCGTTTGATTAATTATAATTTAATTTAATCCAAATTACTTCCACAATTAAACCATCTTCCACTAATTACATCCAGCAATTATCATTAATAACTTCACTATGTAATTATACTTCATCAATTACATTAAGTAATTATTATCAAATCATCCAGAGATTCAAATTAATTAAACTTAATTAATTAATTTAAACCAATCACATTAAACTCCATTAATTACATTAAGTAATTAATTCTTTAATTACTTTTCTTAAGTAGTTAACTTCCATCAATCAGTATTAATTAAAATCTAATTAATAATCCTTAATTACAAATTAATTATTCCTAATTAATTAGTCTTAACCATTAATTAATTAGTTTAAAACTTTAATTACTTACTTAATTAATCCAAATGATTAATTAATCAAATAAATTAATTATCCATTAAATTTACTTATAAATTTAATGAATTACAAATCTTTAAATTCTAATTTACTTAAAGGTCAAACATTGTTAATAATCAAAGTACTAAAATATTTTATTTAAAATTTCATTCAAATTTAAGATTTAAAATGAACTCAAATTATCTTTAACAAAGTTTTTAAAACACATTTCTAAACCCTTCATTTCACAAGTTAAAGAAATACTCACCTAATAAAGAAGTTTTTAAAGGGTCTAAAACCAAATTCATATTTAAATTCAAATCAATTTGAATTACCCTTTAAGTATTTCAAATAATTAAATCATTTTAAATTTTAAAACTTTCCTACATTTCCAAAACTGAAATACTTATTTAAAATTTTAATTTCAGATTTATCTTCAGATTTTAAAACTTACTTACCTTTTTAAACTTTATTTTAAAATTTCAAACTACTTAATACTTTTAAAGTAGTTTAACAAATTCAAGTTTTAAAAACTTTATTTTTATTTAAAACTGAGATTTTAAATTTAAACTTGAATTCTAAAATTCAAACCTGAATTTAAAACTAGGTTTAAAATTTTCTTAACATTAAAAAGCTTCAGATTTTTAAAAATTTTAAAACGGAAATTTCCAGGTTTCTATAAAAACCTGAAATACAGAACATCCCGAGAACAACCCAAACTACTTCGAGTTTTCTACCTACTTTTCCGAGCCAAAAGCCCTGCTGCTTCGAGCAACACATCAATTTCCCCCTGTTTCCAAAACTTACCCAACTATCATCTGAAATCATATCACCGTGCATATGCACGGTGACCGCCGCCTTCTTTGATCATCAGAGATGATCGTACCTCATCCAAAAAAACTCCCATACCTAAAAGCAATCATCAGATCGAACTATCACTCACAAAAACAAAATCGAACACAAAATTTCCCAAACCTGGAAAATTAAACAGGTTTCTGTCCAAAACCTGTCAACGGCAATAACTCGCCGCTCCGACCTTCTGACGATCGACTCCTTCGGCCTCAACTTCAACCATGCACCAACCACCGATTCCCAAAACATCATAACACTCGATCAACCATTCAAGCCGTAATGATCGATTCTAATGTCACAGTGAAAAACTAGGGTTCCAAATGAATTTTCACTGCCGCAACCTCTCTGATAAATTTTACCACCATTAATGATTTTTCTTACCATCTCTGATCAACTCTCCATCACCATGCAGAAACTCACCCCCCCCGATTCATGAATCACCAGAGAAACCCCAAAGTTCAAAATCAGTTCAACTCTTAACCGCTCCTTAACCTCTCTACTAAAAATTTAGTTTTTGTTTTTAAAAAAACATATTTTGATTTTAGTATTCCGTTTATGATACTGAATTTGTAAATCACGATGTTTGAGTTTTACTTAAATTAACATGCACAGAGAATTTTTGATCCATAGAGACAACATGCTTATTTATTTTAACTTCTTAAATTTTAAATATTAACTTAAGATAAAACAAACAACTTTAATTTATAAATTTCATTCTGTCAGAAACTAATTAAAAGATAAAGATTTAAATCAAAATTTTTTTTTGCCTGGAAACAAACAGAACAGGGAAATTATAAACAGTATGCACATAAATACATATTCACATCAAACATTTACTTATCATCACAAGTAATACTTGTTCATTTCAGTATACTAGCATGCAACAAAATTTTAAACTTTTTAGATTTAAAAAGTTACTCACCTGTATATAGTTAGAACAGAAAAACAGAACATTGCCTTTTTGAACTGGAACTTGAATGTTGATCAGGTATTGAACTTTGTTGTTGAGTTGATTTTCTGGCATTAGAGTTGAATTTGGACTTGTTTTGAATTTATTTGCCTTGATCTCCTTCCTCTGATTTGCATTTGAAATTTCCAGATCTTTATTTCCTTTGAATTTTAATTTCCAGGTTTCCATTTCTTATATCTATGTTTCGATTTTCATTTTGGTTGAGATGAAGATGATCTTTCAGCTGAGAGTACAACTTATTATTATTATTTTACAATTTTAATTCTAAATTAAAATGTCAAGAATATGACATTTGTCCCTTGTATGATTTAATTTTCTTACACCTATGCTCAAAGATTTACAAGTGTCTTAACATACATTTAAAAAGTTAACAAGTGTTATTTTAAATGTTTAAAAATGTGATTTTCTTTTTAATAATCTATTTAAGCCTTATATAAATATTTATTTAATATTCATATGATTATAAAATGTGTATACTTATCCTTTAATAAATATTCATATGAATTCAAGTAACTTATATTTTGATTTAATTTAATGTTTATATGTTTGAAACATCTATTTTAATTTAACTCTTAAAATTTAAAACAAATTTATCTTGTGTTAAAATTAAAATGAAAGAATATTAAACAAATGAACTTTTAAATTTAAATCTTATCTAAAACTCAAGTTGAACTATATGTTTATAATAATAATAAATTAACTTTGTTATTAAAATTTAAATTTCAAATATCATTTCAAAAGCATTAAATCAAATTAACCTTTCAAATTACAAATTATATATATATATATACTATATTAGTTTTGAAAAGATAAATTTTACCAACTAAATATTTATAAAAGAAGATCATTAAACAAATATTATCAAATGAATATTTATCTAGATATTTATAAGTCAGTATTTATTATAGTTCAAATTCATCTATATACATATCCAGATATATTCTAATTATCAAAATTTCATTTATTAATCCAAATAAAATCAGTATTTCTATTAATTAACCCAGTTAATTATCAATTAATAGATGTTCCAAAATCCGGGTTATCACAACTTCATTTTGGGAATTCTCTTACAAATTGTATTTATTAAATAACCACTTCCACTCTCGAGAAGATTTATAAATAAATTTTAAAACTTTTTTCAAAACTTTATATATATATATATATACGCACACATGTGTAAATAAAAATTAGTATTTAAAAGAAATTACTAATGATTTATTTTTTTAGACATACTTAGATAATTATTTAAAATATCGAAACACCTTTTATAACATCATTTCAAAATAGGTTTTCTAAATTTAGGATTTTATTAAAATAAATGTTAAATACAAAAAATTCCTTTTGAAATATTCAATACTAACTAACTTTAAAATTTACATAGTTTAATAAATAAAAATGCCCTTTTTAAAATTTTAAACTTAACTTATTTCTTTAAATATATTTTTAAAGTCTGGATAGCCAATTTTTCTAATTTATAAACTTCTCGATTTCCATCACACTATTTCCATTCCAGCCTCCTCAGCCGTTTTCATAAAAAAAATATACTATTTTTAACACCCTATTCCATATTCCAATATAAATTCTCCCTATAAATTTATATTCCAAATTTATCATTCGATATCACTTTCCTTCATTTATAAACTTCATTTATAAATTTTTATATCTCCTTTTGAGTTATCTAAAAATAATCCCATTTATAAATTCATTTTATAAATTCAATTCCTTTAAAAGTCCATTTATTTTTGCCAATCTATTTTTAATATCGATTTCAACTTCTTTTATATTTTTTCGAATGTTATTTTAAAATCTCGTCTTTAAAAATTCCTTTATATGATTTATTTTAAATTCTCTATTTAAAAAAATTTCCCGCATTATTTAATACGATCAAAATTTCACCATTTCTTGTCTAAACCAATCTCTTTAAAATAATCCAAATTTCGATATACAAATTTTTATTTTAAAAACCTCTTTTAGTTTCTTCAAATTTAAAAATAATGTCTTTGGTATTTAATATTCTCATAATTAATTTCCATGCCATTATATCATTTAAAAATTTACAACACACAAAAATCCAGCATTTATATATATGAAGAACTATAACATATTTGAGGAATCTAGTTGGATCCCTCCAACCTGTTTTTCCCTGCATCCACAGACGTTAGACAATAAAAAAATACCAATCCCACTTCGAGGGGGATATCGCGGTATATGGGGTCATCCGCTATTATGCGGGGCACATAGGGTCTCATCCGCTATAATGTGCGGGAATATCACTCCAATACTAATATATATACTACTATATATATAACATCCAACGGATAAATTATAAATTTATCAATCAAGTCAGGCATCCAATAATTTAAATTTAACATTTAAACAGGGTAATCTAAATGAGTGAGAAAATCTCATCTTGATTTTCTTTAAATTTGTAAATCCGTCCCAATTCACCGCTACGGACCAACTCGAATTATTTTTGGATTTTGTATCTCGTATGCAATAAAATTAGACTTAGTTAGCTATCAAAATTATTTTTAACTAAGTAGCTAATATTAAATTAGTTACAGGGTTTATACCTTCCCGCTGCTCGTGTAACCAAACCCTAGATCGATCCTCCAACAGCTGAGTCACCATACAAATTACTACCTTTTTCCATAGCTCCACGCTACTGCCGCAACCTAGACCACCATCACGACCTTCACTCAGCTCGAGTTCAAAATTGCCACGTCTCTGCCATCTGAACAATTCTACCTCCAGGTCGAGCCGCCAACATCACACGCGCCTCTACGTTCGTGCCTTTCACTTCAATCCCAACGACGGCTTGAAGCACACGACCATTCGAATCCAAAAACTTTACACTTTCCTCCCTCTCTGGCGATCGCGACAGTTGTATGTCGCCTCGCACGTCACCGTACCATCGAACCCTAAATGCGCTGCCTCCGCTTCTGCCAATCGTGCGACCCTCACTCCTCAACTTCGTTCGTCGCTCACTGTCCTTCGTCGATCACGCGCACACCATCATTACTTGCCAGCGGTGAAAATATGATCACGATACTTTTTTTAAGGAACGAACTGATTCGTTCGTTCGAATGATTCTCAAAAGGTAAAGAAAAGGGGAGTACGCTGTTATATAGGAGAGTGGCTTCAAAAATAAGCTAGGCAATCCTTTGATTTTTGATGATTTTTTTCTTCTGAAATTGGAATGAAAGAATGCCATGATTTTTGAATTTGAGGTGAAGGGTTGCGTAGGGTATGCCAGCTATAGTAGCCTGAAGTGAAGGAAAAAGTTGATGTGAAAAGATTTTGACTGGTTAGTATATTATATATATTTTTATTTAAAATTCCAAATCGTCTCGATTTCACAGCTAAAAAATATCGAATCCTTACCGAGGCATGCCGCTAGGCGTTTATAATGTTATACCCCTATTTCGAACACAACGAAAAAGGTTTCGAGACCTATTTCGATCGTATGGGGAAGATAGCGTTTTGGATACAATTATTATATTGAATTCGATATTATTTTCAACGCGTTTATATCCCGTATGACCAAACGATACTCCAAAAGCCACGAAACTTTGAAATCCGATAATAATACAATATTACGGATCCACTGGAACTGGATTCGTCGAAATCCGAGACTGTGTCTCGGAAGGCTTTTTTTAAATGTCAATTTAAATGATATATTTTTAAAACTGAATAAATCACTTTTAATTCAATTTTAAAAATTTCATTGTCTTCAGTATTATTAATATAAATTTTATAAGCCTTTAAATTATTTTTATCAAGCTTAAAACCCAAGATTCACTTTTAATATTTCAATAAATTGCTATATTTAAACTCTGAATTTATTCTATAAATTAAACCCAAATTTTCATATTGAAAATCAATCTATAATTCAAATTCAATATTTAAGACCACATAAATATTCAAAATCGATCAACGAAAAATCCGGGTCATTACATCTCATTTCATTCATCCATTCACTTCTTCTTCCACTTTCTTCTTAAAGCTCTAAGTTCTCTTCTTTAATGGCTTCCAAGACTTAAAAAAATGTTTGAAAAGTTATCGCAAATAAAGTAAAATATACACACATATATATACCATGTCGATTCACTTCCAAACCAAAGCCAAATAACTCCACATCTCCAATAAAAGCTCATGGCCATCACCATCCATCACTTTGGCCAAGCACTCCACCTCCTTGCAAGCTAGGCTGAGCTTTCCCAAGGTCTCGGGCTCGACTCCATAGACTTTGATTTGTTTTTATTGCGATTTTTCATAAAGATAGAAACCAATGAAGGTGAGAAACACTATTTATATTATGATACATTGTATTATATATATGTTTGGCTATGCTTAGTAGTGATGACTATATATGAACTATGTTTGGATATGATAATATGTTTGTTTGGATGAGTAAATGATTCACGTTTAATACACGTCGAATATCACAAAGGAAATCACTTTTCATTAATAAATGAAATAGTGTATATGAGATTGTTAAACCTCTTTAAAATAGTTTAAAATGGTTTATAAATGTCTTACAAACACTAAAACCCAATTTGGTGAAGTTTGGATAAGTTATGAAAGTTGAGTCAAATACAGACGCGTCCCATAACAGTAATTCGTGATTTCGTGCCGTAGAAAGTTAAATCCATTTTTACAATGAATTCGAAGTCAGAATTCTTTAGAATAAGTATTTTATGAACTATTATAATCTTATTTTTCAAAAATAATGATCAAAATTTCATTTAGTATATTTTGAAATATGAGCAAATCAAGTTTTTAAAATGGTCGCAGTTTAGTAGTTCGGAACCCAAAGCGATAAATTCTTTAAAATTTATATTTTTAATACTTTAAAATATGGAGTTAATTCTATAAATATTTTAAAGTATTTTAAAAGAGATTTGAGTTGTAAAAATGGATTTCTAAATGATAGAAAAGTTGTTTTAATCAAATAAGCCTTAAAAGCACTATTTGCAACACTTTTTGTCGCATCTTTAATGACTTCTGAAATACAGCTTTAAACTTAATTATTCTTTCCCAAATCTTTTATAAATATTTTAAAATAAAGTACTAAGTATTTTAAAGATGATTTGAAGGTTTTATAATTTATTTAAAAGAGTTTAAATAAATGATTTAAAGAAAGCTGTTATAATCAAGTGATTTAATCTTGGCTCTAAAAGCCAATGAGTAGAATGGATTTTTATACACATGAGATCCGAATATAAGGTGCTTAAATTAAGGAGATGTTAAGGAGCAACTAGTGCCCTGGCTCACTTGGCCTCTTTTCTTAGCAAGGGATAAATAAGGTCGAAATGTCGGAAATGAGACAAGTATAGAACATTTAATTTTTATAATTAATTAATTCCAACTTGGATTGAATAGAGATAATATTCTTATACTTGGTGTTAAATTCCAAGTCGGGAACTTGGACTAATCATAAGAATTTAAAAGGTGATTCTACCATTATTCGATGAATAGTACGAGTCGAATATGGAAATTAAAATCGAGTAAAATTAGTATAATTTCTATGGATCCGTTTTACTTAAATACTAATTAATTTGGATTTACTATCTTAGATAACATGGTTTCAACTTATTAAAATGTTATGAATTAGAAATAAGAAATCTTTTGTCAAGATTTAATTAAATGATTTGGAATTATTTTAATTCCTATGGATCCTTTTACTTAAAATTAATTGTTTTAGGTTATAGTAAAAGATGTCTTAAAAAACATTGTTTTTTACCCGTTTAAAAGTTATAAGTTGGAAATAAGAAATCTTTGTTAAGATTAAAATAAATGATTTGGAGATATCTTCCTAAGTAAAGGCTGAAATGATTTTGAATTACTCTAAGATTTAAAAAGGTTTTAATTAAACAAAGGTTTGATAATTGAGGTTTAATGATCTTGTGTATACTAAAAAGAAGTCGTTTTAAAAAGATATATATCTCTGAGAAGATATTTTTGATAAAAAAGAAACTAATTAATGGAATATTATCACCAACCTACTTAATGTCTTTTTATTAATGATTGGTATGGAGGAACCGGGATCGGATTTGGGCAAATTCCTATCTTAAAACCACTTCGAACCAATTTATGGGTCCGAAAGTGAAGACATGTTAAAGACAATGAAGTTGAATGCAGGGATCTTCATAATAGAAGGACTGCTTGTTGATCATTTCAGAGTAGCTCCCGAGATAAATAAATAGCAGTGGTCCCTTCATTCTGGGATCTTCGTATGCAAGACCTACTCGCTACTAATCCTAGAGGTGATGCATAACAAAATATGATATGAGAGTGCCTTTGGTTTGTCGTATTCCTTGACAACTTGCATGGATTGATGTTTGACATTGCATTTCTAAGATCACGGTGCATTGATCTCTACAAACGTATATATGTTTGGTGGTGTAGGAGGTAACCCCTCTTATGCTTAACACCCTTCTCTGAGATGTACGAGCTCAGAGGTTGTACTTTTGTTGAAATCGATTGTGTGTTGTTGGAAATGGAAATGTGGCATTTTAAGTGAAAATGTTCTAAGAAAGGTAAACGTTACCTCAAGCCTCACAACCGGGAAATTGTGAAACTGGGGTTGCTTTAAGGCTAAGTGGTTCGCAGCAATTAGGGTATAATATCCCCTTTTTAGATTTTTATTTCTACCCGCTATAAAGTTGGTTTTAAATTTTATGGTGTATACTATGAGACTCCTCGGAGAGGACGTCAACAACCAGGGTGATATCATATTCGGTACTATTTGTACCATCTGTTGGTCTCGGGTAAGCCGGTCTTAATTCGTAGAGGACCATCTGTTGTTGGCCTTGGTACATTCCTCTAGAAATGTACTGTACAGGAGGTAGTCCCTTACCTCGCTATCCATTAGAAATCCATTTGCCAATAAGTACCTTTAGACTTAGTTGTAAACCTATTATGCCAGCAAATTTAACCAATGCAACAATTTCGGCTATTTGAATATGTTTATTTGAAAGGTTTCAAATAATGTTAGTAAAAGTAATATAAATGGATTTTACGTAGACATGATTTGGTTATCATAAGGTAAAAGCCCGTTCAGTATTTATGTGCGGCGTTGTTTATGAGATACCCTTTGTTTTCAAATACTCGTATTTTGAGTTTCTCACACCAGTCCCATGATGGACCTGGAGTTTATTTTCTATCCCTTAAACTCTGGGTGCCCTAATTTTCCGAGCAGCCTAATAGTCAGGTTTAGTTTGGGGCATTTTGAAAGAGCTTGGAGCATGGAGCTAGAATATTCTTCTGAAGATTTTTATCCATTTCCGCCACACTTATATACTATTGTATTCCACTTTTGTAAGGACGAAGATTTATAAATGTCCATGTTGATGTTAAGTTAAACTCTGATAAATGTATTTAAATTTTTCTGCCATAAAGATTATATGTTGAAATAATATATGTTATTTGTGCAAGATTCTAGTTCAGTCTTTATTTTCTTTTTCCCTTAACAGTCTGGATTTCCGGCACTTGAATTTGCGGCACGTGAATACCGAGGATGTATTAGTGTCGATTTTCGAGGGTTGAAAATCATGTCGTCACATTTGGTATCAGAGCTTAGGTTGAGCGAACACCTAAGCCTAGTTGGGGTGTCTCCCATCATAGATTAGGTTAGTAATACACTAGGATGAGTAACTCTTTAGAGATAGGGTAAGTGACAACCTAGAATGGGTTAAGTGTATTATATATGAGTGCATATTTGTTAATACTAAAAAGGAATTTGTTTTGAAAATTTTGGGTAAATGAAATAATTTTACCTAAGATGATATTTTTTGTATAAAGAAATAACTTTCGAAAATGTATATCTATTCATAGTGTGATAGTTTGCAATTAAGGGAATAATATTAATTTATTATCATTGATGGATTGATAGATTTAAAAAACACGAACACCTAGTGAATTAAGTTTCACGATTTGACTATATGGTGTTTGGTAATAATATTGGTTTAAAGTTGAGAAATTTATTTATGATAAATAAATTTATGAGCCTAAAAATGTAAAAATAAGATGACCCTAAGAAATGAATGTATAAATCAAATTTTGTAAATAAAGGAATTGAAAAGAAGAATCTTATGATGACTAGTTCGAGTGGCTCGGAAGTAACTAAAAATGGGCAGGAGGTATATACGGATGGTGAACACTTTCTTTAGTATTTCCGTTCTTATTAAGAGGATATATGATACTATTGGTAGTATCCAGTTCCTTAGTATCGATTTGGAGTTTACTCGATCTATAAAAAATTTTAAGTAGATAATACGAATCATCAATTGATAAATAGATTTCTAATTATAACTATCTTTATAAAAATGTTAAACCGAAGATAATTTGGATCACTATTTGATAAAATAAAATGGAATTTTCGGTGATTTTGGATAGTCAGAAATTTCTGAATTACGCCTAACTTTGAACTAAGAAATTTTGAAAATATAAAAGATAAACAATTGTGAAATGTTTTGAGTAAATAAAATTATATAAGTTTAATTTATAAATGTGATTTATAAATGATTTGAAAGCTGAGAACTTGAGAATTTAAATCCTGGTAATTTTAAAAATTCTTCTTTAAAATTGAGAAAATAATGATAGTATTATTTGAAAATATTTTTGAATAAAATTATAAGAGATAAATTTTATAACTTATGAATTTGAGATGATAGTAAATTATGACAAGTTTAAAATTTGTCAAACACCTTGATGCAAGTAAAGCTAATCTGAAATTTGGGATTTGTATATATATACTCTTAGGATGTAATGGAGTGTTATACAAATATAGACTTAAGTCATGAACTATTTATACACTTAAGTAATGTTGTAAGCTGTAATTCAATATTGAATTTAGTATGAAGTTCATGGTTATGAAACTTAATATGTAAATTAAACATAATTTGTGTGCAAAAGATGTAATAAACTTAAGTAATAGTTTTATGAAATGGTTCATAAATTGATAGTGATATAAAATTGGCTGTGGTTTGGTATAGTAAAAAAACCAACTGGAATAAATACGTATATTGTACATACATTTTATTTGTGTAACTGTTTGACCTAAGATTCGAGTATAGAACTTTGAGGTATTTACACTGGTCCCAAAAAGAATTTATCTGTCGACTCTTGACGGCGAACATTGATAGGGGTCTGTGGTCAGGTCCTTACATTTTCTATCATAGTTGAGAGCTATGCAAGAAAAATAGAATTTTTTGAGCTTGATCAAAAACTGCATTAGAGATGCGAAGGATCAATACCAGTTTGAAGGCAAAGTTGTATATTCGAATTTAAGATTAAATAAGATGGTGTGTATAAATAATTTGTAAATATAAGAATAATTTTATATTTGAAATTTCAAAATTTATTTTGAATAAAGTACTACCGGGTTTCGCGTTGTAATTTCAAGGACGAAGTTCTTTTAAGGAGGGTAGTTTGTAACAACCCTTAAATTTATCACTTTGATATATTTTATTTATTTTTAAATTATCCAAATATAAGGTTTTTAACAAGATTATGATGTCTTGAATAATAAATAATTATGGTAATCTTATTTTGAATAAGTATTTACAAAAATATAAACTTTGGAAAAATATTGATAAAATGAGCGAATACAGTTTTATCGATAAACAGCTCTATAATTATCAAAAGTCGTGCACGGAGCTAGATACATACACTTATTTATCCATTTAAACAAAAATATGAAATAAAATTATTTATTTTATTTTTGGAAAATAAAATGTATTTATGACATCATCAATAATGGCACCGTATTTAATAATTGATTATTGAATTTAAATTGAGTTTTAATGATTTAATAATTATTATAATTATTCAAATAATTGTTTGTAAATGATAATAATCCATTTTAATTAGATATGAAGTGATAATAAATCATTTATAATATTTTTATAAAGAGATATATTTGATTTGAAATTATAAGGAAAATTGATATCGCTTTACCGATATAAAGCACTTTTTGTAAACAATTATTTAATATTTATTTATATGGTTTTATAAAGCAAATATGATCATTCTAATTAGTTAAAAATGATATGAAATTATTTTTCAATTTTTGTTTCCGTTTATATGTAATTTAATTAATAAGTGAAAATGTGATCGGGAATCGGTTTTAAGATTTTCAACGGTTTAGCGAACGGAAGTAGTTCAACACTATTGCAACCTTATTTATATGTCTTGTGTACATATATAACACACACATACACACCCTAACATATACATATACTCATACACACACACACACACACACATATATCTCTACTAATAATGCAAATACTTTTTTTTGGTGAAGCTTTTTTAAACTTCCCAAAAACCCCTTCCACCTACCGAACGCAAACCTATGCAGCTTAATTAACGACCAGGGCAACTGCGTCCTTTTCCACACCACGTTTCCTCCCACAACATTAGCCGTTCTCATTCATTCCTCCCCATTTTATTCTCTCCCCACTTTCTCCTCCTTATGTTTTCCCCAAACTTTCAACCGCCTTTTCCCCAAATTCTCCTCCTTAACCTTTTCTCCACCCCCTCGCCCTACATCGACCACCGACTCTTCTTCCTTCCCCGGCGTCGGTCTATGCTAACATCCAGATCTGCTGCCTGGCGTAGTAGGTTGCAGGCTAAGGGTGAACAACGGTCAACCTTCCTCCTAAAATACTACAACTACTGTTCAACTTCCCGGCCTCCTTCACTATCCCGAAGCGAAATTGAGCCCACCTCCAAAGGTAAACAATGTCGCCTTGCCGCCTCAATTTACCTGCTAATCACCAGCGCCCAATTTTCGACTGCTGATCGCAATTACAGATTATTTTCCACCTTTGCAGACGAGAATCGTAAATTGACAGTTCAGAGGTAACTACGGTATTTATATCTTTTTCTTTATACGTTTATGAACTGTTAGTTGGACAGTTAATGGAAGCTGAATGTTGTAATTGTTTTAACACTAAGTCAACATGAACTGAAACTGTTTGATAATTCAGTATATTAAAACTTTGCTTTTACCACCTGGGAAATTCTTCTTTAAAATTACATGACCTAAAGGTCTCATGTGCTAACTGGCCAGAAGCATGATTACAGCTATATGTGCAGCTGCATAAAACATATCATCTTAGGTGATAGTATGTGGACTTATTATTACATGCTCAGATTTATGATATGTACTGCATACTTGGATTTCGATTTTCAAAGGACCCATGGCACAAAATAATTTAAACGTGACAGTAGTTTCTAAGTACTGCAAATAATAGTTGTACTGTTTTGTCCTGTTAGAAAGAGGCTTACTCTTTATTCTATGCGAATTTCCAGACATTTCAATTAAAACACAGTTTATAAGCTAATAGTAATGTGGAAAAGTGCATAAAATCATTGGGAGTATTTTAGTTTTTTCAGTTGAAAGTAGTGGTGTGAAATTACATAACAAGTTTAGCTTCAACCATTGAAGTTAGTATTCTGTAATGGTATGTGTTTGATGTTAGTTTTAAAACTTGCAACAATAATACAACATGGTTTCTACTTTTTTTTCTCCCATCTAACGGATATGCCTACGTACTTATATTACGTACGAGTACTTTGGCACGTGCGATGGACGTGCGCATTAGAAATTGATACTGAAAAACGTTGTGTGAAGGTTTTTTGGATTTTACAAAATGACTTCGACGTATACATTTTTAATTTCTTCCTGAAAATTTATATGGGAAATCAAATCCATGAAATTGCTCCATTTCTATTTCTTCAAATTTTAATTCAAAATCAATTTCATCTATACCTTTACAGGTCACATCCACTTCTACAGAGAATCAAAGTCAACTCAGTGGCTATCTGCTTTCGCATGGCTCCTTTAAGCTTCCATCCACTCATGGCGCATGCGCTGATGGTATCCAACTGTAGTTACACTTTGGGTCCGCTCACGCTGTACATAATGTGATAAAATGTGAGTTTTTTGAAATAATTGTTATGTTACAATTCATTTATAAACTATTTCTGTTATGATTTCCTTATTACTTTTATGATTTCGTTCTTCAGATCTGACTATTTCTTATCGCTTGAGTTTGAGATAACCCCTGTTTCTTTCAACCATTTTCCATGCCGACCCATGTTGCTGATGGAGACAGTGTGCTGGCTGAGGCGGACTTAGATGCTGGCAGGTACACTGTGACTCTCCAGTTTCTTTGTCCATTAAATAAAAGATGTATGCTTCTGCTCTTTTAACCTATTCGCATATATTCTGATTCACGTCCATTGGACATGTAGAACTAATTTTTCTTTGCTGTAAAAATAGATACAAATACAGTCTACAGTTACAGAAATATTTAACTTCTGACAAACATTCAACTTATGAATTTTGTACACATAATTTATTACACAAAACCCAAAACTATTCATCTTTATTTACGCTATGTGCATCAAAGTCGTACTGTCTTCACTTCCATTTATTTTTTGAAAGTGGACTGATCCTTAAGGAGGCAAAACATCACATTTCCTTCGGATGCTGATACATATTTTATGAAATAAACCAAAATAAGTTTGTCCATAGAATTAAAAGAAAAATATACATCCAAAAAATCTATCGTCCATTGAGATGGATTTGCTGCAAAGAAACAATTTTGGTCATATGCTTTCTGTTTGCCCCTTTCTTTCTGCATTTTTACATATGAAATATTCTGTTGGTGCATGAAAAACCTTTTGAAAATGTTAGCTTGGTAGACATCTAATATTCAGACACATATATTATATCTTCTGAAATTATTTGACCTGAACAAAATATATATACACATACTTTTTTGATATCTTCCTGAAAATTTATAAGGGAAATCAAATCCATCAAATTGCTCATTTACTGTTTCCTCAAATTTTAATTCAAACTCAATTTCATCTATACCTTTGCAGGTCACATCCACTTATAGATACAATCAAAGTCAACTCGGTGGCTATCTTCTTTCACATGGCTCCTTTAAGCTTCCATCCACTCATACCGCCTATGCTGATGGTAGCCAACTGTAGTTACACTTTGGGTCCCCTCACGTTGTACATCATGTGATAAAATGTGAGTTTTTTGAAATAATTGTTATGTTACAATTCATTTATGACCTATTATTGTTATGCTTTCCATACCAGTTTTATGATTTCGTTCTTCAGATAAATGCAAACATTCCTGTACTTTCTAAATTAAAATAGAAATAAAGCATGGTAAAACTGTTTGCAAATTGGTTCGTGATAACAAAAAGGGCATTAAAATATAAACAAGAATGGTAATATTGCTTTTTACATCAATATTTAAACATTACTTACCTTCTTCTGCAGCAAACTGCAAAATTGCTCGATATTCGCTGAATAATGGAAACTGCCGCTGATATACATTGCAAATCGACTCATCGTATGTACGGTACATATTTACAAAAAATATTAAATCCAGTTTAACAACTGAATACTGTTATGGCAAGAAATTCATGCAAACTTTTGATGCACCACAAGTATTGATATGTTTTCTTTTTCTGTCAAGTTTGCTATATGTTGACTGCTTTGCTTCATTTTATTTATTTATTTCCGTAGTAAGTTGTTAAATTTGGGTACTTTTAATTTAGTTGTTTTGGATAGTTAGTCTACTCGGTGGTTTTAATTTTTTCAAAACTGTCTACGGATTCAAGCTAGAATTCTGTTCTGTATTTTTTGTCACTTTGCTAGATTTAACAAGTTGTCTACATCAATTTGAACTGATTTGGACAGTACTTACAATAAATTCTCAACTGTTTAAGATTTATTTCATGGTTTACACCTGATTAACCACTGAAAAATAAATATATTGACTTTTTCATTGGACTAATTTTAATATATATATATATATATATATATATATATATTTTGAAAACCTAGGAGAACCCGACGGACCGGTAAACTCCTGAGGAGGGTATAGTAAAGCCGTCCGCTGATCCAAGCCCCCATACCCCCGGGTAAATTTATATAGGATAGGGAAGCGCATGGTAGGAATCGAACCTAGGTCTTTTTACCAGAACCCAAGCCTCCTTTCCACTACGCCGCACCCGCGGACAATTTATTACTCCTTTGATTCAGTTGAAGATGATACGAATAATTTGTACCAACCAAAATTCTTGCATTCTCTCGCACCAGGTGAATTACCACCTCATAAACTAACTCTTAAAGTGGAATCCCCAATAATGCTTCTTAGGAATATTGACCCTAAAATTGGTTTGTGTAATAGTGTTCGATTAATGTGTCATGTTTTCCACAGAAATCTCATAGATGCTGAAATTACAGTTGGCCACTTCCGTGGTACAAGAGTATTTATCCCCCGCATACCACTAAAACCGTCAGAAAATGTCAACATGCCTTATACCCTAATTCAAAAACAATTCCTAGTTAAATTAGCTTTTGCAATAACAATTAACAAGTCTCAAGGCCAAACAATTCCTAACGTTGGCATTTACCTTTCACAGCATGTTTTCACTCATGGTCAGCTATATGTCGCTTTGTCCCGTGGTATCGGACGTCCAACAACAACGGTATTAGTACAAAATGGAAACATTAAAAGGAAAAAGGGAACTTATACTAGAAATGTAGTTTACAAAGATGTTTTACTCACATGTACCGAAAAAATGACTCATTCATCATCATAAAATAAATGCATTAATTTACTTTCTATCCACTAATAAACCTGCTGTTTTTCTTCTTTTTCCCATATTACAAAAAAATGAGGACTGGCACTGCAACGTTCCGTACGTCTCCCTCCTCAAAGTTCCCTCCATTACCGATACGCGGGCAGTTCATTTTCCAATTTTCACTCATCTGTCTGCCACGTGTCAGCTTTCATCTCACATTTTGATCACCAGGTACGTGCAAATCTGCTCTACATTTATTACTTCATTTCCTACTCTGTACTTACCATTTATTTTCAGTTCACAATATACATACATGTGCACTTAGGAATTCGACGTCAAACATAAACTATATTACATTAAGGTAGAAAAATATAAATGAATATTGACACACATACTATATAACTGCCTTTTTCAGTCAGATTCTGTGATTTCTCCTCCACTCACTTTTGCTGACTATGACATTTTCATTTGCAGGAGCTATCTGTTTTCATTGTCTTTTTCACCACATCGATTCGTACAACATACGCTTGAACCCTGAAATTACTGTTGATTCGTGAATGCAGCCATCAAACTACAAAACCGCGTGCTCCGGACATACCGACTGATCCTCCTATCCCTTTTTGCTACATCCACTGTTTCTGTACCTTTCATTTATTCATTTACTGCAGAATTCTTTTCTTACTACAATCATGAACATGCGAATAAAGTACCATAAAGGTTCGTTTCTATATCAGTACTCCTTCCACTGTTTTCTAATTTTACAGAAGGTAATCGACAATTAATATTTTACAACTAATCTGATCTGTTCTCTCTGTTGATCTCACGCAATTCACAGGCTTTAATTGGCTTCATAAATCCATGCATCATATATTTTAATGCAATCACATGGACAAATAACTTACAAGCCACATATTACAATTACAACTACATTACGTGATGACTTCTGTAAAAAGGTCTAATCAGTTTCCCCTGGTAAGAATCCCATCTGAGAGAGGTTGACTGCTGAGGAGTGAGTGTATATATAGTGTAATGTTATGTATATATGTACCAGGTATGTAACGTGTACTGGATTGTATATAGTTATGAACTGTACTGTATACATAGTGTATTACTGACTGAATGAGCTGTAATGCGTTAATAATTATCATGTACTGATGCTTACTCAACTGTACTTATTTTCTTCTCTCCTCCACTATGTATTTTTCGTTGCCTTTTAACTTACACAACAGGAATTTGTTTGTCATGAAGTTCAGTTTGAAAATGACTGGCTTCAATTATTCACGGGTTCCACAATTTAATTTGATGTAGGATTTTTCATTTTACTTGCAAATATGTTTTGGTTACCGACTTTGTAAAATTTAAGACTGAATTTTTTTTCTTCTTTTCAGCAACTCACGCGCATATAAACATGCATCTGTTCACATGCCTCTGTTAATTATCCAACTCCTGTTAGCCTTTACTCTAAACACATATAACATAATTGATTATATTTTTTTCTTTCACCTACGAAACTTGGTTGACAATAAATTACATTTTCGTACATAAAATGACTGTACCTTACTTTTATGAATTGTCCATGTTTTTTACGTTTTTTCTCACCATTTCGTATTTGCTTTTGTACCTTTGTTCCCTAATGCAACATTATTGTTTTTCCCACATTAGCACTGCAAATTTTTTCATTCCTTTCTCACAATTATGATTTGCTTTCTGTTCTTCTGCACCGCGTTCTTCAACTGCGGCTTCTGTAAATTTTTAACTGTTCCTTTCTCCTCGGCTGTCTGTGTGAATATATACGTGTATTATACTTTAATGCTTTTTATGACCTCACTTTAACGCAGACGTACAAATGCACTCGCCTTCTCCGCCATAAGTACTGTTACCATTTATCTACCACCATATTCAATGCTACAGCTTTGTACTACACAATGCAACCAAAAAACGGGCCACAAACCTGCTGTACATCCCAACGGATAAGTTTTAATAAGTCCTTGATTACGTTCAGTCACAACATGATTACCACCTCTGAAATTAAAGAAGGTATTTTACAAATTTCAAACAGACATCGCTAAACCTCTATTCGTTGAACCCTCTTTCTTATAAATACATACATGTAAAATAAAGACCAGTATCACGTCGGAGAAAGATACCGGCTAATTTAACTGCGGTAGCTTCCTTTCTTTGTTCTCACAATCGATTTACGATAATAAAAATGACAAAATATGCATACTAGACAACTAAATGAATTTGCATTAATACTTTCTCTCCACATTACACATTTCGCACAGGTCTCTTTGCACTCTACCAGATTTACAACAACTTGCCTTGCTCACGTCCAACGGACGTGCCTTCATACTTGTATATATATATATATATAACACACACACACACATATATATATATATAACACATATATATATATATACATATATGGTAAAAATATCTAAGATATTTTAGAAAACTTCATCCTTAATTTATGCAAAGTTAATGCACAGGCCATGAAGTCAAGTGAAATGATAAAGGCACATAGGGAGCAGGAAGTAACGTGTATGATGATGGGAAATGAGGCGTGTGGATTGAGGGTACAAATGGAAATGCACATTTAGATATTTTTCACACATTTTTGCCTATCAATACAAGGCCTTAGCTCTCTCATTTCATTCACCCATTCACTTCTTCTTCCTCCTTCCTCTTAAAGCTCAAAGTGCTCCTCTTTTGTGGCTTCCATGACTTGAAAAAATATTTGTAAAGCTATGGTAAAATAAAGTAAAATATATACATATATATATACCATGTCGATCCACTTCCAAACCAAAGTCAAATCACTCCACATCTCCACTCAAAGCTCACGGCCATCACCATCCATCACTTTGGCTAAGCACTCCACTTCCTTCCAAGCTATGCCAAGTTTTCCCAAGGTCCCGGGCTCGACTCCATAGACTTTGATTCGATCGTAGCGAAGCTAAAGTGAATTTTCATAAACTTAGAAACCAATGAAGGTGAGAAATTATATTTATATTATGATACATTGGATGATATATATGTTTGTCTATGCTTGGCTGTGATGATTATGAACCATGTTTGGATATGATAATATGTTTGTTTGGGTGTTTAAATGAATGACGATTAATGCACGTCGAATATTACAAAGGAAATCACTTTCCTTTAATAAATGAAATAGTGTATATGAGACTGTTATACCTCTTTAAAATGGTTTTATAAATGTTTATAAACATTAAAACCCAGTTTGTTGATATTTGGACAAGTTATGAAAGTTGAGTCAAAAATAGGCACGTCGCGTGATGGTAGTTCATGATTTCGTAATGTAGAAAGTTTAATCCATTTATACGATGAATTCGAAGTCGGAATTCTTTGGAATTAGTATTTTCTAAACTCATATAATCATAGTTTTAAAAAAATGAAAACGATCGAGATTTCATTTAGTAGATTTTGAAATATGAGAAAATTAAGTTTTCAAAATGGATTTCTAAAAGAGAGAAAATTTGTTTTGATCAAATATGCCTTAAAAGCATTATTCGCAGCACTTTCTGCAGCACCTTTAATGACTTCTGAAATGCGGCTTTAAACTTAAGTATTATTTCCCCAATTTTTCATAAATGTTTTTAAATAAATAATTAAGTATTTTAAAGATCATTTGGAGGTTTTATAATTTATTTGAAAGGGTTTAAATAAATGATTTAAAGAAAGCTATTATAATAAAGTGATTTAATCTTGGCTCTAAAAATCGATGAGTAGCCTGGATTTTTCTGTTCGTGAGATCCGGATGTGAGGTGCTTAAACTAAGGAGATGTTCAGAAGCAACCAGTGCCCTAGCTCGGCTGGCCTCTTTTCTGGGCGAGGGATAGATAAGGTCGAAATGTCGGAAACGAAAAAAGTATAAAACATTTAATTTTTATAATTAATTAATTACAACTTGGATTGAATAGAGATAATCTTATTATGCTTGGTGTTAAATTCCAAGGAGGTAACTCGTACTAATCATATGAATTTAAAAGGTGATTCCACCGTTATTCGATGAATAGTACAAGTTGAATATGGATATTAGTGTCGAGTTAAATTAGAATAATTTATATAGATCTGTTTTACTTAAATACTAACTATTTTGGATTTACCGTCTTAAATAACATGGTTTCAACCTATTAAAAAGTTATGATTTGGAAATTAGAAATCTTTTGTCAAGATTTAAACAATTGATTTGGAATTATTTTAATTCCTATGGATCCTTTTACTTAAAATTAATTGTTTTGAGTTTATAGTAAACGGTAACTTAAATAACACTATTTTTGACATATTTAAAAGTTATGATTTGGAAATAAGAAATTTTTGTTATGATTTAAATAAATCATTTGGAGATGTCCTCCTAAGTAAAGGATGAATTGATTTGGTATTACCCCAAGATTTAAAAGGTTTAATTAAACAAAGATTTGATAAATTTGGTTTAACGATCCCATGTATACAAAAAAGAAATGGTTTTTAAAAGATATATATCTCTAAAAAGATATTTTGGATAAAAAGATACTAATAAATAGAATATCAATCACTCACCTACATAACATCTTTTTATCGATGATTTGTTTGGAGGAACCGAGATAGTATTTGGGCAAATTCCTATCCAAAAACCACTTCGAACCAATTTACGAGTTCGAAAGTGAAGACATGTTAAAGACAATGAAGTTGAAGGCGGGGGTCTTCATATCGGAAGGACTGCTTGTTGAAAATTTCAGAGTAGCTCCGAAGATAAATAAATAGTAGTGGTCCCTTCGTTCTGGGATCTTCGTATGCAAGGACTACTCGCTAATAATCCTAGGGGTGATGCCCAACAGGATATGGTAGGAGAGTGCCTTCTGTTTGTCCTGTTCCTAGACAACTTGTATGGATCAATGCTTAACATTCCATTTCTAAGATCATAGTGCATTGATCTCTACAAACGTATATCTGTTTGGTGGTGTAGGAGGTAACCCTCTTATGCTTAACACCCTTCTCCGAGACGTTTGAGCTCAAGGGTTGTACTTTTGTTGAAAATAATAATGTGTTGTTGGAAATGGCATTATGACATTTTAAGTGGAAATGTTATAAGAAAGTTAAACGTTATCCCAAGCCTCATACCCGAGGAATTGTGAAACAGGGGTTGCTTTAAGGCTAAGTGGTTCGCAACCATTAGTGTATGATATCACCTTTCCAAATTTATTTATTTCTATCCACTATAACGTCGGTTTTAAATTTTATGGCGTTTGCTATTAGACATCTCAAAGAGATCAAAAACAGTCGGGGTGATATCATATTCGGTGCTATCCGTACCATCTGTTGGTCTCAGGTAGGTCGGTCTTAATCCACATAGGACTATTTGTTAATGGCATCAGCACATTCCTCTAGATATTTAGTGATAAACAAAGATGACAATGGTGATTCAATTCTAATAAAATTCATAGAACTTATGTTATCCAAGATGATTTTCCATTGCATATTTTAAATAGAGCTTGCATATTATATATGAAATCTACTTCAAAAGAGCAAGGCCCCTTTCGACTTGGTTGAAAGGGTCGTTTCGAAAAGGATCTAACGTGTAAATGATAAGAAATGATATATGGATTAATTCCTTTGAAAGGTATACAAACAACAATACAGATAACCCCTTTCGAAAGAGTTCGTTCTGAAAGAGCGTAAACAATGGCGTCAAAAGCATATACTTTTCCTTAAAGGCAAGACGACCCATTCGACATAGTCGAAAGGGGTGATTATGCGACAAAAGTAACCATTTTCGACTCACCTACAAAAGAGGTTGCGAAAGAGGTACTTACTCCTTAACTGTAACGACCCGATATTTTCAACCATTCGCATCCATTATAAGTGTATAGGTAGACACTCATGCCGGAGTTGAATCGCTCAAAATACCGTGTTGTAAATAAAATTTGGCAAATCTCATAATATACAATAAATAAATATAATCACAGATCACAGACACAGAGTAAAATAATGCAGCGGAAGTAAAAGAAATAGTAGTTCATGAAGCTACTATGAAAATATATCAGAGTTAAATAAGATACAATAGAAGAAACAAAGTACAGCAGAAGTCTCAATACAATAACCAAGTACAAGCTGAGTAGAACAACAGAACAGAAATAGATTGGACCAGACAAGCAGACAATCTCCAACGATTCAAATCTTCGAGAGAGTGGAAATCCAAATCTGTGAATAACTCAGGCTGACCCGAGCGTATAGCAAAACACAAAACACTCGAGTCAGGACAATATATACTTATATAATGTAAACCAACTCAAGTGAACTGTAATAAAGGTACAAGTAACTTAAAGAATGCTTGGGATCGCCCACTCTTTAAGGATCCGTTAAAATATCTACTATGTAGTAATATTCGCTATTATAATAGTGTCTACATAAGTAAAGTATAATCATATCGGAAAATAGCGTTAAGGGGATGGAGAACCTTAACGCGGTCGGATCTTAAAATTATAATCGTAGTAAAGCTCGATATGGTAGGTGACACGGCACAACTAGGCAATGCCAGGGTAGATATACCAATTACGCATCCGGACTAGTGGTGACGCATAGCAGCCACTACCGCCCACCTCGAACAACACTCCCAATCAAGGGTGGCCACCAAATCAATCACAAGTAATAGAATGGTATCGAAGAAGTGTGTCCGATAAGAGGTGCTACCTCCTTGGTCCGTCAATCGCTCCTGTTTTAGCCACCTTATGCCAACTCACGGGAGTTGGGTCCACGTATATACCTTAGGATCGTCGCCACCATCCTACTTCATTCTGGAAACTCCACCGCGTACACAGTTGTCAAAGTGGTTTTCGGTATCGACAGAGAGTATGTCCATATCCGATCCCGGTCTCTTTGCCAACCAATCGTTATTATAACCCGTGGTTATAACTTTTAAAAACAATACTTTACTTCAAAATAAGATATCATTTCAAAATCATGTCTTTATCAAAATAAAGATTTATCATTTCCAAATCATTTCAATATTCCAAAATATCGTATGCTTTCAAATTTCTTTTCAAATCATTTCAATATACCAAAATATCATATCTTTTCAACTTCATTTCAAATCATTTTAATATATCAAAATATCATATCTTACAAACTTCATTTCAAATCATTTTAATATATCAAAATATCATATCTTTGATAGTTATACTTCGAAATCAAAATCATTTTTATTTCAAAACTATGTTCATTTCAAAACAACATCATTTCCATTTCAAACATATATTCACCTTTCAAATAGTCTATACTTTCAAAGTTATAATTCTTTTGAAACTAAAACATTTGAAATCATTATACTTTGAAAATCACAACATTTCGAAAACATATATTTGAAATCATCTTTTAATTCTACATATTTACAAATTTATTAAATTAAACCCAAATTCCAAATTTTAATTTATTTTTAATTCAAACCATCATTTTCAACTCACATTCAGTTTACTAACAAACCATTTCAAATATAGGTTTAATTCACAAATACAATATTCAATCTTTAGTATATTTCAAAGCTTAAATATCCCACATTTCATAAATTCAAAATCATTTATATACATTTCAAAATATCAAAATATTATTCAAAGCATCATTCATTTATATTTCATTTAAATACCATTTGAATCCATTCATTTTATTAAATTTAAATACCATTTTAAACTCACATTAAAATCAAATTCTTTCATTTAAAACCATTTAAATGTCTCTTCATTATCTTTAGAAATTTAACATTTAATTTCCAAAATTATATCATTTTCCAAAGATTATTTTTCAATAAAATTTATAAAAACAACAAAAATACAGTTTCCGTAGCACTTACAAATGCTACGTAAAGTTATAGTTTAAAATAGTTCATTTAACAAAACGACAGCACTTAAATGCTGTAATATATTTCCATTAAATTTAAAATAAACTTAAATGTTAAGTTTAACCACTACAGCACTTACAAAGTGCTATAATAACCTTTATTTCAAATTAACTTTTTTAGTTCATTTAAACAACTACAGCATTTGCAAAATGCTGTAATATCTTTTACATACATTTCAAAAATGCTGTCAAATCAAATTCAGAGTTTAATTACCTTTTCACAAATTTAACTAAATTTCAAATTTTATTTAATTAACTTAAACCTTTAATTCAAACTAAATTTCACATTTCCAAGTCAAGTTATATTTTAAAAGATCACTTTTAAACATTCATTTATTTAACCACTTAAATTCATAGAAAAATCAATAATACATTAATAAATCATTTAAATTCAAATTAAATCAAATTATCATAATTACCATTTTCCAAATATAATTAAATTTCCATTTTATTTATATAACTTAAATATCATTTTTTTTAACCAAAATTCCATATTTCCAAACTTGAGTTATATTTCAAAAATCCAGTTAAATCATTCATTTATTACATTTTTAACACATAGAAAAATCATAGTTTCTTTAATTCAAAATATTTCAAAATATGTTTAAATCAAATTTCATAAATTTATATTTTTTAAAATACTTAAAAATATCCAAAACACCTTATAAAATAACCACGGGCCTGTATATAGTTTTCTAGCCTAGGTCAGGTGATACAGATATGTATCATTTCAATCCGTAGTTTAAAAAGAAAAATCCGGGTTCTATCATTTCAAACCCGCAATCCCAAGTTAAAATAAATTAAATAAAAACCATTCAGGCCTATCATTTCAGCCCATAACGATTTTTCCCTATTCTAAAGTCCGTTCGGGTATGTATCATTTCAACCCATAGTGATTCTAGTCTACAGGAAACTTGCAATGGTGATAACTGATATAAATAACATAATAACATTAAATAACAGTAACATGTGATATAACAGGTGTAATAACAGGTGGGAACATCATATGATAATAATATAGGAATTTATAATATGATAATATATTTCTACAGATTCATAGGGTGTCAATTTACTAGTTATATAGGTACATATTGTCTGGTGAGAATAACTCACCTGTATTGAGCTGGAGATGACAACTAACACACACATCATAGGATCCACAAAGGCACGAGAGTATGATAGTGATTTAAGTGTGGGAGAGACAAGCCTAAATGCCTTGAATACATGAAACAAACCAATACAATATACATGAATAAACACTACACAACAATTTAAATAACTTGTATATTCAAGCACAAATCAATTCCAAACCAATTGCACTTGCCTCTATCTAGCATAGGCTCAGCCATGGATGGAAAATACATGAATAAGGCTTGCTCTAAGGTCTGGTTGTGGACCTATAGGGGTCGGCCTAACCTAGAGAAGGTGGTGGACAAGTTTGTGAAGCAAAAATCTAATATTACAAGGCAAAAGCATTGAATTCAAGGCAACTAAAGGGCTCGGCCTAGGTCATGGAGGACATGGCTATCTCAGGTGGGGTCAGTAGGTGGTGTGCAGAGGTGTCTCAGGTCTGAAACAGGTTGGTGGTGGTGGTGTTTGGTCGGCCTTGGTGGTGGAGAGAGGTGGTGGAAGGAGGATGTGCTTGGCTATGGGATCTAGGTGATGTTGCATCAAAACTATGGTGGTTCTTCATCACATAGGGCTAGGCTATGGCATGGGAAGGGGCTGGAGGAGGTGTTGGTCAGAGGGGATTGTGGTGGAGGTGGCCAAGGTGGTGGCCAAGGTGGTGGATGTGGTGTTGGCCGATCCAAAGAAGAGGAGGACAAGTGCAAAATTATGTGAAAACAAAGGAAAACATAGAAAAGAAGAAGGTTTTTACCCAAAAATCTTTGCAAATGATGATGGCCATGATTTTTGTGATTGAGAAGAGTTTGTATACGGAAATAAAAAGAAAAATAAGCAGCTGAAAGAAAAGTTAAGGTCGGCCAAAGAAATTGAATGAAAAAGGTTGGAAAACGAAGAGACGGGAAAACAAAGAGCCTTAGGCAAACCAAGAGTCACAAACTCTTCAAATTTCCATTATTAATTTAGAAATTTGTAAATACATATAAAACTGATAAATAAAGATAAAACTCAGTAAAGAAAAATTTATATATAAAATAAATAATTAAATTTTAATTATATAGCATTTAAATTAAGAAAATGGCTAAAATTTGCAAACTAGGCTTTAAAAATTTAGAAATAACCTCAATACACTTTGGAAACATTTATTTTAATTTGAATACATGTAAAATGAATAAAATAAAGTAAAACACAGCAAATAAGAGTGAATGCATAAAATAAATAAATAAATTTTAATTATATATAATTAAATTAAGAAAATAGCAAAGAAAATAGAAATTAGGCTTTAAAATTAGAAAACAATTTCAGTAGACTTTAGAAAAATTATATTATCATTTGTAAAAATATTAAAAGACAAAATATACATCAAATAACATATTAGCACATATTTAAAATAAAATATAACAAAGAAAAAGTAATTTATACAATTTAAAATAGGCAAAATTTCAAAATAAACAATTTATACTCAAAATTGAAATGTACATATCTTTTGCAGTTTAACTCCGTTTTCAACGAAACGAAAAGTAGTATTCATGTTATTAAATCTATTTTCATAATAAAAGATAAAATTTATAATTTCAAATATTTAAAATTTAAATTTAAAAGTCAAAGTTTGACTATTTTAACCAAAATTCACTTTTAGGAAAATTATTCTATTCAGTCATATTTGGACTTCTAATCCATATCAAAATCAAAGTTTATATTTAAAATAACAAAATTTATTCTTTTTCATAAATAAAGCTTTTAAAATCTGGAAATATCAATTTAAAAATAATTGTAAAATACAGGGTTGTTACACTCTCCCTCACTCAAAGCTTTTCGTCCCCGAAAAGGAACGAGGTACGGTAAAGCACAGAAAAAGATAGAATGAAATAGAATTAAGACAAGATGATAAGAAGATTGGAATTACACCTGATAACTATTGTTATAGGTAAGTTTAACAATATGGAGGTGATCAAATAAAGAATATAAGCACGAAAAAGATCCTCTAGAGTCTGAATCTCCCTTTTCACTTGACCGACGGTCTATGAATGGAAAAACAGTGCTCAGGGTTAAAATGAGTACCAAAAATTTTCAAAGATTATAGAAAGATTTCTAAACAGACTGGTATAAGCAATAGTCTTCCCATTCTGTAACAAGATAAGAGAAATAAGGACAAACAAAAGATAGTTTGAAAAAAAAAACAAAATAAGATAATAGATTTGTAACCATAATGTTTTGAAATCATAACAATTTAGAGATGTTATCATTTGGAAATCATACTACTAGAAATCATAACACTTTGGAAATGTTATTCTAAAAAAAAAACATAACACTTAGAAAATCATAACACTTTAAAAAAAATAAACTTCATTTAAACCATTTTAATTCAAGGTCAAATAATATTCATTTTAAAGTTGTAACATTTCTAAGTTCATTCAATTATAAAAATTTCCAAAACATTGTCTTTTCAAAATAGCAGCACTTATAAAATGCTAAGTAGATATATTAATATTTCAAATCAGTTTAGTTCCAGAAATATTTATTTGGACATCATTTAACTTATGACTTATTAAAACAAACTTTTATGAATGGAATATCCAAATTAAACTATACTTCGTTTATTAAGTTAAAAGTTCACTATTTTAGTTAGCTCTTAATTTAACACATAACCTAACACTTTATTTAAAATACCCATTTCTCAAATAGATATTCCTTTAATAAGTTACACTTAAAATTCCATTTGAAAACCAAATTCTCAATTATCAATTTTTTAGTGATGTTAAAATACATTTTAACTATTTAAATCATAATCATTCATTTTTCAAGACATATCTATTTCATAAATAAAATATTTATCATAGCAAATATAACAATCAAATTTCTTTACACATTTATTCATTTAGACATCAATTAGACTATGAATTCAAGTTAAATAAACTTTATTACAAAATGTCCAATTCCAATGTATTTTACTTTATCTATTCAAAGATTTATTATGCAACATATTCATTTCAGGAAATAACCTTTATTAAAATTCCTAGGTTAGACTTAAGGTTCAATAGTAAATCAAATTTGATTATTAAGTTATTTAAATAAAATCTCTTTAAATTCCTTTTTCACTATTTGCCTATGTTAATCTTTTATAACCAAAATTTAAGTGTATAACATGTATTATAACCACTCAAATTTTATTTATAAAAATCCTTTTTATATTGTATATTATCCAATTCCATATTCAACTTCTCTGTAATTTAGGTAAGTTATATTGGAATGAAATTGTGTGTTATACAAGTAAAACTTTCCAATTCAATTATCTCAAGTTTGAATCATTTATTCAAATTTTTTATTTTCCTCTTATAACTGAAATTATTCTTTAAAATAAAATTTAAGAATTAAACTTCCGATTCCTTTCAAACCATTTAGCGATAAGTAATTATACATACATAATATGTCAAATCAAATTTTAAATCATATATCTATATATATTATAATCCAAGTCATATTTTGAAATTCAATTAAATTAAATCTTTCAAAACTAAGCTGTAGTAAGACTACAGAACGGTCTCTTCAGTTCAAAACTCGAAAATGAATGTCGATGATGCTGCAGTCATCACCGAAATTATTTTCCAGGGACAAAGAGAAGAGCACTTAATTTTTAAACTTTAAAATCCTTTTGAGACAAATTTTTATTCAAAAATACTTTAAATAATATCCTTTAAAAAAATTTTAAACACAAGGTTTGAAACCATCGGAAATTAAATTCTTTAACTTTCTTGTTTTAAATTCATTTCAGTTTCCAAAATCAATTTATAAACATCTATTTATAAATTCATTTATAGAATGATAAATCAAGTATTATCATTTCAAATAATCAATTTAAATCAATTTATTAAGTTCCATAATATTTACTTATATCAAAATTTATTTCATTAAACGAATTTTTTTTAAAAATGATATTGTGTCAGTTTGTTCTATCAAAGTGTTTTAGAAATCCTATCGATAGCGTTGATCAGACGAATCGATCGGAATCCCAAATCAACATCAACAACTCAAACGACACACTATATAAAACAAAACATAGATTTACAAGTACAATTCAAAATGTTTGGAGATATTTCGAAAACAAAACAAGATGATTAATTATCAACATATGAAGATGGATAAGCTTAGATAAATCGCGGGCAACCTTAACCGGGTCAACCGTGACTTAATGAATAAGATCAAATGTGTATTTTTTTTCTGGGGTGAATCTACATCTGATCTCAAAAGATAGAGTTTGGAGTAATAAAAGATATTAGCATCTAAACCAAGGATAGATATAAATCTCTGGTGAATCGATGCTAATTTGTAAAGGAGTTTCCCCCTTTACCAGAAAATTAGAATATTGGCGAGACAGCCAATTCACTATAAAGATCATTCGAAGTGGAGTTATGTGATACTCCAAAATCAAAAGAAGATGAATAGTGAGGGACAAGAATGAATTTTGAAACCGCAGGGAACGTTCCAAAAATTCAGAGGAAATTTGAATCAAGAGGAAAAGATTCAAACTCGAACGAAAGTGATTCTGCAAATAAATCTACTCCATATGCTGAGTTTTGCCTCAAAGCCAAAGCTCTGATACCAACTGTAACGACCCGATATTTTCAACCATTCGCATCCATTATAAGTGTATAGGTAGACACTCATGCCGGAGTTGAATCGCTCAAAATACCGCGTTGTAAATAAAATTTGGCAAATCTCAGAATATACAGTAAATAAATATAATCATAGATCACAGACATAGAGTAAAATAATGCAGCGGAAGTAAAAGAAATAGTAGTTCATGAAGCTACTATGAAAATATATCAGAGTTAAATAAGATACAATAGAAGAAACAAAGTACAGCAGAAGTCTCAATACAATAACCAAGTACAAGCTGAGTAGAACAACAGAACAGAAATAGATAGGACCAGACAAGCAGACAATCTCCAGCGATTCAAATCTTCGAGAGAGTGGAAATCCAAATCTGTGAATAACTCAGGCTGACCCGAGCGTAAAGAAAAACACAAAACACTCGAGTCAGGACAATATATACTTATATAATGTAAACCAACTCAAGTGAACTGTAATAAAGGTACAAGTAACTTAAAGAATGCTTGGGATCGCCCACTCTTTAAGGATCCGTTAAAATATCTACTATGTAGTAATATTCGCTATTATAATAGTGTCTACATAAGTAAAGTATAATCATATCGGAAAATAGCGTTAAGGGGATGGAGAACCTTAACGCGGTCGGATCTTAAAATCATAATCGTAGTAAAGCTCGATATGGTAGGTGACACGGCACAACTAGGCAATGCCAGGGTTGATATACCAATTACGCATCCGGACTAGTGGTGACGCATAGCAGCCACTACCGCTCACCTCGAACAACACTCCCAATCAAGGGTGGCCACCAAATCAATCACAAGTAATAGAATGGTATCGAAGAAGTGTGTCCGATAAGAGGTGCTACCTCCTTGGTCCGTCAATCGCTCCTGTTTTAGCCACCTTATGCCAACTCACGGGAGTTGGGTCCACGTATATACCTTAGGATCGTCGCCACCATCCTACTTCATTCTGGAAACTCCACCGCGTACACAGTTGTCAAAGTGGTTTTCGGTATCGACAGAGAGTATGTCCATATCCGATCCCGGTCTCTTTGCCAACCAATCGTTATTATAACCCGTGGTTATAACTTTTAAAAACAATACTTTACTTCAAAATAAGATATCATTTCAAAATCATGTCTTTATCAAAATAAAGATTTATCATTTCCAAATCATTTCAATATTCCAAAATATCGTATCCTTTCAAATTTCTTTTCAAATCATTTCAATATACCAAAATATCATATCTTTCCAACTTCATTTCAAATCATTTTAATATATCAAAATATCATATCTTACAAACTTCATTTCAATTCATTTTAATATATCAAAATATCATATCTTTGATAGTTATACTTCGAAATCAAAATCATTTTTATTTCAAAACTATGTTCATTTCAAAACAACATCATTTCCATTTCAAACATATATTCACCTTTCAAATAGTCTATACTTTCAAAGTTATAATTCTTTTGAAACTAAAACATTTGAAATCATTATACTTTGAAAATCACAACATTTCGAAAACATATATTTGAAATCATCTTTTAATTCTACATATTTACAAATTTATTAAATTAAACCCAAATTCCAAATTTTAATTTATTTTTAATTCAAACCATCATTTTCAACTCACATTCAGTTTACTAACAAACCATTTCAAATATAGGTTTAATTCACAAATACAATATTCAATCTTTAGTATATTTCAAAGCTTAAATATCCCACATTTCATAAATTCAAAATCATTTATATACATTTCAAAATATCAAAATATTATTCAAAGCATCATTCATTTATATTTCATTTAAATACCATTTGAATCCATTCATTTTATTAAATTTAAATACCATTTTAAACTCACATTAAAATCAAATTCTTTCATTTAAAACCATTTAAATGTCTCTTCATTATCTTTAGAAATTTAACATTTAATTTCCAAAATTATATCATTTTCCAAAGATTATTTTTCATTAAAATTTATTAAAACAACAAAAATACAGTTTCCGTAGCACTTACAAATGCTACGTAAAGTTATAGTTTAAAATAGTTCATTTAACAAAACGACAGCACTTAAATGTTGTAATATATTTCCATTAAATTTAAAATAAACTTAAATGTTAAGTTTAACCACTACAGCACTTACAAAGTGCTATAATAACCTTTATTTCAAATTAACTTTTTTAGTTCATTTAAACAACTACAGCATTTGCAAAATGCTGTAATATCTTTTACATACATTTCAAAAATGCTGTCAAATCAAATTCAGAGTTTAATTACCTTTTCACAAATTTAACTAAATTTCAAATTTTATTTAATTAACTTAAACCTTTAATTAAAACTAAATTTCACATTTCCAAGTCAAGTTATATTTTAAAAGATCACTTTTAAACATTCATTTATTTAACCACTTAAATTCATAGAAAAATCAATAATACTTTACTAAATCATTTAAATTCAAATTAAATCAAATTATCATAATTACCATTTTCCAAAAATAATTAAATTTCCATTTTATTTATATAACTTAAATATCATTTTTTTTAACCAAAATTCCAAATTTCCAAACTTGAGTTATATTTCAAAAATCCAGTTAAATCATTCATTTATTACATTTTTAACACATAGAAAAATCATAATTTCTTTAATTCAAAATATTTCAAAATATGTTTAAATCAAATTTCATAAATTTATATTTTTTACAATACTTAAAAATATCCAAAACACCTTATAAAATAACCACGGGCCTGTATATAGTTTTCTAGCCTAGGTCAGGTGATACGGATATGTATCATTTCAATCCGTAGTTTAAAAAGAAAAATCCGGGTTCTATCATTTCAAACCCGCAATCCCAAGTTAAAATAAATTAAATAAAAACCATTCAGGCCTATCATTTCAGCCCATAATGATTTTTCCCTATTCTAAAGTCCGTTCGGGTATGTATCATTTCAACCCATAGTGATTCTAGTCTACAGGGAACTTGCAATGGTGATTACTGATATAAATAACATAATAACATTAAATAACAGTAACATGTGATATAACAGGTGTAATAACAGGTGGGAACATCATATGATAATAATATAGGCATATATAATATGATAATATATTTCTACAGATTCATAGGGTGTCAATTTACTAGTTATATAGGTACATATTGTCTGGTGAGAATAACTCACCTGTATTGAGCTGGAGATGACAACTAACACACACATCATAGGATCCACAAAGGCACGAGAGTATGATAGTGATTTGAGTGTGGGAGAGACAAGCCTAAATGCCTTGAATACATGAAACAAACCAATACAATATACATGAATAAACACTACACAACAATTTAAATAACTTGTATATTCAAGCACAAATCAATTCCAAACTAATTGCACTTGCCTCTATCTAGCATAGGCTCAGCCATGGATGGAAAATACATGAATAAGGCTTGCTCTAAGGTCTGGTTGTGGACCTATAGGGGTCGGCCTAACCTAGAGAAGGTGGTGGACAAGTTTGTGAAGCAAAAATCTAATATTACAAGGCAAAAGCATTGAATTCAAGGCAACTAAAGGGCTCGGCCTAGGTCATGGAGGACATGGCTATCTCAGGTGGGGTCAGTAGGTGGTGTGTGGAGGTGTCTCAGGTCTGAAACAGGTTGGTGGTGGTGGTGGTTGGTCGGCCTAGGTGGTGGAGAGAGGTGGTGGAAGGAGGATGTGCTTGGCTATGGGATCTAGGTGATGTTGCATCAAAACTATGGTGGTTCTTCATCACATAGGGCTAGGCTATGGCATGGGAAGGGGCTGGAGGAGGTGTTGGTCAGAGGGGATGGTGGTGGAGGTGGCCAAGGTGGTGGATGTGGTGTTGGCCGATCCAAAGAAGAGGAGGACAAGTGCAAAATTATGTGAAAACAAAGGAAAACATAGAAAAGAAGAAGGTTTTTACCCAAAAATCTTTGCAAATGATGATGGCCATGATTTTTGTGATTGAGAAGAGTTTGTATACGGAAATAAAAAGAAAAATAAGCAGCTGAAAGAAAAGTTAAGGTCGGCCAAAGAAATTGAATGAAAAAGGTTGGAAAACGAAGAGACGGGAAAACAAAGAGCCTTAGGCAAACCAAGAGTTACAAACTCTTCAAATTTCCATTATTAATTTAGAAAATTGTAAATACATATAAAACTGATAAATAAAGATAAAAGTCAGTAAAGAAAAATTAATATATAAAATAAATAATTAAATTTTAATTATATAGCATTTAAATTAAGAAAATGGCTAAAATTTGCAAACTAGGCTTTAAAAATTTAGAAATAACCTCAATACACTTTGGAAACATTTATTTTAATTTGAATACATGTAAAATGAATAAAATAAAGTAAAACACAGCAAATAAGAGTGAATGCATAAAATAAATAAATAAATTTTAATTATATATAATTAAATTAAGAAAATAGCAAAGAAAATAGAAATTAGGCTTTAAAATTAGAAAACAATTTCAGTAGACTTTAGAAAAATTATATTATCATTTGTAAAAATATTAAAAGACAAAATATACATCAAATAACATATTAGCACATATTTAAAATAAAATATAACAAAGAAAAAGTAATTTATACAATTTAAAATAGGCAAAATTTCAAAATAAACAATTTAAACTCAAAATTGAAATGTACATATCTTTTGCAGTTTAACTCCGTTTTCAACAAAACGAAAAGTAGTATTCATGTTATTAAATCTATTTTCATAATAAAAGATAAAATTTATAATTTCAAATATTTAAAATTTAAATTTAAAAGTCAAAGTTTGACTATTTTAACCAAAATTCACTTTTAGGAAAATTATTCTATTCAGTCATATTTGGACTTCTAATCCATATCAAAATCAAAGTTTATATTTAAAATAACAAAATTTATTCTTTTTCATAAATAAAGCTTTTTAAATCTGGAAATATCAATTTAAAAATAATTGTAAAATACAGGGTTGTTACATTAACCTCCATTTTAATAGGCTTGATATGGTCTATTATCTATTACTAGGCAACACTCCAAATGCAATTTGTCCAAGTCAACCCAGTCAAAAGAGGGGTTACGAAAGGACTGATCACGTCTGATAATCTTCTTTTGTAGCGTAAACAACATTTCTTGTTAACCATATTGCTTTGGGAATGTTGACAAGTTTTCTTGTTAACAAGTTTATATTTGAAATTTCAAAATTTATTTTAAATAAAGTACTTCCAGGTTTTGCTTTGTAATTTCAGGGATGAAATTCTTTAAAGAAAGGGATTTTTTAACAACCCATAGATTTATCATTTTGATAAATTTTATTTATTTTTAAAATATTCAAATATAAGGTTTTTAACATAGATTATGATGTCTTGAATAATAAATAATGATGTCTTGAATAATAAATAATGATCGAAAACCGTTTTATCGATAAACAGCTCTATAATTATCAAAAGTCATGCACGGAGCTAGATACATACACTTATTTATCCGTTTAAACAAGAATATGAAATAAAATTATTGATTTTATTTTTAGGAAATAAAATGTATTTATGACATCATCAACAATGACAACATATTTAATAATTGATTTTTGTATTTAAATTGAGGTTTAATGATTTAATAATCATTCTAATTATTCAAATTCTTTTTTTAAATGATAATAATTCTTATTAATTAGTTATGATGTGATAATCAATCATTTATAATAGTTTTATAAAGAGATATATTTGATTTGAAATTATAAGGAATATTTTTTTATATTGTTTTATAAATCAAATGTGATCATTTTGATTAGTTAAAAATGATAAGAAATTAGTCTTCAAATTTTGTTTACATTATATGTAATTTAATTAATTAGTGAAAATGTGACCATGAATCGGTTTTCAGATTTTCAAGGGTTAAGCAAACAGTTTTTCAAAATTGTATGAACCTTGTTTATATGTCTTGTGCACGTATATAACACACATGTATAGTAAAAATATCTAAGATATTTTAGTAAACTTCATCCTCATGTTATGCATAGTTAAGGCACATTCCATGAAGTGAAGTGAAATGATGGAGGCACATGGGGAGGGGGAAGTAACATATATGATGATGGGAAAGGAGGGGTGTGGGTTGAGGGTAGAAAAGGAAATGCATTTAGATATCTTTCCACACATTTTTGCCTAAAAATACAAGGCCTTAGCTCTCTCATTTCATTCATCCATTCACTTCTTATACCACCTTCTTATTAAAGCTCTAAGAGCTCTTCTTTAGTGACTTCCATGAGTTGAAAAAATATTGGCAAAGTTATGGAAAAATAAAGTAAAACATATACAGATATATATCATATCGATCTGATCCACTTCCAAACCAAAGCCAAATCACTCCACATCTCCACTCAAAGCTCAAGACCATCACCATCCATCACTTTGGCTGAGTACTCCACCTCCTTCAAAGCTATGCCAAGCTTTCCGAAGGTCCCAGGCTCGACTTCATAGACTTTGATTCGATCCTAGCGAAGCTAAAGCGAATTTTCATAAAGTTAGAAACCAATGAAAGTGAGAAACTCTATTTATATTATGATACATTAGATGATAAAAATGTTTGGCTATGCTCGGTAGTGATGATTGTGAACCATGTTTGGATATGATAACATGTTTGTTTGGATGCTCATATGAATCACGTTTAATACACATCGAATATCACAAAGGAAATCACTTACCTTTAATAAATGAAATGGTGTATACGAAATTGTTACACCTCTATAAAATGGTTTAGAATGGTTTATAAATGTTTTATAAACACTAAAATCCAATTTGGTGAAGTTCTAACAAATTCTGAACGTATAGTCAAAAATAGGCGCGTCGCGTAACGGTAATTCACGATTTCGCGATGTAGAAATTTAAATCCATTTATATAATGGATTCAGAGTCATAATTCTTTGTAATAAGTATTTTGAAAACTCTAATAATCATAGCTTTAAAACAAAAGAAAACGATCCAAGTTTCATTTACTAGATTTTGAAATATAAGCAATCCAAAATTTCAAAATAGTCGCGGTTTGGCAGTTCGGAAACCAAAGCGATAATTTCTTTAAAATTGAATTTTTAATTCTTTAAAAATGTGTAATAAATTCTATAAATATTTTAAAGTATTTTAAAAGATATTTGAGTTATAAAAATGAATTTCTAAATGATAAAAAAGTTGTTTTGATCAAATAAGCCTAAAAAGCACTATTTGCAGCACTATTGATGACTTTTGAAATATGGCTTTAAACTTAAGTACTCTTTCCAAAATCTTTTATAAATGTTTTCATATAAATAATTAAGTATTTTAAAGATGATTTGGAGGTTTTATGTGACGACCGCCCATGACCCCTGCACCGAATCTAAAGATAGAGCGCTGTAAAGTGTGCCAGGCGACCATGGACCATTGTCAAGGTAAGATTTAAAACAAAAGAATCTATCGTATTACTCACAGCGCACAGACAAAATACAATAGAACATATGTACAGTGAAGCTTTACAGAACAAAATGACATCATATAAAACTCCATAATAGTTGAATACAAGCATCCACATAGTCAATACATCCAGCCTCACTACATATCTCTCAGAGAATACAAAACAGCGGAATATCCAGTACATATAATAAGAAGATAATATGCAACCCTCCAGCTCGTCTTCGATATCAGCATCGTGAGAAGAGAACAGCACCTGTCACCTGCTACCTAGTCTGCCCGTCCCAAAATGGACGAACAGCCCAAGGCAATAAGAATTAAAACATAAAGCCTTGAGTCAGACAACAGTCTTAGTGAGCAGTAAATTAACTAACAACATACCAAAAGAGCATAAAGGAAAAGGAATAGGAATACAACCCTCCCACTCCAACCTCATTCTACAGTGATAGCCCCCAGACACACACTAAGCAGAAGCAAACATAGCAGGGCATACAATTTAAAGTAAAGCTACTATCACTCGAGTCAAGGGCGATGTTTTCCAAGTACCAAGGCCTAAATCAGATAAGCACCCAGAAAATACCACTCTTGAGTCCGAATGACGATACAACCAAACATCCATGACTCTGGCCATCACTGTTATCATTGCTTCGATATCACCGTTAATTGAATGACCGGCACATTCTTTCAGCCGTCCGTCAAGGGCTAATGGAAACCCCGGTTCTAGACATAACTCCCGCACGTCGTCGCAGCCCGTGCCTAGGACTATCGAATCTGCCCAGAGTACTCGACCATCAACAGTTAGTCGTTGGGACTATCGAATCTGCCCAAACGTACTCTTGCTTAGAGCATGTTAGAACCTTCAACAACGATGCTATCCAAACCTCCTAGTCATCCTTCTCGACGACTATTCTCATATCCATTCATTATCCTCAACTCGAATCATATCACCGAGTTTTCAACATGCTTGGAATGATCCCGTCTGGATTAGACCAAGTCTTCATCACATGATTGCCTCGCTTCATTACATCCTCGCAAAGCCTCATCTCAACATCACATCATCAAATCTATGCATAAGAGCTTCATCATCCCGCTACATATGCCACGAGCAGCTTTTCCAATTCAAGAGCCTTTCCCTTAGCTTTTGAATCGTCTTCGGTCTAAATCTAATCATCAATCATCTAGTTCATAACAATCAATCAAATCAAACATCAATCCAAGCAATCAAGCATTCAAATATGATCTAAGTAGACAATTATAACAATAATGGCATTTTCGTAATTAAAGAGTTGAAAGTCCAATAAGCATGAAAACATGGATTATATCTCTACAAACTTGATGAATGAACTTGCATAGGTTAACATATGATAAAATGGATGTAACATCATCATGAACAATGGATCTATATGGATCTACACTTAGGATGAAGAAAATGCATGGAAATCTCTATTTAACACCAAATCGAGCCAACGATCCGATATACTCCTTTGGATCCGTGTGAGAGATAATCACCACTCACCAAATCACCTAAACAACCTCAAATCAAAACGCTTCAGATCTGGACAGCGAAGGATCAAGCTTGATCTAGCACGAATCCGCTTCAAACGATGAAATCTCTCTTGAAAAGATGAAGATCTTCAACTTTAGCTCTTGAATCTTCAATCTTGATCTTTGATTTGGATGGAAGGAAGCACTAGATTAGAGTGGAGAAAATAAGTGAAGAAGTGTAGAAGTCGAGCTCTCAAAATGGCAGCACTTCGTCGCTTCAAAATCCGGATCCCAAAAATGAAGAGAAGCTCTCCTATTTATAGCTGAAATCCTTATCTCGTCTGTCTCCATGAGTCGTTTACGACTCACGACTCAAAGCCCTACGACTCAACGACTTAACACACTTCAGCCTATGACTCATGACAAATCAGCTATCTCCTAAGTCGTCTCCGACTTATAGTATGCGCCTACGACCAGTGTTTTAAATCTCGGATTTTGGCCAATATCTCGGGAAAATATCTCGGCTATCTCGGGCGATATTTAAAACACTTATAACTAAATAGGCTGCCAAATCTCGGATTTTGGCTGATATCTCGGATTTTTCATCTCGGCCATCTCGGGGAGATTTAAAAGCATGCCTACGACTCACCAGACCCCCTGTCTACGACTTAAATGCGCACGCCTTACTTGGTTAGACGACTCAACTACTAACTCGTATACGACTCATCACAATGGCTACGACTCATCCACTTGCGCGAGTTATCACCTACGCGCGACTCAACAGCTTACGACTCATCCCTTAACTCGTCCACGACTTAACTGCTAGACGAGATAACCCATTCTACGACTTATCAAACAACAGGGATACGACTCATCAGATAACTGGGTACGACTCATCAGATGACTTGGGTACGACTCATCAGATGACTTGGGTACGACTCATCAGATGACTTGGGTACGACTCATCAGATGACTTGGGTACGACTCATCAGATAACTGGGTACGACTCATCAGATGACTTGGGTACGACTCATCAGATAACTGGGTACGACTCATCACCTTAACTCGGTCACGACTTAACTGCTACAACTTAAGCCTTATCTCGCCCAGTCCTTAAGTCGCGCCTACCCCTTAAGTCGTATACGACTCACGACTTACACTAAGTCGTTCGCGACTCAGGACTTAGCATTTTCGCCTAAAATCTGAAATGGCTCAAAAACTCTAAAATTCCAGACTTTGTCGAACTTGTCGATCCGTAAAAATACGGGTCGTTACATTCTCTCCCCCTTAGGAATTTCGCCCCCGAAATTCCAAACAAACAAAGCAATCGAAGACTATTCTGTACGCCTACCAACCATAACAATCATCAAACCATGCATCCAATTCTAGCTTAGCGTACAGAATTCTAAGACTTAGAACAATTTACAATGTTGTTTGATGATACGACACCTTAGGGCCATACCTTGAAGAGTTCAGGATGAGCTGCCTTCATCCTCTCTTCCACCTCCCACGTACAGTCGTTATCATCGTCACTCCATTGTATCTTGAGCAATTTAACTACCTTTCTCCTAAGCTGTTTCGTGTCGGTTTCAACAACACGAAGCGGCTTACGAGGTCTTCTATCGACTGGATCAACTTCGAAGTCTTCACAGCTATCAGCAGAAACCACTGTATTCGAGTCGTGCACATACTTCCGTAGATATGATACATGAAAAACATTGTGCACACCCGACATCTTCTCAGGTAACTCCAACCTATAGGCGAGCTTTCCAATTCGCTCGATGATCGGGAATGGTCCAACAAATCTCGGAGTCAATTTTCCTTTCTTCCCGAATCGAATAACATTCTTTAGTGGAGAAATCTTCACAAAAACCATATCTCCTGCGTCGAATTCCAAATCCTTTCGACGCTTATCAGCATAACTCTTTTGACGGTCTTGGGCTGCCTTCATTCGTTGCCGAATGATTTCTATACAATCTGAAGTCTGACGAATCATCTCTGGCCCAAGCATCAGCTTTTCTCCAGTTTCCAACCAACATGTTGGAGAGTTACACGGTCTTCCATACAATGCCTCATACGGTGCCATACCAATGCTTGACTGGTAACTGTTGTTGTACGCAAACTCCACCAAATGAAGGTGATCTTCCCATGATCCTCCGAAGTCCAAAACACATGCTCTTAGAAGATCTTCCAAAACTCGGTTGACTCTCTTGGTCTGACCATCTGTTTGGGGATGATAAGCTGTACTCAAACACAACTCGGTTCCCAAGACTTCCTGGAAGCTCTTCCAAAATCCACTAGTGAACAATGGGTCTCGATCGCTCACTATACTCTTCGGAATACCATGAAATCGAACTATCCACTTAACATACAACTCAGCCAACTTTGATGCAGTCCTAGTCGATCGAACAGGAATGAATCGTGCACTCTTAGTCAGACGATCCACAATGACCCAAATCCCTTCATTTCCCGTTCTGGTTCTAGGCAATCCATCGATAAAATCCATCGACACTTGTTCCCACTTCCATGTAGGAACTTCTAATGGCTGAAGCAATCCACTTGGCTTCTTCTGTTCGGCTTTTACCAACTGGCAGTTCATACATTTGGAAATAAAATTTCCAACATCCTTCTTCATACCTTCCCAGTAGTAGGTTCTCTTCATATCCCGATACATCTTATTTCCACCGGGATGAATTGTCAACTTCGAGTGATGACTTTCCTTTAGAACTTCACTCCTCAATTCATCTATCTCGGGAACAACTAGTCGTCCTTGCTTCCGAAGCCAACCCTCTCGATCGACCTCGAATCCTTTATCCTTTTCTGGATCCAATCCAGATTCCAATTCACGGATAATCTTGACAAGCTTATCATCTTGCTTTTGGCTCTCACCAATCCTTTCCACAAGAGTGGGTCTTATTGATAAGTTTGCCAACATCTCATGTTCCAATTCGCATCTAGGCCTGAAGTCAAATCCAGCTAAATACTCGAGATTCTTCCATTCAGAAAACATGGCTCCCAATCCTGCATGTCTTCGACTTAACGCATCCGCCACTGCGTTACCTTTTCCCGGAGTATAAGCTATACCAAAATCATATGATGCCAAAAACTCTAGCCAACGTTGCTGCCGAAGATTCAAATCCTTTTGGGAGAAAAGATACTTCAAAGATTTATGATCTGTAAACAACTCGAATCGAACTCCCAATAGATAATGTCTCCACATCTTCAGAGCAAATACAATCGCCGCTAATTCCAAATCATGAGTTGGGTAATTCCTTTCATGCGGCTTCAGTTGTCGACTGGCATACGCAACAACTTTATCCTTCTGCATCAGCACTGCTCCAAGTCCAGTACCACATGCGTCGGTGTAAACCACCATCTCATCATTCCCACTTGGAATAGTCAAAACAGGAGCACTCGTCAATCGCTCTTTCAGGATTCCGAAAGCTTGCTCACACTTAGCATCCCAACTGAACACTTGGTTCTTTTTCGTCAATCCTGTTAACGGTGCAGCTACCTTGGAGAAGTCTTTGATAAACCGTCGATAATATCCTGCTAATCCAAGAAAACTTCTCACATCAGATGCATTCTTAGGTCTAATCCAATCCTGGATTGCTGCCACCTTAGCGGGATCAACCGCTATTCCACTTCCAGAAATCACATGGCCTAAGAACCTCACTTCACTCTTCCAGAAGTGACACTTCGAAAACTTAGCCTTCAGCTGATGTTTCCGCAAGATTTCCAAAACCATACGCAAGTGCGTCTTGTGCTCCTCTTCCGTTCTGGAATAAATCAGAATATCATCTACGAACACAAGTACGAACTTGTTCAACTGATCTCTGAACACTCTATTCATAAGATCCACAAAATATGGTGGCGCGTTAGTCAATCCAAACGGCATTACCAGCCACTCAAAGAAACCGGATGGTGTCCTAAAAGCGGTCTTCGGCACACTATCCTTAGCTACTCTCAACTGGTGAAATCCCGTTGCTAAATCCATCTGAGAAAACACCTTAGCTTCGTGAAGCTGATCAAACAAGTCATCTATCCTCGGCAATGGATACTTGTTCTTCTTAGTCACCTTATTCAGCTCACGATAATCCACACACAATCTCAACGACCCATCTGCCTTGGTTGCAAACACAACTGGTGCACCCCACTCGGACACACTACGCCGAATGAATCCTTTCTGTAAAAGGTCATCAACTTGCACCCTCAACTCCTACTGTTCCCTAGGCGCCATCCGCCTAAGAGGCATCACAACAGGTCTGGCTCCTTCAACTAGATCTATACGAAACTCGATCTCTCTATGCGGCGGCAACCCTTTGACTTCGTCAAAGACATCCTCAAATCCATTTGCGATTGGCACTAAAGACAGTCCATCCCGTGGAACAACTAGCGAATACATGAAGCTCATGAAGACGCCTTCCTCATGCTTACATTGTATCACAATCTTTCGCCCCTCCACATTCTCGACTGTCACCTCCAGCCTCTCACAATCAACCTTAGCCGCATACTTCCTAAGCCAGTCCATACCCAAAATAATTCCGAACCCCGCAAAGTTCAGAACAAAGCAATCACAAACAAAAGAGCAACCATGACTCGATACAACTAGACCACGGCATAACATACACAAACAAGACGAACCCCCAACTGGATTAGTCACAACCAATGGCCTATCAACAATATCCGGTTCCAAACCTAACCGGCCTACGAGTTCATTACAAACAAACGAATGCGACGCTCCAGTATCAAACAAAACTCTAACTAGAACACCACATAGGAAAAGAGTACCTTGAACAACCACACTCTTTCCTTTCTCTTCAGCAGTAGGAGCTTTTGAAGACGACGGAACAGCTCCCAAAGCATAAGCTTGCACAATCTGCTTATCTCTTCTCGGTTCTGGACAATTCTTCCTGAAATGTCCCGGCTTGTCACAGTTGTGACACTTCATCGGTGCCTTCGGATTCTTACAATCCTTAGAGAAATGGCCCTTCTGCTGACAATTGTAGCAAGTCACCTCGCCTTTCGGCTTCTTCTAGCCATCCTTACCCTTCTGCTGCTGCTGCTTCCTCTTCTGGTTTCCACCCTGCTGTGGTTTAGACTCTCCCTTGGTCACAACAACAACAGATCCTTCCTTAGGAAACAAACTCTCATGCCTAAGAGCTTTCTCTACAAGCTTCTCAAATGAATCGTCCAAATGATCCACCAACTGTCTCCCAAGATAACTATCCAAGCCGGTCACAAACTTCTCATTCTTCTGATAAGCAGATTCAATATATGACCGGGCATACTTGGACAAAGATTCAAACTCAGAAACATACTCAAGAACTGATCTTCCACCTTGCTTGAGCTCCACAAACCTCTTGAACAGAACAGACTTCTGAGTTGTAGAAATGAACTTAGCTTCAAATCTGACTTGGAATTGCTCCCAAGTAATCTCTTCCTCCGTAGTATTGATGGTAATAGAGTTCCACCAATCAGAGGCACTCCCTTGAAGCTGCCTTGATGCCAACTTCCTCTTAGTTGCATCATCAATTCCCAAATCACCAAAGATCCTTCTACAAGCATCTATCCACCTTTGGACCTCAATAGTTGATTCTATTCCTAAGAAAACCTTCCCTCCAAGAGCAGTATAGTCCTTGCACAACTTAGCAAAATCCACTGGTTTCGGAGTTTGGACTTGAACTCCAACATCAACTGCTGCCCCCGGAACTCGTATCCTTCTCATGATCGAAGTCATCATAGCTTCGAACATGGCTGCATAATCAGCAGTCTCTTCAGTAGCACGGCCTTCCCTAGCAGCTGGTCTCCCTCTTCGACTCATTCTCAATATCTATAAAAAGGAATGATTAGAACATCTAGAGAAACAACTTCATAAAGGACTCAAACTCTACTAAGCTACTATATTATATATAGTAATCATCCATCAAAATACAATTACGTCTCTCATACGTAGTTACGACAGCGAGCGTTGGGTAAAATCGATTAACCAATGCTCTGATACCAAATGTGACGACCGCCCATGACCCCTGCACCGAATCTAAAGATAGAGCGCTGTAAAGTGTGCCAGGCGACCATGGACGATTGTCAAGGTAAGATTTAAAACAAAAGAATCTATCGTATTACTCACAACGCATGGACAAAATACAATAGAACATATGTATAGTGAAGCTTTACAGAACAAAATGACATCATATAAAACTCCATAATAGTTGAATACAAGCATCCACATAGTCAATACATCCAGCCTCACTACATATCTCTCAGAGAATACAAAACAGCGGAATATCCAGTACATATAATAAGAAGATAATATGCAACCCTCTAGCTCGTCTTCGATATCAGCATCGTGAGAAGAGAACAGCACCTGTCACCTGCTACCTAGTCTGCCCGTCCCAAAATGGACGAACAGCCCAAGGCAATAAGAATTAAAACATAAAGCCTTGAGTCAGACAACAGTCTTAGTGAGCAGTAAATTAACTAACAACATACCAAAAGAGCATAAAGGAAAAGGAATAGGAATACAACCCTCCCACTCCAACCTCATTCTACAGTGATAGCCCCCAGACACACACTAAGCAGAAGCAAACATAGCAGGGCATACAATTTAAAGTAAAGCTACTATCACTCGAGTCAAGGGCGATGTTTTCCAAGTACCAAGGCCTAAATCAGATAAGCACCCAGAAAATACCACTCTTGAGTCCGAATGACGATACAACCAAACATCCATGACTCTGGCTATCACTGTTATCATTGCTTCGATATCACCGTTAATTGAATGACCGGCACATTCTTTCAGCCGTCCGTCAAGGGCTAATGGAAACCCCGGTTCTAGACATAACTCCCGCACGTCGTCGCAGCCCGTGCCTAGGACTATCGAATCTGCCCAGAGTACTCGACCATCAACAGTTAGTCGTTGGGACTATCGAATCTGCCCAAACGTACTCTTGCTTAGAGCATGTTAGAACCTTCAACAACGATGCTATCCAAACCTCCTAGTCATCCTTCTCGACGACTATTCTCATATCCATTCATTATCCTCAACTCGAATCATATCACCGAGTTATCAACATGCTTGGAATGATCCCATCTGGATTAGACCAAGTCTTCATCACATGATTGCCTCGCTTCATTACATCCTCGCAAAGCCTCATCTCAACATCACATCATCAAATCTATGCATAAGAGCTTCATCATCCCGCTACATATGCCACGAGCAGCTTTTCCAATTCAAGAGCCTTTCCCTTAGCTTTTGAATCATCTTCGGTCTAAATCTAATCATCAATCATCTAGTTCATAACAATCAATCAAATCAAACATCAATCCAAGCAATCAAGCATTCAAATATGATCTAAGTAGACAATTATAACAATAATGGCATTTTCGTAATTAAAGAGTTGAAAGTCCAATAAGCATGAAAACATGGATTATATCTCTACAAACTTGATGAATGAACTTGCATAGGTTAACATATGATAAAATGGATGTAACATCATCATGAACAATGGATCTATATGGATCTACACTTAGGATGAAGAAAATGCATGGAAATCTCTATTTAACACCAAATCGAGCCAACGATCCGATATACTCCTTTGGATCCGTTTGAGAGATAATCACCACTCACCAAATCACCTAAACAACCTCAAATCAAAACGCTTCAGATCTGGACAGCGAAGGATCAAGCTTGATCTAGCACGAATCTGCTTCAAACGATGAAATCTCTCTTGAAAAGATGAAGATCTTCAACTTTAGCTCTTGAATCTTCAATCTTGATCTTTGATTTGGATGGAAGGAAGCACTAGATTAGAGTGGAGAAAAGAAGTGAAGAAGTGTAGAAGTCGAGCTCTCAAAATGGCAGCACTTCGTCGCTTCAAAATCCGGATCCCAAAAATGAAGAGAAGCTCTCCTATTTATAGCTGAAATCCTTATCTCGTCTGTCTCCATGAGTCGTTTACGACTCACGACTCAAAGCCCTACGACTCAACGACTTAACACACTTCAGCCTATGACTCACGACAAATCAGCTATCTCCTAAGTCGTCTCCGACTTATAGTATGCGCCTACGACTCACCAGACCCCCTGTCTACGACTTAAATGCGCACGCCTTACTTGGTTAGACGACTCAACTACTAACTCGTATACGACTCATCACAATGGCTACGACTCATCCACTTGCACGAGTTATCACCTACGCACGACTCAACAGCTTACGACTCATCCCTTAACTCGTCCACGACTTTACTGCTAGACGAGATAACCCATTCTACGACTTATCAAACAACAGGGATACGACTCATCAGATAACTAGGTACGACTCATCAGATGACTTGGGTACGACTCATCAGATGACTTGGATACGACTCATCAGATGACTTAGGTACGACTCATCCGATGACTTGGGTACGACTCATCAGATGACTTGGGTACGACTCATCAGATAAATGGGTACGACTCATCAGATGACTTGGGTACGACTCATCAGATAACTGGGTACGACTCATCACCTTAACTCGGTCACGACTTAACTGCTACAACTTAAGCCTTATCTCGCCCAGTCCTTAAGTTGCGCCTACCCCTTAAGTCGTATACGACTCACGACTTACACTAAGTCGTTCACGACTCAGGACTTAGCATTTTCGCCTAAAATCTGAAATGGCTCAAAAACTCTAAAATTCCAGACTTTGTCGAACTTGTCGATCCGTAAAAATACGGGTCGTTACATTTTACAATTTATTAAAAGAATTTAAATAAATGGTTTAAAGAAAGCTGTTGTAATCAAGTGATTTAATATTAGCTCTAAAAGCCGATGAGTAGACTGGATTTTTCTATTCGTGGGATCTGAATGTGAGGTGCTTAAACTTAGGAGATGTTTAAGAGAAACCAATGCCCTGGCTCACCTGGCATTTTTCCTTAGCGAGGGATAGATAAGGCCGATATGTCGGAAATGAGACAAGTATTAAAGATTTAATGTTCATAATTAATTAATTACAACTTGGATTGAATAGAGATAATATTCTTATACTTGGTGTTAAATTCAAAGAAGGGAACTCATACTAATCATATGAACTTAAAAGGTGATTCCATCGTTATTCAATGAATAGTACAAGTTGAATACAGAAATTAGTATGGAGTAAACTTAGCATAATTTCTATTGATCCGTTTTACTTAAACACTAACTAATTTGGATTCACCATCTTAGATAACATGGTTTCAACCTATTCAAAAATTATGATTTGGAAATAAAACCCTTTTTGTCAAGATTTAAAAAAATGATTTGGAATTATTTTAATTCCTATGGATCCTTTTGTTAGTCCATGAGTTGATGGTTTTGATGACAACAACCTTAGAATAAGATTATAAAATATAAATACTAACATTATAGTTTAGATATATATGTATATGCAGGATTTAACCATGTAGGTACCAAGAATGAATACTGTACAGTACAGAGATTCAAGTTATCAAGATTAAAGACTCATGAGTATCAAGATTATCAAGAGTTCAAGATTTCAAGATAAGTATTGAGTCTAGAATTATGTAAAAACTTCATAATAGCACTGAAATCTTCACTCCATTTTTCTTTTGGGATGGAACCCATTTCCACCTTTTTAGTGGCTTACAAACCCACGACAAGTGGCTTACAAACCCAAGAACATTCTGGTTTGGTACAAGTTCTCGAATCCTGATATGATGAGATATTCTGCAGGAAGAAGCTTGCAAAACTACTTCAAAATGATTTTCAGAACTACTTCAGAATGATTTTCAAAATTGCTTTTCAAAATGTTTTAGCCTTAAAAATTATATTTTCAAATGATTTTCAAAATGTTGTTTTAGCCTTAAAATATTCTTTGTTTAAACTCGTGTTTTTAAACTTCATTTGTTTTAAACTATCTTTATACTTAGATTTAAATATAAAATTATAGTAAAATTATATATATATATATATATATATATATATATATATATTATTCTCTATATTTATCTATGTATTTTATCTATAGTCAAGTATATTTATAAAGTTTAAAATAGTTTTAATATAAGATAAAGGTTATTTTCAAAGAAAAACAAAACATCAAAATTTCCTTTGGGATGTCGACATGCCCTAGTACCCCATGTCGACATAGTGTCAGTTAGGACCAAAAATTTGAATTTCAAAAGAAGTGTCTATTCGCCATAACCTTTCACGAATGGACATGGCTGTTGTTCTTCAATAAATAGGGGTTAGTTTCAACGAATTTAATATCAGATTTTCTGGTTTTTCACTTCTCTTCTTCTTCCACATTTCCTTATTCAAAATCCTATCATTACTCTGCCGAAATCAATATTGAATCTAACTAGATTATCTCTGGTTTGATTCTCTATCACTATCTCAACAAGATCCAAGTGCTATTCAGAGTTATAGGCTTCTTTGTAATCTATCTAGCGAGAAAAGGTGTGATTGTAGCCATGGAAATCAATCAAGCGAGAAAAGGTGTGATTGTAGCCTTAGAAATCAATTGGGTGAACTTGTTGCCCCGAAAATCAAGTATCTCAACCCAGAGGATTGTGATTCTGGAGGGTGTACCTCGTAGCCTTGAAACCGAGGGTTGTAATTGTTGAATTGCTTTTGAAAGGAAATCCGTACTTAGTTGTGCGGAACTGGATGTAGGGTAACTCCGAACTAGTATAAAATCTGGTGTGTTCTTTCCTTTACTGCATTTACTTTATTTCTACATCTGTGTTTGTTTCTGTGATTATATCTATGTCTGAATATTACATACATTTGTGTTCAAATTAACATAAACTCATAAAGATTTAGTAATTTCTTAAAAACACTATTCACCCCCCTCTAGTGTTATTTCTAGCCTTAAGATCCATATTCCGCATTCCTCACATTTGGTATCAGAGCAAGGTTATCAAAAGTTTCATAACCTGATTTTTTGAAGAAAAAAAATTTAATGGCTATATTTAAGAAATTTGTTAATGCATGTTTAGAAATATTCAGATCATCATTGTCTCTTGAGTCTGCATATAATCAATATTCAAATACAAGTTGTCTACTAAGATTGTTTGATGTACAGGAATCATGTTTTATGGGAATTGAGGAATCAATCCAGAACAAACAAATTGTGCAGATCAAAAAGAACAAATGGATACTCGATAGTGGATGTTCTAGACACATGACTGGGAATCTAGATATGCTGAATGATATAATATACAAAGACGGAGGACTGGTTAACTTTGGAGACAATTCAAAAGGTTATGTGATCGGCATCGAAAAAGTCGGTAACTCTGAAACTCCTATTATTACTAATTTTTTGCTAGTTAAGAATCTGAAACACAATCTACTAAGTATAAGTCAACTATGCGATAAAGGATATAAAATTAAATTTGAAAAAGATAAGTGTCACATTGAAGATAATAATTCAATCATAATATTTAAGGGAATTAGGAAAAAGAATATTTATATTCTAAGTATGTAAATTTCAAATGATAACCTATGCCTTTTGGAAAATGCAAGTGACCCTTGGATTTGGCATAAAAGATTTGGGCATTTGAATTTAAAACTCTTATCTAGACTGTCAAAACATGATCTAGTAAGAGGCCTCTCTAAAATGAATTTTAAAGTAGATCATCTTTGTGATGCATGTCAACTAGGAAAACTTAGAAAAAGCTCTTTTAAATTAAAAGATGCGATTTCAACTTCAAAACCTCTTGAATTACTTCATCTTGATTTATTTGGTCCATCTCAAATTCAGTCAATAAATCACAGTAAATATGTTTTTGTAATTGTAGATGATTATTATAGATTTACATGGACAATATTTTTAAAACATAAAATTGATACTTTTGAATATTTTAAGAACTTTTCAAAAAGGGTTCAAAATCAATTTTCTCAAAAAATTATAACCATCCGTAGTGATCACGGTGGTGAATTTGAAAATGAAAAGTTTGAAGAATTCTGCAATAAAAAGGGAATAATTCACAATTTTTCATTTCCAAGAACTCCACAACAAAACGGAGTAGTAGAACGTAAAATAGGACAATTCAAGAGTGTGCGAGAACTATGCTTTCTGATAGTAATTTACCAAAGTACTTTTGGGCAGAAGCAGTTGCTACCGCCTGTATATTTTAAATAGAATTTTAATTAGACCTTTAACTGATAAGACTTCTTATGAACTTATTTACTCAAAGAAACCTAAGGTATCTTATTTCAGAATTTTTGGAGGTAAATGTTTTATTTTAAATACAAAAGATAACTTAGATAAATTTGATCCTAAATCCGACAAAGGTATCTTTATCGGATACTCAAATAGAAGTAAAGCATATAGAGTATTTAATTTAAGAACTAATACCATCGAAGAAACAATGCTTGTTTCATTTGATGAAAATTTCAAAAATTTTGAAGTAATAAATGATGAAGAGGATTTAATCACTCAAAACCAAGAGTCAACTGAAACTAATAATGAATTATATCATCCTAATAAAAGGATTAAACTTTTAAAAGATCACCCTATAGAAAATATACTTAGAGATATGCAATCTGTTGTTAAAACTAGAAACCAACTAAGTCAAATGAGTAATGTAGCTTTTATATCAACTATTGAACCCAAAAATCCAGAAGAAGCATCAACTAATGATTCATGGATTTTAGATATGCAAGAAGAATTAAATCAATTTACTATAAATGATGTTTGGGAACTTGTTCCTAGACCTGAAAATAAAACAATTGGAACTAAATGGGTTTATAAAAATAAAATGAATGAACAAGTAGAGGTTGTTAGAAATAAAGCCCGGTTAGTCGCTCAAGGTTATTGTCAAGAAGAAGGAATAGATTTTGATGAAACCTTTGCCCCCGTAGCAAGATTAGAAGCTATTAGGATTCTACTTGCTTTCGCAAATCATAATAATTTCAAATTATTTCAAATGGATGTTAAAAGTGCATTTTTAAATGGTTTTGTAAAAGAAGATGTATTTGTTAAACAACCACCACTTTTTGAAAATGATAAATTTCCAAATCATGTTTACAAACTAAAGAAAGCTCTATATGGTCTAAAGCAAGCTCCTAGAACCTGGTATGATAGACTAAGATCTTACTTGTTATAATCAAATTTTGAAATAGGTAAAGTAGGTGATACTCTTTTTATTAAAAGAAATAAAAATGATATTCAACTTGTACAAGTCTATGTAGATGATATCATTTTTGGATCAATTTATTTTGAAATGAATAAAGAATTTTCTAAAATAATGACAAAAGAGTTTGAGATGAGTCATATGGGTGAATTAAACTTCTTTTTAGGATTACAAATAAAACAATTAGATAATGGTATCTTTATTAGTCAAGAAAAATATGCTAAAGACCTAGTTAGTAAATTTGGTTTGACTACTGTGAGTGGAAAACCCACTCCCATGGCAACCAATGAGTACTTAGTAAAGAAGATCTCTCGAAAGATGTAGATCAAAAATTATATAGAGGAATGATTGGATCACTACTCTATATCACTGCAAGTAGACCTGATATCATGCATAGTGTCTGTCTCTGTGCAAGGTATCAATCCCAACCTAAAGAAACTCATTGAAAAGCTGTAAAACGTACGTATTATAAGATATGTTAAACACACCTTTGATTATGGCTTATTTTATCCTAAAAATGATTCATTTGACTAAATATCTTACTGTGATGCTGAATATGCTGGTTGTAAATCAGACCGAAAAAGTACAAGTGGAACTCGTCACTTTTTAGGGCATTCTCTGATTTCCTGGTTTAGTAAAAAGCAAAACACAATTTCTCTATCAACAACTAAAGCAGAGTATATTTCTGCTGCTTTGGTTTGTTCTCAAGTAATATATATGCAACAAACTTTAAAAGATTTTGGTTTAAATACCTCAAAATCACCAATTTATTGTGATAATACTAGTGCAATAAATTTATCCAAAAATACTACTCTACATGCTCGAACTAAACATATTGATATCAGACATCATTTTCTCAGAGATAATATAAGTAGAGAAGTAATTACTCTCGACTATATCAATTTTGAAAATCAAATTGCTGATATCTTAACAAAACCCTTAAATGAATCTTCATTTACTAAATTAAGAAGAGAATTAGGTATTTGTTCATTAACCAAAATATAAAATATAAACAAGTATAATTAAAAATTAATTCAAAATAAATTAAAAGGCAAAAATTCAAGAACCATGTCGACATCCCCCCTAGACCCATGTCGACATATAAAGTTTTTTTATGTTTTAAAATTTTTCCCACCAAAATTCAAATAAGTAGTTATAAATTTCTCCTATTTCGAAATTTTCTTCATTCTCTCTATTCTCTTTCTGTTCTATTTTCTGAAATTAATTTATCAATGGCTTCCTCTTCCAAATCAAACATAAAATCAACTTTTTTTTTCCCATCGCCTACTTCTGGTCCGTTTCAACAAACAACGCTCGCTCGTGTGACAAAAATGGAGGATTCTCTGAAAGATACCCTTCAGTTGATGACTGAAATCCAAGTGATGCAACTTCGAATGGCCAAAGAACAAGAGAGGCAAGGCAAAATCCTTAGGAATTTACAAAATTTCTTATGGATAATCATGCTAACCCAATCATGTTTGACGAGGACTCTTCAGGAGATCATGAACAAGAGGAAAGTGAAGAAGAAGAAGAAGAACTAATGGAAGAAGAGCATGCGGAAGACAACGACAAAGTCATTTGCGTTGGTGAACTATGTTTTGACAAGGACGGAAACTTAGTTGAACAACGTGGAAATTTTTGTTTCCATTATCCAAATTGTTCGATCCATAGATCTCCAATTGTCAAAGATACTCTATAGTTTCTTATTTTTCGTTCTTCATCGTTTTGTGTATACTTGTTACGTTTTACGAAAATGTAAATTTAAACATGTATATATAAAAATAAATATTGTGTGTTCTTATATATGATTCCTATATATGTTATATATAAGTATTATATAGGTATTTGGTTAGGAATGTTAGTAGTTTAGGACTAAGTTTTAGGTTTACAAGTAAGTATTGATGATAACACTATCATCATATAGGATATTATACTAAGAGTTATATAGTTTGGAGTTAGTTTGTTTTTGTTGATGACCAAGGGGGAGAAATATAAAATAGGAGAGTTAGGCATAGATTAAGGGGGGGTTATTAGATTTAGGTGGAGTTATTAGGATAGAAGTAATATTTTATAAACAAAGCTTGTCATCATCAAAAAGGGGGAGATTGTTAGTCCATAAGTTGATGGTTTTGATGACAACAACCTTAGAATAAGATTATAAAATATAAATACTAACATTATAGTTTAGATATATATGTATATGCAGGATTTAACCATGCAGGTACCAAGAATGAAGACTGTAAAGTATAGAGATTCAAGTTATCAAGATTGAAGACTCATGATTATCAAGATTATCAAGAGTTCAAGATTTCAAGATAAGTATTGAGTCTAGAATTATGTTAAAACTTCATAATAGCACTGAAATCTTCACTCCATTTTTCTTTTGGGATGGAACCCATTTCTACCTTTTAGTGGCTTACAAACCAACGACAAGTGGCTTACAAACCCACGAACATTCTGGTTTTGTACAAGTTCTCGAGTCCTGATATGATGAGATATTCTGCAGGAAGAAGCTTGCAAAACTACTTCAAAATGATTTTCAAAACTACTTCAGAATGGTTTTCAAAATTGGTTTTCAAAATGTTTTAGCCTTAAAAATTATCATTTCAAATGATTATCAAAAAGATGTTTTAGCCTTAAAATATTCTTTGTTTAAACTCGTGTTTTTAAACTTCGTTTGTTTTAAACTATCTTTATACTTAGATTTAAATATAAAATTATAGTAAAATTATATATATTATTCTCTATATTTATCTATGTATTTTATCTATAGTCAAGTATATTTATAAAGTTTAAAATAGTTTTAATATAAGATAAAGGTTATTTTCAAAGAAAAAAAAAACATCAAAATTTCCTTTGGGATGTCGATATGCCCTAGTACCCCATGTCGACATAGTGTCAATTAGGACCAAAAATTTGAATTTCAAAAGAAGTGTCTTTTCGCCATAACCTTTCACGAATGGACATGGCTGTTGTTCTTCTATATATAGGGGTTAGTTTCAACGAATTTAATATCAGATTTTCCAGTTTTTCACTTCTCTTCTTCTTCACATTTTCTTATTAAAAATCCTGTCATTACTCTGCCGAAATCAATATTGAATCTAACTAGATTATCTCTGGTTTGATTCTCTATCACTATCTCAACAAGATCCAAGTGATATTCAGAGTTATAGGCTTCATTGTAATCTATCTAGTGAGAAAAGGTGTGATTGTAGCCTTGGAAATCAATCAAGAGAGAAAAGGTGTGATTGTAGCCTTGGAAATCAATTGGGTGAACTTGTTGCCCCGAAAATCAAGTATCTCTATGCAAAGGATTGTGATTCTGGAGGGTGTACCTCGTAGCCTTGAAACCGAGGGTTGTAATTGTTGAATTGCTTTTGAAAGGAAATCCGTACATAGTTGTGCGAGACTGGATGTAGGGTAACTCCGAACCAGTATAAAATCCGGTGTGTTCTTTCCTTTATTGCATTTACTTTATTTCTGCATCTGTGTTTGTTTCTGTGATTATATCTGTGTCTGAATACTACATACATTTGTGTTCAAATTAACATAAACTCAAAAAGATTTAGTAATTTCTTAAAAACACTATTCACCCCCCCTCTAGTGTTATTTCTAGCCTTAAGATCCATATTCCGCATTCCTCACACCTTTTACTTAAAATTCATTGTTTTGAGTTTACAGCAAACGATGTCTTAAATAACATGTTTTGACCCGTTTAAAAGTTATGATTTGGAAATAAGAAATATTTATTAAGATTTAAATAAATGATCTAGAGATATCTTCCTAAGTAAACAATAAAATGATATGAAATTACGCTAAGGTTTAAAATGGTTTTAATTAAATAAAGATTTGAAAAATGAGGTTTACTGGTCCCGTGTATACTGAAAAGAATTGGTTTTAAAAGGATATATATCGCTAAGAAGATATTTTGGATAAAAAGATATTAATTAATGGAATATTAATCACCCACTTACTTAACATCTTTTTATCGGTGATTGATTCGGAGGAACCGGGGTCGGATTTGAAAACCACTTCAAACTAATTTACGAGTTCAAAAGTGATGACATGTTAAAGGCAATGAAGTTGAAGGCGGGGATCTTTAAAATGGAAGGACTGCTTGTTGGTAATTTCGTAGTAGCTCCCAAGATGAATAAGTAATGGTGGTCCCTTCATTCTGGGATCTTTGTATGCAAGGACTACTTGTTATTAATCCTAGGGGTGATACTCAATAAAAGATGGTAGGAAAGTGCCATCAGTTTGTCCTGTTCTTGGACAACTTGTATGGATGGATGTCTGACATTGCATTTCTAAGATCATAGTGCATTGATCTTGTAACGATCCATATTTTTAGCCATTTAAAAATATTAATTAAAATAATATTTTTGAATAAAATTGTTAGAAGTAAGAAAAGTTAAGATTTTATTGATACAAATTAAATTATACTACAAATTATGAGCTTACTTAAAATTTCTATTAATGATGTATGTTTGCAATAATGTAAGGATGATAACATATATAAGTGTGTATTTTAATGACATTGGTTTAAATGAAATTAATATCTGTCTAAATGTAAATTTCTAATTGATTGGAATAATAAATGTTAATAAAGAATAATAAATGTTTCTTTATTAAAGAAGAAATCATATGTTTATTTATTTGAAATGTTTGGTAGGTGAAAGATTGATTGCAGAGATGAGAAACTATTATTTAGTAAGAAATGCATAATTCATTTTTGTATCCAACAGTGTATATATATGTTTAAATTACTATTAGATATGAAATAATTGTTCTATTTCTCATTACATTTATTTAATCCATTTTGAAATTCACCTTTGTATTCAATTGAAATTAATGTCATTGAATCATTTCAATTAATAGAAGAGGGGACACTAAATTGTAAATTAATAGGTGTAATTAAACGTAGCTTATGTTTTGTGAAAATATAAGGAAAGTTTGATTTAATGGAAAGAACATATTTATCAAGTAAAATGATTGTTTCATTTGCGAATGTAAGTTTAATTTCATTAAAATAAAGAATAGAATGATTGATTTAAAACAAGAAATATATGTTTATTTGAACTGTGTTTTAACATATAGATTGATTACAAGTATAGGAAAATCATTAATTTAAGCAAGTTATTTATTACTCTAGTCTATAAACAATAGATTTATAAACGTGTTTAAATGACTAAAGGAAACAATTGTTCTGTTTTTCATCCATTTTAGTTAGTTTGTTTTGAAATTTAACTTTGTAATTAATTACAATTAATGTAACTGAAATATTTCAATTAAAAGGAAAGAAAACGTTGATTGCAATAAATAGATTTAATAAAAGAAACTCACATTTTGTGTTAAACAGAAAGGGTGTTTTGATGGAAATAAATGATCATTTTAGGAAAACCAAATTGAACATTTCCATTTTTAAGGTAAGTATAATTTTATTAATTGTCTGTAAATAAAAAATTAAATGGCCACAAATTTGAGTATTGTTTGAGTTAATAAAATTAATTTGGTTACGTTTCAAAATTTTAATTTCAAAAGGTTGTGCGATGTACATGGTCCTTTTGTTTCTTTTGTTGTTAATTGTTGCCTGTACGTTTTAAAATATTTACCTCATTATTAATACTTAATCTGCTCATTTCTCCTTCTGTTTAGTACCTAAGCCTAGACTTTTAGGTTGTATTTAATTATTGCCACCTCATTGTCAGTTGTATAAAATTTTACTTTCCTTTGGTTTGCAAACTTTCTTATTCCTACATACATTTCCTTATACATTATTAACGCCCAAAGCTTTCAAAACAAAACATGACATTCATTTTTGTCCCTCCACCTTCGTTTCCTTATTATTAAATAACCTGCAACTTTATTTCTTCATTTTCGTTTTGTTTCTCATAACACCTCATATTTCATTTGGTTCAAATTGTTCTTTGCTGAAGGTATATTCTTATCATCAAATTGTTCACGTTTTAAACTTTTCCCTTCATTTTTTTTGTCACCACCTCAATTCCTATGTTCAGATCTCCATTTCAAATCTTCCTTTCCATGAATCATTTTAATGTGAGCTTGCAAATTCAAAAGCTCTCTTTTATGAAACATGAGTTTCATTTTTTGATTTTTCCTGCACGTCCTGCCCTCATCTTAGTTTGTTCTTCCATCTTTACTTGAAGCCTCATCTTGAGAAAAATGTGAGAATACAAGTTTGTTTGTTTTTTTAATTGTGTACCAATTATTATTTGGATAATATTTCTTATAACATGAATATCTTTTGCATCCGAACTCCGATTGACGCACGGTTTCTTCCATTGGATTCGTATTGAATTTCTAGATAATACGAAACAGGTTTCATTGAATTTAGAGACAGTTGAGATTTTGGGCTTTTGTTGGATTTTTAATGGGCTTTAAATCAAAGGTGAGTGATTTAGTCCACTCGCGCGATACTAAATTTTCTGATGTTAGTTATTTTGTAATCATGAAGTGATACAATTTTATTGGTTGTTGTTTGGTAGTTTAAATTAACATTTAAATTAATTTAAATTTTATATTGAATTAAATTGACATTTAAATTAATACTGAATTTAATTGCTAGTTAAACATTGACAATTGATGATTAGTAACTGTTGTGATATTGGTTGATTTGGATGTTGATTACAATTGGATGCCTATTGATTAATATGTAGGATTTACGGTTGTTTATTTATTTGGACATATCATTATTATCACCCTATTTATCATTTGACATTTTATAAATTGTCACTTGTAATATTCGAAATGAACTAAGAAATAGGTTGAAATGATATATACCTATGTCATTTAGAGATGGGTTGAAATGATATATATCCATCCATGTAATTAAAATTGAAATAACTAATCACTTGGACATTAGGTAGAAAATTATATACGGATACCAGATTTGGTTAAACTAAATGATCACAAATCTTAAATTTTGAATTGGTTTAAATGATATTATTTTAAAGAAAATAAAATTTTGATTTATATGATTTGAATTATTTTCTAATTTGAGATTTCAAATGTTGAATTGAAACTGTTTAAATGAAATTATTTAAAGATTTAATTTGAAAAATTAAAGTTGAAATTGAGGATATAATTATATTTGTTGAAAGTGAATTATTTTGAAGGTTTAAATTTTAATTTAAACTTTAAATTTACTTTAATTAAAATGGTTTAAATTGGTATCTCAAAGTTTGGATGTGAAATGGATTTGAACTAAATTGTTTCAAAATGAGAATGTGAATTGAAACTTTCGGCCTTTGGATAGAATCGGTTAAATTGAATTTGAAGTAAAGTTTGAAATCATTTTAATTGAGGTTGATTTAAATTAAAAATTGAATATGAAGTTGACTTGAATTGGAAGTCGAAAATTGATTTCATTGTGATTTGGAACATGAGTTCAGAATTGTTATGAAAGAAAGAAACAGTTTTAAGATACACTATTTTAATAACGAAATTATTTTAATATATAAACTATTTTAATTTTCCAAACTATTTCCAATATCAAAATTAATTTATATTCAAAATGATTTCCAATCTTTAAAACTATTTTGATTATTCCAAACTATTTTTAATGTTAAAACTATTTTAATTATCCAAACTATTTTCAATATTCAAATTATTTTAATTATCCAAAACCATTTTCAATATTCAAACTATTTTAAAGGGGAACTATATAGATTTAAATCATTGATTTAAATATGAATGTTTTGATACGAAGATATAACCTTTTTTGAATTCGAAATTATTTTGAAGCGAATATGATATTTTGATATGAAGTGTGACCTATTCTTGAAATTTAAAAGAACCAACCGGTGTGAAAAATGACATTTTTTCGTTAAAGAGACCAGTGCCGAATGAATGGCATACTCTCTATTATTTTGCAGAACCACTTTAATAACGGTGTACACGGTGGATGTTATCTAGAATATAGAGGTTGAATTGGCGGCGTTTACTGGAATGAAGAAAGAGAACGATGATGGATGACCCTGACACTCGTGTCAATTTAAAATGACTAAAATAGGAGCCTATGTTTGGTCAAGGGGTTAGCTACCTTTAGGAGACATCAACCCTTCGTATTACTATATTGATTTTGACTCGATCGGTGCATCTTGATTTGATTTCGGGGGTGGTGGACTCGGTCGGCAGTCGTTGCAGCCATGTGTTACGACCAGCTAGAAAGGGTAAACTGGTAGAATCCTACCTTGGGCATTACCTCACGTGTCTTGTCATAATTTTACCCTTATACGCGCCCACTATGATTTTGTTTTGGTACGGTACCTATAGTGGAGTTACTGGCTACCAACGTTACTGGTTGTGTTACAAGACCTGCATAAACTACCAGCTTAAAAATGTGTTAAGGGGGATCAATATAAAGCCTTAACGCTATTTTAATACTTTACTTTACTGATAGGCACTACATATTTAGCATATTTTACTACATATAGATAGTTAATGGATCCTTAGGAGATGGAAAATCTTGTAACATCTCTTAAGTTATTGCACTCACGTTGTACACTTGATAGGAGATGGAAAATCCCGTAAACATCTCGAAAGCTATTACACTCATATTTACTTGTTATTGATTTAACTTACATAAGAACTTTAAGTTCTGACTTGAGTGTTTTGTCTTTCCATTACGCTCGGGTCAGCTAAGTATTTCAAAGTTGAAGACATTATTTCATGAAGATGAAGATTGAGTTTGCTAGACCATACTTACTATTATTATTCTGCTGCATTATTTTGGTATGTTTGTTGATTGTACTCTGATTATGTTGTAAAAAACGAAAATCAAATGTATATTTTAAAACAGTTTCATGAACTATTTATTTGATTAATATATTTTGTCATTCTGCTGTGAGATTCTATGTATTAGTTTCCTTCTTTTCTCTTATTTTCTTATTACACCCCATTGATAATATGCCCTTTTGAGTGGTTAGAGTTGACATGAGTGGTTTATAGTCGACTTGAATTGTCCAACAAGGTGGGCTTTCACAGATCTCTACAACGTACATCTGTTTGGTGGTGTAGAAGGTAACCTCTCTTATGCTTATACCCTTCTCTAAGATGTATAAGCTCAGAGGTCGTACTTTTGTTGAAATAAATAGTGTGTTACTAGAAATGGCAATGTTGCATTTTATGTGAAAATGGTCTAAGAAAGGTAAACGTTACATCAAGACTCACACCCAGGGAATTGTGAAACATGGTTGCTTTAAGGCTAAGTGGTTCGCAACCTAACGGTATAATTTCACCTTTATAGATTTATTTATTTCTACCCACTATAACGTTGGGTTTAAATTTTGTAGTGTAAGCTATCTGACGACTCGAAGAGGTTAGGAACTACAAGGGGTGATGTAACGAATGGGATTTACGACCCTTGAAAATCAATACTAATACATCCTCCGTATTCTTGTGCTGGAAATTCAAGTGCCAAAAAAACTGATTGTTATGGAAAAAAAGAAATAAAGATAGAACATAATTTCACATGAATGAAATAACATATATTGTTTCAAAATAATCTTTACAGCGGAAATAAATTTGAATACAATATTAGAGTCAAACCTAAATTCAGCATAGATAGTTATAAAACCTCTTTCCTCACAAATGCTGAAAAATAAAAACAAATGCAATAGATGCAGCAGATAATAAAATACATCCATACATAGATAAAGATCTCCAGCTCTCTTGTGGAAACTCCAAGCGTCTTCAACTAAACCTTAAACAACTCGAATCTGACCTGAGTATCAAAAATACCGGGATCGGGCTTGATAAACCAGCATGAGATGCTCGATTTAATGTATAGATCATGCTGATGCCAATCAAAACCTTTGAAAAGAAAAGTATCTCATAAGACCACGTCCACACATAAGTATGGACGAGTTTTTACCTTATGATAACCGAATCACTTTTATACCAAAATAATTTTGATGTTATCTTTAATAACCTTCGTTTGAATTTCAACTAAATATGAAAAATAGGTATCAATACTCGAACAAAGTCAAAACGATAATATGATACCAAAGGGGTAGCTGAAATATGTGCAAACCATTACAGGTTTTTTGGGAATACAATCAAAACTGTAAAGCTCGTATTGGAATTGGATTTCCAACATGATAGTGAACTAGTGGCCTTTTCCTTCCTCTACAGATTTCCACTTATAGCAAAAATTGTACCTGGTGGCTTTTCGTGCAAGGACTCACACATTAATGTACCTACTATTCTACTACGTATCCTGTGGCTTTTCATGCAAGGACTCACACAACACTATACCATACAATATAAAGGTCTAGGCATCTTTTGGCCCAACAACAAGGCCTAAGGTAACTTAGGCCTTTTCATTCTGATCTGCACATAAACCGATAGATTTAAATATATGTCCTGCAGACCACATAGTATCCCGTTTCATTACCGAGATGTGAGGCTCGTGAGGCTACGTTTATACTTTCCACAAAGTAGTGCATTACTTTTCACAAAGCAATGCTTTAATCATCACAAGTTCCACTTTGAATGACTCATTGCCATTCCTTCGATCATTATTGACTTTCACAAACATATTACCTCTAAGCTCTTACGTCTCAGTGAAGGGTGTTAAGGTAAGCGAAGTTGCCTTCTCTGCAACCAAACAGATGTACGTTTGTAAAAGTCAACATTGTGATCTTAGAAATGCAATGTCAAACATTCGTCCATACAAGTTCGTTCTAGGACTGAAAGAAATCGACGGCACTCCTCCTACTACATCATGTCGGGAATTTTCCCTAGGATTATTAGGGATTAGTCCTTGTAATCGAAGATATTCATAAAAGAGCACTACTCCCACCAAAAACATATGATATGGAAAATTTCACCCCGAGGGACTTGTGGCAAGCATCCCTTCATTATGAAGATCCCTGTCTTCAAAAATAAACATTTTCATCACGTTTTCACTTTTGAACGTACACATTGGTTCGAAGTGGTCTTCGGATGGAAATTACCCAGATCCGACCCCGGTTGCTCTGAACCAATCATCGATTAAAAAGATGTTAAATTCATATGTGATTATCAATCATCATTCAATTTAATACATCTTTTTGTTCATTCATAATAATCTCAGAGAGACATATTATTTTAAATTATTCCATTTATCTTCTTAACAGTATATGGAATCATTAAGCCTCACTTATCAAATCGTTTTGGTTAATTAAAACTTTTTGAATCTTGGAATAATTCCAATCATTTCACCTTTTATTTAGGAAAAAATTTCCAAATCATTTATTTAAATCTCATATTGGAAAACATTGTTGAGTAAAAAGTATCATGGAAATTATTCTAATTCTACTCAATATCAATTTCTGTATTCATCCTTTACTATGCATCGAATAACAGTGAAATCACCTTTTAAATTCACACGGATAGTACGGATTTCCTCTTTGGAAATTAATACCAAGTATAATAAGATTATTTCTATAAAATCCAATTTATTTAAATTTGGAAAATTATATCTTTTATACTTTGGGAAATTTTGATCCGAGTAAATAAAATTACTATCCCCTCCGTCGGGCTAGTTTGGGTAGCTAGTGAGGATATGCAATTGGTTTACCAAACCCAAGCCTATAGACCACCTCTCTGTCACCCATAAGGTGGTCAAAGTTTTTGATTGAATCTATATCTTTTAACATATTTAATTAACTTTTAATTATTTTATAGCATCCGGGCCTCTTCGATCTGTTCCATTCCTCGATTGGATTTTCTATGACACTTACAAAGAACAATATACTAGTCATTTCCACATACTCATTTTTAAACCTCTTAATCATATTTAAATTACTTAATTATTTATTTATAAATTATCACAAAAGATTCGGGAAGGAATAATTAAGTTAAAATCACCATTTGCAAAAGTTATAAAAAAGTGCTATGAAAAAGTGCTGCATATAGTGTTTTAAAACTATATTGATCAAAACAACTTTTCTATCATTTTGAAAATCCATATTTATAACTCAAATCTTTTTTAAAACATTTAAAAAGATTTATAGAATTTATTTCATATTTTCAAAGAACTTAAAAATATCATTTTAAAGGAATTCCCTTTATGAATTCTAAACAGCAAAGCCGCGACTATTTTGAAACTTGATTTGCTCATATTTCAATATCTACTAATGAAATTTCAATTTTTTTTCTTCTTTTTTTTGAAAACTATGAATATAATAGAAAAGAAAACTCTTATCTCAAATAATTCCGAGCTATATTCCACTCTATATGTTCATTTGACTTTTCCAGCGCGAAATCGTGAACACCTGTTGCGAGATACACCGTATTTTGACTTATTTTTCATAACTTGTCAAAACTTCTCCAAATTGAGTTTTATTTCTTATAAAACTTTAATAAAAAAATTTAAATTATTTAAACAAATATTTTCCTTATTAAATCTCATATTCACTTTTAAACCATTTTGTAGTATTATATTATTATAATATTCATTTCCAAACATTTTACATTTTAAAACCATTAAGAGGCTAAACAACTCCATACCCATATTATTTATGGATTAAATTTCCATAATTAACCATGGTTAATTACTTAACCATTTTTATTATGATTTCTCATAATTTATTATAACCAAGTTATCAATCATATCAACATCCATATAATCAACCATATAATCAACCAAGTTATCAAACATTCATACAAATCATTAAGAGATTAAATGGTCATATTATCATACTTAAAATAGTTATTGAGATTATTTATCATTTAATAAACATTGAGTACTCACCATCTCCCAAATCAAAACTTCCTACCAACATTCAGACAATCAGCACTTTACTAATACCATCACCTAAACAACTTCTCCACCTTTTCCAAGTGCTCGGCCATCACCACCATTGCACAGTGCTCTCGGCCATAGTCTCCTAAGCACACGCCATCACCTCCCCTTCCATCCTAGACTCCATGGTCAAAGCCTCCCTTCACCCTCCAAAACTCACGGCCTAAGGCCATTAATAAGAGAAGAAAGGAGTAAGAAGAAGAGTAGAAGATTTGATTAGCTTTTGAAAAAGTTAGTGAGTAATTAGTGGATTAGTGCTTAAGCACTTCCACCATTTTTAACCCTCCTACTTCATCTCAAGCTTTTGAAAGTGGAAGAGAATGGATGTGTGAATTTGTGAGAGAATGGGGTGGGTATTTATAGGGAAAAATCTATAAAAATACCTAAATGTGATATTACCATCCTACCCCTTGCCCACTCCCCTCCCATCCCCTCATTCTACATGTTAGCCCTTCCCCTCATGTGTTCCATTATCTCATTTCACTTCCAAGATTTTGCATTGACTTATGTATGCTTAAAGATTAAGTAAATAAAAATATCTTAGATTTTTCTTTATATATATATATATATATATATATGTAAATGTGTGTGTGTGTGTGTATGTATATATGTTCATGTGCAAGTTAAAGGTTGCATATATATATATATATTATATGTGTACATGACATATAAATAAGGTTGAAACACATTTGAATAATTTCCGTTCGTTAAACCGTAAAATTGGGAAATCGATTACAGGTCACATTTTCACTTATAATTTAAATTACATATATATGTAAAAAAAATTACATATATATGTAAAAAAAATGAAAGTAAATTTCTAATCATTTTTAATTAATAAAAATGATCTCATTTGAATTATAAAATCGTATAAATCAATATTGACAACTATTTACAAAAATTGCTATTATACCGATAATGCGATATCAATTTTCCTTATATTTTCAAACCAATTATATATCTTTATAAAACTATTATAAATTATTTATTATCACTTTATAACTATTTAAATTGAATTATTATCATTTAAAAACAATTATTTGAATAATTATAATAACTATTAAATCATTAAGTCTCAATTTAAATTCTTAAATCAATATTTAAATATAAGAGCCCCACTGATGATGTCATAAATACCTTTATTTTTCCCAAAAATAAAATAATTTTTTACTTCATATTCTTGTTCAGTTATAAAAATAAGTGTGTGTATCCAACTTCGTGTGTGACATTTTACGATTATAAAGATGTTTATCGATAAAACGGTTTTCGGTCATTTTATTGCTATTTATTTCCAAAGTATATATTTTGTGAAGATTTTTCCAAAATAAGTTCATTATTATTTTTCATTACATAAAACTTGATTATTTTTTGAAAAATAATCTACATTTGAATATTTAAGTATCTTTAATTAAAGCGATCAAATTACGGGTCGTTACATATTCTCCTCCTTAAAAAAATTTCATCCTCGAAATTATAGCGCAAACCCCAAAGGTATTTGTCCAAAATATTTATTATTATTTTTTAAACTTACACCTTTATGATGTATATAGATCATCCGTACTCAGTATCTGATTCGGTCTACTATTCAAATCCACAACTTTACCTCCAAACTAGTATTGATCCCCTGATCCTCTAGCGTGGTTTCGAAAACTTCGTTTCCCTTCCATAGCCCTCAATTATGATAGAAAACTGAAGTACCCAATCATTAACCCTCTTCAATGTTCACCATCAGGAATCGAGTGATAGATCCTCTTTCGGACGGGTGTAAACACTTTAATATTTCGTACTTGAATCTTAGATCAAAATTGTGTTACAAAATGATCTACATACCTCTTATGTACTTATTAACATTCAAAAATCTTTATGAAAACTTTTCATAAAACTTTTATCATTTGAAAATGCTTCTTAATATATAATCACTCAAATATTTATTTCCAAATATTGTTCTTAAAGGAAAACATTTCATCCCAAAGAAATCATTTCAATTTAAAAGATAATTTACCTTTTATTTTCGAAAATTACAATCAACTTCTCTTATTATAATATATTCTTTTTTTACCAACCTTGATATTAACCTATCAATTAATAATTCAAAACCATCTTGTTAACTTAAGGACAATTATATACATTAAGTAAATCCAAAATAATACCAAGAAACTAGGTACTACCAATAGTATCCTATATCCCCTTAACAAGAAGGGTAATAATTAAGAGAAGTGTTTACCATCTGAACATATCCCTTCCCTATTTTTAGTTATTTTCGAGCCACTTAAACTAGTTGTCATTTGAGACTTTCTTACTTTTCAAATTTCTTATTTGAAATTTCTTTTCAAAAATCCATTAGAGGTTATTTTGTTTCCAAAATACCCAGAATTTAGTTTCTCAAAATTTATATAACATATCTTTCATATCCATTTTTTACAAAATTATTTTATTTGTGTAAAATACATTTCTATACTATATGATTATTTTATTATCTTATATAAATTCATTAACCTTAACCCCATATGATTATCCAACACTTTATAGTCTATTGTGAAACTTAATTCACAAGGTGTTTGTTTAACCAACAAATGATAATATTTGAATATTATCATTCCTTAACCATAAACTAACACACATAAATATCCATATCTTTCAAAAGATATTCCTTTGTACTTAAAATATAATTCTTCCAAAATAGTGCGTGGGTTTGTCTTCTTTATGTGTTTAGAAATCCCTATCGATAATGGTGATCAGGCGCATCGACCAGAATCAATAAACCACTAGATAGATAAATCAACACAAAACATTTTTATATCAAATAAAAAATACGTGTACATATATATAATAGTCTCAAACCCATTCTAGGGAGCTACTAACCCTATTTCTAACGAGTCACTCATTCTAGGGTATAACTAACACTATCTAACGAGTTTTTCCGCAAAAAAGCCTAGATGTTCGCTCAACGTAAGCTCTGATACCAAATGCAACGAACGGTATTTCAACGCTTGAAAATCGACACTAATACATCCTCAATATTCACGTGCCGAATATTCAAGTGCCGAAAAATTGATTGTTATTGAAAAAAAGAAATAAAGATAGAACATAATTTCACAAGAATCGAATAACATATATTATTTCAAAAATAACCTTTACAGCAGAAATTTTTTTGAATACAATATTATAGTTAAACCTAGATTCATCCTGGACAGTTATAAACCCTCTATCCTTACAAATGCTGAAAAATAAAAACAAATGCAATGGATGCAACGAATAATAGAATACGTCCATACATAGATGAAGATCTCTAGCTCTCCTTTGGAAACTCCAAGCGTCTTCAACTAAACCTGAAATTACTCAAATCTGACCTGAGTATTAAAAATACCTAGACCAGGCTTGATAAACTAACGTGAGATGCCTGATTTAATGTCTAGATCATGCTGATTTCAATCAAAACCTTTGAAAAGAAGGGTATCTCATAAGACCACGTCCATATATAAATACGGACGGTTTTTTACCTTATGATAACCGAATCACTTTTATACCAAAATAATTTTGTTGTTATCTTTAATGACCTTGGTTTGAAAAAACTTTTCAATTAAATATGAAAAATAGGTATCAATACTCGTGCAAAGTCAAAACGATAATATGTGTCACATCCCCAAATTTTCGACTTTCGAAAATTCGACATCGATACTCACTTTATCGACTGCCGAGCAATCGAGTGCCGGAAACTCCAATAGTGAGGGTTTTTAAGAAAAAGAAAAAGTAGAAGAAGAAGAAAAAGAAGAAAGAAGAACAACAGAACAACAGAACAGCAACAGAAAACAATATCAGAATCTTACACATCGCAGCGGAATAATATACAATAGATAATTACTAGTCTTTTAAAACAAAGAACTATATCAGTTTATATATACATCAATCATCAGAGTCAATATACAACAATGGACAGTTATATAAACTTGTCCTCATACAGAATATACAGCGGAATAAAATAATATCAGATACAAATACTACGTCTCGAACTCCAGCTTATCTCCAAGCTCCAGAATATCCAGAATATCCTGATAATATAACTCTAGGCTGCCCGTGTGGAAATTGGTGGGAACCCAGAGTTTAGAAGGGAAACAATAAACTCCGAGTCAGTCATGGTGACTGGTGTGAGATCGTAAAACAGTTATTTATCTTTAAAATAAACAACAGAAGAATTTTAAGGTAAATTCGCAATACTTTTGGAAAATGTAACTACCATAAGACCTCCCGCCACACACACAATGCAAACGCAGTCTTGGAGGAGATTTCTTCTTATGATAGTCAAAGATGCTTACTACGCAAAATCAAATCATTTTTGATATTATTATTAGTGCATAGTGTAGAAAACATTTCGAAAGTAGAATATAAATCTTAGCCAGCATAGGTACCATTATAGTATGATTGCTATAGCTACCATATTAAATGGCAGGTTCTACAACTAAAACCGTACAAGTCACGTATTGTTTCTTTGGATTTCCAACAAATGGTCAGGCTAAGGAACTTCCTATCCACGATGGGTACGTCCCTGGAATAGACGACCCGAGAACCTAACCGGATCTCTGCCAACACAAGGTCGGGTTATCTCTGCAAAAATAGGTAACTACTGACACGCGTATGCCATCCCCCGATCGTCACCGATCTTCCCGAGGATCCCCGATTCGCAACAAACCACATAGATAATAATAATGCAGTAACCACAGAGGTTAAGTATCTGGGCTCCATACCATGATACCACCTTTATCCAGAAGGAATGACATACACTAAGGGGCGCTACTCCCTAGAACCTTGCTGCATTCGTCCTGTTTCAACCATTTCCGGGGTGTGAGGCTCGATGAAGTCTTGTCCACAAAGCTACGCTTTCTCAAAAAGCCCTGCTTCGGGTCAAACAAAATGATCAACCTATGATCACAAAGATATAAGATCAAACAAATGATCATATCGCAAATGATCAAACACTGATCATTTCACAGCAACACTCAGTATGCCACGTTACCAAATTGGGATATATTGCTGATAAATTTCAACTACATAACCTCTGAGCTCGTACGTCTCAGAGAAGGGTGTTAAGCTAAGAGAATAAATTCTCCGCCACCAACAGAAATGTATTTGAAAGAAATCAGCTTTATATCTCAAATTGTAACGTCAGACACACAATCCATACAAGTCTGTTCCGGGATCGAACAAAACCCAAGGCACTTCTCACGAAGCCCTTGCATTTCCGGATAATTTTCTAATCACGTCAGGACTTCCCGTCACTAAGGGTGATAAAACCTCTAAATCGAAGATCAGTCGATGTAGAGTAACTCGACGGTAATCCTTCCGTTTTCAAAAATATCCGGTCTTCAACACCGGTCTTCAAATGCAATTCATAACGACGTATCACATATTCGGAATGGGTTATACGACCCCATGGTCCTTTCCCGGCTAACCCGAACAGTGAGCGCTTATTTAAAAATAAGTGTGGCATTCAAATTCATCCAATTCACAACAAATACCTAGTTAAGGTAATTATCGATAGTCGGTTATTTAACTATCAATAAAGATGAGCAACATCATCAGATTCCAATAATTTTTCCAAATTATTTTATCTTCAAAAATATCTTTACTAGATATAAAATTTCCACACTTTAAAAATAAATCAACGTTTATTTTTAAAACAATTTCACATTCCATTTATAAATCCCATAGTGAATTTATATCTTCAAAATATCTACTGATATACGATTCTCAATTCGATTTCAAATATATTCAATTTCAATTTACCTTTACAAAGGTAAATTCTCAAACGTTCACTTCATATTGGAAAAGCAATTCCATACTTATTTAAAAATAAGTGTTTCACAAATCTATTTATTTTCAACGTTTGAAAACATTCGATATACTTAAAATCAAAATTAAGTATATATCTCATTCTTTAAGGAAATCATTCTTAAATCACATTTATTTGAGTCAAAACGAATGTTGCGTAAAACATCGTTACGACGACTCGAAATCACTAGTATAGGGATTCGGAATTAAGATAGATATATAAATCCCAATACTGTATAAAATATTTCCTTTCGGAAATCATTTACTATAACAACAGTGTTATAGTCCACCATTTCCTTATTTCTCGAAAACGCCTATTTCAACAAGAACTGTTGAACTCTATGCTTTCGATTCACAACACATTTTAAAACACCTTTAAAATGTTTAACTTCATTTTTAAAATATTACTTCTTCAAAAATGAATCCATTTTCTTAACAATATATTCACCGCCCAAAATCGTGAATAAAATTTACTTAACCCCATTTCAATCATTCCTACACATTTTTATTTCAATAAAAATTCGCTATTCAAAATCGTGAATATATCTTCTTAAATAATCTTCTACATTAAATTTATCACATTCAATCTATTTTCGAATTTATAAGCACGTTTATAAATTCTATTTCTCTTTTTAATAACAACTTCGACTTATAAACCTTCTTTATTTACCAATTCAATTCACAATTCAATTTATATACCACAATCCATATTATAAGTTAAATACTTATAATTTCATTTATTTACAAAGATCATTCTTTTAAAACTTTACAACTGTAAAATTTACCCTTTTATAAACCCATTTTAACGTCATTTCCAAATACTACATCAATTATAGATTGATTTCCAAAATTTTATCATTTCTAAATAATTTTCCTTATTCTTTCCAATTTATTCAATATTCTATTTTTAAAAGAATTCTTCAATTTGAAATCATTTTTTTTACATTGATTTCCCAAGTTATTTCAATTCATAAATTTAATTTCTAATTGGACTTCCAACTTATTTCATTTTAAATAAATTCCTTTTGAAGAGAATAAATTTCTTTGTCTCTTTCAATCTATTTAAAAATCCAAATTTAAATTAAATTCTTCAGTTTATAATCACTGTTTTATGAAATTCTTTTATTTAGCAATTTCACTTTATTCTGGAATTTATTCCATAAGATTATAAAAATTAACTTTTTATACTTTAAAAATTCCTTTCTTCAAAATTATTAAATTTCTAAAATTGATTCATTTAGAAATTCCTATTTTTGATTTCAAAAATCCAATTTCGTATATTTTGGAATCCAATGATATCAAACATCCATTCGGCCAATTTTTATTTTCAAACAATTCCCAATCATCAATATCATCGATCGTATCAATATAATCATTCACAGAATTATCATATCACAATAAAATAAATTCACAACAATATTGAGGGGTCCAGTTGGATCCCTCCAACCTGTTTCCCTGCATCCAAAGACGTTAGCACAATACCAATTCCGCTCCAGTACGGAATTATCGCGGTATATAGGTTTTTTATAAATCCGCTTACTAACGGCGCAATAGGGTCTCATCCGCTATACGAGGCGGGAATCAATCAATCCAATATATACATATGCCAATATGTATATATTGCCATATATATAATAGATATATCCTACTATATCTAATAGCACAATCAACATAGCAATCAAACAGTCAATAATAACTGTAAAATCAAATTTCCTTCGAGTGAGAAAGATCTCACCTTAGCTTTATTTTGCCATCCATTTCCATCCAATTTATTTTCTTGATTTAACCTTGTATAAATAAATTTACAATTTATCAATATTCGAATAAATCAAATTCCCATTTTTGTTTGGTATTTTTTCTTTATCTAACAATTTTGATTTTAACCAATGATACACTTTTAATTTATGATATCAAAGAATTAAATTTTTAAACTTTCTTTTTCTGCAATCCTATATACATGTTTAAAATTTATCTCACTAAAAGAATTAACATGAAACAAAAATAAAAACAAGCTGTAAATACCTAAATGCCCAATTCCCTCAAGAAATTCTTCTCGAACTCGGCCTTCGAATTATTGTTGAAGTAGTGGTATCTCCCCTGCCATGAACGATCGCAGCCCCACGTGCCTTAACCCTAGGGCAGCGCTCGATTTCCTCGACTCCAACGCGCGATACCAGACATCGCGAAACTCAGACATGCCACCGCCTCACGCAACGAACTCGTGTGCGCGACTCCCCTCGTCAACGTTGCCTTCGATGTTCGACTTGAAGCTGCCGCCGTGAACGCGATCCCTTCCACTTGAACATCTTGCGAACCCCAAGCCCTAGGCGTCGCCTTCCTCCTTCCCGAAATCGCACGCCACCGTGCCACAGATCGAGACTCGAGATGCCTCCGTCTTCACGATCGAGCTCCCCCTAAACCCTCGCGCGCCTCGGTTCGCCTCCGATGTGAGAATTTGGTCGTGCGCGCGCGTTATCCCCTTTCTCGATTTTAAACGAACGAGGATTTTCGTTCGATTTCATTTAGTTGAGAAGGACATGGCTGCTGTTTTTTTTTTCTTTGAAGTTTTGATTTCGAACGTGAAATGATTTTTACTGAGGGGAAGAAGACAGAAGATATGGGATGCACGATTTTCTCCCCGTGATTCCCTGCGTGTATAAAGGCTGAATCGAAGGAAAGAAAACGTGTGGTGTTAAATAAATATAAATTTAAATTTAAATTTCGTTAAAAATTCCAATGCGTTTTCCTGTCGTGTGCTCACATACAAGCTCCGAAAAATACGAAATTTGAAATCCGGCAATAATATAACATTCCGGACCCAATGGAACTGGTTTCGTCGAATTCCGAGACTGTTTGAAAATTGACTATTTTATAAATATCGGTTCGAGTGAATATTTTCAAAACTGAACAAAACAGTTCGAAATTAAATTCTGAAACTTCTATCATCCTCAGTATTACCAATACGAATTTTAAAAGCTTTCGAAATATTTTTCTTCAGCTTAAAATTGAAGATTCGAATTTTTATCCAACTATCAACAGATTAAATCCTATAATTTAATCGCCGATTTAAAGTTATATTCGGGACTCAAATTAAATTACCGTTCAAATATTTAAAATAAATTAAATATTCTCAATTTAATTTGGTCAAAATTCTGGGTCGTTACAGATTTCCCCCCTTAAAAGAATTTCGTCCTCGAAATTACAAGTTAGGGAAAAATGTCCTTAACTCGTCTACTATTTTTCACAATCTAAATAGTTTTATCAATTCATCAAAACAAATCTTTTTACTAAAGATTCGTTATCATTCAACTACATTTCTAAACATTTTCATAATTTTCTAACATCATTGTTTTACTTCAATTCAAATTTAAATTCAAATTTCAAATTTAAACTTTCAAATTTTCTCAAAAATTTTCTAACACTCGAAATTTTCGAAAAATTTCGCCAGCGTCTCCTTTGCGCGGCTGATACGGTACGACTACAAAACGTCCCTTCGGACTCTCAGATTTCAAAAAGAAAAAGAAACAGCCAAGCGGCTAGACAAGAAATCATCAAAAACTCATATTATAATCCAAATACGTACCTTTTGTCGAGCAATTCAAATTATCTTCGAAAATCAAAATTCCAATTCCTTTACAATACCTGTATATCTACTAGCCATAATATCTAGTTACATACACACAAACCATTTTGTTACAAAATTTTCAATATAAACTGCTTATACACTTCTAGCTTACTATTGAAGTTACATTCGTTTTTAAACAAAATGAATTCATATCCATTCAATTTTTCATTTCAAATTTCATTTGAATTACATTTCACATTTCAATTTCTCATTCGAATTCAATTCACTATTTTGGTTTATAACCACTTATATTAAACTGAATTTCCAATAACATATGAATTTTTCATCCACCTTTCAATTTACATTATTCAATTCAATTCATTTGCTTACGAATTCGAAATGAATTTCAACTTTCAATTTCATATATCATAAATCAAATTCAATTCTAGTTCTATTCACTTACAAATTCATTCTACTAATGAATTTTAATTTCAATTATCTTTTCTGGAATTCCATTTTCCAATTATAAATTCACTTACAAATTCATATTTACAATTTCATTCATATGTGAATTCATCTCTTTATATTCTTAATTCACATTAATAATTCTCATTTGTTAAATGAATTTATTTTCAAATCTTTGGTTATTATTTTATTTCTCATTTTATAAGTTATATAACTTATACTTACTTTAATTCAACTTAAAATTCCTTAAGTTAAATTTATTCAATCTAAATTCACAACAACTTTGTATAAGTTATCAACTCATTTATTATTCTCATAAATACTTTTATATAGCATTCCAGAGTCTTAATAACATTCTCAAAACCATTTTGAAAACAATTCAAATTCCATTTGAATTTCCAAAACAAAAACCCAAATTTTCCAAACACTTTCCATTTAAAACAATTTGGCAGCAATTCCTCTTCCGGAAACCCGAAAATGAACATCAGTGATGCTGCAGTCATTACCGAAGTTATTTTCCAGCGACCGAAAAGAGTTTAGAGCTTTTCATTCCTTCAGAATACTTTTCAAACCTTCGAAATCCATTTTCAAATCAAAAAGAATTTAAACTTTCCAAATCTCAAAAATTTTCAAATTCTTTTCAAAACATTTCCAAGAACCTCTCTGGAATCCCATTTTAAATTATAAGTCACATTTATAATTTACATTCCTTAAATTTAATTTGTATGTGTGAATTTATTCCTTAACTTTGGAGTTATGGTTTCAATTTCTTTTTTAATTTCAAGGATAATAGTTTAATGTTATCATTTCTAGCAACCATGCAACCATATCATAATAATTTACAGAAAATCATTTCTTTTATATACAAAAATAGTTTTGGGTAAAATTATTTCATTTACCCCATTTAAAACAATACTGTGCCGAATTGTTCTATTCGAGTGTTTAGAGATCCCTATCAATGATCGTTAATTACTCGTATTGACCAGAATCCATATACCACTCAACAAACCAATCATCACAATATAAAACAATTTTTATATTCACTAACAAATACGCGCTCATATCTATTATTACACTCAACTCATTCTAGAGTACTACTGACTCTATCTCTAATGAGTAACACCCAACAGAGCAGGGTTGTCGCTTAACCATATGCTCTGATACCACTTTGTCACATCCCGAAAGAAGCGGTCACAACCGGTAGGCTTTTCAACCATCCCGGCCCCACCGTGGCTGACAATGGTACCCCAAACTTGCTTTTACGGCCAGCCTCTCGACTGTCACGGCATCTGCCTAACCAACCCATCCCTCTCAGGGACATGTAGGGGTAAGAGTCTCCCGTTCGCCACCAAACTGCGAAGCGAGAATCCCCTATCATGCTGTAATATAGCAAGACTGGTGTGAGATCGTAAAACAGTTATTTATCTTTAAAATAAACAACAGAAGAATTTTAAGGTAAATTCGAAATGCTTTTGGAAAATGTAACTACCATAAGACCTCCCGCCACACACACAATGCAAACGCAGTCTTGGAGGAGATTTCTTCTTATGATAGTCAAAGATGCTTACTACGCAAAATCAAATCATTTTTGATATTATTATTAGTGCATAGTGTAGAAAACATTTCGAAAGTAGAATATAAATCTTAGCCAGCATAGGTACCATTATAGTATGCTTGCTATAGCTACCATATTAAATGGCAGGTTCTACAACTAAAACCGTACAAGTCACGTATTGTTTCTTTGGATTTCCAACAAATGGTTAGGCTAAGGAACTTCCTATCCACGATGGGTACGTCCCTGGAATAGACGACCCGAGAACCTAACCGGATCTCTGCCAACACAAGGCCGGGTTACCTCTGCAAAAATAGGTAACTACTGACACGCGTATGCCATCCCCCGATCGTCACCGATCTTCCCGAGGATCCCCGATTCGCAACAAACCACATAGATAATAATAATGCAGTAACCACAGAGGTTAAGTATCTGGGCTCCATACCATGATACCACCTTTATCCAGAAGGAATGACATACACTAAGGGGCGCTACTCCCTAGAACCTTGCTGCATTCGTCCTGTTTCGACCATTTCCGGGGTGTGAGGCTCGATGAAGTCTCGTCCACAAAGCTACGCTTTCTCAAAAAGCCCTGCTTCGGGTCAAACAAAATGATCAACCTATGATCACAAAGATATAAGATCAAACAAATGATCATATCGCAAATGATCAAACACTGATCATTTCACAGCAACACTCAGTATGCCACGTTACCAAATTGGGATATATTGCTGATAAATTTCAACTACATAACCTCTGAGCTCGTACGTCTCAGAGAAGGGTGTTAAGCTAAGAGAATAAATTCTCCGCCACCAACAGAAATGTATTTGAAAGAAATCAGCTTTATATCTCAAATTGTAACGTCAGACACACAATCCATACAAGTCTGTTCCGGGATCGAACAAAACCGAAGGCACTTCTCACGAAGCCCTTGCATTTCCGGATAATTTTCTAATCACGTCAGGACTTCCCGTCACTAAGGGTGATAAAACCTCTAAATCGAAGATCAGTCGATGTAGAGTAACTCGACGGTAATCCTTCCGTTTTCAAAAATATCCGGTCTTCAACACCGGTCTTCAAATGCAATTCATAACGACGTATCACATATTCGGAATGGGTTATACGACCCCATGGTCCTTTCCCGGCTAACCCGAACAGTGAGCGCTTATTTAAAAATAAGTGTGGCATTCAAATTCATCCAATTCACAACAAATACCTAGTTAAGGTAATTATCGATAGTCGGTTATTTAACTATCAATAAAGATGAGCAACATCATCAGATTCCAATAATTTTTCCAAATTATTTTATCTTCAAAAATATCTTTACTAGATATAAAATTTCCACACTTTAAAAATAAATCAACGTTTATTTTTAAAACAATTTCACATTCCATTTATAAATCCCATAGTGAATTTATATCTTCAAAATATCTACTGATATACGATTCTCAATTCGATTTCAAATATATTCAATTTCAATTTACCTTTACAAAGGTAAATTCTCAAACGTTCACTTCATATTGGAAAAGCAATTCCATACTTATTTAAAAATAAGTGTTTCACAAATCTATTTATTTTCAACGTTTGAAAACATTCGATATACTTAAAATCAAAATTAAGTATATATCTCATTCTTTAAGGAAATCATTCTTAAATCACATTTATTTGAGTCAAAACGAATGTTGCGTAAAACATCGTTACGACGACTCGAAATCACTAGTATAGGGATTCGGAATTAAGATAGATATATAAATCCCAATACTGTATAAAATATTTCCTTTCGGAAATCATTTACTATAACAACAGTGTTATAGTCCACCATTTCCTTATTTCTCGAAAACGCCTATTTCAACAAGAACTGTTGAACTCTATGCTTTCGATTCACAACACATTTTAAAACACCTTTAAAATGTTTAACTTCATTTTTAAAATATTACTTCTTCAAAAATGAATCCATTTTCTTAACAATATATTCACCGCCCAAAATCGTGAATAAAATTTACTTAACCCCATTTCAATCATTCCTACACATTTTTATTTCAATAAAAATTCGCTATTCAAAATCGTGAATATATCTTCTTAAATAATCTTCTACATTAAATTTATCACATTCAATCTATTTTCGAATTTATAAGCACGTTTATAAATTCTATTTCTCTTTTTAATAACAACTTCGACTTATAAACCTTCTTTATTTACCAATTCAATTCACAATTCAATTTATATACCACAATCCATATTATAAGTTAAATACTTATAATTTCATTTATTTACAAAGATCATTCTTTTAAAACTTTACAACTGTAAAATTTACCCTTTTATAAACCCATTTTAACGTCATTTCCAAATACTACATCAATTATAGATTGATTTCCAAAATTTTATCATTTCTAAATAATTTTCCTTATTCTTTCCAATTTATTCAATATTCTATTTTTAAAAGAATTCTTCAATTTGAAATCATTTTTTTACATTGATTTCCCAAGTTATTTCAATTCATAAATTTAATTTCTAATTGGACTTCCAACTTATTTCATTTTAAATAAATTCCTTTTGAAGAGAATAAATTTCTTTGTCTCTTTCAATCTATTTAAAAATCCAAATTTAAATTAAATTCTTCAATTTATAATCACTGTTTTATGAAATTCTTTTATTTAGCAATTTCACTTTATTCTGGAATTTATTCCATAAGATTATAAAAATTAACTTTTTATACTTTAAAAATTCCTTTCTTCAAAATTATTAAATTTCTAAAATTGATTCATTTAGAAATTCCTATTTTTGATTTCAAAAATCCAATTTCGTATATTTTGGAATCCAATGATATCAAACATCCATTCGGCCAATTTTTATTTTCAAACAATTCCCAATCATCAATATCATCGATCGTATCAATATAATCATTCACAGAATTATCATATCACAATAAAATAAATTCACAACAATATTGAGGGGTCCAGTTGGATCCCTCCAACCTGTTTCCCTGCATCCAAAGACGTTAGCACAATACCAATTCCGCTCCAGTACGGAATTATCGCGGTATATAGGTTTTTTATAAATCCGCTTACTAACGGCGCAATAGGGTCTCATCCGCTATACGAGGCGGGAATCAATCAATCCAATATATACATATGCCAATATGTATATATTGCCATATATATAATAGATATATCCTACTATATCTAATAGCACAATCAACATAGCAATCAAACAGTCAATAATAACTGTAAAATCAAATTTCCTTCGAGTGAGAAAGATCTCACCTTAGCTTTATTTTGCCATCCATTTCCATCCAATTTATTTTCTTGATTTAACCTTGTATAAATAAATTTACAATTTATCAATATTCGAATAAATCGAATTCCCATTTTCGTTTGGTATTTTTTCTTTATCTAACAATTTTGATTTTAACCAATGATACACTTTTAATTTATGATATCAAAGAATTAAATTTTTAAACTTTCTTTTTCTGCAATCCTATATACATGTGTAAAATTTATCCCACTAAAAGAATTAACATGAAACAAAAATAAAAACAAGCTGTAAATACCTAAATGCCCAATTCCCTCAAGAAATTCTTCTCGAACTCGGCCTTCGAATTATTGTTGAAGTAGTGGTATCTCCCCTGCCATGAACGATCGCAGCCCCACGTGCCTTAACCCTAGGGCAGCGCTCGATTTCCTCGACTCCAACGCGCGATACCAGACATCGCGAAACTCAGACATGCCACCGCCTCACGCAACGAACTCGTGTGCGCGACTCCCCTCGTCAACGTTGCCTTCGATGTTCGACTTGAAGCTGCCGCCGTGAACGCGATCCCTTCCACTTGAACATCTTGCGAACCCCAAGCCCTAGGTGTCGCCTTCCTCCTTCCCGAAATCGCACGCCACCGTGCCACAGATCGAGACTCGAGATGCCTCCGTCTTCACGATCGAGCTCCCCCTAAACCCTCGCGCGCCTCGGTTCGCCTCCGATGTGAGAATTTGGTCGTGCGCGCGCGTTATCCCCTTTCTCGATTTTAAACGAACGAGGATTTTCGTTCGATTTCATTTAGTTGAGAAGGACATGGCTGCTGTTTTTTTTTTCTTTGAAGTTTTGATTTCGAACGTGAAATGATTTTTACTGAGGGGATGAAGACAGAAGATATGGGATGCACGATTTTCTCCCCGTGATTCCCTGCGTGTATAAAGGCTGAATCGAAGGAAAGAAAACGTGTGGTGTTAAATAAATATAAATATAAATTTAAATTTCGTTAAAAATTCCAATGCGTTTTCCTGTCGTGTGCTCACATACAAGCTCCGAAAAATACGAAATTTGAAATCCGGCAATAATATAACATTCCGGACCCAATGGAACTGGTTTCGTCGAATTCCGAGACTGTTTGAAAATTGACTATTTTATAAATATCGGTTCGAGTGAATATTTTCAAAACTGAACAAAACAGTTCGAAATTAAATTCTGAAACTTCTATCATCCTCAGTATTACCAATACGAATTTTAAAAGCTTTCGAAATATTTTTCTTCAGCTTAAAATTGAAGATTCGAATTTTTATCCAACTATCAACAGATTAAATCCTATAATTTAATCGCCGATTTAAAGTTATATTCGGGACTCAAATTAAATTACCGTTCAAATATTTAAAATAAATTAAATATTCTCAATTTAATTTGGTCAAAATTCCGGGTCGTTACAATATGATACCAAAAGGGTAGCTAAAATGTGTGTATAACATTAAAACTATTTTAGGAATATAATCAAAATAGTAAAACTCGTATTGGAATTGGTTTTCCAAAATGATAGGAAACTAGTGGCCTTTTCCTTCCTCTATAGATTTCCACATATAGCAACGATCGTACCTGGTAGCTTTTCGTGCAAGGACTCACATACCACTGTACTTGCTACACTACTACATATCATTACCGGAATGTAAGGCTCATGAGGCAACATTTATACTTTCCACAAAGCCACGCTTTACTTTTCACAAAGCCATGCTTTGATCATCATAGGTTCCACATTGAATGCAATATTGACATTCCTTCGATCACTATTTCCTCTCACAAACATACAACCTCTGAGCTCGTACGTCTCAAAGAAGGGTGTTAAGCTAAGAGAAGTTGCCTTCTCCCCCACCAAATAGATGTAAGTTTGTAAAAGTCAACGTTGTTATCTCAGAAATGCAATGTCCGACATTCGTCCATACAAGTTCATTCTAGGACTGAACAAAATCGAAGACACTCCTCTTACTACATCCTGTCAGGAATTATCCCTAGGATTAGTAGCGATTAGTCCTTGTAATAGAAGATTTTCATAATAAAGAACTACTGCCACCATAAATATATGATACGGTAAATTTCACCTCGAGGGACTAGTGGTAAGCAACCCTTCATCATGAAGATCCTCGTCTTCAAAAATCAACATCTTCATCATGTTTTCACTTCTGAACGTATATACTGGTTCGAAATGGTTTTCGGATGGGAGTTACCCAGATCCGACACCGGTTCCTCCGAATCAATCATCGATTAAGAAGATGTTAAGTTCATTTATGATTATCAATAATCATTAAATTTAATAAATATTTTATTCATTCATAAATATCTCAGAGAGACATCTTATTTTAAATTATTCCACTTATCTTCTTAATAGTATATGGAATCATTAAGCCTCATTTATCAAAACGTTTTGGTTAGTTAAACTTTTTGAATCTTGTAATAATTCCAAATAATTTCAGTTTTTATTTAGGAAAACATGTCTAAATTATTTATTTAAATCTCATATTGGAAAACATACTCCTAAGTAAAAAGGATCATAGAAATTATACTAATTCTACTCAATATCAATTTCCGTATTCAACCTTTACTATCCGTTGAATAAATTTGAAATCACCTTTTAAATTCATATGGATAGTACGGATTCCCTCTTCGACATTTAACACCAAGTATTAGAAAATTATTTCTATGTATTACAAGTTATTTTAATTTGGAAAATTATATCTTTTTTACTTTGGAAACTTTCCAAGTAAATCAAATTTACTATCCCCTTCGTCGGACCAGTCTGGGTAGCTAGGGAGAGCAGAGAACTGGTTTCCCAAACCCAAGCCTAGAGACTACCTCTCTATCATGCATAAGGTAGTCAAGTTATCTGATCGATTGTAAATCATTTAATATACTAATTAACTTTTAAATATTTTAGAGCATCCGCGTTTTCCCTTCGATCTGTTCCATTCCTCGGTCGGATTTTCTATCACTCGCAAATTGAACAATGTACTACTCGTTTCCGCATACTTATTTTTAAACCTCTTAATCATCTTTAAATTACTTTATTATTTATTTGAAAAGGTTCACAAAGGATTTTGGAAAGAATAATTAAGTTAGGACCACTGTTTGCCATGGTTATAAAAAAGTGCTGCAAAAATGTAATGCAAATGGTGTTTTAAATACTATATCGATCAAAACGAATTCTCTATCATTTTAAAAATTCATATTTTTAACTAAAATCTCTTTTAAAACATTTAAAAGGATTTATAGAATTTATTCTATATTTTTAAACAATTTAAAAAAATCATTTTAAAGGAATTCCCTTTATGGATCCCGAATTGCAAAATAGCGATTATTTTGAAAGTATTATTTGCCCATATTTCAAAATCTACTAAGTGTAATCTCAACTTATTTTCTTTTGTTTGAAAACAATCAATATAATAGTTCAAAAAATTCTTATCTCGAAGAATTCAGAGCTATATTCCACTTTATATGTTCATTTAACTTTTCCAGCATGAAATCACGAACTACCGTTACACGACGCGCCTATTTTGACTTATTTTTCATGACTTGTCAAAACTTCTCAAAATCGAGTTTTTTGGTTTATAAAACGTTTATAAACCATTTTATATCATTTAAACAAATACTTTCCATAATAAATCTCATATTCACTTTTAAACGATTTCATAATATTATATTATTATAATATTCATTTTCAAACTTTTTGTATTTTAAAACCTTTATGAGGCTAAACAACTCCATACACATATTATTTACGGACTAAATTTCCTTGAATTAACCATGGTTAATTACTTAATCATTTTTATTATGATTTCTCATAATTTATCACAATCAAGTTATCAACCATATCAACATCCATATCATCAACCATATAATCAACCAAGTTATCAAACATTCATACAAATCATTAAAAGGTTAAATGGTCATATTATCATACTTAAAAATAGTTATAGATATTATTTATCATTTAATAAACATGAAGTACTCACCATTTCCCAAATAAAAACTTCCTACCAACACTCAGACAATCAGACACTTCACTAATGCCATCACCTAAACAACTCCTCCTACTTTTCCAAGTGCTCGGCCATCACCACCATTCCACATTGCTCTTGGCCATAGCCTCCTTATCACACTCCATCACCTCCCCTTCCTTCCTAGACTCCACAGCCAAAGCCCACCTTCACCCTCCAAAACTCATGGCCTAAGGCCATTAATAAGAGAAGAAAGGAGTGAGAAGAAGAGAAGAAGATTTGATTAGCTTTTGAAAAATTTAGAGTATAATTAGTGGATTAGTGCTTAAGCACTTCCACCATTTTTAATCCTCCTACTTTATCTGAAGCTTCAGAAAGGATAAGAGAATGGACGTTTGAATTTGTGAGAGAACGGGGAAGGTATTTATAGGGAAAAATTGTAAAAATATCTAAATCCGATATTACCATCTACCCCTTGCCCACTCCACTCCCATACCTTCATTCTACATGTTATCCCTTCCCCTCCATGTTCTCCATCGTCTCATTTCACTTCCAAGCCATGTGCATTGACTTATGTATGCTTAAAGATAAAGTAAATGAAAAATATCTAAGATTTTTCTTTATATATATATATATAAATGTGTGTGTACATGTATATATGTTCATGTGCTAGTTAAAGTGTGAATATGTATGTTATATATGTGTACATGATATATAAATAAGGTTGCAACAAACTTTGGACAATTTCCGTTTGTTAAATCGTTGAAAATCGGGAAACCGATTACCAGTCAAATTTTCACTTATAATTTAAATTACATATATATGTAAACAAAATTTGAAAATAAATTTTTAATAATTTGTAATTAATAAAAATGATCTCATTTGAATTATAAAATCATATAATTCAATGTTAACAATTATTTACAAAAATTGCTATTATACCGATAAAGCGATATCAATTTTCCTTATATTTTCAAACCGATTATATATCTTTACTATTATAAATTATTTTTTATCACATTATAACTATTTAAAATGAATTATTATCATTTAAGAACAATTATTTGCATAATTATAATAATTATTAAATAATTAAATCTCAAATTAAATTCGCAAATCAATATTTAAATATAAGGGCACCACTGATGATGTCATAAATACCTTTATTTTTCCCCAAAAATATAATTTATTTTCCATATTCTTGTTCAATTATAAAAATAAGTATATGTATCCAGCTCCATGCACGATGTTTTACGATTATAGAGTTGTTTGTCGATAAAAAGTTTTTGGTCCTTTTATCGCTATTTTTTTTCCAAAGTATATATTTTATGAACATTTTTCCAAAATAAGTTCATTATTTTTATTCGTTACTTAAAACTTTATTATTTATTGGAAAATAATTTATATTTGAATATTTAAATACTTTTAATTAAAGCGATCAAATTATGGGTCGTTACTGGTGATATCATATTTGGTGTTATCTGTACCATCTATTGGTCTCGGGTAGGCCGGTCTTAATTCGTAGAGGACCATCTGTTGGTGGCCTCAGTGCCTTTGGAGTTAGCTGCAAACCTATTATGGCGTCAAATTTAACCAATGTAATAATTTAGGTTATTTGAATATGTTTATTTGAAAGGTTTTCAAAAAATGTCATTAAAAATAATATCATTGGATTTTACATAGAAATGATTTGGTTATCATAAGGTGAAAACACGTTCAGAGTTTATGTGCGGCATGATCATAGGAGATACCCTTTGTTTTCAAATACTCGTATTTTGAGTTTCTTACACCAGTCCCATGAATGACCCAGAGTTTTTTTTCTTTCCCTTAAACTCTTGGTGCCCTATTTTTCCGGACAGCCTAGTAGTTAGGTTTAGTTTGGAGCATTTTGAAAGAGCTCGAAGCATGGAACTATAAGATTCTTCTGAAGGTTGTTATCCACTTCCACCACACTTATGTACTATTGTATTCCACATTTGTAAGGACAGAGATTTATAAATATCCATGTTGATGTTAAGTTAAACTTTGATAAATGTATTTAAAATTTTCCCATATAAAGGTTATATGTTGAAATAATATATGTTATTCCATTCGTTTAAGATTCTGCTCTATGTCTTTATTTTCTTGTCCCCATAACTATCCAACTTTTCGTTTAAATTGAATTTTAAATGTGTGGTTTATTATTAACTAAAAGTGTATGGAATTATGGGTCGCTACATTTATCATTTTTATTTTGAATATTTAATTAATTTTAAATACTTAATAATTTTTTTAAGATATAAATAACTTAAATTCAAATATAGTGATTATTTAAATATTTGATTTGTGAATTAAATATTAATTAAATGGATTTAATATCCTTATTTAACTCATTTTAATTAATTAATATTAATTGTAAATCCACTTTGTAAATTTATTTACAATAATAAATGGTTCGAATAAATAATAATAAAATCAATTATTAATAAAACTGCTTGATTTTTATTGTAGTAATTTTAGTTTAATTTATTTGTTTTTCCATAATTTTTAATTTGGAAAATATTTGAATTTATTTTTTGATGATTTTTCAGCAAACAGCAGTGTTTTTGTGATTTTACAAGAGTCGGTGTATATTATTATTGTTTTGGAATCGTACAGCATTTTTGTGCGCGACCATATTTTTGTTTTTTCATTTGCGGTTTGTACATGAACTAAATTTTGTGCAACGAAATGCTGAATTTTTTTAAAACCTAACTCTACACTTAGGTTATTTAACTTAACTATTCCTCATTCCTCCTCTTTTCTTCTTCTTTTTTCTATTAAGCTAAAACAAAGAAAGAAAAATATATCCACTTTCTTGTAAATTCAAAAACACTTCGTATAAATATCAAAAAATTCAAAAGCTTGTATCTTTAAACTTGGGAAGCTTAGATGTACACATATATGAGATGGGAAGGTACGGCAACTATTTTGGGTGGGGCAATGGTAAAGGCGTGGACTTTGTGCACCTAGCATTTGAGATTTATGAAGTAGTAGCCATTGATTTGCAAATTGTAGGTTTAGCATGGCATATAACACCTGCATCAAATATTTGGTGGCCTATGATCATGTATTGGGTGATGCGATGTTTACAGGTCGAGGGTGAAACCCTGTTTGATAGCGATGGCAAGAGAGGAGGAAAATTATATGATTTTGGGATGATTGTGTCGAGAACACGAAGAGTGACTCATGGTGAAATTAGTGCAGCGTTTAGTAGCGTATAGGTAGAGAAATCGCCGAAGTGGCAACCATGGTGAAGTACTATTGCATGTCAGCATGAACAAATTTGAGTTGGGAGGGAAGAGTTTAGAGTGGGTAATTATGATTTAATTAATTAATCTATGATTTAATTATTTTAATTAAATCGAAAACCTATAAATTGAATAACTATTGTATATGAGGTCGGTTTGGATGCGGTCGGTTGCATTGTACTCGTTCATCATTAGATTCGCATTGGAACTGATTTGGTTAAAATTGGAGTTAGATGAATTTTGGGCTAAAATCGAACGTCATTTGATTTTAGACCAAACCGAAACACGAAAGCATTAACTATTATTTCGGTGAGTTAACTCGCCTTTAAATAAACTATATAATATCTATGATGCTATAGATTATTAGTGTATGCTTGGATGTTGTTTTATAGATTGTTTGGTTAGATTCCCATTTTGGAAAAAGAATGGCATATTATCTAATTTGCAATGAAACCATGTACGTATTTCTGTAACGACCCCAGATTTTAATTTAATTTAAATTGATAATTAATTAATTTTTGAATAAACAAAAATAGTAAAATAATCGATTAAATGGAGCGAGTTTCCCCAATATCCAAGTATATTCTGTATGAATCAGTTCAATTTAAAATATTGTAAATATATTTGACTTGAATTTTAAATTTGTAAATAAATGATTTAATAATAAATAATAATAATAATGATTGATAATAATAATGGTTCGAGTTTATAAAATGATATAAACAAATGCACTTATAAGATAAAAGAGTTAGAGATTGAAATAGAAATGTATACAAGATAAATTTTATAGTTTGTAAAATAGAGAATAAACACGTTAACTAAGATTATAACAACATAGAAATTCATCTATATTTTGAAAAGAATATGTATGTACAAACTAAAGTGGATCAGTAAAACAAAATACAAACAAGACAAAAGGTAAAATACAAAATATGTTCAAACACATACAAGAAGAATTTATCAACCTGGGAAAGCAAAATAAGTAAGATATGTTTGTAGGCTGTATGGTATGCAGGCAGGTAAAGGTGAGATAATAAACGAAGTAAAGTAAAACATAAAAGTACTAGGCAAATAAATGCAAATATCCTAAGTACACAACATTTTATCTCAGCAGCCACTAAAATATTGATTCCATCTGCCACCGAAATGAACTAAGTACAAATATATATAACACCACAACATCACTTCATACCATACAAGCAAGAATCACTTCAGCCAACAATTTGAAACAAAGATAAGTGGTACAACATTTAATGCAACATGCCTCTAGCCCATGCCTATATGGTATAAACAAATACAAATTTCCCTGTACACTACATAATAACACAAACAAAATCATCTATCAGCCGAAAGCAAAAGTAGATAAACAAATGAATAAAAAGAAATGTCTACAATATAAAGTAGACAAAGCAAGATGTTCAGCCTCCAAAGTCTCTGCTCTCAAGTGTATTTGCAAACAAACAATAATAACATACCACCTGCATACTTCATTTTCTTACATCAATTCTTTCCACCAGCTCTTCTCACTTCATTTCATTTTCGTTCCATTTCGAAACTGAGAAAATCTTAAGTAGCAACATTTCAAAACTTAAACAAGATAATTCAACAACAAAGAAAGGTTTCCAGTTTAAAATTACAAGCCTGTTTCAAGAAGATATGCTATGTTCTTCATTTTAGACAGGTGAGTAAACATCTCTATTCAAAACTCAAATCAGTTTTTATCTTGATGCTTATGAATATATTTGTGATAATGTTGTGATAAATGAAATCTGATACTTGTATATGTATGAATATGTTTTGGTTTGGTATGCATGTCTGTGTAAATACAGATCTACCTCTGTTAACAATAGGTTAGCAAAATTCCAGAAAGAAGAATTCATATCTCAAAATATAAAAAGATTTGAGAAATGATCTTTGAATAAAATTTAACTGTTTTTACCTGACTCAAATTTTAAAATCATTTGGAAGCATCAAATGCAAACAACAGTACTGGAATCAAGGAAATGAATTTGGGTTCAGGAAGATACTCATATATGTTCTCTGTTTTAACTTCTAAACACAAGATCCTTTATTTCAAAAATCTTTTCTATTTGTTCTACTTACTGATTTAACTTGAGATCAAAACAAGATTTGTATGTTATGGTATATAGTAAAGTTTAAAAATCAATTTTAGTTAAAACTATTTCATTTTGTTTCTGGAAATCAAGAAAACCTGAGCACCACTCAAATTTTGTCAAAAATTCGAACCTGTCAATTTACAAATTCAGGTATATGAATTAAAAGCTAACAATAAAACTTGATTTTTGAAACAAGAATTATTATTTTTAGTTTAGAAATGAAGTAGCAGTTTGGAGTTGAACTGAAAATGGGTTTTCGTGAGTTTCTGGTGATCGGCTAACTTTCAGAGATTGAAACTTGACATGGTGATAGTTGAAGCATCGTAGGACATAGGAAAAATATAAGGTAATTTTTTAATTCGTCGAGGTTGGAGATTTAATTTTGTTTAGGGTTTAGCAGTCGTTTTTGTTTGAAGTCGGAGACGAGGTGATTTCATCATCTCTGATTGACCGAGTGGTGCGAGACTCTGAGGGAGGGTAGTTCGGAGGTTGAGGAGGTCATGGCCGAGTTTTCGAGTACTCCGATGATCTTGATGTCGAGAACGATGAGTTTTCCAGGTTTTGGGTTGGTACGTTCTGTTGGTTCCAGGCTTTGGAGGTAGGCGTTCGATTTAGATTTTTGGGTGATGGTCGAGGTTTGATGATCGGGAAGGGATGCAGAGGCGATCTCTGGTATGTGGCGATCAACGTTGTTGATCAACGGAGGCCGGAGCCACCGTGCATATGCACGGTGCATATGTGTTTCTGGTGAGAGTTTAGGAGAGTAGCAGGAAATTGGTACGCGAGTTCTCGAGTAATTGAAGAAGAGGCCCGAAGTTTTCTTTGTTCGACTCGAAGCAAGAAGGGGTAGCCTCGGGTCATGATGGTGTTGCCAGTTTTTGAAAGACTGTCTGGCCTTAAGTTTAAATTTAAAGGCAGAGTTTTAAAACAAAGTAAAAACCAAAATGTAAGAGATGGATTCAAATTTACTTTGTCTCCTAGTCTTAAATAAAACAAGTTTAAAATATATATATATATAATGTTTAACAACTTTAAAAATGTCTAAGTATATTTTGAAGTGTTAAATTTTGCTAAGTTAATTTGTATTTAATTTGAATCTAAATTTGTAGATGAGAATTTGACCATTAACAAGAGAATGTTTTATCCTTTAAATAATGAAGATTAAGGATTTGTAATTATTAAGTTAATTTAAATGAATAATTAACTAATTTGATTAATTAATGATTGGATTGATTTATTTAATAATTAAAGGTAAATTCTTTAATAATTAAAGGTTGATGAATTATAATTAAAGTTAATTAATTTATTATTAATGGTTAATTAATAAATGATTAAAGAATAGTTTATCAAAATGATTTGCAATATTAATTAACCAGGATTAGAAATTCATATGAAATTAATCAAATTTAAATAAATCAGATAATTAACTGATCTTATGAATATTTGGATTCTATTGGATGATTTGATTGTTTGATACCCCTGATATATGATGCTTTGTGATACATCCTGATTTATGTTGTGATCTGAAATTCCTATTTCTGTGATATATTACTATGTGAATATGAAACCCTTGACCCGTAAAACAGCATTTGAATTTCGATGCGACAGGGAGTCGGATTCCAATTGGTTATCCGAAACCCACATCGAATTGTAATTGTGAATCTTTGTGACTGATAAATTTATTTTATCTATGAATCTGTGAATGAAGATAAGCGTTATCGATTATACCGCTTATCGATATATCTATGATGATTGATGTTGCACTATTGAGTGTAAAACCCCTGGACTACATCTTTACACACACAAATATGGATTTCACGTGGAAATCGGTTAAGTCACAGATAATTTAAATTTGATGTTTTTGAAATTGAAATTTTAATTTCAATTGATTTTGAAATTAGAAATTTGGGGTTTAAAGTGAAAAGCTTTTGAAATGGAATTTCAAATATAAAAGTTATTTTGAATAACTTAACCGAGTTTTTGAAAATTTAAATAATTAAATTTTAATTTGAATTCAAGTTTGAAATTAAATCTATGATTTGGAAACTAGGGATAAAAGATGATATAAATGTGTTTGTATGAATTAAACCATTTCAAAAGTATAATTTTGGGAATTTGAATTTAAACCAAGGATTTCAACTCGTATGAATGAATCAGATTTCCAAATTGAAAACTGTTGTTTTCAAATGATAAAAGCTTTTAGATAAGAAAAGAAATTCCAGTTTAAATTAAAGGAATTTCAAGTGAATTGAAAAATGGATTTTCCAAGTTATGAATGAATTCTTTTTGAAAGCTATGAATTAAATCTGTCTATTTTTAACAGATTTAAAGTGATGATTTGTTTAAACCATTCGAAATGAAATTGTTTTGAAAGCTATGAGTTAAATCTTTGATTTAAAGATTTAACGAGTTAATCAAATTGAAATGGAAATTGATTTGGAAAATCTGTAAATGAATCTTTGTGAAACTGGGTGAACTTTATGAATTAAATCTTTTATTTAAAAGATTAAAATGTGGAAATCATTTTAAACCATTGAGGGTTGTTGAAATGAATCTTTTTGTTTAAAAGATTTGAAATGGTAATTTGTTAAACCATTTGAAAAGAAAGTTTGGGTTTAAGTTGTGACTTAATTGAAATCCCAATATCCGTATATTTTTAAATATTGCGCTCACTATTCGGTTTAGCCGGGAGAGGACCTTTGTGTCACATAACCCATTCCGAATAAGTGATTCGACGATATGGATCACATTTGAAGACCGGTGTTGAAGACCGGATATTTTTCGAAAATGAAAGGACAACCTGTCGAATGTCTCTGCACTGAGTCGCGCCGGTATAGAGATTTATATCACTCTTTTGTGACGGGAAGTCCGGACGTGATTGGAAATTATCCGAAATTGCAAGGGCTTCGTGAGAAGTGCCTTCGGTTCTGTTCGAACCCGGAACAGACTTGTATGGATACATGTCTGACATTACACTTTGAGACATAAAGCCGATTTCTTTCAAATACATTTCGGTTGGTGGCGGAGAATTTATTCTCTTAGCTTAACACCCTTCTCTGAGACGTACGAGCTTAGAGGTTATGTAGTTGAAATTTATCAGCGATATATCCCAATTTGGTAATGTGGCATGCTGAGTGTTGCTGTGTGATGATCAGTGTTTGATCATTTGTGATATGATCATTTGTTTGATCATTTATCTTTGTGATCATAGGTTGATCATCTGTTGACCCAAAGCAGGGCTTTGTGACAAAGCGTAGCTTTGTGGACGAGACTTCGTCAGGGCCTCACAACCCGGAAATGGTCGAAACAGGATCGTTGCGGCAAGGTTATGAGGGTCGCGCCCTTTAGGGTATGTCATTTCCTTCTGGAAAGGGGTGGTATCATGGTATGGAGCCCAGATACTTACTCATGTGGATACACTTTCTTTATGATGTGTGATGTTGGATACCGAGCTCGGATAAAGGTCCCAAAGGACCGGGAGGTGGCATATTCGTGAGTTACCTGTTACAGGGGTAACCCGGCCTTGTTGGCAGAGAGCAGTTTGTCTCTCGGAGCGTCCCGCCAGAGGCGTTTCCTTCGTGGAATAGGAAGTTCCTTAGCCTGACCATTTGTTGGAAATCCATTTCCCAATACGGAACTTGTACGGTTTTAGTTGTAGAACCTGCCATCTAATATGGTAGCTATAGTAGGCATAGTATAATGGTACCTATGCTGGCTAAGATTAATATTATACTTTCAAATTGTTTTCCACTATGCACTAATAATAATAATCCAATGATTTGCGTAGTAAGCATCTTTGACTATCATAAGAAGAAATCTCCTCCAATTCTGCGTTTGCATTGTGTGTGTGGTGGGAGGTCTTATGGTAGTTTCATTTTCCAAAAGCATTGCGGATTTCAATGTTTAAAGTTCTGTTGTGTTTGTTTAAAGATAAACTGTTTTTGTTGCTCACACCAGTCCCATGACTGATCCGGAGTTTATTGTTCCCTTCCTAAACTCTGGGTGCCCACCATTTTCCACACGGGCAGTCTAGAGTTGGGTTTTTCAGATATTCAGGTTTAGTAGATTATCTGGACCTAGTTCAGTTCTTGGAGTTCAGGACTGCACTTGCTTCTCTCTATGGTTCGAGCTTGATACTGGAGTCATTGGATTCATTCTCTCTGACTGATCTTTTGGAGTTATCATTTCTTTTCCGCTGCTATTTGTTGTATCATATCTCTGATGTATATAGATATTCATTGTATCATCATTGTATCTGGATATTGTATCAGATGTTGTATATCTATATTCTTTTTATTCCGCTGTGTTATTTACTTAATGTTGTTATAAGCTCCGGAGAACCAGATTTGGCATTTGAATCTACGGCATTTTGAGTACAAGTGGAGTACGGGTGCTGATTTTCGAAGGCCAACTTTTGGGTCTTTACAAGTGGTATCAGAGCTAAGGTTGAACTTTAGCTCAGGAGTATAACACGTTAAGTAGCTCATTAGAGATAGAGTGAAGTAAACTCTAGAATGAGTGTATTCTCAGATATCCGTCTGAACGTCTCAGTAAATTCTCTTACTATCCACTGATAGTAAGTATGAGTGCTAGAAGAAGACGAGATAGGGGACAGGGAATACGACTATAAATGGTCAATACCCTGCAACAGTGGAAACAACTTTCTTAGCAATCTTCTTTGATTCGTTTCCAAAATTCTTTTCATTGCTTCGTACCAGCTACAAGTAGAAGTTTTGGTGTGGTGATGGCCCTATGAATCACTGTCGAAGATCTTTACTTTCGTATCTTCATCGATTTCTTATCAGCTTTTTAATTTGAACCTTAATGAATTTGAAATTGGAAATTTTAAATTGAATTAAATCGATTAATAGAATATGAAGGCTAAACTGAATTGAATCAATAAACGATATCGTTTGAAACCGAAATTTTGAAATTCTATTGAAACTTCTTTTGAAAACCAAAGTCCGAAGAGGGACAATTGGTATGTATTATGAGATATTCCGACTTGAATTCGGAATCTGTATCTTGTGTTAAAGGAGTTATAGGAGATCGAATCTATCTATCTATCTCTGCGATTGCTTTCGTGCCTGAGAATTTCGAGGACGAAATTCTTTTAAGGGGGGAAGTTTGTAACGACCCCAGATTTTAATTTAATTTAAATTGATAATTAATAAATTTTTGAATAAAAAAAAATAGTAAAATAAATCGATTAAATGGAGCGAGTTTCCCCAATATCCAAGTATATTCTGTATGAATCAGTTCAATTTAAAATATTGTAAATATATTTGACTTGAATTTTAAATATGTAAATAAATGATTTAATAATAAATAATAATAATAATGATTGATAATAATAATGGTTCGAGTTTATAAAATGATATAAACAAATGCACTTATAAGATAAAAGAGTTAGAGATTGAAATAGAAATGTATACAAGATAAATTTTATAGTTTGTAAAATAGAGTATAAACACGTTAACTAAGATTATAACAACATAGAAATTCATCTATATTTTGAAAAGAATATGTATGTGTTATCCCGCCTTTTGGCAAGGCCGTGACACCAAAAAGTTGATTGGAAAACAAATGACGGTCCGTCCTAGAGATCAATCATACATAGGCTCACCATGGATATCGACGAATTTTGTCCGAGTCCGGATCGAGCCAAAATTGATAGGACATGACAAGCTAAGCCATGAGAGTCAACGTTCCAAATCTCAAGTCAATCCGAGTTCATATGTTCAAGATATGATCGATGCAAGTTAGAGGAATCTATGTTCGAATCCATAAGTGTTACCTCTGTTCGAATCCATAGCATTCGAATCGATCAAAAGGTAAGTAACCTCGCCTTCATCAGGTTCGTATCCATCGAACTTAAGGTCCTTCGAATCGATCAAGTTGCCCCACTTCGTATCCAACTGGGCTCGGTGGTTCGTATCCCTCACGATGGAGTCCTCCGAATCCATGAAGTCACACCATTCCGTATCCATCCCCCGAATCCATATTCGAATCCTCGAGATATCCTGTTTCGTACCCAACCAGCTACTCTGCTTCGAACCGATCCATTGGGATACCTTGCATCGAATCCATCCAGCTATGTTGACTTCGTATCGATTGAACCATATCACTACCGATACGAACAAAATATACTTCGAATCCAGGGATTACTGAAGCCATCGAATCCATCGAGTCAAAGCAGCGAATTCTCCGAGACGACTCGATCAAGTAGGCGAATAAAGTGGACCAAAGCTAAAGTTTCGCTCCACGTCATCACAGAAGCCCAGGCCTGGATCGATTCGAAGCAATCGATTCGAACCATATCGATTCGAACAGAGCACTACCACCAGAAATGCAATCTTGAATCGATCATAACTCAAGTTCTACAAATCCAAATGCCATGAAATTTTCACAGAAGCTTAAGCACATGATGAAGAATGTCCACGCCAAATTTCAGCTCGATTGGATGATTTCTTGATCGATTCGAACCAAGGGTCGAATCGATCCCTAAGTGGGCCCGGATCTCCAGATTTCGGCCATGTGGGCCCCCTGACGTACCAGAACTGGTCTCCCCTCATTTTAGGCGAAATATCAGCCTCCTACACCTATAAATAGAGCCCCTGGTCATTCAGAAAAGGGGTCGGAGAATTCTAAGTACTAAAGAGCGCCCAGATTCTGCCAGATTTACTCCAGAACACCACCGCTACCTTAGATGAAGACTTAGCATATAATTTCAGTTGTACTACATTAGAAGAGATTGTAATCATCGAGTGAACATCAATAAAAGCATCAACTTCAGAGTGGACGTAGGCAAGATCGCCGAACCACTATAAATCTCGCGTTTCTGTTCATTATTTCTGAATTGTGATACTCTGTTTGCTTAGATTTGAGATTTGTGTGTGAATATTGTTGATTTATATTCATACACTGGTGCTTTCACAACATTCGGGGTTTGTGACCAATTTTGGCGCAAACACTTTGGTGCTTTCACTGAGAGCTGAACTCAGGAGTTCTATCATTTGAAAGTTGAATCAGAAGGCTAAGAGATTTAGATCCGGAGAATCATGACGAGACAAACAAGTAGAAGGCAAAGAGCCGAGAGAAGTCAGCACGAAGGAAGTCAAGAGGCCTCCTCGGGAGCAAACCAAGCATCGATCTTCATCACCAGGGATGAGATGGAGACAATGATGAAGAGGCAGGAGGAGATGATCCAGAATTTGCTTCAACAAATTGGACAACTTGGAGTGCAAAATCAAGGAACAACCAGGGCCCAGAATGAAGCAGGACCATCCAACGCAGCGCCGGAGCTGGGAGGCACACACTTAGGACATGTTGATCCGAACACGGGAAGAGAGACAAGGACATCCGAGCAACCTGACAGCAATAGAGGGATGAACGCTCAGTCAAGGGGGCAAACATCCGAAAGCTCACACGGACTCGGGGGGCATATCGAAGGTAGTGAACGAGAACTACAGCTTGGAGACAATGATAGATTGGCAGAGATGGTCAGGCGAGCCATGAGAGGCGGATTAGTAAACAAAGATCTTGAAGATGTGAACAAGAGTCCCTTTTCTCCTGCGATTAGGTTGGCTAGGAACCCACCAGAATTCAAGCTGCCAACAGTAGAAAGGTATGATGGGAGGACAGACCCTGCGGTCCATCTAACGAGGTATATAAGGCACATGGAAGTGTTGGGGGCATCACCGGAAGTCATGGCCCGATGCTTCCCATTATATTTGACAGACATAGCAGCTTTATGGTTCAGACAGCTAGAAAGCGGCTCCATCGGGACATGGACCGATTTGATTGAGAAATTTATGAGACAATTCAGGGTTCACATTTCAAGACCCAAGAATGTGATGAGTTTGGCAACGCTAAAACAGAAAGCTGGAGAGTCTTTGAGGAATTTCCTGACGCGATTCAATGCGGCAGCAGCATCGGTGTATCGGCCAGATCCATCCATGGTTATGATGGCAGCTGTGTCCGGAATAGCTGACGGCACAGAGATCAAAAATTCATTAACTAAGGATCCGCCTATGGATATAGGGGAATTCTATCACGAGGCAGAAAAGTTTTTGCGATTGGAAGACGCTAATGCTGAAAGAGAAGAAGGAGAGGGAATTGAAGTTTATGCACTTAAAGACAAAAAGCCTCTCGAAAATGATTCAGGCAAGGATAAAGGAAAACGAAAGGCTGAGGACAATGGTGACAGGTCAAAGCGACTGCGAAGAGAGCCACGATTCACCACATATTCAGAGCTGAATGAGAGTTTGGAGCGAATCTACCAAGATACACGAGAGCAAGTTCCCTACCGTAGGCCAATACGAAGGGATCCCACTATTGACGAGAGGAAATCAGACAGATACTGCTTATTCCACGAACTGAATGGTCATAACACTAACGACTGTAGACATCTGAAGGATGAGGTGGAAGGGCACATCAGGAACGGTATGCTACTTCAGTATGTGAGAAGGCGAGCTCCAGCAGTGGAGCCAGAGCAACCACCGTCTACATCAGCCAGGGGTGCCCCCGAGCCGGGGCATCGTATGATTATCAATTAGTTGAAATAACGATGGACAAGTCGTAAACCTCTCACCAACACGGGTAAGTCATTTACACATGTGCGAGATCACGAGCGGTCCATAGGCATGCTCTGAATGACTATTAACCCTATCGTTGTGGGAGTTTACACTTCGACATCCTTGCTTTGCTTTTGTTTCATTTTGATTTGAATATTTGAACTTGATTTTGTTTAACGTTTCTGCTAAAGACTTATTTTCAATGAAAAAATGCTACTTGTGATTTCATAACGGCTAAGCCACTTACACATGTACGGGATCACGAACGGTCCCTAGGCATGCTCTGAGATGGCGATAAACCATTGCAACAAACAATCCGGGAATTCACCCGAACGTGAAACCTGGTATTGATGATACTAAGTCCCTCCTCGGGCACACTCAATTCGCCTCGAACGGCACCCGACCGCGAACGGTCACAATTCGATCACGAACGATCACACTTCGCCACGAACGGCATCCGACCTCGAACGGTCACCATTAGCCTCGAACGGCACTCGACCACGAACGGTCACAATTCACCTAATACGACACTCGATCGCGAACGATCACATTTTTGCCTCGTACGGCACACGATCGCGAACGATCACATTCCTCTTTCCACGTCACCCGATCGCGAACGATCACAACTCGCCTCGAACGACACCCCTCACCTCAAATGACTTGATCGCGAACGGTCGTCATTTGGGGCCATATAGAAATGCTAAATCGCGAACGGTCGAATTCCACCTCAAATGGCTTGATCGCGAACGGTCGTCATTTGAGGTCATATAAAACTATCAATTTCTTTGCAGGGCATCAACAGGATATGAACATCCAGCTTATGGCATTACAAAACACACCTTCCTATCGCAAGGCATGTTTTGGGGGGCAAATGTTATCCCGCCTTTTGGCAAGGCCGTGACACCAAAAAGTTGACTGGAAAACAAATGACGGTCCATCCTAGAGATCAATCATACATAGGCTCACCATGGATATCGACGAATTTTGTCTGAGTCCGGATCGAGCCAAAATTGATAGGACATGACAAGCTAAGCCATGAGAGTCAACGTTCCAAATCTCAAGTCAATCCGAGTTCATATGTTCAAGATATGATCGATGCAAGTTAGAGGAATCTATGTTCGAATCCATAAGTGTTACCTCTGTTCGAATCCATAGCATTCGAATCGATCAAAAGGTAAGTAACCTCGCCTTCATCAGGTTCGTATCCATCGAACTTAAGGTCCTTCGAATCGATCAAGTTGCCCCACTTCGTATCCAACTGGGCTCGGTGGTTCGTATCCCTCACGATGGAGTCCTCCGAATCCATGAAGTCACACCATTCCGTATCCATCCCCCGAATCCATATTCGAATCCTCGAGATATCCTATTTCGTACCCAACCAGCTACTCTGCTTCGAACCGATCCATTGGGATACCTTGCATCGAATCCATCCAGCTATGTTGACTTCGTATCGATTGAACCATATCACTACCGATACGAACAAAATATACTTCGAATCCAGGGATTACTGAAGCCATCGAATCCATCGAGTCAAAGCAGCGAATTCTCCGAGACGACTCGATCAAGTAGGCGAATAAAGTGGACCAAAGCTAAAGTTTCGCTCCACGTCATCACAGAAGCCCAGGCCTGGATCGATTCGAAGCAATCGATTCGAACCATATCGATTCGAACAGAGCACTGCCACCAGAAATGCAATCTTGAATCGATCATAACTCAAGTTCTACAAATCCAAATGCCATGAAATTTTCACAGAAGCTTAAGCACATGATGAAGAATGTCCACGCCAAATTTCAGCTCGATTGGATGATTTCTTGATCGATTCGAACCAAGGGTCGAATCGATCCCTAAGTGGGCCCGGATCTCCAGATTTCGGCCATGTGGGCCCCCTGACGTACCAGAACTGGTCTCCCCTCATTTTAGGCGAAATATCAGCCTCCTACACCTATAAATAGAGCCCCTGGTCATTCAGAAAAGGGGTCGGAGAATTCTAAGTACTAAAGAGCGCCCAGATTCTGCCAGATTTACTCCAGAACACCACCGCTACCTTAGATGAAGACTTAGCATATAATTTCAGTTGTACTACATTAGAAGAGATTGTAATCATCGAGTGAACATCAATAAAAGCATCAACTTCAGAGTGGACATAGGCAAGATCGCCGAACCACTATAAATCTCGCGTTTCTGTTCATTATTTCTGAATTGTGATACTCTGTTTGCTTAGATTTGAGATTTATGTGTGAATATTGTTGATTTATATTCATACACTGGTGCTTTCACAACATTCGGGGTTTGTGACCAATTTTGGCGCAAACAGTATGTACAAACTAAAGTGGATCAGTAAAACAAAATACAAACAAGACAAAAGGTAAAATACAAAATATGTTCAAACACATACAAGAAGAATTTATCAACCTGGGAAAGCAAAATAAGTAAGATATGTTTGTAGGCTGTATGGTATGCAGGCAGGTAAAGGTGAGATAATAAACAAAGTAAAGTAAAACATAAAAGTACTAGGCAAATAAATGCAAATATCCTAAGTACACAACATTTTATCTCAGCAGCCACTAAAATATTGATTCCATCTGCCACCGAAATGAACTAAGTACAAATATATATAACACCACAACATCACTTCATACCATACAAGCAAGAATCACTTCAGCCAACAATTTGAAACAAAGATAAGTGGTACAACATTTAATGCAACATGCCTCTAGCCCATGCCTATATGGTATAAACAAATACAAATTTCCTTGTACACTACATAATAACACAAACAAAATCATCTATCAGCCGAAAGCAAAAGTAGATAAACAAATGAATAAAAAGAAATGTCTACAATATAAAGTAGACAAAGCAAGATGTTCAGCCTCCAAAGTCTCTGCTCTCAAGTGTATTTGCAAACAAACAATAATAACATACCACCTGCATACTTCATTTTCTTACATCAATTCTTTCCACCAGCTCTTCTCACTTCATTTCATTTTCGTTCCATTTCAAAACTGAGAAAATCTTAAGTAGCAACATTTCAAAACTTAAACAAGATCATTCAACAACAAAGAAAGGTTTCCAGTTTAAAATTACAAGCCTGTTTCAAGAAGATATGCTATGTTCTTCATTTTAGACAGGTGAGTAAACATCTCTATTCAAAACTCAAATCAGTTTTTATCTTGATGCTTATGAATATATTTGTGATAATGTTGTGATAAATGAAATCTGATACTTGTATATGTATGAATATGTTTTGGTTTGGTATGCATGTCTGTGTAAATACAGATCTACCTCTGTTAACAATAGGTTAGCAAAATTCCAGAAAGAAGAATTCATATCTCAAAATATAAAAAGATTTGAGAAATGATCTTTGAATAAAATTTAACTGTTTTTACCTGACTCAAATTTTAAAATCATTTGGAAGCATCAAATGCAAACAACAGTACTGGAATCAAGGAAATGAATTTGGGTTCAGGAAGATACTCATATATGTTCTCTGTTTTAACTTCTAAACACAAGATCCTTTATTTCAAAAATCTTTTCTATTTGTTCTACTTACTGATTTAACTTGAGATCAAAACAAGATTTGTATGTTATGGTATATAGTAAAGTTTAAAAATCAATTTTAGTTAAAACTATTTCATTTTGTTTCTGGAAATCAAGAAAACCTGAGCACCACTCAAATTTTGTCAAAAATTCGAACCTGTCAATTTACAAATTCAGGTATATGAATTAAAAGCTAACAATAAAACTTGATTTTTGAAACAAGAATTATTATTTTTAGTTTAGAAATGAAGTAGCAGTTTGGAGTTGAACTGAAAATGGGTTTTCGTGAGTTTCTGGTGATCGGCTAACTTTCAGAGATTGAAACTTGACATGGTGATAGTTGAAGCATCGTAGGACATAGGAAAAATATAAGGTAATTTTTTAATTCGTCGAGGTTGGAGATTTAATTTTGTTTAGGGTTTAGCAGTCGTTTTTGTTTGAAGTCGGAGACGAGGTGATTTCATCATCTCTGATTGACCGAGTGGTGCGAGACTCTGAGGGAGGGTAGTTCGGAGGTTGAGGAGGTCATGGCCGAGTTTTCGAGTACTCCGATGATCTTGATGTCGAGAACGATGAGTTTTCCAGGTTTTGGGTTGGTACGTTCTGTTGGTTCCAGGCTTTGGAGGTAGGCCTTCGATTTAGATTTTTGGGTGATGGTCGAGGTTTGATGATCGGGAAGGGATGCAGAGGCGATCTCTGGTGTGTGGCGATCAACGTTGTTGATCAACGGAGGCCGGAGCCACCGTGCATATGCACGGTGCATATGTGTTTCTGGTGAGAGTTTAGGAGAGTAGCAGGAAATTGGTACGCGAGTTCTCGAGTAATTGAAGAAGAGGCCCGAAGTTTTCTTTGTTCGACTCGAAGCAAGAAGGGGTAGCCTCGGGTCATGATGGTGTTGCCAGTTTTTGAAAGACTGTCTGGCCTTAAGTTTAAATTTAAAGACAGAGTTTTAAAACAAAGTAAAAACCAAAATGTAAGAGATGGATTCAAATTTACTTTGTCTCCTAGTCTTAAATAAAACAAGTTTAATATATATATATATATATATATAATGTTTAACAACTTTAAAAATGTCTAAGTATATTTTGAAGTGTTAAATTTTGCTAAGTTAATTTGTATTTAATTTGAATCTAAATTTGTAGATGAGAATTTGACCATTAACAAGAGAATGTTTTATCCTTTAAATAATGAAGATTAAGGATTTGTAATTATTAAGTTAATTTAAATGAATAATTAACTAATTTGATTAATTAATGATTGGATTGATTTATTTAATAATTAAAGGTAAATTCTTTAATAATTAAAGGTTGATGAATTATAATTAAAGTTAATTAATTTATTATTAATGGTTAATTAATAAATGATTAAAGAATAGTTTATCAAAATGATTTGCAATATTAATTAACCAGGATTAGAAATTCATATGAAATTAATCAAATTTAAATAAATCAGATAATTAACTGATCTTATGAATATTTGGATTCTATTGGATGATTTGATTGTTTGATACCCCTGATATATGATGCTTTGTGATACATCCTGATTTATGTTGTGATCTGAAATTCCTATTTCTGTGATATATTACTATGTGAATATGAAACCCTTGACCCGTAAAACGACATTTGAATTTCGATGCGACAGGGAGTCGGATTCCAATTGGTTATCCGAAACCCACATCGAATTGTAATTGTGAATCTTTGTGACTGATAAATTTATTTTATCTATGAATCTGTGAATGAAGATAAGCGTTATCGATTATACCGCTTATCGATATATCTATGATGATTGATGTTGCACTATTGTGTGTAAAACCCCTGGACTACATCTTTACACACACAAATATGGATTTCACGTGGAAATCGGTTAAGTCACAGATAATTTAAATTTGATGTTTTTGAAATTGAAATTTTAATTTCAATTGATTTTGAAATTAGAAATTTGGGGTTTAAAGTGAAAAGCTTTTGAAATGGAATTTCAAATATAAAAGTTATTTTGAATAACTTAACCGAGTTTTTGAAAATTTAAATAATTAAATTTTAATTTGAATTCAAGTTTGAAATTAAATCTATGATTTGGAAACTAGGGATAAAAGATGATATAAATGTGTTTGTATGAATTAAACCATTTCAAAAGTATAATTTTGGGAATTTGAATTTAAACCAAGGATTTCAACTCGTATGAATGAATCAGATTTCCAAATTGAAAACTGTTGTTTTCAAATGATAAAAGCTTTTAGATAAGAAAAGAAATTCCAGTTTAAATTAAAGGAATTTCAAGTGAATTGAAAAATGGATTTTCCAAGTTATGAATGAATTCTTTTTGAAAGCTATGAATTAAATCTGTCTATTTTTAACAGATTTAAAGTGATGATTTGTTTAAACCATTCGAAATGAAATTGTTTTGAAAGCTATGAGTTAAATATTTGATTTAAAGATTTAACGAGTTAATCAAATTGAAATGGCAATTGATTTGGAAAATCTGTAAATGAATCTTTGTGAAACTGGGTGAACTTTATGAATTAAATCTTTTATTTAAAAGATTAAAATGTGGAAATCGTTTTAAACCATTGAGGGTTGTTGAAATGAATCTTTTTGTTTAAAAGATTTGAAATGGTAATTTGTTAAACCATTTGAAAAGAAAGTTTGGGTTTAAGTTGTGACTTAATTGAAATCCCAATATCCGTATATTTTTAAATATTGCGCTCACTATTCGGTTTAGCCGGGAGAGGACCTTTGTGTCACATAACCCATTCCGAATAAGTGATTCGACGATATGGATCGCATTTGAAGACCGGTGTTGAAGACCGGATATTTTTCGAAAATGAAAGGACAACCTGTCGAATGTCTCTGCACTGAGTCGCGCCGGTATAGAGATTTATATCACTCTTTTGTGACGGGAAGTCCGGACGTGATTGGAAATTATCCGGAATTGCAAGTGCTTCGTGAGAAGTGCCTTCGGTTCTGTTCGAACCCGGAACAGACTTGTATGGATACATGTCTGACATTACACTTTGAGACATAAAGCCGATTTCTTTCAAATACATTTCGGTTGGTGGCGGAGAATTTATTCTCTTAGCTTAACACCCTTCTCTGAGACGTACGAGCTTAGAGGTTATGTAGTTGAAATTTATCAGCGATATATCCCAATTTGGTAATGTGGCATGCTGAGTGTTGCTGTGTGATGATCAGTGTTTGATCATTTGTGATATGATCATTTGTTTGATCATTTATCTTTGTGATCATAGGTTGATCATCTGTTGACCCAAAGCAGGGCTTTGTGACAAAGCGTAGCTTTGTGGACGAGACTTCGTCAGGGCCTCACAACCCAGAAATGGTCGAAACAGGATCGTTGCGGCAAGGTTATGAGGGTCGCGCCCTTTAGGGTATGTCATTTCCTTCTGGAAAGGGGTGGTATCATGGTATGGAGCCCAGATACTTACTCATGTGGATACACTTTCTTTATGATGTGTGATGTTGGATACCGAGCTCGGATAAAGGTCCCAAAGGACCGGGAGGTGGCATATTCGTGAGTTACCTGTTACAGGGGTAACCCAGCCTTGTTGGCAGAGAGCAGTTTGTCTCTCGGAGCGTCCCGCCAGAGGCGTTTCCTTCGTGGCATAGGAAGTTCCTTAGCCTGACCATTTGTTGGAAATCCATTTCCCAATACGGAACTTGTACGGTTTTAGTTGTAGAACCTGCCATCTAATATGGTAGCTATAGTAGGCATAGTATAATGGTACCTATGCTGGCTAAGATTAATATTATACTTTCAAATTGTTTTCCACTATGCACTAATAATAATAATCCAATGATTTGCGTAGTAAGCATCTTTGACTATCATAAGAAGAAATCTCCTCCAATTCTGCGTTTGCATTGTGTGTGTGGTGGGAGGTCTTATGGTAGTTTCATTTTCCAAAAGCATTGCGGATTTCAATGTTTAAAGTTCTATTGTGTTTGTTTAAAGATAAACTGTTTTTGTTGCTCACACCAGTCCCATGACTGATCCGGAGTTTATTGTTCCCTTCCTAAACTCTGGGTGCCCACCATTTTCCACACGGGCAGTCTAGAGTTGGGTTTTTCAGATATTCAGGTTTAGTAGATTATCTGGACCTAGTTCAGTTCTTGGAGTTCAGGACTGCACTTGCTTCTCTCTATGGTTCGAGCTTGATACTGGAGTCATTGGATTCATTCTCTCTGACTGATCTTTTGGAGTTATCATTTCTTTTCCGCTGCTATTTGTTGTATCATATCTCTGATGTATATAGATATTCATTGTATCATCATTGTATCTGGATATTGTATCAGATGTTGTATATCTATATTCTTTTTATTCCGCTGTGTTATTTACTTAATGTTGTTATAAGCTCCGGAGAACCAGATTTGGCATTTGAATCTACGGCATTTTGAGTACAAGTGGAGTACGGGTGCTGATTTTCGAAGGCCAACTTTTGGGTCTTTACAATTTCTATTATTCGTGACCATTGTTTTGCAGGGACATTTGTAGACTGGCCCAAAGGGGTTTCTTTCCAGCATTAATTTATTTACATCCTTGTATTGCTTACATTGTTGTTTGGTTGAAAATAATTGTGACATTCTATTTGAATTGTTTAAATGTCGTTATAGCAATTTTCGCTATACCGTTACTAACTGAATATCATCTCATAAACTTTTATGTATGTTGACTTGAGCTTGTATTTTCACAAAAGATAATAAATTATTTTAATTATTTGAATTTTAATTAACCATTTTAATTAATGATCTTTGAGGTTATTTAATTATTCTAGATAATGATATTTGAAATTAACTAATCATTTTAATTAATGATATTTGAGGTTAATTAATTATTCGAATTAATGATATTTGAAATTAATTATTCATTTTAATTACTGCTGTTTAAAGGTTATTAATCATTTTAGCCGACGATATTTGAGTTAATTAATCATTTTAATTAATGATATTTGAATTTAATTAATCATTTTAATTAATGATATTTGAGTTAATTAATCATTTTAGTTAATGATATTTGATTTAATTAATGATTTTAGTAAATGATATTTGAGTTCAATTAATAATTTTAATTAATGATGTTTTAATTTTAGTTAACCATTTTAATTAATGATGTTTGAATCTAATTAATCATTTAAACTAATGATATTTAGATTTAGTTAATCATTTTAATTTATTATATTTGGATTTAATTAATAATTTTAATTAATGGCGTTTTAAAAGTTATTAACTGATATAGTGATTTAAAGTTTATGAACAGATTTAACCAATGTGCAAAAGATAATTGATTAGTTTCTTAAAAGAGATTATAAATGTGATTAATTATTTTACGGGATAATTAATGTTGTTTTAAAATTTATAAAAAGATTTTAAAATTTGATTTATTTTCTTCTAGGAAACTTTAATGTGATTTTAAATTTAAAAAAGAGTTGTATATAAATTATCCTTTAGGATGAATTAACATTTTTTTAAATTTATAAAGGCATTTAAATTGATTTATTATCTTTTGGGATAATAAATGTTGTTTTGGATTTATAAATGGTAGTATAAATGAGAAAAACCTTTTAAAAGGGATTGTTTAAAAATAAAACTAAGTGTAAATTGTTTTGGTTTTATATTACAAGAAAAGAGTCACAGGTCCCTGTTTTTGATGTTGTTATACAAAAAGTCCCTGTAGAAATGAATATGTAAATTTGCTCCCTATTTTTCAAAAATAAAAAAACGAAAAGTGTCTTGCACTTTTCTGACAGAAAATGCAAGATAACTTGCACTTTTCTAATTTTGAAATATTTTTCGAAATTTTCGAAAATTTTGAAAAGTGCAAGTTAACTTGCATTTTTATCAGAAAAGCGCAAGCTAGTTTGCGCTTTTTAATTTTGAAATTTTTTTGAAAATTTTAAAACTTTTAAAATTTTTGAAAAGCGCAAGGTAACTTGCGCTTTCTATCAGGAAAGCGCAAGCTAGTTTGCGCTTTCTGATTTTAAAAATTTTGAAAATTTAAAAAGCGCAAGCTAACTTGCATTTTCTTATTTACAAAAAACAGGGACTTAATTTACATACTTATTTCTACAGGGACTTTTCTTGTAACACCATCAGAAATAGGGACCTTTCGTGCAAAGCCCCTTTATATTAAGTAATGTTTTAATGACATTTGTTTTGACCATTGTTTTAATACACTTAGTATTATAATTTGTCCTTTTAAAAGAATATTTCGAAGGGTATATTAAAATGTTTACAATATTTGAAATGTGAAAATCAAGCACAAATGTGAATCAAATGTTTTCAAATTTTGATTCACTTATTTGTGGTAAGTGTATACGATTTAATTCCTATACAAAAGTCACTTTGTTATTCCAAATATTTGATCTTTCGATTATCGATTTCAATTCTGCTATCTTCTTTATATTTTGTCACTCTAAGATGATGTGTTGCTCATTTGATCTTTGTTGTCCTTTGTCGAAAATGACTAAACCCAAATAGCGAGTGAGGACCAAGCTATGTGGGGTTTCTCCCATTAGGGCATTTTCACGTTCACTCCTGATTGGATTTGGTTTTGCGCATTGAGATGTGAAATACTTGAATTCTCGGTAACAGTTGACGGTGTGATATCCCGGAATTTTTGGACAATATCAATTTAATAATCTGTTTAAATAATTAAATTGATTTGATAATCTTTATTAAAAATGTTTAAATTGGTTTAATAATCTAATTAAATAAATATTTAATTAGTGAATTTTATCTTTTAAAAATTAATAAAATGATTTCTATTTATAATGTATATATATATATGTGTGTGTATATATTGTAAATAGATAAGCTTTGGTTTGAAATTTAACAAATAAATAAAATCTTGTTTTAAAATTTCTAATATACATTTTTATAGTTTGGAAATTATGATTTATTTAATATTAAGCTTTTCAAAGCCATTTAAACAAATAACTATATGGTTTTAAATAAGATTAATAATAAGGTTTATTTTATTTTCTTTTTAAATTTTGCTTAATAAATATGATTTAAGAGTGTATATATATATAAGTTTAAAATACAATTTACATATGATATGTTAATTCATTTAGTAATAGCAGTAATTTATAATCTCTTTTATAAATTATTTAAAATTTACCAAATTGATATTTTTTAAACAATATTAATAATGTATTGTTTTATATATAGATATAAATAGACTTTAATAAAATAGGATTGTTATTTCAAATTGAATGTGTTGTTATAAATTGACTTTAAATTGGATTATTTTAAATTTAACTTGAATTTGAATTTTGGTTTAATTTTGAAATTCAAAAGAATAGATATTTTGAAATATTTTGGATTTAAATTATATGAATAAGATTTGATTTGTAAAAGAATTGGTTTTTATTTTATTTTCTTTTAAAGGAATTCATATATGTATTTAGATAAGTATTTATAAATTAGTAAATTAAGAATAAAAGCTTATTATTAATATTTAAAATAATATAAAAATGCATTATTACAAGTGTTTAATTTTAAAGCATATTGTTAACATGTGTAAGATAATTGCAAATGAATTTGACAAATGTTGATAATTTGGGCAAGTGTCATTGTTTTATTTTTCATTTTCTTTAATTTTAAATAAATCCTAATAAATCTATATAAACATACATCTCCCCTCTCTTCTATTTCTTTCTTTATCTTCTCATTTTCAAAGTAAGAAACATCAGCCTGTAACAAATTCTCAAAACAACCTGTAACTCAAAAAACTTCCACAAACCATAGATTTATCAAAATCTAAAACCTATTAACCATTTTCAAAAATCAAAACCAAGCCTGTAAACATCTTCTTCAAAACTGAGACAAAATCCTGCAAGCAAACCTGAGATTTATTAAAAAGCAAGATCATTTCAGTACAAGCTAAAACATCTCAGCAACAAAAGATTTCAAGTCTCCAATCAAATAAGCAAAGGCAATTCAAGTTTATAAATCAAAGTTTTAAAGTTTCAAAGGCTATTTCAAAAAAATAAAGCTCTGTTCATTTGCATGCCTGGTGAGTAACATCATTTTTAAAAGCATAAGTATTGAACATCTGTTTGCATGTGGATTACTAGGAATGAGTATGCTTTGTATGTATATATATTGGTGAATCTTCTTTGTATATATGAATGCATATATGTGTGCTTGTTGTGTATCTGTTCTTGCCTATTCCTGGTTTTAAAGCTAAGAATTTGGTAAAAATTCCATTATCACTTGATCTGATCTTTATTAGGATTTCAGATTCAAACAAAAGTTGTTTGTTTCAGTCTAAATTAATGTTTAAAAATTTAATTAAGTTAAAATAAACATGAATGTCTCTAGAACTAGAAACAACAGTGCATGTTTAAGACAAGTGAAAATTTAAGTATCTTAATTTATCAAGACAGGTTTATAAACTAAAACCTTATACAAAAACTTTATTTTTAAAAGAGAAATCATAATTTTTAGCACTAAATTGAAGGAGCAGTTGGAGTTTGATCAGATTTGGAGTTTTGGGTGGGTTCTGACGATCTAGGTGATCGGGAAAGATGTGGTTCTCACTGAAGGTAGCTGAATGACGGGTGAGGTCGGGAAAAATAGCAGAAGTGATGGAAGGTCACTGTGGCGGTGATGGATGGTCAGTAAAGCCTGTAAACCTAATTTTGGCAAGGTCGGGAATTTGTAATCTTCTCAGCATCTAGGGTGGATCGAGTGCCACCAGGCTTTGGGAATTGGAAGCAAGGATGTCATCGAGGGCGTGGCCGGAATTTCTGATACTCTGATGATCGGAGTAGTGAGCACGAGTGATTTCCAGGCTTTGAGTTTCCTGTTTTGGTTGTGATGGGTTACTAGAATTCGATTTCGAGTTACTGTTGATTTTATGGTGATCGAGTTTGGGTACGAGGGTGAACGTCGACATGTGGGGATCATCGTGGATGGCCGGAGTTGATCAGAGTCACTGTATATGTGCACGGTGCATGCTTGTACCTGGTAGAGTTTGGGTTTAAACAAAGGAGTGGTACTCGAGTTTTTCTCGAGTTGATCGCTTGAGTGACTCGAAGTATACGAGGTTTTGACTCGGGGAAAATTTAGATGGCCTCAGGTCATTTGGTGATTACAAGTTTTAGAATCTGACAGGGGTTTTAAAATTTAAAACGAGTTTAAAAATTTGAAAGTAGGATTTAAACCAAGTTTTAAATCAAGTTTTCATATGGGTTCAAATTAAATTTGTATCCTAGATTTGTGATAAATAAAGTTTTATAAAAATAAAGGTTTTAACAAATTTAAAATCTTTAAAGTATAAAACTCTTAAAGTTTCTTTTTAAATAATAAATGTTTCTTTAACATTGTATTTAAAAGTTTTTAAATTGGTTAAATTTTTAAGTATTTGAAATCTTTAAATTGAAATGAATTTAAAGGAAAATTTAAAAGCAAAAGGTTTCAATGTATTTGAAAATGATAATTAAGTCATTTATAAGAAATGATTTATCCTAAATATAATTAAGAATTAATGAGTTGATTCATTAAATCAATAGGGTAATAAAGGATAATTTAATAATTTAATTAATTAATGATTTAGTGTTAATTAATTAAATAATTAGGATTATAAGTTAATTAATTAAGGGTTAATTAATTTGAAATTAAGGATCATTAATTAGATAAGTATAGATTATTAATAAATGATTAGGAATTAATTAATCAAGTGATTAAAGATTAATTAAGCAATTAATTAAGTAATTAGAGATTAATTAATTGGTAATTAAGAATTAACTAATTTGTAATTAATAATGGTTGATTTAAGTTTAATTACTTAAGGAATGTAAGTAAGGGATTGTTAATAATTAATGAGAGATCATTAACTAGGGATTATTAAATAATTAATTAATGTAATTAATTTTATTTATTAATTAGATTAATTTATTAAGGATAATCATTTGTGGAATTGTTTAAGTTTAATTACTTAATGAAAATAATTAAGGGATTAATTACTCATTGTAATTAATTAAATTTAATGAGATTAGTTTAAGTTAATTAATTAAGTTCAATTAATTTAAGATAATCATTTGATAAGTATAATTACTTAATGTAATTAATAAAGTGTAATTACTTAGTGAAGTAATAAATGGGTAATTACTGGATGTAATTAATTGAAGGGTGATTATTTAAAGGAAGTAATTTAAGTTTAATTACTTTGTGTAATTAATCAAGGGATTAATTAAAAGATAATTAATTAAGGAGTAATTAATTTATGTAATGAAGTAATTAGGGGAAGTTAATTACTGGATGAGATTAATCAAAGGTGATTAATAAATGTGACTAATTAAAGATTAATTATTAAATGTAATTAATTTAAATGGAGTAATTAATTAAAGAAGTAATTAAGGATCATTAATTAATATAATTAATGATGTAATTATGAGTTGATTAATTTATACTAATTAATCAAAAATAAGTGATTAAAGTAATTAATTAATTGTAATTAATTAAGGATTAATGTAATTAAGTATAGTTAATTAATTAATGAAGTAATTAAAGATTATTTACTGTAATGGTATAAGATAATTAATTTGTGAAATTAATTAAGGATTAATTACTTAAAGTAATTAAAGGATAATTAATCTGGAATGATTAATTAAGATGGATACTTAGAGTATGATTAATTAATTTGTTTAATTAATGATTATGTAAGCAGGATTTAAAAGTAATTGAAGTAATTAATTTAATTCATTTGAGATAATTAAATTAATTAGTGATAGTATGATTGCTTATGGATGGCTAAATGATATTGAATGCTTTGCATTGTTTGATATCTCTGATGAGATATGTGTTGATCTATGTTATGGATGTTTTGGTTAAATTGTAATGATATTGTGAATTATCTATCTGCGTGTATATAGATAAAGAATTGAATTGTTTTAACTTTAAAACAACTTGGCCTTAAAAGATATGTTTTGGATTTCGATGAGACCGGGATCAGGTTTCCAGATTTGGATATTCGAATTCCACATCGATCCAAATTAACGATAGGTCGTGAATCTCAAGTGAAGATGAAGATTCAGAGTGCAAGGGTTATTGTCGTTAACTCTGAGGGTGATTCCAAAATGAGTGTAACGAGATAATGCCTTCGGTTTCGTTTGAACCCGGAACGAACTTGTATGGATTGAATGCTTTCAGAACATCGTCAGGTGGACGATGAGCATTCTAAGTGATGTGTTCTGATTAAAGGTAATCGTAGCCTCAAGCCTCATCAACCGGGAATGGCTAAAACAGTGGAGGTGCAGCAAGTCTTCGTGGGTAGCACCCACTAAGAGTAAGGTCATCCCTGTCTAGAAGTTCCTTTTATTCGGCTTAGTGGGCAGTTGGCGACGGCCATCTATGGGGTGATTTTATTCAGAATTATCCAGTAAGGGATAGTTCCGGCCTTGTGTTGCAGGGGAGCGGGCATACTCCTCGGTATGTTGATCTAGTGTAACGACCTCGGATTTTAATTGAATTTAAATTGATAAATAATTGTATTTTTGAATAAAAATTGTAAAATTCATCGGTAAATAGATTCGAGTTTCCCCGAAACGAATAAATGTTTGTTTTGAACAAATATTTTAAACAAATTTATAGTTATATAAAATAGAAAGTAATACATTAAAAAAATAAACTATAACAACATAATAAAATGGAACTTCATTTCTATTTAAAGGAAACAAGGCAACAAGTATAAGTTGTAAACAAAATAGGAAACAAATGTACTTACCTTATTAAAATAAATATATTTGAAAACAAGATTGGAACCATGAATTTATGTACAAAGAGAAAAACATCAAATGAAATGGTTCACGTAAACTGAAGAAATAAAACTTGTACCAGTTGAGCCTACCTTTAACAAAGAAAATGATCAAAGCATATTAAGTAAAACAAAATAAACAAAGCATCTATCAGCGGAGCTAAAAAAAGTAAAATCAAGTATAGGTATGAGCTGTAGTATTGTAAAAGCAAGCAAAATGTAAGTATGAAGACAAAACAAGTAAACATATATATACATAAAGGACTTAAGTAATAAATGCAGCTGAAATGAAGAAAAGCAAAAGGAATATATGAAATATATTTGAACACTTGTCAAAGAATGAAACAAATAGAAAGGAAAATATCCCTGTGCTGTTTTATACAACTCATAATCAACCTGTAAGCTTCTTTCCATATATCAACTTTTTCATTTTCTTGGCTCGTCCATCACAACTAAGTAACTTCTGAAGTAAGGTTCAAACAAAAACAAACAAATTCAATTCAAAACAACAATACCATCAACTAAACCCAGAGATCAGGGAAGCTTCAGCTTACAAATTTTACAAGCCTGTTCAAAATGGAAGGCTCTGTTTATTCTCCTGGAAACCAAGATCAAAGTTTTATTCTTTGTTCATCATCTTCCACTGTGAGCAACTCTTCCTTTAAAAGCCTAATTCTATATTGTGATAGTATGATGATTGTTTAATTTGTGTGATGGTTGAATATCTTAATGAATGCAATATGACAGTATGAATATCACTGCATGTCTGCATATAAAAATGTTTGTGTGTATATGACTGTAAATATATGCCTCTGTTATATTAACAAAGTAAAGAACCACATATAGGAAAAATTAAACTGTATTTTTCAAACAATAAGTGTTATCTGTTCTTCTTCTTAATCACTGTGAGTAACCTCACTTTTAAATGGTTAAGTATATATATATATATATATCAGTTCAATTCTTAACCACTGTGAGTAATTTAAAAGTATGATACCTGTTGAATAGTTTTTTGTGAGTAAACATCTTTACTTAAAAATCTAAACAAGTTAATGATGGTTGCTTGTGAAGTATTTGTGATAATGCTAACTTGCATGTGTATATCTATGTATATGACTCTGTCTATATGATGATATTATTGTGTGCATGTCTGATGTGAATACATCTCCTCTGTTCCATATTTCAGAGTTTAACTTAGTTCTAATCCAATTTTTTTCTGATCTTTATTATGATCTAGTTATCAAACAAGAATTGGTTGTTTAGTCTTAGATTAAACTTTAAAATGAAGTTAAGGAAAATATTTGATGTTAACTGGAAAAAAATAGAAAGAACAGGGAAATTTTTAAAACCATGATAAAACCCATCATGGAAATTTGTTGTTTCAGGATGTTAATTTGAATATACTTTGCAAATTAGGATTTTTAAAACAAAAACGAAGATTTTTAGTTTTGAATTCACAGAGTAGTTTGAATTTGAATGAAAATTGCATTTTTCCCATTTTCTAACATTCGAACCCATTTAAAATCATGAAAATTTGTTCGAAGCTTGTTCGAACATCATTGATGTTGAGAAAATTGTCAAAGAATTTTTCTATTTCATAAATCAAAGGAATGGGATCGAATTAGGGTTTTGTGTGAGCTTTTAGACATGTCTGTGAGTGTGGCGAGAGAGATTCCTATTCGTGATCGAGCTTCACGATACTTCGGGAAATGAGTGCTTGTAGTGTTGTCGAGGTGTGGTCGGAACTTGGTTGACTCCGGTGACCTGAGCAGCGGTGACGAGGCGATTCTCCAAGCGATAGTGGCAGTTCCTTTTGATCGAGGTAGCTCGATTTCGCTTTCGACGTTGGATGGAGTTTCTGGGTGGTCAAATGGCAAGTAGGGGTAGAGGGTGACTTGTCGTAGGTGAGCTTGGGGGCTGGATGGTCGGCGGTGGCCGGTGCATGTGCACGAGGTGGCTCGTGTGTCAGTGGGTTTGTCGTGGAAATGACTCGAAGTTAGGATGGGGTTTTCGGGTATTAGACTCGAGATCGTACTCGAGCGTTTATAGGTGATAAGCCTACTATCTTTATACATTTAGAAATTTATCTGAGTTTTGGAAAAAAAAGGAAGAAGAAGAATGTACGTGAGGGGAGAAAAATGACTCGGGAAATATGTGGGAGGGACTCGAGTTTGACTCGAGGAAAGCAGGAGGTCTCTCGGTGTAGTTGAGACCTTAAGCAAAATAAAGAATTTGAAGTTATATCCCTTAAACAATTTTAAGTGATCATTATTGATTAACTGATCAAACAGGAGTAATTAAGAAGGGTTAGTTAATTTGTAATTAATTAAGTAATTAAGAAGTTGATTTAATATTTTAATTTGTTAACTTAAAAGTTAAGTTAATTTATATTGATTAATGATTTATAATTAACTAAAGATCAATTAATTATTAATTTAAAGCTAATTAAATTTTAATTGAGGATAATTAATTAAATGGTAATTAATTAAGGGTTAATTTATTAATTAAAGACAATCAATTAAGTGGTGAAATTTATAATTAAAGATTAATTATTCAATAATTAAGGATTGATGAATTATAATTAAAGGTTAATTAATTTATTGTTAATGGTTAATTAATAAAATGTTTTAAAGAGTAATTTATCAAAATGATTTGTAACTTATTAATGTTAGTTAACTATAATTAGAAATTCATAAGAAATTAATCTGATTTAAAATTAATCAAAGGATTTAAATTGATCTTACTTATGGATGTTTGTTACTTATGGATGTTTGAATTATATTGGATGATTTGAATTGTTTGATATCCCGCTTTGTAATTGTGATGCATTTGTGATATGAATTACTTTATGTTGAACTGTGATTTGGGGTTTGTTTCTGTATATCTATGAAAACCCTTGACCCATAGAACGACATTTGAATTTCGATGCGACAGGGAGTCGGATTCCAGTTGGTTATCCGAAACCCACATCGAATTATAATTGTGAATCTTTATGACCGATAAATTTATTTTATCTATGAATCTATGAATGATGATAAGCGTTATCGATTATACCGCTTATCGATATATCTGTGATGATTGATGTTGCACTATTGTGTGTGAAACCCCTGGACCACACTTATACACACAAATATGGATTTCACGTGGAAATCGGTTAAGTCGCAGATAATTTAAATTTGATGTTTTTGAAATTGAAAATTTTAATTTCAATTGATTTTGAAATTAGAAATTCGGGTTTAAAATGAAAAGCTTTTGAAATTGAATTTCAAAGATAAAAGTTATTTTGAATAACTTAATCGAGTTTAGATAATTTAGATAATTTGATTTAAATTTGAATTCAAGTTTGAAATTGAATCCTATGATTTGAAACTAGGGATTAAAGATGATATAAATGGGTTTGTATGAATTTAAACCATTTTAAAAGTAAAATCTTGAGAATTGGAATTTAAACCAAGGATTTCAACTCGTATGAATGAATCAGATTTTCTGAAATGAAACTGGTTGTTTTAAAAGAATAAAAGCTTTCAGATAAGAAATGAAATTCCAGTTTAATTAAAGGAATTTCAAGTTTGAATTGAAAATTGTTTTTCCAAGTTATGAGTGAATTCCTTTTGAAAGCGATGAATTGAATCTGTTTATTTTTAACAGATTTAAAATAATGATTTGTTTAAACCATTTGAAATGGAATTGTTTTGAAAGCTATGAGTTAAATCTTTGTTTTAAAGATTTAACGAGTTAATCAAATTGAAATGAGAATTAATTTGGAAAATCTGTGAATAAATCTTTTATTTAAAAGATTAAAGTGTGAAAACTGTTTAAACCGTAAAGGTTGAATCTTTTTGTTTAAAGATTTGAAATGGTAATTTGTTAAACCATTTGAAAAGAAAGTTTGGGTTTAAGTTGTGACTTAACTGAAATCCCAATATCCGTATATTTTTAAATATTGCGTTCATTATTCGATTTAGCCGGGAGAGGACCTTTGTGTCATATATCTCATTCCGAATAAGTGATTTGTCGTATATGGATAGCAATTGAAGACCGGTGTTGAAGACCGGATATTTTTCGAAAATGAAAGGACAACCTGTCGAATGTCTCTGCACCGAGTTGCTCCGGTATAGAGATTTATATCACTCTTTTTGTGATGGGAAGTCCGGGTGTGATTGGAAATTATCTGGATTTGCAAGGGCTTCGTAAGAAGTGCCTTCGGTTCTGTTCGAACCCGGAACAGACTTGTATGGTTACATGTCTGACATTACGCTTTGAGATATAAAGCAGATTTCTTTCAAATACATTTCTGTTGGTGGCGGAGAATTTATTCTCTTAGCTTAACACCCTTCTCTGAGACGTACGAGCTCAGAGGTTATGTAGTTGAAATTTATCAGCGATATATTCCCAATTTGGTAATGTGGCATGCTGAGTGTTGCTGTGTGATGATCAGTGTTTGATCATTTGTGATATGATCATTTGTTTGATCATTTATCTTTGTGATCATAGGTTGATCATTTGTTGACCCAAAGCATGGCTTTGTGACAAAGCGTAGCTTTGTGGACGAGACTTCGTCAGGGCCTCACAACCCGGAAATGGTCGAAACAGGAATGTTGCGGCAAGGTTATGAGGGTCGCGCCCTTTAGGGTATGTCATTTCCTTCTGGAAAGAGGTGGTATCATGGTATGGAGCCCAGAAACTTACTCATGTGGACACACTTTATTTATTATGTGTGATGTTGGTTACCGAGCGCTCGGATAAAGGTCCCAAAGGACTGGGAGGTGGCATATTCGTGAGTTACCTGTTATAGGGGTAACCCGGCCTTGTTTGGCAGAGAGCAGTTTGTCTCTCGGAGCGTCCCGCCAGAGGCGTTTCTTTCGTGGAATAGGAAGTTCCTTAGCCTGACCATTTGTTGGAAAATCCAAAGAAACAATATGAACCTTGTACGGTATTAGTTGTAGAACCTGCCATTTACTTATGGTGGCGCCCCACTGTTTAAATGGTAGCTATAGTAGGCATAGTTCGGAATGTCTATGCTGGCTAAGATTAATATTATACTTTCGAAATGTTTTCTGCACTATGCACTAATAGTAATAATAAATGATTTGTTTTGCGTAGTAAGCATCTTTGACTATCATAAGGAGAAATCTCCTCCGATTCTGCGTTTGCATTGTGTGTGTGTGCGGGAGGCCTTATGGTAGTTTCATTTTCCAAAAGCATTGCGGTTTTCAATGTTTAAAGTTCTTTTGTTGATTGTTTAAAGATAAATAACTGTTTTTGTTGCTCACACCAGTCCCACGACTGACTCGGAGTTTATTGTTCCCTTCCTAAACTCTGGGTGCCCACCATTTTCCACACGGACAGTCTAGAGTTGGGTTTCTCAGATATTCAGGTTGAGTAGATTATCTGGAGCTAGTCAGTTCTTGGACGACTGACCTTGCTTTCCGCTAGCTATGGATTGGAGCATTCTATTGGAGTTATTCTATCTACTGCTGGTGTTAGCTATTTTCTTTCTGCTGCTATTTCTTGTATCATATCTCTGATGTATATTGATATTCATTGTATCATTCTGTTGTATCAGATATTGTATATCAATGTATTATTCTTTTTCTTCCGCTGTGTTATTTACTTAACTGTGTTATAAGCTCCGGCGAATCGGATTTGAACGGTCGAATCTGCGACATTCTAGTACAATGTGAAGTACGGATGTTGATTTTCGAACGCGAAAAATTCGTATCGTTACATCTAGGCTACGTACTGTGACGGGCGGTACCCCAGTAGCCTTGCCATTGTATGGAATCCAATCTCCAATAAGCGCCGTATGTATTAGTTGTGTCCAACTATGTTGGAACGTGAGATGTAAGCATTCCAGCTATTTCTGTATTTTATATTGAAAACCCTAGACACTATTGTAATATAACTGGATTTCCTATCAAATGTTTTGGTTAGCGTAAGGTAAAAACTTTTCCATGTTTATGTGTGGGAAGTCTTACGTGATACCTTTTGTTTCAAAGGCTTTACAAAGTTAAGCAACTTTAACCTGTTACTCACACCAGACCCATGTCTAACCCAAGTGTTTATTTTCTGTTTTATAAACTCTTGGGTACTCAAATTTTTACGAGTAGCCAAGGGATTCAGGTTAGCTTTGACGAATTGTGGAGGAGCAATGGAGCAGGAGGCTTCAGCGTTGTAGATATATATTGTAGTTCCGCTGTGTTGATCTCTGTATTGATCTCTGTATTATATTGAGTTGTAATAACTAGACAGGTGTTTATAACTGTCTAGTTTGTGTTGTATAAGCTGTGTGACTCTGATGTATATGATACTATGTAATATCTTATGTGATTAATATAATTTATTCGTTCCGCTGTTTAGATTCTGTTGTTGTTTCTTTCTTCTCTATCTTTTCTCTTTTCTATCCCTTTCTTTCTTATTAATGATGCATCATTCTGTGGAATGAATGGCGGGTCGTTACAGTGGTATCAGAGCGATTGGTTGAGATAATACCTAGGCTCTGGAGTGGTGTCTATCTTGAGAGAGCGTATTTGTAATTTTGCTATATATATATATTTATTTATTTCTACCTATTTGTTGGGTTACCTTTTCGGGTTTTCCAATATGAGTTATAAAGGTAGATAGGGTAGTGGTGTGTGTAACACGACTACCAATGGTTAGAGTTTGAATGTTTGAGGTTGGAAGTGTATCTGTCGAGACTGTAGACCTAATACCGTCTCGAGTGAGCTTTGTTATGGTGTAAGGATTTCACAAATCTCTGAAGGAAACCTGTTAAGGTTCAGAGTCCATCTTTGAAGTGCAAGTTTGGATTAGTTCAATTTGGATTTGTCGGATGGGCAGAAGCGAGTGATGGTATCTTGGCAACCTCAGAAAGAAGTAGCTGTGTGATGAGACACAGTGACTATGGATGTTTCCGAAGATGTTTTCTTTGGAACAAGTTTAAGGAAGTGTGTATGCTTCGGTGTTGTGGCTAAGTTCAGCATGGTGTTTCTGTTTGGTTTGAGGTCCGAGTTTCTCGAAGAGCTTTGGATAAGGAAGTCTTTGGCATCTGTGGCAGCGCTGCAGCTCGGAAGTGTTCAGTGTGCCAGCAAGGAGGTCTTTGGCTAAGCATTTTCCTAGAGGTGAAGTTCAGAAGCAGCAGAGTGGATCCATTTCTTCGATGGATTGGCTAGATAAGCGTAAGATGTTCTGTTTGGTAAAGAGAGAACAGTTTTCTTTGAAAATAGGTTGGGTTGATCGCAAAAGTGACGTGCGATTGCTGAGTGTTCACTTGGGTTATCAAAGTTTTTCTGGATGTCTTCAGGGAAGTTAGAGGTTTGCTTTAGCATCTGGAGATTGAGTTTTCGTATCGACTGGGATTCTAAGAGTATACCGGTGGTTCAGCTTAGTAGAAGGATGGTTCCTAGAGAGATAGTTTGGTGAAGCAACTTAGGTTTTGGTGGAACTTCTAAGTTTCTTTTATGGATCTGTTGAACCATTTTTCTGGGATGTGTTGTCCAGTCTGTGCTTGTGTTCTTCAGCAGCATTTTCATTCTACTCCAGATCAGAGTTGTGCAGCGAAAGCAGTTTGGCGAGTGCTCCTGTTTGTCTTTTCCGGATAGGAGAAGTTAGTTCAGTCTTCTAATGTTTGTGAGTACAGTTTGTTCTTGGTCTTGGTTGATCTTGAGGAGATCATTGTGTTGGGTTGTTTTTGGTCTAGTTTGTTTTTAGAGGCATCAGCGAAGATTGAGCTGATCAGGAAGGATGTAGGCAGCCCAGGATCGTTTAAACGATTTTGTGGATAAGAAACGGAGGAATTTGTATTTCGAAGTCGGAGATTTTATTTTGGATAAGTTTTCTTCGATCTAAGGGAGCTATAAGATTGGGTAAGTCTGGGAAGCTAGCTCCGAGGTGTTTTGGATCCTTTTTGTGTTATTGTGAGGATAAGTGCTTTGATCTACTGGGTTGAATTACCAGTTTGGATAACTGAGATTCAATGTGTTTCACGTATCTCTGAAGGAGTACGTGTATGATCTATCTCTAGTTTAGGAACCAGCAGTTCAGGAGGATTTGGTAGTTGAGTCAGACTTGTCTGTGGTCTGATATCTTGTGTAGTTCTGTAGATCTAGATGAGTAGGAGATCTATAGCTTAGTAGTATTGATTGTTTGGATTCTGTAGAGTGAGTATCCTGGTATTTATACTTGGGAAACTTTAGGGAATTCTATCCAGAATTTTGTCTGGATAGTTAGAATTGTTTGATTGGGTGAATTGGTTGCTATGGTTGTTAGCATATGATTGATAATATATGCTTGTGGTTTAAAATTAAAATCTTTAATGAGATTATTAAATTACCTTTGTTTTAAATTTCGGGGATGAAATTCTTTTAAGGGGAGGAGGAATGTGATATCCCGGAATTTTTGGACAATATCAATTTAATAATCTGTTTAAATAATTAAATTGATTTGATAATCTTTATTAAAAATGTTTAAATTGGTTTAATAATCTAATTAAATAAATATTTAATTAGTGATTTTATCTTTTAAAAATTAATAAAATTATTTCTATTTATAATGTATATATATATATATATGTGTGTGTGTGTGTATATTGTAAATAGATAAGCTTTGGTTTGAAATTTAACAAATAAATAAAATTTTGTTTTTAAATTTCTAATATACATTTTTATAGTTTGGAAATTATGATTTATTTAATATTAAGCTTTTCAAAGCTATTTAAACAAATAACTATATGGTTTTAAATAAGATTAATAATAAGGTTTATTTTATTTTCTTTTTAAATATTGCTAAATAAATATGATTTAAGAGTATATATATATAAGTTTAAAATACAATTTACATATGATATGTTAATTCATTTAGTAATAGTAGTAATTTATAATCTCTTTTATAAATTATTTAAAATTTACCAAATTGATATTTTTAAACAATATTAATAATGTATTGTTTTATATATAGATATAAATAGACTTTAATAAAATAGGATTATTATTTCAAATTGAATGTGTTGTTATAAATTGACTTTAAATTGGATTTTTTTAAATTTAATTTGAATTTGAATTTTGGTTTAATTTTGAAATTCAAAAGAATAGATATTTTGAAATATTTTGGATTTAAATTATATGAATAAGATTTGATTTGTAAAAGAATTGGTTTTTATTTTATTTTCTTTTAAAGGAATTCATATATGTATTTAGATAAGTATTTATAAATTAGTAAATTAAGAATAAAAGCTTATTATTAATATTTAAAATAATATAAAAATGCATTATTACAAGTGTTTAATTTTAAAGCATATTGTTAACATGTGTAAGATAATTGCAAATGAATTTGACAAATGTTGATAATTTGGGCAAGTGTCATTGTTTTATTTTTCATTTTCTTTAATTTTAAATAAATCCTAATAAATCTATATAAACATACATCTCCCCTCTCTTCTATTTCTTTCCTTATCTTCTCATTTTCAAAGTAAGAAACTTCAGCTTGTAACAAATTCTCAAAACAACCTGTAACTCAAAAAACTTCCACAAACCATAGATTTATCAAAATCTAAAACTTGTTAACCATTTTCAAAAATCAAAACCAAGCCTGTAAACATCTTCTTCAAAACTGAGACAAAAGCCTGCAAGCAAACCTGAGATTTATTAAAAAGCAAGATCATTTCAGTAAAAGCTAAAACATCTCAGCAACAAAAGATTTCAAGTCTCCAATCAAAGAAGGAAAGGCAATTCAAGTTTATAAATCAAAGTTTTAAAGTTTCAAAGGCTATTTCAAAAAAATAAAGCTCTGTTCATTTGCATGCCTGGTGAGTAACATCATTTTTAAAAGCATAAGTATTGAACATCTGTTTGCATGTGGATTACTAGGAATGAGTATGCATTGTATGTATATATATTGGTGAATCTTCTTTGTATATATGAATGCATATATGTGTGCTTGTTGTGTATCTGTTCTTGCCTATTCCTGGTTTTAAAGCTAAGAATTTGGTAAAAATTCCATTATCACTTGATCTGATCTTTATTAGGATTTTAGATTCAAACAAAAGTTGTTTGTTTCAGTCAAAATTAATGTTTAAAAATTTAATTAAGTTAAAATAAACATGAATGTCTCTAGAAACTAGAAACAACAGTGCATGTTTAAGACAAGTGAAATTTTAAGTATCTTAATTTATCAAGACAGGTTTATAAACTAAAACCTTATACAAAAACTTGATTTTTAAAAGAGAAATCATAATTTTTAGCACTAAATTGAAGGAGCAGTTGGAGTTTTGGGTGGGTTCTGACGATCTAGGTGATCGGGGAAGATGTGGTTCTCACTGAAGGTAGCTGAATGATGGGTGAGGTCGGGAAAAATAGCAGAAGTGATGGAAGGTCACTGTGGCGGTGATGGATGGTCAGTAAAGCCTGTAAACCTAATTTTGGCAAGGTCGGGAATTTGTAATCTTCTCAGCATCTAGGGTGGATCGAGTGCCACCAGGCTTTTGGAATTGGAAGCAAGGATGTCGTCGAGGGCGTGGCTGGAATTTCTGATACTCTGATGATCGGAGGAGTGAGCACGAGTGATTTCCAGGCTTTGAGTTTCCTGTTCTGGTTGTGATGGGTTACTCGAATTCAATTTTGAGTTACTGTTGATATTATGGTGATCGAGTTTGGGTAAGAGGGTGAACGTCGACATGTGGGGTTCGTCGTGGATTGCTAGAGTTGATCAGAGTCACCATATATATGCACGGTGCATGCTTGTACCTGGTAGAGTTTGGGTTTAAACAGAGGAGTGGTTCTCGAGTTTTTCTCGAGTTGATCGCGTGAGTGACTCGAAGTATATAGGGTTTTGACTCGGGAAAAATTGAGATGGGCTCGAGTCATTTGGTGATTACAAGTTTTAGAATCTAACAGGGGTTTTAAAATTTAAAATGAGTTTAAAAATTTGAAAGCAGGATTTAAACCAAGTTTTAAATCAAGTTTTCATATGGGTTCAAATTAAATTTGTATCCTAGATTTGAGATAAATAAAGTTTTATAAAAATAAAGGTTTTAACAAATTTAAAATGTTTAAAGTATAAAACTCTTAAAGTTTCTTTTTAAATAATAAATGTTTCTTTAACATTGGATTTAAAAGTTTTTAAATTGGTTAAATTTTTAAGTATTTGAAATCTTTAAATTGAAATGAATTTAAAGGAAAATTTAAAAGCAAAAGGTTTCAATGTATTTGAAAATGATAATTAAGTCATTTATAAGAAATGATTTATCTTAAATATTGTAACAACCCGCATATCTATCGATTTTATATTTAAATATCTTATATTTAAATATTTTATCGTTAGTCGGATGTTAGTCCGAAAAGCTACTTTTTGCATACGGTCAAATTAGGACTCGAGACCACCCCCATTGAGTTCAAAATGACGTTTGCGTTCTTTTTGAGTGTAAACTTCGATATGTTTGGAGATAGTGAAATTTTCGTCACTTTTCCCACTTGTGACTTTGGTTGGGACTGCACCTTCTTAACTCAGCCCAACTCCCTCTTCTCTTCATCACTTCATCAAATACTTCAAGCTTCTTCAAAAATGATGGAGGGAAAGAGAAATTAAAATTCCAAGCTCGAGATCTTTAGTGAATTCAGCATCAAACTCCGACTTCAAGGTGAAGAACATAGATTCAAGCTAGGGGTTGATTCTTGCTTTGCTCTTAAGCTCTCCAACATCAATTTCGTGGAAAAGGTGAGATTTTTAATCTCACATCTCGCCTATAACTGTCATTGGGTTGTTGGAAATGACTTCCTATCACTTTAGCATTAATGTTTGCAACTGGTTTGGATTGAATTGGTGAGAAACTCAAGTTTCAGTGCTGTTTGCAAATTCTGGCCCTAGGTCTTTCTGCCCTCCTTAGGTCGTCCAGGCTGCTAGCTCGCGTGTTGAAAAGTCTTCACTTTCTTAGGTCGTTCACGAGTTAGGACTTAGGTCGCTTGCGTGCTTAGGTCGTTCTGGCTTAGGTCGCAGGGAAATAAGTCGTAGGTCGAAACAGTTTTAAGTCTTAGGTCGTTGCCGACCTAAAATTCCAAGGCAAACCACTAAGTCGCTCGAATTTTGTTAAGTCTTAGGTCGTTGCCGACCTAAAATCCCCAGGCAAACTTTAGGTCGCTCGCACTGGCTTATCTCGTAGGTCGTCTCCGACCTAAGCTTCTTTTCCATAAGTCGTTCGCGAGTCAAGTGTTAGGTCGTCTCCGACCTAACGCCCTCGTCATCTTAGGTCGTAGCTCGTAAGTCGCTCGACTCTGCTAAGTCTTTAAGTCGCTCGAGTTAGGTCGGCTAGTATATCTCGTAGGTCGTCTCCGACTTATCCTCCAGTTAAGTCGTTCGACCCTCTAGGTCGTTCGAGTTAGGTCGTTGGACCATTTACCTTAGGTCGCTTGACCTTAAGTCGTAGGTCGTCTCCGACCTATGCCCCACTAAGTCGCATCCCACTTAGGTCGCAGGACTCTATAAGTCGTAGGTCGAACCCCGTATTACTCTGCGTAGGCAATCTCTTCTGAAAAACATTTATCAGAATTTCTACTTTGATGGTTTTGGGATTGACTTCTTTGGACTTTACTCACGTCTTCGAACGTGAATTGATTTGTTTCTACAATCGTTTTATGACTTATCACTTTAAAGATATATGAAGGTTTCAATACTAATAGTAAATATCAAAACTCTTTCATCAAAGCGATTTCAACACTATTTTAAATATCAAAAGTTCGTTTTCTCAAACCGATTTTCAATCTACTAGTATATACAAGCCTTTACTTCACTCGAATGAGAAATCGACTTAAACGACTTAGTAAAACGAGTGGTATGAAACGCTTGCGTTCACTTCGTCGGTTAGCTCTTGGACTTGTTCGATTGAACCCTTTTGTGACAATTTCCTAGTGAAGATCTACAGTTTATTCGTAAATATTTGAGTTAAGCAAGTGGTTATGGGACATGAAGCTAAACCCTTATATTTACTAGCTTAGTGTAATCGACACTTCTTTATGATCGATGATGATCATTTTATGGTTTAGACTAGCAATGTGCGATGTCTCTTCGTCCGTGTGTTCGGACTTGCCTTCGGGCCATCCGTGTGTTCGGAAAAATTAAATGGATAGCTTCCATGAGATAGCTTCTCGTCCGTGTGTTCGGACATCCCCCTTTTAGTGATTTCTGGATTTCGTGTGTTGATTTCTGGGATTTGTTCTGGATTTCGTGTGTTGATTTCTGGATTTAGTGCTTCACCAACTTATGTGGTTTTCACTGATATGATATCAGTTTTTGTGTATTGGTGAATTTGTGTGTCATTACCTTTTTATGTGTTTGGATCTTTGAGAAGATTCTTGTGACATTGATTAACCCCCTGTTGATTATCATTTACATACTTATAGTAGTATGCCATCATGGTTATTATATGTTTATGCCATACCCCTTATCCTATATCATGTCATCTGATATTTATAGTTAGACTGATCCGTTTATTATTTTCTTATAAATAATACTCGGGTCAGACCGAGATGTTACAGGTGCTTCTGCTTGACTTCTCTTCTGGATTACTCTGACTTTTGGCTAACTACATAGATTAGTAGTTTTTGGATGTACACTTTTGAGATATAGACTCTATGTTATGTACTTATTCTTTTGTATAGCACGTGATGCTATTCTTTTGTATTATAGTGGATCTTTCTGACCACTACTCTGATGTACACTTTCATGTGTTATATATTTATTCATATCTTCTTCCGCCTTTGTGATATGGATGTCTGTGACTGATTTATGTTATGATTATTTCTATGATTGTTTCCGAAGATTATATATAGCCACCGTGTGATAGCTTTGTGTTTGTATCGGTATGTCGGATTTCCTCCTTAAAAGATATGCATTCTATTCTATCTGACGTATCGGTGCTCGCACAAAGAAGTTACATGGATGGTCGCTCCTCCACAGCCTTATCCTCCGTGCTAATTGACAGCACTACATCGTAGTGTTCTTGGTTAGCGTGGGTATAGAGGTGGGGCGTCACAAATATAATTAAGAATTAATGAGTTGATTCATTAAATCAATAGGGTAATAAAGGATAATTTAATAATTTAATGATTTAGTGTTAATTAATTAAATAATTAGGATTATAAGTTAATTAATTAAGAGTTAAATAATTTGAAATTAAGGATCATTAATTAGATAAGTATAGATTATTAATAAATGATTAGGAATTAATTAATCAAGTGATTAAAGATTAATTAAGCAATTAATTAAATAATTAGAGATTAATTAATTGGTATTTAAGAATTAATTAATTTGTAATTAATAATGGTTGATTTAAGTTTAATTACTTAAGGAATGTAAGTAAGGGATTGTTAATAATTAATGAGAGATCATTAACTATGGATTATTAAATAATTAATTAATGTAATTAATTTTATTTATTAATTAGATTAATTAATTAAGGATAATCATTTGTGGAATTGTTTAAGTTTAATTACTTAATGAAAATAATTAAGGGATTAATTACTCATTGTAATTAATTAAGTTTAATGAGATTAGTTTAAGTCAATTAATTAAGTTCAATTAATTTAAGATAATCATTTGATAAGTATAATTACTTAATGTAATTAATAAAGTGTAATTACTTAGTGAAGTAATAAATGGGTAATTACTGGATGTAATTAATTGAAGGGTGATTATTTAAAGGAAGTAATTTAAGTTTAATTACTTTGTGTAATTAATCAAGGGATTAATTAAAAGATAATTAATTAAGGAGTAATTAATTTATGTAATGAAGTAATTAAGGGAAGTTATTTACTGGATGAGATTAATCAAAGGTGATTAATAAATGTGACTAATTAAAGATTAATTATTAAATGTAATTAATTTAAATGGAGTAATTAATTAAAGAAGTAATTAAGGATCATTAATTAATATAATTAATGATGTAATTAAGAGTTGATTAATTTAAACTAATTAATCAAAAATAAGTGATTAAAGTAATTAATTAATTATAATTAATTATGGATTAATGTAATTAAGTATAGCTAATTAATTAATGAAGTAATTAAAGATTAATTACTGTAATGGTTTAAGATAATTAATTTGTGAAATTAATTAAGGATTAATTACTTAAAGTAATTAAAGGATAATTAATCTGGAATGATTAATTAGAATGGATACTTAGAGTATGATTAATTAATTTGTTTAATTAATGATTAAGTAAGCAGGATTTAAAAGTAATTGAAGTAATTAATTTAGTTTATTTGAGATAATTAAATTAATTAGTGATAGTATGATTGCTTATGGATGGCTAAATGATATTTAATGCTTTGCATTGTTTGATATCTCTGATGAGATATGTGCTGATCTATGTTATGAATGTTTTGGTTAAATTGTAATGATATTGTAAATTATCTATCTACGTGTATATAGATAAAGAATTGAATTGTTTTAACTTTAAAACAACTTGGCCTTAAAAGATATGTTTTGGATTTCGATGAGACCGGGATCGGGTTTCCAGATTTGGATATCCGAATACCACATCGATCCAAATTAATGATAGGTCGTGAATCTCAAGTGAAGATGAAGATTCAGAATGCAAGGGTTATTGTCGTTAACTCTGAGGGTGATTCCAAAATGAGTGTAACGAGATAATGCCTTCGGTTTCGTTTGAACCTGGAACGAACTTGTATGGATTGAATGCTTTTAGAACATCATCAGGTGGACGATGAGCATTCTAAGTGATGTGTTCTGATTAAAGGTAATCGTAGCCTCAAGCCTCATCAACCGGGAATGGCTAAAACAGGGGAGGTGCAGCAAGGATTCGTAGGTAGCACCCATTGAGAGTAAGGTCATCCCTGTCTAGAAGTTCCTTTTATTCGGCTTAGTGGACAGTTGGCGATGGCCATCTGTGGGGTGATTTTATTCGGAATTATCCAGTAAGGGATAGTTCCGGCCTTGTGTTGCAGGGGAGTGGGCGTACTCCTCGGTACGTTGATCTAGGCTACGTACTGTGACGGGCGGTACCCCAGTAGCCCTGCCATTGTATGGAATCCAATCTCCAATAAGTGCCGTACGTATTAGTTGTGCCCAACTATGTTGGAACGTGAGATGTAAGCATTCCAGCTATTTCTGTATTTTATATTGAAAACCCTAGACACTATTGTAATATAACTGGATTTCCTATCAAATGTTTTGGTTAGCGTAAGGTAAAAACTTTTCCATGTTTATGTGTGGGAAGTCTTACGTGATACCTTTTGTTTCAAAGGCTTTACAAAGTTAAGCAACTTTAACCTGTTACTCACACCAGACCCATGTCTGACCCAAGTGTTTATTTTCTGTTTTATAAACTCTTGGGTACTCAAATTTTTACGAGTAGCCAAGGGATTCAGGTTAGCTTTGACGAATTGTGGAGGAGCAATGGAGCAGGAGGCTTCAGCGTTGTAGATATATATTGTAGTTCCGCTGTGTTGATCTCTGTATTGATCTCTATATTATATTGAGTTGTAATAACTAGACAGGTGTTTATAACTATCTAGTTTGTGTTGTATAAGCTGTGTGACTCTGATGTATATGATACTATGTAATATCTTATGTGATTAATATAATTTATTCGTTCCACTGTTTAGATTATGTTGTTGTTTCTTTCTTTCTTCTCTATCTTTTCTCTTTTCTATCCCTTTCTTTCTTATTAATGATGCATCATTCTGTGGAATGAATGACAGGTCGTTACAGGCGGGGTCTGACTTGGAGGTTTCCGAGAGCCATCGGAGTTCTCAAGTATATTTCTGGAGGTATACTTTCGATGAGTGGGGTTGCACCCTCCTATTCATTATTGGAAAAGTTCACTTTTTCCTTGTTAATTAAAATCTTTGAATTGTTTCCGTAATTGCATTGAGAACTACATTGTGCTTTTTCAATGTTTAATTATTTGTGTCTATTCTTTCAAGTTTTGGACTTTTACTTTGTGTTGTCTATTCTTTCCAGTTTGGATTTTGTTCAAATTATTTCCATTCTTTCAAGTCTGGATTTTTTTTATTATTTATGCCCACTCCTTAAGTATGGGATTTTTCCTTAATATTAACCATCCTTTATATTTGGATTTGTTTTCTTGTTGTTTATTTCCACTCTTTCCTGTCCGGCTGTTGTTCTTGTGAGGTAAAAACCCATTCTGCGTTTAGTGGCGTGGTTTCACAGATTATTTATATGTTCATCATATTACTTAGGTCTTCTCATGCTAGTTTTCCAGACTGATACATGAGTTATTTTATTATAATGCTCGAGTCAAACTAAGTATTTTCCCAGGTTAGCTTTGGTGATATGGAGTTCTTGGAGAAGAGCTGGATATTCACCTATCGTAGTGTTTTACTTTCCATTGAATTATATGGTATGCCTATTGGTAATTGTAAGGGTAGGATTTTATAAGTATCAAGCTGATAAGGTTCATTTTTAACTCTGATGTACTTTATATTTTTGGAGTGGCAGTTTATACTATCTTTGCTATATTGTATGTTATAATTTCCACTATCAGATTTTGTTTTTCCATGTTCTCTATTCTTTTCCTTTTATTTTACCCTAACAATCTGCCTTTTTGATTATTAAATGTTCAGTATTTGAATACCCTTGGATGTATTTGGTGTCGACTTTCGATAGTCGAAATGGCGGGTCATTACACCACATCATATTGAAAACCCTAACATGGAAGAAAAAGAAAAAAGAAGACCTCACCTTAATCAGTCGTTCTTTATTAACCATTCTGAATTCTTAGCCTTTTAGAAATCTGAAGCCCTACTTCACAAATCAGGTGCTTTTTTACTGAATTTGAATTTTGTCTTGTTTGCTTTACCAAAATTAGCTTCTTTTTGCTTGCTTTGCTAAAATCTGTTTTCCTCCCCTCCGATTCTGTTTATACACAACAAAGCATATTTTCTTGCTATCTTCTTGGCTACCGGATTTTAGGGCAAACTCACGCCCGTTCGACACACCATAACGGAATGTATGGGATTCCGATGAGTAGAAATTGTTAATGGTTTGCTCAGCACAACCCTATTGTACTATTCTCAATGTGTGTGTGTGTGTGTATATATATACATATATATATATATATTGATTTACATGACTATTGGAATTGATAGCTTAAAGAGCTATTCTAATTATGGTTTATTTATATAAGTGCAGATTGACCTAATCTTATGGGATATATGCGTAACAAATAGATGAACCTAGTCTTGCTAAGATTTTTTGCAGTTGGCAGTACTGGTGTAGATGGGCTTAACACTTCCATACAAGTTGAACACGCGATTCTGGATGGATGACTTGTTTGTTAACACTTCAAATCATTGAGTGCTCAAGCCCTTTGTGAAAATATTAGAAATTTGGTCTTTGGTTGAGATAAAGTGGAAGGACAATTTCATAGCTGCAACTTGATCGCCAACAAAGCGATAGTCTATCTCATTGTGTTTTGTCTGAGCATGGAAAAATGGATTGACTATGAGATAAGTGGCACCCAAGTTATCATGCCATACTATAGGAGGAGACTGTATGGGTAATTTGAGTTCTTTAAGTAATGATTGTATCCACTTATCTCAGTTGTAGCTGTGGCAACTCCTCTATATTCTGCTTCTGTACTCAATCTGGAGATAGACTTTTGTTTGCATGCACTCAATGAGACTACGTTTCCTCCAAAGTATATGTAGTAACCACTTGTGGAATGTAACGTCCCAGAAGTTAATCGCTATTAAAGTGAATATTTAATTATATTTTAAATAATTAATAAATGGATTTTTATTAACAAATAAAATGACTTTAAATAATAACCAAAGATGTTAAAATCATTTTCAAAATTTGTTTACCAATATATTTAGTTCATAGAGAAATAGAAAATGTGACCGGAAGCTATTTTTCGAAATATCGATTTTTCATCTTTTAAAAGTTATTCAAAAGATTATAACACTATGTTAAACACACATGCACATAGTACAAACTATCTTAAACATGTTGTGTACATGTACATATTCATGTACATGTTTCCTCCTTAACCATATTAACAAATAAGAATAAAAGAAAATATATTATAAGGAAAAGTGTGTGTAAATATATCCATATAAAAATAATATTTTCAACACAAAGGACAAGAGCATGGTATGAATAGTTGAAAAAGAGGGGGAGGGGTACTAGGTGGACGGTTTAAGGGGGAGTATGGTGATGCATGCAAGTATATATTTTAATATAAGCACTTACATATATTTTTAATTAGTATTCTAAGCCTATAAATACCCTTTTTATCTTCATGTTTCCATTTTTAAACCTCCTTCTTCATTTCAATTTCCTTAGAGCTTAAGTAAACTTAGCCATGGCTTCCTCTTCATAATTTATAAAGTTACAAAAAACAACTTCTTTATGCAAGAATCCCTCCTTTAATTCACAATACCACTTCTACATCTCCTACAACACTTTCTCTTCCAAAAACTCAAGCAAACAAACCCCACACCATGGCCGAGCCCAAACCCATGATGGCCGAGCCCAAACATCACTAGGCCGAGCCCAAAACTACTTGGTTGAGCCATTTTCAAGTATTCGAGCAACCAAAAGTTCAATTTTTGCAAAGTTCTAAAGTGTTTTCTAGTTTTGTAAAAAAGTTCACTTTGATTTAGAAATGTTTCGGTGAGTACAAGTTTTTTTTTTGGAAAATAAATTAACTTGATTTTGATAGACTATATGTTGTGAAAATATGGTAGTTGTTATGTTGAATTATCATGTTATGTTGGATATCATATAATGATATGTTTATGTTTGAGTTTGGATTTGTGATTTGGTTGTTAAATAATTTGTTGGATATGGTTAAGTAAATGGTTGGCTATGATATGGTGGTAGTGTGGTTATGAAACAAAAACCAAGTGTATGTGATGAATTATTGTGAAATTAGCACCTTGAATAGTCGTAAAAGACTTGAGATCTGATTTGAAAATGAAAGTTTATTTTCAAGTTTTGAAATTTAAAAAAGTTTTCCAAATTTTCACCTTTGTTTAAAGATTTCAAAACTTTTCCATTTATGTTTTCAAAGATGTAGTGGCTAGAGTTAAGTTGAAGTTTTCACCTAGAAATCAATTCTAGCAGACTGCGCTCATAATGATAGTTGTTATAGATGCAGTTCGAAAAATTTCAAGATTTCAAGTTCTAAGTGTTTTCTTTTGGATTGTTTTTAAAAACTTATTTCAAACTAATTAATTAAGTCAAAAAGCTTAAGGTTTTAATTATTTAATTATTTATTTATTTTATTAATTAAGGAAATTATTATTTAATTAATAAATTAAGTAATTAGGTTAAATAATTAGAGTTTAAGAAATTTTTAATTAAGTTAATTATTTTTAATTAAGTTTTAAAGAGTGATTAATTAAGACAAAAGAATATTAATTTTTATTTAATCAATTATTTTCTTTAATTAATTATTTAATTAGAGTTAATTAATTAATTAATTACTATTTAATAAAGGTTAATTATCCCCTTAATTAGAGTTTAATTTCTTAAATAAATGTTATTCAACTAATGTTTAATTAAGGTTTAATTATAGATAAAATTAGGATTATTAATGATTTAATTTTGATTTAATTAAGCTTAGTTATGGTTTAATTGAGTTTTAAACTTATGATTTAATCAAGGGTAATTTATCTGAAAGTTTCTTTTAAAACTCTCTCGGTTATTTAGTTTTAACCAATTTTTTTAAAGTAAAATGTTTTAAAACCAAGGATCTCTTTTCCATGCTATTAAGTAACAAAATGAATTAAAGCGGTTGTAATAAAACGTTGACACATTTTATTGAAAGTAAGTCGACTTGTACTTATCACAAATACCGCATTTCAGGAAAATGATGAACACGAGAGGGTTAATCTCGATAAGTGGGTTATGATAATCTAAGCATATGGAACGTATGTCCATATGTAAATCTTTACAACCTGATAGTGGAATAGTCCACTATAAACAACTTGACCTCTTAAATTATCGAATGTTTGTTTAGAGAGACAGGGATCAGATATTAGTTGTTATCCGAAAACTACTTCAAACCAACATAAATGTTCGAATTGAAAATAGTAAAGGCAAAGTCCAAGATAAAGACTTTGAAGTGCAAGTGCTAATTGCTGCTAACTCTGAGGGTGATTCCAAAATGGGTATAGTGGAAATAGTGCCTTCGATTTGTTCATCTCCTAAATGACTTGTATGGACGACCGCTGACATTGTGTCAACATATGAAAGGCAGTGTTAGCATTCCAAGCGGCAATGCTATAATAAAGGTAAATGTAGCCTTAGGCCTCATCAACCGGTAATGACCAAAACAGGGTATGCAACAAGGCTATGTAGGTCGCACCCATCAGCATATGTCATTAGTATATCTAGAATTGTTATTTGACCCATTTTTGTACGCTATGGTACGATTGCTGATCCCAACCATGGCGGCGATGTATTTGGTGCTTCTAGTCAAGTGGTAGGCCGGTTCTATGTAGCAGGGGTATAATATGTTCTTAGCAGACCCCAGGTGTAATTTACCTAGAGGTGTACCTTCGTAAGGTAGTTCCTTACCTCGTCATGTATGGAATCCATTTCCTAATAAGTGCCTTTGGTTTTACTTGTATACCTATTATGCTGGAATTTAATTAATGTAACAGTTTCGACTATGTGAATTATTTATTTGAAAACCTTAGACGTTATGATAATATCACTGGATTTCTATATAAAGTGATTTGGTTACTGTAAGGTAAAAACTCATCTGTGTTTATATGCGGCTTGGTCTTACGAGATACCATTGATTTTCAAAGTGTTTTATAAAAGTAAAAATTAATTTGTTTGAGTTTACTCACACCAGATCAATGTCCGACCTGGAATTTTATTTTCTTTTCGTAAATCTCTTAGGTACTCAAATTTATATGAGTAGCCCAGTTATCCAGGTTCCTTACGGAAGCATTTTGAAGGAGCTGGAGCAGATGGCTTCACCGTTAGCTAGTTATTATCTTATTCCGTTGTGTTTATGTATGACCTATGTATTTTGTATGGACAAGTCGGTATAAATATCCAATTAAAGGTTGTAATGTACTCTAATGTATTAAATATTACGTAAATGACTACGTAATACCCTATGTTATCTAATTATATGTTGTTTTGATTCATGGTGAGATTTAGTGATTGTGTAGTTTCTTTTTATCTTTCTTTTTCTTCTACCCTTAATGGCTCATCTTTCAATGCAAGAAAAGTGGTTGTTACAATTTTGGTATCAAAGCCGAGGTTAAGCGAACACTTAGACCTTGGGTTGAGGTCAACTTCAAGAGTGCGTATTTGTAATTTTAATTCGTTTATATATATAAATATATAAATATCCATAACAGATAGATCGGCTTGATAGTTTTGATTAGTACCCTTCTTTCAAGATTTATCTTGTCCAAGTATTCTAAGAGTTATCTTACTATGTCCAGGTAGTAAGACACGAGTAGCTGTGATGCCCCATCCCGAGACCCACATTAACAAAGAGTATTACTAGGTAATACTGTCCGCTAATGCGGAGAATATGGCTGGTTAAGAGCGACCATCTATAGCCTTGTCTTAAATATCTATTGAATACGTCGACAAATGCCATATTTTTTTTTTCTATCTCAAATGGATTGACATATCCAATAAATACTTAATACAAAGCCATAGGTGGCTATAGGAACTATCAGAACAAAATACAACAACTTAAATGAAAAAACATCATAGAATAGTAGATCATCACATATATACATATACAAATACATCACAGTGTATACAAAATGATACATGTCAAGTGGTATAGCGACCTATACAAGCGAGTCAAAAGAATATACATATCAAAGTAGCAACCAAAAAGGACTACACAAAAAGCTATAACAAAAAGAGCTAGTAGAATAGTCCATGCGAAAGCAGAATAGGCTAAGTCCAAAGAGTACCAAACCTGAAACACCTCGGTCTGACCGAGTATAAAATACACGGATCAGTCTAGGTAAACAAATCAGTTTACAAGGATAAGCGATAATATGAGCATAAGGATAATGTGATAATGTTCCCGAATGGGATGGAACAATCTAAAGTGTATGATTACATCAAGTGATAATATGGTATCACTACACAAACGTATAATCACAAAGGAGATAAAATACGCATAAAGCGCTAAATGTAGCGAGCCTCATATCATCGGCATTCATAAAACATCAAATATGGTTTAGGCGAAAACCTAAACCTGCCATCTTGGCAAACCCAAAACATGCATAAAGAGATCCCATCTCAAACACGCCATAAGGAAAATATATCTCCAATGAGGAGAAAAAAATCTCAAGGAAACGCAAAAAGGCAAATCTCATATAATGCCAGTGTAGGCAATTCAAATCTCAAAAATAGAACTTCCAAGAGTTCAAATTCCCGAACGGTAATCGCCACAAATATATATCGAATGGTTCAAAGGACCAATTCTGGAAAAGGGCGATACACTAAGGAAATCACAAACATCAATAAAATCATCTCAAAGATATAGCACGTGCTTATGGCCGAAGCATGCCAAGTACTGCTCTCTCAAAATAAGGCGCCACATCTCATAGAAAAGCATCCCGAAGGACAATAAATACATCTCTTAGACAAACATCCCGATGGACAACATCTCGAAGGACAAATACGTTGCAATGGACAAATAAGTCTCTTAGACAAACGTCCCGAAGGACAAATGACCCGAAGGTCCAGTACTGTCAAATACGTCTCTTAGACAAATGTGTCACAATCTTTCGGACAGGAACCTGAATAGTGTTAACGTTTATCCCATACCACATGTTCGCACTAAATGGTTTACTAACCGCTAGTAAATTTCACACTCAAAGCAATAAAAAGTTTACCTCATCTCATCGGTAAACTCGACCCGTAGGACAAAACGATCAAACTGACAAGTAAGGAATTAACCGGTAAGAAAACGCATGTGTCCCATGCCACGTGCTTTACCAAACCGTTTAATTCTCCTTATCATTCGATCGAATAGTGCAAAAATGTGTATTTTATATATAAAATAATTTACTTGAGAAAACAAGCTTTAAATACCAATTTTGAAAGCCATATTTGAAAATTCCCTTATTATCGAGAATAAATAGATTCTATGTTTGAAAATACTTTAAAAATATCATATAATAATAATTTAAAATGCCCATCTATTATAAAAATTATTTCAAAAAGGTTTGGGAAATCCGTGCTCGAAAATGAATAAAAACCAAAGAAAACACTCAAATCGATATTCGAATTCAAGTCAAATTAAATTCAAATTTAATCTAAAATTTGAATTTCAAAATCTCCAAAATTTGGCTAGTCTACAGATAGACATCATGGCCTCAATACATTTCAAAAATATCACAAAACATGATGTAAAAGTCAAAAGTCGGACAGAAAAAGAACATAAAAATGCATCAGCAACACAATACCCTGGTCTGAAATCTTCTCTGGGTTCAACTTACGGACATGAATCAGGTGGCCAAACAACCTTTGATTGAACTAAAAATTTGTGTGCACGAAGTAGAAAACTTCGGATTTCAAACAAAAGAATAAATGATGAATTTCGACCGGAAATGAAAAAGTTACGTTGTCTCAAACATGGACTCAAGTCATGTTTGCAACAGTTCTAAAACAAAAATATGCCCAGGCCTGAAAGCCATTTTGGATCCAACTTACAGGCCTGAAACAAAGGACCAAACGACCTCATATAGAGTTGAAAATTGGTATGCACATAGTAGAAAACTTCAAATTTTAGACAAAAAAAGAATCAATGAATTCTGACAGGAAGTGAAAATGTTACACTATCTCAAACATGGACTCGGTCCATGTTAGCAACAGTTCAAAAAAACCAAAAATGTACAGGCCCGAAAACCATCTCGGGTTCAAGTTCCAGGCATGAAACAGAGGAACAAATTACATCGGATTGAGCTGAAAATTAGTATGCATGTATGTAACGACCCATATTTTTACGGATCGGAACATCGTAAAAACAGTTGTCAATTGGTCGCATTGTTGATAAGTTGTCCAGAGTCTAAGTCTTAGGTCGTATGAGAGTTTGGAGCGACCTAAGGAAGTTGGCGAGTTAAGGAGTAGACGACTTAGTGAAGTGGAGCGACCTAAGGATTGGAACGACCTAAGTAGTTAGGTCGTGTAATAGTTAGGTCATATAGAAGGTAGGTCGTATGGTTGCTTAGGTCGTGGGGTAGGTTAGGTCGGTTGGAGCGATCTATAAGAGTTAGCGACCTAAGAGTTGGCGACCTAGGAAGTTAGCGACCTATAGGAGTTAGAGTGAACGACCCAGTAGTTAGCGACCTAGTGGTTAGCGACCTAAGAGCTAACGGTATAAGAGTTAGCGAGTTAGCGTAGTAGGTCGCGTGTGTGTTAGGTCGTAGGTTTGTTAGGTCGTAGGTCGCGGATGCGCGTAGGTCGTTGGATCTGTTAGGTCGCATGGATGCGCATTCGTTAGGTCGCGAGGAAGCGCATCTGGGTTAGGTCGTAGGTCGCTTGGGTGCGCTGATGCGCTAAGTCGTTAGGTCGTAGAAGCGCTTATGCGTTAGGTCACGTGGATGCGCATCTGTGAGGTCGTAAAAGAGCGTGTGTTAGGTCGTAGGTCGTAGAGGCGCGTTTGTTAGGTCGTGGGGTTTTTAGGTCGTGGACGACCTAAGAGCGAACGACCTAAGTTTTTCCAGCCTATAAATACACGTCCATTTCTTCATTTTTGGGATCTGGATTTCGATGCGACGAAGTGCTGCCATTTTGAGAGCTCGACTTCTACACTTCTTCACTTCTTTTCTCCACTCTAATCTTGTGCTTCCTTCCATCCAAATCGAAGATCGAATTGAAGATTCAAGAGCTTAGATTGAAGATCTTCATCCATCGAAGAGAGATTTCATCGTTTGAAGTGGATTTGTGATAGATCGAGTTAGATCCTTCGCTGTCCAGATCTGAAGTGTGTTGCTTTTGGGGTATTTAGGTAATTTGGTGAGTGGTGATTATCTCTCACACGGATCCAAAGGAGTATATCAGATCGTTGGCTTGATTTTGTGTTAAAGTAGTGATTTCCATGCATTTTTGTAAACCTAAGTATAGATCCATATAGATCCATTGTTCATGATGATTTGACAACCATTTTACTACATGATAACCTATGCAAGTTCATTCATTAAGATTATGGAGATATTTCTCATGTTTTCATACTTGTTAGACTTTAGACTCTTTATTTACGAAATTGTCATTATTGTTATAATTGTTCATTAGATCATATTAGAATGCTTGATTACTTGGATTAATGTTTGACTTGATTGATTGCTATGAATTAGATGATTGATGATTTGATTTAGACAAGATGGTCGAAGATGATTCAAAAGCTAAGGGAAAGGCTCTTGAATTGGAAAAGCTGCTTGTGGCATATGTAGCGGATGATGGAGCTCATATGGATAGATTTGATGATGATGTTGAGATGAAGCTTTTCTATGATGATGATGAGGCGAAGCATGATATGAGATAGCCTTGGTCTAATCTAGACGGGATCATTCCAAGCAGATTGATAACTCGGTGAAACTGTTCGAGTTTGAGGATAATGGTTTGCTCGAGAGGCGCTTGAGCTAGTATGGAAATAGTCGTCGAGGAGGATGACTAGAAGGTTGAGATCTCATCGTTGTTGAAGGTTCTAGCATGCTCAAAGCAAGAGTACGTTGGGCAGATTCGATAGTCCCTGAAGGCTACTGATTGGTAGTCGAGTACTCTGGGCAGATTCGATAGTCCTAGGCACGGGTCACGATGACATGCAGAGTTATGTCTAGAACCGGGGTTTCCATTAGCCCTTGACGGACGGATGATATAATGAGCCGGTCATTCAATTAACGATGATATCGAAGCAATGATAACAGTGATAGCCAGAGTCATGGATGTTTGGTTGTATCGTCATTCGGTCTCAAGAGCAGTGTTTTCTGGGTGCTTATCTGATCTTGGTTTAGGCCTTGGGGGTTTGTACTTGGAAAACATCGCCCTTGACTCGAGTGATAATTGCTTTACTTTAAATTGTATGCTTTGCTATGTTTGCTTCTGCTTAGTGTGTGTCTGGGGGCTATCACTGTAGAAAGAGGTGGAGTAGGAGGGTTGTATTCCTATTCCTTTTCCTTTATGCTCTTTTGGTATGTTGTTAGTTAATTTACCGCTCACTAAGACTGTTGTCTGACTCAAGGCTTTATGTTTTAACTCTTATTGCCTTGGGCTGTTCGTCCATTTTGGGACGGGCACACTAGGTAGCAGGTGACAGGTGCTGTTCTTGCTTTTCCACGATGCTGATGTCGAAGATGAGCTGGAGGCTTGCTTATTATCTTCTTACTATATGTACTGGGTGTTCCGCTGTTTGTATATTCTCTGAGTGTTATGTAGTGAGGCTTGATGTATTGACTATTCAGATGTTTGTATTCAACTATTATGAAGTTTTATTGATGAGATTCTATTCTGTGAAGCTTCACTATGTATATATTCTATTGTATTTTTGTCCATGCGATGTGAGTAATACGATAGATTCTGCTGCTTTAAATTGCCTTGACAATCGTCCATGGCTGTCTGGCACACTTTACAGTGCACTATCTCTAGGTTCAGTGCAGGGGTCATGGGCGGTCGTCACATTTGGTATCAGAGCTTTGGTTAATCGATTTTACCCAACGCTCGCTGACGTAACTACGTATGAGAGACGTAATTGTATTTTGATGGATGATTACTATATATAATATATTAGCCTAGTAGAGTTTGAGTCCTTTATGCAGTTGTTTCTCAAGGTGTATTAATCATTCATTTTTATAGATATTAAGGATGAGTCGAAGAGGGAGACCAGCTGCTAGGGAAGGACGTGCTGCTGAGGGGGCTGCTGATTATGCAGCTATGTTCGAAGCTATGATGACTTCGATCATGAGAAGGATGCCAGCTCCGGGGCCATCGGTGGATGTTGGAGTTCAAGTTCAAACTCCAAGACCGGTGGATTTTGCTAAGCTGTGTAAGGACTACACTGCTCTTGGAGGAAAGGTTTTCTTGGGAACAGAATCAACCATTGAAGTCCAGAGGTGGATAGATGCTTGTAGAAGGATCTCTGGTGATTTGGGAATTGGGGATGCAACTAAGAGGAAGTTAGCATCAAGACAGCTTCAAGGAAGAGCTTCTGATTGGTGGAACTCTATCACCATAAATACTCCGGAAGAAGAGATTACTTGGGAGCAATTCCAAACTAGATTTGAAGCTAAGTTCATTTCTACAGCTCAGAAGTCTGTTCTGTTCAAGAAGTTTGTGGAGCTCAAGCAAGGTGGAAGACCAGTTCTTGAGTATGTTTCTGAGTTTGAAGCTTTGTCCAAGTATGCTCGGTCGTATATTGAATCTGCATACCAGAAGAATGAGAAGTTTGTGACAGGCTTGGACAGTTATCTTGGGAGGCAGTTGGTGGATCATCTGGATGATTCATTTGAGAAGCTTGTGGAGAAAGCTCTCAGGCATGAGAATTTGTTTCCTAAGGAAGGATCTGTTGTTGCTGTGACCAAGGAAGAGTCTAGACCACAGTAGGGTGGAAACAAGAAGAGGAAGCAACAGCAACAAAAGGGTAAGGATGGCCAGAAGAAGCCGAAGGGCGAAGTGACCTGCTTCAATTGTCAACAGAAGGGCCATTTCTCCAGGGATTGCAAGAATCCGAAGGTGCCGGTGAAGTGCCACAACTGTGACAAGCTGGGGCATGTTAGGAGGAATTGTCCATAGCCGCGGAAGGACAAGCAGATTGTGCAAGCTTATGCTTTGGGGGCTGTTCCATCATCTTCGAAAGCCTCTACCGCTGAAGAGAAATGGAAGAGTGTTGTGGTTCACGGTACTCTTTTCCTATGTGGTGTTCCAGTTAGAGTGTTATTTGATACTGGGGCGTCGCATTCTTTTGTTTGTAATGAACTTGTAGGCTGGTTAGGTTTAGAACCGGATATTGATGATAGGCCATTGGTTGTGACTAATCCAGTTGGGGGTTTGTCTTGTTTGTGTATGTTATGCCGTGGTCTGATTGTATCAAGTCATGATTGCTCTTTTGTTTGTGATTGTTTTGTTCTGAACTTTGCGGTGTTCGGAATTATTTTGGGTATGGACTGGCTTAGGAAGTATGCGGCAAAGGTTGATTGTGAAAGGTTGGAGGTGACAGTCGAGAATGTTGAGGGGCGAAAGATTGTGATACGATGTAAGCATGAAGAAGGCATCTTCATGAGCTTCATGTATTCGCTGGTTGTTCCACGGGATGGACTGTCATCTATGCCAATCGCTAATGGATTTGAGGATGCCTTTGACGAGGTCAAATGGTTACCGCTGCATAGAGAGATCGAGTTTCGTATAGATCTAGTTGAAGGAGCCAGACCTGTTGTAATGCCTCTTAGGCGGATGGCGCCTAGGGAACAGTAGGAGTTGAGGGTGCAAGTTGATGATCTTTTACAAAAGGGATTCATTCGGCGTAGTGTGTCCGAATGGGGTGCACCAGTTGTGTTTGTAACCAAAGCGGATGGATCGTTGAGGTTGTGTGTGGATTATCGTGAGCTGAATAAGGTGACTAAGAAGAACAAGTATCCATTGCCGAGAATAGATGACTTGTTTGATCAGCTTCACGAAGCTAAGGTGTTTTCTCAAATGGATTTGGCAACGGGATTTCACCAGTTGAGAGTGGCTAAGGATAGTGTGCCGAAGACTGCTTTTAGGACACCATCCGGTTTCTTTGAGTGGCTGGTAATGCCGTTTGGATTGACTAATGTGCCAGCATATTTTGTGGATCTTATGAATAGAGTGTTCAGAGATCAGTTGAGTAAGTTCGTGCTAGTGTTCGTGGATGATATTCTGATTTATTCCAGAACTGAAGAAGAGCACAAGACGCACTTGCGTATTGTTTTGGAAATCTTGCGGAAACATCAGCTGAGGGCTAAGTTTTCGAAGTGTCACTTCTGGAAGAGCGAAGTGAGGTTCTTAGGCCATATTATTTCTGGAAATAGAATAGCGGTTGATCCCGCTAAGGTGGCAGCAATCCAGGATTGGGTTAGACCTAAGAATGCATCTGATGTGAGAAGTTTTCTTGGATTAGCAGGATATTATCGTCGATTTATCAAGGACTTTTCCAAGGTGGCTGCACCGTTAACAAGATTGACGAAGAAGAACCAAGTGTTCAGATGGGATGATAAGTGTGAGCAAGCTTTCAGAATCTTGAAAGAGCGATTGACAAGTGCTCCTGTTTTGACTATTCCAAGTGGGAATGATGAGATGGTGGTTTACACCGACGCATGTGGTACAGGACTTGGAGCAGTGCTGATGTAGAGAGATAAAGTTGTTGCGTATGCAAGTCGACAACTGAAGCCGCATGAAAGGAATTATCCGACTCATGATTTGGAGTTAGCGGCGATTGTTTTTGCTCTTAAGATGTGGAGACATTATCTATTGGGAGTTCGATTCGAGTTGTTTACAGATCATAAGTCGTTGAAGTATCTTTTCTCCCAAAAGGATTTGAATCTTCGGCAGCAACGATGGCTAGAGTTTTTGGCATCATATGATTTTGGTATAGCTTATACTCCGGGAAAGGGTAACGCAGTAGCAGATGCGTTAAGTCGAAGACATGCAGGATTGGGAGCCATGTTTTCAGAATGGAAGAATCTCGAGTATTTAGCTGGATTTGACTTCAGGCCCAGATGCGAATTGGAACATGAGATGTTGGCAAACTTATCGATAAGACCTACTCTTGTGGAAAGGATTGGCGAGAGCCAAAGGCGAGATGATAAGCTTGTCAAGATTATCCGTGATTTGGAATCTGGATTAAACCCAGAAAAGGATAAAGGATTCGAGATCGATCAAGAGGGTTGGCTTCGGAAGCAAGGACGACTAGTTGTTCCCGATATAGATGAATTGAGAAGTGAAGTTCTGAAGGAAAGTCATCACTCGAAGTTGACAATTCATCCAGGTGGAAACAAGATGTATCGGGATATGAAGAGAACCTATTACTGGGAAGGTATGAAGAAGGATGTTGGAAATTTTATTTCCAAGTGTATGAACTGCCAGTTGGTAAAAGCCGAGCAGAAGAAGCCCAGTGGATTGCTTCAGCCGTTAGAAGTTCCTACATGGAAGTGGGAGCAAATATCGATGGATTTTATTGATGGGCTACCTAGAACAAGAACGGGAAATGAAGGGATTTGGGTCATTGTAGATCGTTTGACTAAGAGTGCAAGATTCATTCCTGTGATCGACTAGGACTGCATCAAAGTTGGCTGAGTTATATGTTAAGTGGATAGTTCGATTCCATGGTATTCCGAAGAGTATAGTGAGCGATCGAGACCCATTGTTCACTAGTGGATTTTGGAAGAGCTTCCAGGAAGTTTTGGGAACCGAGTTGTGTTTGAGTACAACTTATCACCCCCAAACAGATGGTCAGACCGAGAGAGTCAACCGAGTTTTGGAAGATCTCCTCAGAGCTTGTGTTTTGGATTTCGGAGGATCATGGGAAGATCACCTTCATTTGGTGGAATTTTCGTATAATAACAGTTACCAATCAAGCATTGGTATGGCACCGTATGAGGCATTATATGGAAGACCGTGTAACTCTCCGACATGTTGGTTAGAGACAGGAGAAAAGCTGATACTTGGGCCAGAAATGATTCGACAGACTTCAGATTGCATAGAGATCATTCGACAATGAATGAAGGCAGCCCAAGATCGTAATAAAAGTTATGCCGATAAGCGTCGTAAGGATTTGGAATTCGACGTAGGTGATATGGTTTTTGTGAAGATTTCTCCTCTAAAGAATGTTATTCGATTCGGGAAGAAAGGAAAATTGACTCCGAGATTTGTTGGACCATTCCCGATCATCGAGCGAATTGGAAAGCTCGCCTACAGATTGGAGTTACCAGAAAAGATGTCAAGTGTGCACAATGTTTTTCATGTATCATATCTACGGAAGTATGTGCATGACTCGAATACAGTTGTTTCTGCTGATAGCTGTGAAGATTTCGAAGTTGATCCAGTCGATAAGAGACCTCGTAAGCCGCTTCGTGTTGTGGAAACCGACACGAAACAGCTTAGGAGGAAGATAGTTAAGTTGCTCAAGATACAATGGAGTGATGATGATAACGACTGTACATGGGAGGTGGAAGAGAGGATGAAAGCAGCTCATCCTGAACTCTTCAAGGTATGGCCCTAAGGTGTCGTGTTATCTAACGACATTGTAACTTGTTCTAAGTTTTAGAATTCTGCATGCTAAGCTAGAATTGGATGCATGGTTTGTTGATTGCTATGGATGGTAGGCATGCAGAATAGCCTTTGTTTGCTCTTGTTTGTTTGGAATTTCGGGGGCGAAATTCCTAAGGGGGAGAGAATGTAACGACGCGTATTTTTACGGATCGGAACATCGTAAAAACAGTTGTCAATTGGTCGCATTGTTGATAAGTTGTCCAGAGTCTAAGTCTTAGGTCGTATGAGAGTTTGGAGCGACCTAAGGAAGTTGGCGAGTTAAGGAGTAGACGACTTAGTGAAGTGGAGCGACCTAAGGATTGGAATGACCTAAGTAGTTAGGTCGTGTAATAGTTAGGTCGTATAGAAGGTAGGTCGTATGGTGGCTTAGGTCGTGGGGTAGGTTAGGTCGGTTGGAGCGACCTATAAGAGTTAGCGACCTAAGAGTTGGCGACCTAGGAAGTTAGCGACCTATAGGAGTTAGAGTGAACGACCCAGTAGTTAGCGACCTAGTGGTTAGCGACCTAAGAGCTAACGGTATAAGAGTTAGCGAGTTAGCGTAGTAGGTCGCGTGTGTGTTAGGTCGCAGGTTTGTTAGGTCGTAGGTCGCGGATGCGCGTAGGTCGTTGGATCTGTTAGGTCGCATGGATGCGCATTCGTTAGGTCGCGAGGAAGCGCATCTGGGTTAGGTCGTAGGTCGCTTGGGTGCGCTGATGCGCTAAGTCGTTAGGTCGTAGAAGCGCTTATGCGTTAGGTCGCGTGGATGCGCATCTGTTAGGTCGTAGAAGAGCGTGTGTTAGGTCATAGGTCGTAGAGGCGCGTTTGTTAGGTCGTTGGGTTTTTAGGTCGTGGGGTTTTTAGGTCATGGACGACCTAAGAGCGAACGACCTAAGTTTTTCTAGCCTATAAATACACGTCCATTTCTTCATTTTTGGGATCCGGATTTCGAAGCGACGAAGTGCTGCCATTTTGAGAGCTCGACTTCTACACTTCTTCACTTCTTTTCTCCACTCTAATCTTGTGCTTCCTTCCATCCAAATCGAAGATCGAATTGAAGATTCAAGAGCTTAGATTGAAGATCTTCATCCATCGAAGAGAGATTTCAACGTTTGAAGCGGATTTGTGATAGATCGAGTTAGATCCTTCGCTGTCCAGATCTGAAGTGTGTTGCTTTTGGGGTATTTAGGTGATTTGGTGAGTGGTGATTATCTCTCACACGGATCCAAAGGAGTATATCGGATCGTTGGCTTGATTTTGTGTTAAAGTAGTGATTTCCATGCATTTTTGTAAACCTAAGTATATATCCATATAGATCCATTGTTCATGATGATTTGACAACCATTTTACTACATGATAACCTATGCAAGTTCATTCATTAAGATTATGGAGATATTTCTCATGTTTTCATACTTGTTAGACTTTAGACTCTTTATTTACGAAATTGCCATTATTGTTATAATTGTTCATTAGATCATATTAGAATGCTTGATTACTTGGATTAATGTTTGACTTGATTGATTACTATGAATTAGATGATTGATGATTTGATTTAGACAAGATGGTCGAAGATGATTCAAAAGCTAAGGGAAAGGCTCTTGAATTGGAAAAGCTGCTTGTGGCATATGTAGCGGATGATGGAGCTCATATGGATAGATTTGATGATGATGTTGAGATGAAGCTTTGCTATGATGATGATGAGGCGAAGCATGATATGAGATAGCCTTGGTCTAATCTAGATGGGATCATTCCAAGCAGATTGATAACTCGGTGAAATGGTTCGAGTTTGAGGATAATGGTTTGCTCGAGAGGCGCTTGAGCTAGTATGGAAATAGTCGTCGAGGAGGATGACTAGAAGGCTGATATCTCATCGTTGTTGAAGGTTCTAGCATGCTCAAAGCAAGAGTACATTGGGCAGATTTGATAGTCCCTGAAGGCTACTGATTGGTAGTCGAGTACTCTGGGCAGATTCGGTAGTCCTAGGCACGGGTCACGATGACGTGCGGAGTTATGTCTAGAACCGGGGTTTCCATTAGCCCTTGACGGACGGATGAAATAATGAGCCGGTCATTCAATTAACGATGATATCGAAGCAATGATAACAGTGATAGCCAAAGTCATGGATGTTTGGTTGTATCGTCATTCGGTCTCAAGAGCGGTGTTTTCTGGGTGCTTATCTGATCTTGGTTTAGGCCTTGGGGATTTGTACTTGGAAAACATCGCCCTTGACTCGAGTGATAATTGCTTTAATTTAAATTGTATGCTTTGCTATGTTTACTTCTGCTTAGTGTGTGTCTGGGGGCTATCACTGTAGAAAGAGGTGGAGTGGGAGGGTTGTATTCCTATTCCTTTTCCTTTATGCTCTTTTGGTATGTTGTTAGTTAATTTACCGCTCACTAAGACTGTTGTCTGACTCAAGGCTTTATGTTTTAACTCTTATTGCCTTGGGCTGTTCGTCCATTTTGGGACGGGCAGACTAGGTAGCAGGTGACAGGTGTTGTTCTTGCTTTTCCACGATGCTGATGTCGAAGACGAGCTGGAGGCTTGCTTATTATCTTCTTACTATATGTACTGGGTGTTCCGCTGTTTGTATATTCTCTGAGTGTTATGCAGTGAGGCTTGATGTATTGACTATTTAGATGTTTGTATTCAACTATTATGAAGTTTTATTGATGAGATTCTATTCTGTGAAGCTTCACTATGTATATATTCTATTGTATTTTTGTCCATGCGCTGTGAGTAATACGATAGATTCTGCTGCTTTAAATTGCCTTGACAATCGTCCATGGCTATCTGGCACACTTTACAGTGCACTATCTCTAGGTTCAGTGCAGGGGTCATGGGCGGTCGTCACAATGTAGTAGAAAACTTTATCTTTCAAATATAAAAAGAATCGATGAATTTCAGTAACAAATGAAAGAGTTATGCTATCTCAAACATGGACTCAAGCAATAATCTGTGTTTTCGTTGATTTTTTACCAATGTTTTGAACATTCGAATGATAATATTTTTCAACTAAAATTTGCAGAGATGAAGTTCAACATGCAAGCTACCAAATGCATGAAATCCGATAGCATTTCGTTGCCGAAATCAAAAGTTATAGGCTTTCAAAGAGGCAATATGAAACAGATTTCAAACAGAAACTACAAAAATTTATCAACAAAAGCTGAATTTTGATTGTTTTTGCAATTTTTTGAGCTTGGCTCAGCTAGATTATGTGAGTATTTCAACTCACTTTGTTGATTTGTTGTGAAAGTTCGGATTATTGATGAAAGGAGGAAGCTTTGCTAGAGATTACAAGCTTTGGACACCTGTAGAGAACAAACAAAGAACATGTATAACAATATACAGTAAAAATTAGAAAACTCCTTACTATAATAAGAATTTGGTGATGAAATTCAGTAGTTTGGAGGGGATTACCTTAGATTTATCAGTAGCTTGCAAAAAGATTTGAATTTGGTGAGTTTAATTGAAGGTTTGAGCTTGGTTTTACAATTTTAGAAATTTGTTTATTGTATTTTTCTTTTTAGCTGAAGGAAGAAGAAGGAGGTATGCATATGAACGTACAGCAACTCCCTTTTCTCCTTCTAACCAGGCTTAGTGAGGTAATTGGCTGAATTGGACCCAAATTAAAAAGAAAATAAGGTGGCTTAAGATTAAAATCAACACTTAGCCAAAATATGTGTGCATATCACATATACACACAAATAAAATACATTTTCTTCATATTTACACACAAGAAAAATGTGAAAACTTGTATACATGCAAAATAAAACATTTTCCATCATATAAAAAGATTAATTTACATTTTTAAAACATTTTTATTATTAAAATCCTTAATTTAACAAAAATACACCATTTACTCAAATAAATGAATAAAACATTGTTTTTAACTTCTAAAATTCCATAAAATTTAATTTCTCACTCAGAAAAATATTTCAAACCATTTCCAAACATTATTTATAGCCAAAAATTATTTTTAAACCAATTTCCACCTTTTTTATTTAATTAAACACCTTTAAAAATCAACTACTTCCTTTAAAAATTATTAAAAGATGTAAATGGCCAATAATTAATATAATTATTGCATTTTCTCTAAAATCAAATCATTTTCATTATTTAAAGCCCATATTCCATTTATTATCACTCCAAATAAAATAAAATAAAGCTTGGAATTTCATTTTCTCATTTTAAATTCCAAAATTCATTGTTTATTCCAAATAAACAATTTAATTTCTCCAATTTTAATTTAAATCACAATATTAAATTATAATTATCATTATAATTCAATATTGATAGGTAATCTCCAAACCAGGGTTGTTACAGACTCCCCCCTTAAAAAAAATGCGTCCTCGCAATTCCTAGAGAAGAATTTGTTTTCAACTATTTAATTTCATCACTCAAAAAGAAAAGAAAATAAGCTTGAGATAAAGAGACATTCTCACCATCGCTATGCGAAGATAGAAAACCAAGAAAGGATCGCTCGATAAACTCTCTGGTTTCCCAAGTGCAGTCATTAGGATTAGCGAACCATTGAACTTTAACGAGCGACAAGTCCTTGTTTCGAAGGCGTTTCACCTCCGAAGCAAGTACGCGAGTAGGCTGCTGCACAACAGATTGGTCTGGTGAGATCTCAAGCTCTTGCAAATCAGGAGAATAGATAACATAATCTGACTCTCGAAGACACTTCTGAAGCTGAGAGACGTGAAATACGTCATGAATGCCAGATAGATGAGCTGGAAGTGAAACTTTATAAGCCACAGGGTCAATACGTTCAGTAACAGGAAATGGTCCTATAAAGCGAGAGCCAGTTTCCCAGTCGTACTAAAACGCATAACCCTTTTCAGAGGAGAAACACGAATGAAAACAAAATCACCAACCGAGAACTCGAGAGGCTTCCTACGATTGTCTGCGTAGGATTTCTGGCGACTCTATGCCTCTTTCATTCTCCGACGAATAAGATCAATCTTCTTAGAAGAATCACGAACAGAATCTAGGCCAAGAATAAGCTTCTCTCCAGATTCCAATCATAAGAAGGTGATCGACATGGCCTTCCGTATAAGGCTTCCAAAGGAGCCATACCGATACTGGACTGAAAACTATTATTATAAGAGAATTCCACAAGAGGTAGGTGATCCTCCCAACTACCATTGAAATCTAGAATGCAAGCATGGGGAAGATCCTTGAGAATACGATTTACCCGTTCAGTCTGTCCATCAGACTGTGGATGATATGCTGTGCTGAAATTATGCTTTATTCCCAAAGTTTGCTAAAGACTCTACCAGAAATGACTCGTGAAAAACGGATCACAGTCACACACAATCGAACTAGGAACTCCGTGAAGTCTCACGATTTCCTTAATATATAACTTAGCCAAATGATAAGCACTCCTATTAGACTTAATAGGAATGAAATGAGCTGATTTGGTAAGGCGATCAACAATAACCCAAATGCTAGAATGACCCAATCTCGAACGAGGTAGGCCGTCAATGAAATCCATTGAAATCTGATCCCATTCCACAATGGAATCTCTAGAGGTTGAAGGAGACTAGAAGGGCGATGATGTTTGGCTTTGATACATTGACAAGTCATGCAATTACTAATATAAGTCACCACATCGTGCTTCATGCCTTCCCAATAATAAAGGCGATGCATATTGGCATACATCTTACTACTGCCAGGATGAATGGTATACTTAGAACGATGACAGTCAACGAGAATGTCATGCCTAAGTGCAGAATCAGAAGGCACAACAAGACGGTTCTTCTTGCGAAGACACCTATGAGAATCAGTACTAAAATCCTGCAACTCCACATCACGGGACTCAGACTCACAAATCTGAATAAGGTGCACAAGATCGGGATCACGCCATTGAGCATCGGCAATACGATCCAATAAGCAGGGTCGAGCTTCCAAACTGAATAATAAAATAGGAGAATCAGAAGATGGAGCTCGATTATGAATATCACAAAGGGTTAAAGTCTCTAGAACATCCCACTCGGCTAGCATCATAGAAACAACAGCCGAATGTTTGCGACTAAGCGCATCAGCAACACGATTTCCCTTACCAGGGGTATACTGGATATCGAAGTCATAGGAGGCAAGGAACTCGAGCCAATGTCGTTGCCTCATATTAAGCCTAATAAATAATGTCGCCAAATATTCAAGGCGAAGACAATGGCAGCTAACTCGAGGTCATGAGTGGCATAGCGAACTTCATTCAGTCGCAGTTGCCTAGAAGCATAAGCAACTACCCGATCCTTCTACATAAGCATGGCATAGAGGCCATAATGACTAGCATCGGTGTAAACAACAAGATCTTGATTCCCTTTGGGAACTACAAGAATAGGATCATTAGTGAGAAGTTCCTTCAACTGCTGAAAAGAAACTTCACACTTGTCAGACCAAATAAATCGAATGCCATTCCGAGTAAGGCTGGTGAGAGGAAGCACAATACGAGAGAAATCTTTAATGAACCAGTGGTAAAAACCCGCTAATCCAAAGAAGCTACAAATCTCATGAACATTCTCAGGCCACTTCAAATTCTGGATGGATTTGATCTTCGAAGGATCAACCGAAATGCCTTCGGAAGAAACAACGTGGCCTAAGAACTTAACCTTATTCTCCCAGAAATGGCACTTGGAGAATTTGGCTTTAAGCTGATGATGACGAAGAGTACTCAAGACAATTCTCAAGTGATTAGCATGCTCGGCTTCAAACTTCGAATAAACAAGGATGTCATCGATGAACACAAGGATGAACTTATCGAGATATTGCCGAAATACTCGATTCATTAGATCAACAAAGAAAGCAGGAGCGTTCGTCAAACCGAAGGGCATAACGAGCCACTTGTAAGATCCATATCGAGTGCAGAAAGCTGTAAGAGGTATGCTATCTTCCGCGACTCGGAGCTGATGAAAACCAGTGGCAAGGTCAAGTTGAGAGAAGACCTTAGCGCCACTCAATTGATGGAACATATCATTGATCCTAGGCAACGGATACCTATTCTTGATGGTCAACTCGTTAAGCTTGTGATAGTCGATGCAAAGCCTAAGAGTTTCATCGGACTTCTTCACGAAGATGACCGTGGCACCCCATAGCGAAAAACTAGACTGAATCAGCTGCTTCGACTCAAGATCTAAAAGATGCTTCTTGAGTTCCTCATTTTCCTTTGTAGACATCCTCGTGGGAGGACGAGTAACTGGCTGCGTGCCAGGAATGAGATCAATGTGGAACTCAATCGCCCACTTGGGTGGCAAACCTGAAATAGGATCAAATACATCAGAGAAGTCACAAACAATAGGAATACAAAATATATCATCATCATCTCTTGAGTCTAGAGAATATAAAGCCAATTCGGAATTATTCACATTCCGAAGAACAAGTGATAGTTGAGTAGACGAATCTGGATGTCGAAGATATAAAATTCTCTCAGAACATATAATCCTGGCATTGTATCGCACTAGCCAGTCCATACCCAAAATCATATCAAATCCCAAATAAGAAATAACGTGCAGATTCGCACGAAAAGAAAAGCCACATAAAACAATCTCAACATCCTCACAAAGCATGCTAAGGGTTGCGAATCCCCCGATAGGATTTGCAATCCTCAATGAAGTAACCATACAAGAAACATCCAAAGATAAGTCATTGACGAGCTTTTTCGATACGAATAAATGCGATGCACCCGTATCGAAGAGGACTCGAATAGAACGATCACGGAACAACAATGAACCTTCAAGAATAGAAGGAGAAGTACCTCTGCACTGAAACGACCTTCAAGAAGCATCCACTACATTCAGCTTGCCTGACTGGGTATTCGGAGCAATAGGACTAGTGGCAACTCGATGACCCTCCTTCTTGCAATAACAGCAAATAATAGGCTTAGGGGAGTCACGGATCATATGGTCAGAAGAACCACAATTAAAACACCCCTTCCGAGTAGGAGGTGCTCCACTAGGCTTGGAACTAGGACTAGATCCAACGAGCTTCTTCTTAGAAGGTAAAAACTTTGGCTTATGAAATGGGAACTTCTTTTTATTGGGGTTCTTGCGAACCTCAACCTCATCACCACTATATCAGTCCTTCTCGACGGCTTCGAGATGAAGCGCCAAGTCAACCAACTCCTCGAAAGAAAGCTTGAGCTGGAGCATCAAAGACCTCTTCAAATACTTCTTCGGACCAGAGACAAACTTCAGATTCTTCTTATAAGAGGTGCTAATGTATTCAAGACCATACTTAGATAAGACCTCGAATAATGAAACATACTTAGAGATGGAGGATTTCCCTTGCTTCAACTCAAGGAAGCGACGGGCCAATAAAGCTTTCTCAGATTCAGGAACGAATTTGAGCTCGAACCGTTCCCGAAACTGAGTCTAAGAAAGAGTAGACTCATCGAGCTAGGCTATGAGAAGGTCGTACCAATCAAGGGCATGCTCTTGCAACAGGCTAGATGCTACAAGAACTCTATCATGGTCAGAAAGATCCATTCGAGAGAAGATTTGTTCGCACGTACGAATCCAAGCTTGGACCTCTAGAACGGACTCGGAGCCTTTGAACGGCTTTCCTCTGAGATGAGAGAAATGACTGCACAAGCACGCAAAGAAGGACTTGCACGGAGGAGACGATGGAGTAGGGGCTGGAGGCTGAGTGCTCCTAAATAACTCCATAAATTGATCGACAGACATATAAACGCCGTCCGGATGCAAGCCGCTGGATTCCCCAGCATCCGAGCGTCGTCCTCTGCCTCTTCCAGCCATTAGCTAAAAGTTAAGATAAGATAAAGATTATTCACAGGGTAGATATCATTAATTCAATAAGGAATGCTACGGAATTAAAATGCATTCCTAAACGTATTCCCAAACTTCTATCTACCCCAAAGGACATGAAAAGTACAAGGAACAATGATTCAGGGATTCGTAACACTTGTATTACTCTTAGATGTACCATAATATGTGCTTCTATTTTGTGTTTATCATAATTTGTTCTGAACTCAGCTCTGATACCAAGCTATGACGCCCCACCCCGGGGCCCACATAAATAAAGAATATTACTGGACAATACTGTCTGCTAATGTGGAGAATAGGGCTAGTTAGGAGTGAACATCTATAGCCTTGTCTTAAATATCTATTGAATACGTCGACAAATGCCATATTTTTTTTCTATCTCAAGTGGATCGACATATCCAATAAATACTTAATACAAAGCCATATGTGGATATAGGATCTATCAGAACAAAATACAACAACTTGAATGAAAAACACATCACAGAACAGTAGATCATCACATATATATACATATACAGATACATCACAGAGTGTACAAAATGATACATGTCACGTGGTATAGCAACCACAATATACAAGCGAGTCAAAAGAATATACATATCAGAGTAGCAACCAAAAAGGACTACACAAAAAGCTATAACAAAAAGAGCTAGCAGAATAGTCCATGCGGAAGCAAAATAGGCTAAGTCCAAAGGATACCTAATCCGAAACACCTCGGTCTGACCCGAGTATAAAATACCCGGGTCAGTCTAGCTAAACAAATCAGTTTACAAGGATAAGCGATAATATTAAAATAAGGATAATGTGATAATATTCCCGAATGGGAAGGAACAATCTAAAGTGTATGATTACATCAAGTGATAATATGGTATCACTACACAAACGTATAATCTCAAAGGAGATAAAATACCCATAAAGCGCTAAAAGTAGCGAGCCTCATATCATCGGCATTCATAAAACATCAAATATGGTTTAGGTGAAAACCAAAACCCACCACCTTGGCAAACCCAAAACATGCATAAAGAGATCCCATCTCAAACACGCCATAAGGCAAATATATCTCCAAAGAAGAGAAAAAATCTCAAGTAAATGCCAAAAGGCAAATCTCATATAACGCCGGTGTAGGCAAATCAAATCACAAAAATAGAACTTCCAAGAGTTCAAATTCCCAAAAGGTAATCACCACAAATATATATCGAACGGTTCAAAGGACCAATTTCGGAAAAGGGCGATACATTAGAAAATGACAAACATTAATGAAATCATCTCAAAGATATAGCAAGTGCTTATGGCCCGAAGCCCGCCAAGTACTACTCTCTCGAAATAAGGTGCCACGTCTCTTAGACAAACGTCACGAAGGACAATAAATACGTCTCTTAGACAAACATCCCGAAGGACAACATCTCGAAGGACAAATACGTCGCAATGGACAAATACGTCTCTTAGAAAAACGTCCCAAAGGACAAAGGACCCGACAGTCCAGTACTGGCAAATACGTCTCTTAGACAAATGTGTCACAAACTTTTGGATAGGAACCCGAACAGTGTTAACATGTGTCCTATACCACACGTTCGCACTAAACGGTTTACTAACCGCTAGTAAATTTCACACTTAAAGCAGTAAAAAGTTTATCTCATCTCATCGGTTAACTCGACCCGTAGGTTAAAACGATCAAACAGACAGGTCGGAATTAACCGATAAGATAAACGCACGTGTCCCATACCACGTGTTTTACTAAACCATTTAATTCTCCTTCTCATTCGCTCGAATAGTGCAAAAATGTGTATTTTATATATATAATAATTTACTTGAGAAAACAAGCTTTTAATGTCAATTTTGAAAGCCATATTTGAAAATTCCCTTATTATCAAGAATAAATAGATTCTATATTTGAAAATACTTCAAAAATATCATAAAATAATAATTTAAAATGCCCATTTAGTTTAAAAATTATTTCAAAAAGGTTTGGAAAAATCCATGCTCGAAATCGAATAAAAACCCAAGAAATCACTCAAATCGATATTCGAATTCAAGTCAAATTAAATTCAAATTTAATACAAAATTTGAATTTCAAAATCTCCAAAATTTGGCTAGTCAGCAGATAGACATCATGGCCTCAATACATTTTAGAAATATCACAAAACATGAAGTAAAAGTCAAAAGTCGGATGGAAAAAGAAGATAAAAATGCATCGGCAACACAATACCCAGGTCTGAAATCTTCTCCGGGTTCAACTTTCGTACATGAAACATGTGGCCAAACGACCTTTGATTGAAGTAAAATTGGTGTGCATGAAGTAGAAAACTTTGGATTTCAAACAAAAAAAGAATCGATGAATTCCAACTGGAAATGAAAAAATTACGCTGTCTCAAACATGGGCTTAGGCCTTGTTTGCAACTGTTCTAAAACAAAAATATGCCCAGGCCTGAAAACCATCTTGGGTCCAACTTACAGGCCTGAAACAAAGGACCAAACGACCTCATATTGAGTTGAAAATTGATATGCACATAGTAGAAAACTTCGTCTTTCAAACAAAAAAGAATCAATGAATTCCGACAGGAAATGAAAAAGTTACACTGTCTCAAACATGGACTCAGGCCATGTTTGTAACAGTTCAAAAAAACAAAAAATGTACAGGCCTGAAAACATCTCAAGTTCAATTTCTAGACATAAAACAGAGGACCAAATTACATCGGGTTGAGCTGAAAATTATTATGCATATAGTTGAAAACTTTATATTTTAAGCAAAAAAAGAATCGATGAATTTCAGTATGAAATGAAAGAGTTATGCTATCTCAAACATGGACTCAAGCCATGTTTCCAGCAACTTAGAAAACAATTTCTACAGGCAAAAAACTGTGTTTGAGTTGATTTTCTACCACAGTTTTGAACAATCAAATGACAATATGTTTCAAACAAAATTTGCAAAGATGAAGTTCAACATGCAAGCTACAAAATGCAAGAAATCCGGCAGCATTTCGTTGCCGGAATCAAAAGATATAGGCTTTCAAAGAGGCAATATGAAACATATTTCAAACAGAGAAACTACAAGAATTTATCAACAAAAGCTAAATTTTGATTGCTTTTGCAATTTTTTGAGCTTGGCTCAGCTAGATTATGTGAGTATTTCAACTCACCTTGCTGATTTGTTGTAAAGCCCGTATTATTGTTGAAAGGAGGAAGCTTTGCTAGAGAATATAAGCCTAGGACACCTTCAGAGAACAGATGAAGAACATGCAAAATAATATACAATAAAAATTAGAGAACTTCTTACTGTAATAAGAATTTGGTGATGAAATTCAGTAGTTTGGAGGGGATTACCTTAGACTTATCAGTAGATTGCAAAAAGAATTGAATTTGGTGAGTTTAATTAAAGATTTGAGCTTGGTTTTACAATTTGAGAAATTTGTTTATTGTATTTTCCTTTACAGTTGAAGGAAGAAGGAGGTATGCAAATGAACATACAGAAGCTCCTTTTTCTCCTTCTAACCAGGCTTAGTGAGGTAATGGGCTGAATTGGACCCAAATTAAAAAGAAAATAAGGTGGTTTAGGATTAAAATCAACACTTAGCCAAAATATGTGTGCATATCACATACAAACACAAATAAATCCATTTTCTTCATATTTACACACAAGAAAAATGTGAAAACTTGTATACATGTAAAAAAAACATTTTCCATTATATAAAAAGATTAACTTACATTTTTAAAACATTTTTATTATTAAAATCCTTAATTTAACAAAAATACACCATTTACTCAAATAAATGAATAAAACATTGTTTTTAACTTCTAAATTTCCACAAAATTTATTTTCTCACTTAGAAAAATATTTCAAACCATTTCCAAACATAATTTATAGCCAAAACTTATTTTAAACCAATTTCCACCTTTTTTATTTAATTAAACACCTTTAAAAATCAACTACTTCCTTTAAAATTTATTAAAAGAAGTAAATGGGCGATAATTAATATAATTATTGCATTTTCTCTAAAATAAAATCATTTTCATTATTTAAAGCCCGTATTCCATTTATTATCACTCCAAACAAATAAAAATAAAGCTTGGAATTTCATTTTCTCATTTTAAATTCCAAAATTCATTGTTTATTCCAAATAAACAATTTAATATCTCCAATTTTAATTTAAATCGCAATATTAAATTATAAATATCATTATAATTTATTATTGATAGGTAATGTCCAAATAAGGATTGTTACAGTAGCAAAGGCAGATGAGGTGGGGAGTAGGTAGCACTACAACTACAAATGGTTGAACCCCAAATCCTAGTGGAGTTTGGATTGTCGAAGAGGCAGCACCAGAGCAGCTAAGAGTGAATTTTGAAACCTCATGCAGGGATTACACAAACCTCAGAGGGAAACTGTTTAAAGGAACTAAGTCTATCATGGAATTGCAAGCTTGGTTGTGATCTTGCGAAAGATTTTCAAAGGTCTTGGTATATCCGATGAACAGAAAAGATTCTTAGCAGCACGACAACTTCAAGAGGCTGCAGCAGCTTGGTGGGACTTCCTCACTGTAAATATTCCAGAAGAAGAGTTTTCGTGGGCCCGATTCAAAGTAGTTTTTGAAGACCAATTCTTGCTAACAGCTAGAAGGACGAGGATGTACCACAACTTCATGGACTTGAAACAAGGGGATCTGTCTGTAGGAGAATATGAGATGAAGTTCAATGAGCTATCTTGTTTGGACTGGAATTGATCAACACCCCATTAAAGAAGAATGAGATGTTTTTTTGGGTATGAGTGAAGAATACCATGAGAAAATGACTGCTTTATGGATTTAGTTGATATGGCTCCGAGGTACGAGGCCTTGGAAAAGAAGAAGCCTATTCCGCTAGCACCCAATGGAAGTGGTTCTAACAGGAGAAAGTTTAATCCTAATTGGAAGAACCAAGGTAAGGGAAAGCCTGGAGGTGGGACTCAAGGCAATTGTTTTAAGGATTTTGTTTGCCACAAGTGTCAGCAGAAGTGCCACATCACATAGTTTTGCAATAATTATGGAATTCAGCAGCAATAGCAACAACAAAGTGGACCTATCTCTCCGAAGGTCCAGAAAACTCTATGTTTTAATTGCCATCAGCCCGGGCATATGGTAAAGGACTGCCCACTCATGAAGAAGGCATAGCAGCCCAAGGTGTACGCCTTTAAGAATGAACCATTGACTATAACGGATGTGAAGGGAAAAGGCATCCTTGAAGGTACCTTACTGATTAATGGTATTTTTGTTCGAGCATTATTTGATACTGGTGCCACTCATAGTTTTATCTCTTGTGAATCAATAGGTAAATTTCATCTTATTCCTAGTATTGTAGAAAACCCTATGTGTATGTCGAACCCCGTAGGTGGCGTAACCTATTTGAATATGATTTGTAAGAATGTGCCAATTTCCTACCTTTCCCATCACTTTTCTTACGACCCATATTCTTGGACTTCAAAGGATTTGACATTATTCTTTGTATAGATTGGTTATCAAAGTATAAGGCTATCTTAAAATGTACTAAGAGAGCTGTATCTTTAGTGACTGATATAGGAAGGAAAGCTAAGGTATCATGTAAGGAACTCGATATCCATATGCGTAGTTTCTTGTATGCTCTTGAAGTAGCCCAGGAGGATTTATGGTCTATTGAAGTTGTTGAGGATTTTTTCAAGGTAGTAGAAGAGGTTAAAAGTTTACCTCCACACTAAGAGATAGAGTTTCGCATTGATTTGGTCCTTGGTGCAAGATTGGTGGTTCAACCTAAGCAAAGGATAGTTCCAAGGGAGAGAGAGGAGTTAGTAATTCATACCCAGGACCTATTAAGGCAAAGATTAGTTAGACCCAAGCATTCGAGTTAGGGGTCTGCTATGGTGTTTGTGGCTAAGTCTGATGGATCTTTAAGGTTGTGTATGTGATATAGTGAATTAAATAAGCTGACCATTAGGAACAAGTATTACTTACCTCGCATCGATAATCTTTTTGACCAACTTCATGGAGCTACGGTATTTTCTCAAATGGACCTAGCTACTAGATTCCATCAATTGAGGGTTTCTGAAGATAGTATACACTTAACTGCGTTTAGAGGCCTCGATTGTTTCTTTGAGTGGTTGGTTATGCCTTTCGGGCTAACCAATGCATCGGCATATTTCGTAGATCTCATGAACTATTGTGATATCCCGGGATTTCGAGAAGTTTAAAATGTGATAATCTCTTAATTTAAATTATTTTAAATTGATAAATTTGTTATTTTCAAATATTTTATAACCAAATAATAATAATATGATGTTTTAATTATAGTATAGATTGATTATAATAAGAATAATAATTTAAATTGTATTATTTTATAAATTTGATTTTTAAATAGATTTATCATTTCCAAAATTAATTAGTATTGTTTAAATATGTATATATATGTCTTGAGTTGTTTTTAAATGAAATATATCAATTTCAAACTTAATAAAATGTTTATTTAAAAATATAAATGTAGAGTTGATTTTTAAATTGGATTTTAAAAGTAAAATTTGAATTTGAATCTGGATTTAAATTTGAATCTTTAAAGATAAATATTTTAATATATTTGGGTATAAAATATATGAACAAGGCTTTATTTAAAATAAGATTTGCTTTAAAATATTTTCTTTAAAAGAAATTTTATTTATATAAATTTAGGAAGTGTTTATTTAATAATAAATAAATACAAAAGGTATATATACACTTAAAAATGAATTAAATATATTGTATATAATTTTATTAGAATATAATTAGTTTTTATTTTATTTTCTTTTAAAGGTTTCATTTATTTATAATATAGGAAAGCATTTATTAAATAAGGTATGTATTTATTTAATTAGGAAAATTCATTTTAAAGGCTTTTAAATAATTTTAAAACAAATGAAAATAAAAAATGACAAGTGTTAAATTTTTAAACATGTTAAATACATGTGTAAGGTAATTAAGCAATGGTAGAGACAAGTGTCAACCATTTGTTTTATTTTCTTTAAATTTAAATAAAATCTAAATTAACCTATATAAACTTTCACCTCCTCTCTTCTTTTTCTTTTCTTATCTTTTCATTTGCAAAGACAAAAACCAAAACCAGCAATGTTCAAACCGAAATCATCTCCACAAACCAAAAGTTGAAATTCATTTCCAAACTCAAGAAATCAAAACTGAAATGATCTTCTCAAACCAAAACTGAAATCATCTCAAACAAAAGAATCTACAACCTGAAACCAAGTTTAAACCAATCTGAAATGTTTTTCCCTGTAACCCTTCTCAAATGCAAGATTAAAAGCTTGTAAATCCTTTTTATTTTCAGCCTGCAAACACTCCTCAAAAAAAACAAACCTGTAACCTTCTCAAATTCAAATACCTGAAACCATATTTCTGACCAAATCAGTGCTCTGTAAACAATCAAGATTTGTAACCATTTGTTCTTTCAAGCCTGTAACCATTTGCCTGTTTCAAGACCAGTCATCATTTCCAAGTGCATGCAAGTTTTCAAAGCTTACAGAATTCCAGAATTCATGGTTTCAAGTTTTTAAAAGCAAGCAGTTCAATTTCAAAGTTTCCAGTTTTCAAAAGACCACAACATTCCAGTTTTTCTTTCAAAGCTCTGTTCATTTTTAAAAGGTGAGTAAACTAAAATTTAAAACAGTTTTAAATTTGTTGCATGTGGTAAATGTTGAAGTAAAATTGTGATGTATGTTTGAATATATGTGTGCATGAGTGTTCTAAGCTGAATGTATGTATTTATGTATCTGTTTGAAGTGTGCATGTTTGATTGCATATGTATACCTCTCTGTTCATAGTTCAAAGTTTAAAGTTGTGATCAAAATTCAAAAATTTGGTCATCTACTCTCTGTCAAGTATTGTAATTCAAACAATATTTGTTTGTTTAATCTTAGTCTAAGTTTTTAAAAATAAAATTTAGTAAGGTAAGTTTAAATATTACCTGGAAAAGGAAGTGACAGTAGGAAATTTAATATATGTTAAAATTCAAACTATATAATCTTTTGATTTTCTTTTATAATCTAAATCCTTGTCTTAGATAATGATTTTTAAGAGTTAAATCATAATTTTTAAGTTGGTATTGAATGAGATATTCAAGATTGATAAGAAAGTGGATTTTTGGTCTTCTCTGACGATCAAGGAGTTTGGGGTGAACGGGATTGCTACCGGAGATGGCGACGAAGAAGTAGAGCTTGGGAAAAATCATCGTTGGATTTTATGATCGTCGTGGCGATGGGAAAAGGTTGAGGTAGGGTTTAACTCACAGTTTTGGTCAGGGTTATAAATTCCGGATTCTGTGACGTTCTAGTGTTTCGAGTTGATCGAAACTTAGGCATGTGTGACGTAGAAGACTGGCAAAGCTTGGGACGAGATTGCTCAACCTCTGTTGGTCGGAATCGGGCTGGCGAGGCGAATTTAGGTCGGAGATGTATGTTCCAGTTTGTACTGGTAGGCTCAATTTCAATTTCGAGCATATTTTTGAATTTGGGGTGTTTGGATCGATGATGCTGGCGATCGTGGATATGTGGGAGATACTGGCGGTGGTCGGAAGTTCATCGTTGGTGGTGCACGGTGCACAGTGGCAGGGAGATGTCAGTGTTGTTGGGTTTTGGGTTCGTGGGTTTTTCTCGAAGTTGGTCTCGGGGAAAAAGGGTTTTGGCTCGAGTTTCTCTGGGTCATTTGCGAGCGTTTGAGTGTAACTGTTAAGGTTTTAACAGTTTAAATTTTAAACCAATCTGTTTTTAAACAAAGAAGAAGAAAAAAGAAAAGAAGAAGAAGATGTACTTGGTTTTGATGAGTACATATGGGTTGAACCCAAAGTAAAATGTTTAAACCAGTTTTTAATTTAAATAAAAGTAAGTTTTTAAATTTTAAATAATCAAGTTAAATTAATTTCTTGAAAAATTAATTTCTTTGTAATGAATGTTTGAATAAATTAAGTGTTATGATTTGTTTAACTTAAATGTATTAAGTTAAATCCTAAAGTTATTTTCAAACTTAATTTGAAATATAATTAGGTAATTAATAAAGAAAATGTTTTTATCTTAAAAAATTAATTAAAGTTTGATAGTTAATGAGATAATTTAAGAGTGATTTAATAATGGTTAAGGATAAGTAAATTAACAATTAAGTTTTCAAGTGTTTTATTAACTTGTAATTAAGGATTGTTAATTAATAATTAGAGATAAGTAATTAATGATTATTTATTTTAAAACATAATTAATGATTTAATTAAGCAAGTTAATTACTAAGATCAAATGTTTTAATGATAATGTTTTATCTCAAAGTTAATTAAGATTTTTAATGAGTTGAAATTAATTAAGAAATTTAAGTTTAATTAATTAATTATTAATAAGGATTAATTAAGTTATTAAGGGTTAATTAATTATCATTAAGGATTGATTAATCGGTAATTATGGATTAATTAAATTGGTAATTAAGGTTGTTAATTAATAATTAACTTTTATTAATTAATAACTAAGAATAATTAATTAGTTAATTAAGTTTAATTAATTAAGGATTGATTACTTTGTATTAAAGGATATTGATTAATAATTAAGGTTTATTAATTAATAGTTAAAGAATAATTAATCAAGGATTAATTAATTTGTTTAAAGGGTAATTAAGGATGAGTTACTCAGTTATGATTTAAGAAATGAATGTGATTTATTTAAGTAAATTAATTTGTTAATTAATTAAGGATAGTCACTTAGTAATTGATTAAGTATAATTACTTAATAAGATTGGTTAAGTGTAATTACTTAGTGTAAGTAATTGGTAAAAGGAATTACTGGATGTAATTGGTTAAATTAATCAAAAAGGATTTATGAAGTAAATGATAAATAATTAAGAAGTAATTAAGATTAGTTAATTACCTTAATAATTATTTAAGGTTGATTAATTAATGTAATTAATTAAGGATATTAATTATTATAATTAATGAGAGTAATTAAAGGTTAATTACTATAAATGATTAAGGATAATTAATTTGTAAAATTAATTAAAGGATAATTACTTTATGTAATTAATGAATAATTAATCAAGAGTGATTAATATTTAATGATTAATTAATTAAATGGATAAGTAATTAATTAATGATTGATTAAGCAAGGTTAGGAATTAATTCTTAAGTAATTAATTTAATTTAAGTGGATTAAATTAATTATAATAGAGATTAATAAATGGTTGCTTATGAATGATGGTTGAGTAGAATGTATGATTTGGTTGATATCTATTGGATGATATACTATGATATTCTGTGATATGATATTGGATATATCTGTGATAAATGTGTGATATTTATCTATGTTAATGCTATGTGAATTCAAGTATTAAATTGAATTGAATTGTTTAAACCTTTAAAACAACTTGGCCTTAAAAGATACGTTTTGGATTTCGATGAGACCGGAATCGGGTTTCCGTATACCGGATTTCCAGGTCTGGAGACCCGAATACCACATCGATCCAAATTTACGATAGGTCGTGAATCTCAAGTGAAGATGAAGATTCAGAGTGCAAGGGTTATTGTCGTTAACTCTGAGGGTGATTCCAAAACGAGTGTAACGAGATAATGCCTTCGGTTTCGTTCGAACCCGGAACGAACTTGTATGGATTGAATGCTTTCAGCACATCGTCAGGCGGACGATGAGCATTCTAAGTGATATGTTCTGATTAAAGGTAATCGTAACCTCAAGCCTCATCAACCGGGAATGGCTAAAACAGGGGAGGTGCAGCAAGGCTTCGTGGGTAGCACCCACTGAGAGCAAGATAGATCCCTGTCTAGAGGTCCCTTTTCTTTTATTCGGCTTAGTGTGTGGTTGGTCGCGCCAACTACGGGATTATCTTGTTCGGGATTATCCAGTAAGGGATGGTTCCGGCTTTGTGTTGCAGGGGATTGGGAGTGATCCTCGGTACGATGATCTAGGCCACGTACTGTGACGGGCGGTACCCCAGTAGCCCTGCCATTGTATGGAATCCAAACTCCAATAAGTGCCGTACGTATTAGTTGTGCCCAACTATGTTGGAATATGAGATGTAAGCATTTCAGCTATTTCTGTATTTTACTTGGAAACCCTAGACCCTATTATAATATAACTGGATTTCCTATCAAATGTTTTAGTTAGCGTAAGGTAAAAACTTACCCATGTTTATGTGTGGGGAGTCTTACGTGATACTTTTGTTTCAAAGGTTTTCAAAGTTAAGCAATTTAAACCGTTTACTCACACCAGACCCATGTCTGACCCAAGTGTTTATTTTCTGTTTTATTAAACTCTTGGGTACTCAATATTGTATTGAGTAGTCGAGGGATTCAGGTTAGTCTTGACGAATACTGGAGGAGTTGAGGAGCAGGAGGCTTCAGCGTGTAGATATATAGAGTTTCCGCTGTGTATGTTGTATTGTACTGATGTACTTGTGATGTATAATAGACAGAAGTTTATAACTGTCTATTCTGTGTTGTATAAATTGTATACTCTGATGTATATGATACTATGTAATATCTTATGTGATATATTATATTTCATTCGTTTCCGCTGTGAGATTCTTTTGTGTTGTTGTTTCTTCTTTTCTATCCTTTCTTCTTCTATCCCTTTCTTTCTTCATGATGATACGACTTTTTCTGTGGAGAAAAAGCCGGGTCATTACAGTGGTATCAGAGCATAGGTTGAGCGAATGCCTAAGCTTTTGGTTAAGTGAATATCAGAGCAGTAGGTTGAGTGAATACCTAGGCTCTGAAGTGGTGTCTATCTTGAGAGCGCGTAATTGTTAGTTATATAAAAATGATTTTATATTGTGTTAATTGATCGGTTGAGTGGTATATGGATTCTGGTCAATACGAGTAGCTAACGTTATTGATAGGGATCTCTAAACACTTGAACCAAGCCAACGGACACAATATTGTTTTAAATAGGTAAATGAAATAATTTTACCCAGAAATAATTTCTATATAAAAAGTATCATTTTAAATATATATATATTTCTACCTATTTGTTGGGTTACCTGTTCGGGTTTTCCAATATAAGTTATAAAGGTAGATAAGGTGGTAGTGTGAGTAACACGACTACCAATAGTTAGAATTTGAGTGTTGAGGTTAGAAGTATATCTGACGAGACTGTAGACCTAATACTGTCTCGAGTAAACTTTGATATGGTGTAAGGATTTCATATCTCTAAAGGAAACCTGTTAAGGTTCGGAGTCCATTATTGAAGTATAAGTTGAATCGCGCTCGTGTGGGCGGATTTTTGAGAGTTTGGATCTGTTGATTGAGCAGAAGCAAGTGATGGTATCTTGATACCTCAGGAAATTGTAGCTGTGTGATGAGACGCAGTGACTATGGATGTTCCCGAAGATGTTTTCTTTTGGAGCAAGTTTGAGGAAGTGTGTCTGCTTCGGTGATGTGGCTGAGTTCAGCAGGATGTTTGTGTTTGGTTTGAGGATCGAGTTTCTCGAAGAACTTTGAATTATGGAGTCTTTGGCATCTGTGTCTGCAGTGCAGCTTGAGTGTTCTGTGTTCCTGCTGGAAGATCTTTTGGCTCAGCAGTTTCTTAGACGTGGAGTTCAGAAGCTGCAGAGTAGATTCATTTTTCAAATGGATTGGTCAAGCATAGACTGTTCTGATAGATTAAAAAAGAACAGTATTTTTGGATATTGGACTGGATAGAATCGCAAAAGTGACTTGCGATAATTGAGTATTCTCTTGGGAAATCTTTGCTTGGGTTTGAGGCATCTCTAGAAGATGTAGGAGTTATAGAGTTGTAAGAAATTTTCTGGAGTGTTGATCTAGTTTGTGTTCGAGTTCATAGACGACATCTAGATCAGAGTTGAGCAGCGAAAGCTTGGTAGTAGTTGTTCTAGAGTGGAAGCAACCGGAAATTGCAGTGTTTGGATTAAAGGGTTCCTACAGGAAGTTTCCAAAAATCTGAAGGCCAGATTGGCAGGTGCATCTGTTTTGTCTCTTCTGGATAGGAGAAGTATTTGGAATCTACCAATGATTTAGGAGTAGAGTTTTAGTTCTGGATTTCTGTAAATCTTGAGAGGATCCGTTATTGGATTGTTTTTGGTCCTGTTTGTTTTGAGAAGCGTCAGCGAAAATTGAGCTGATCAGGAAGGATGAAGGCAGCCCAGAATCGTCAGAAGAGTTATATGGATTAGAGATGGAGAATTTTGGAATTCGAAGTTGGAGACTTCGTTGTTATTTCTTCGGTAAAGGAAGCAATTGAGTTTGGGTAAGACTAGGAAGATAGCTCCGAGTATATTGGATCTTTCTGAGTTTTTGTGAGGATATGTGTTTTGGCTTCGGTATTGAATTACCAGTTTGGATCCAGTAGAGCGAGTAACCCAGTATCTATATCTGGGAAACTCGGGATAATTTTAGGTAGTTTATCCGAATCTATGTCCGGATAGCTAGAGTTGTTTGTTTGTATGGATTGTTTGTTGGATGAAATGGTTTGTTTGGATGAATGGTTGTTTGATTGATAGTGTATGGTTGATGTGTATGCTTGGATTTTTGAAAATAAATATAAAAATCTTTGGATTATCTTTTGTTTTAAATTTCGAGGACGAAATTCTTTTAAGGGGGAAGGAATGTGATATCCCGGGATTTCGAGAAGTTTAAAATGTGATAATCTCTTAATTTAAATTATTTTAAATTGATAAATTTGTTATTTTCAAATATTTTATAACCAAATAATAATAATATGATGTTTTAATTATAGTATAGATTGATTATAATAAGAATAATAATTTAAATTGTATTATTTTATAAATTTGATTTTTAAATAGATTTATCATTTCCAAAATTAATTAGTATTGTTTAAATATGTATATATATGTCTTGAGTTGTTTTTAAATGAAATATATCAATTTCAAACTTAATAAAATGTTTATTTAAAAATATAAATGTAGAGTTGATTTTTAAATTGGATTTTAAAAGTAAAATTTGAATTTGAATCTGGATTTAAATTTGAATCTTTAAAGATAAATATTTTAATATATTTGGGTATAAAATATATGAACAAGGCTTTATTTAAAATAAGATTTGCTTTAAAATATTTTCTTTAAAAGAAATTTTATTTATATAAATTTAGGAAGTGTTTATTTAATAATAAATAAATACAAAAGGTATATTTACACTTAAAAATGAATTAAATATATTGTATATAATTTTATTAGAATATAATTAGTTTTTATTTTATTTTCTTATAAAGGTTTCATTTATTTATAATATAGGAAAGCATTTATTAAATAAGGTATGTATTTATTTAATTAGGAAAATTCATTTTAAAGGCTTTTAAATAATTTTAAAACAAATGAAAATAAAAAATGACAAGTGTTAAATTTTTAAACATGTTAAATACATGTGTAAGGTAATTAAGCAATGGTAGAGACAAGTGTCAACCATTTGTTTTATTTTCTTTAAATTTAAATAAAATCTAAATTAACCTATATAAACTTTCACCTCCTCTCTTCTTTTTCTTTTCTTATCTTTTCATTTGCAAAGACAAAAACCAAAACCAGCAATGTTCAAACCGAAATCATCTCCACAAACCAAAAGTTGAAATTCATTTCTAAACTCAAGAAATCAAAACTGAAATGATCTTCTCAAACCAAAACTGAAATCATCTCAAACAAAAGAATCTACAACCTGAAACCAAGTTTAAACCAATCTGAAATGTTTTTCCCTGTAACCCTTCTCAAATGCAAGATTAAAAGCTTGTAAATCCTTTTTATTTTCAGCCTGCAAACACTCCTCAAAAAAAACAAACCTGTAACCTTCTCAAATTCAAATACCTGAAACCATATTTCTGACCAAATCAGTGCTCTGTAAACAATCAAGATTTGTAACCATTTGTTCTTTCAAGACTGTAACCATTTGCCTGTTTCAAGACCAGTCATCATTTCCAAGTGCATGCAAGTTTTCAAAGCTTACAGAATTCCAGAATTCATGGTTTCAAGTTTTTAAAAGCAACCAGTTCAATTTCAAAGTTTCCAGTTTTCAAAAGACCACAACATTCCAGTTTTTCTTTCAAAGCTCTGTTCATTTTTAAAAGGTGAGTAAACTAAAATTTAAAACAGTTTTAAATTTGTTGCATGTGGTAAATGTTGAAGTAAAATTGTGATGTATGTTTGAATATATGTGTGCATGAGTGTTCTAAGCTGAATGTATGTATTTATGTATCTGTTTGAAGTGTGCATGTTTGATTGCATATGTATACCTCTCTGTTCATAGTTCAAAGTTTAAAGTTGTGATCAAAATTCAAAAATTTGGTCATCTACTCTCTGTCAAGTATTGTAATTCAAACAATATTTGTTTGTTTAATCTTAGTCTAAGTTTTTAAAAATAAAATTTAGTAAGGTAAGTTTAAATATTACCTGGAAAAGGAAGTGACAGTAGGAAATTTAATATATGTTAAAATTCAAACTATATAATCTTTTGATTTTCTTTTATAATCTAAATCCTTGTCTTAGATAATGATTTTTAAGAGTTAAATCATAATTTTTAAGTTGGTATTGAATGAGATATTCAAGATTGATAAGAAAGTGGATTTTTGGTCTTCTCTGACGATCAAGGAGTTTGGGGTGAACGGGATTGCTACCGGAGATGGCGACGAAGAAGTAGAGCTTGGGAAAAATCATCGTTGGATTTTATGATCGTCGTGGCGATGGGAAAAGGTTGAGGTAGGGTTTAACTCACAGTTTTGGTCAGGGTTATAAATTCCGGATTCTGTGACGTTCTAGTGTTTCGAGTTGATCGAAACTTAGGCATGTGTGACGTAGAAGACTGGCAAAGCTTGGGACGAGATTGCTCAACCTCTGGTGGTCGGAATCGGGCTGGCGAGGCGAATTTAGGTCGGAGATGTATGTTCCAGTTTGTACTGGTAGGCTCAATTTCAATTTCGAGCATATTTTTGAATTTGGGGTGTTTGGATCGATGATGCTGGCGATCGTGGATATGTGGGAGATACTGGCGGTGGTCGGAAGTTCATCGTTGGTGGTGCACGGTGCACAGTGGCAGGGAGATGTCAGTGTTGTTGGGTTTTGGGTTCGTGGGTTTTTCTCGAAGTTGGTCTCGGGGAAAAAGGGTTTTGGCTCGAGTTTCTCTGGGTCATTTGCGAGCGTTTGAGTGTAACTGTTAAGGTTTTAACAGTTTAAATTTTAAACCAATCTGTTTTTAAACAAAGAAGAAGAAAAAAGAAAAGAAGAAGAAGATGTACTTGGTTTTGATGAGTACATATGGGTTGAACCCAAAGTAAAATGTTTAAACCAGTTTTTAATTTAAATAAAAGTAAGTTTTTAAATTTTAAATAATCAAGTTAAATTAATTTCTTGAAAAATTAATTTCTTTGTAATGAATGTTTGAATAAATTAAGTGTTATGATTTGTTTAACTTAAATGTATTAAGTTAAATCCTAAAGTTATTTTCAAACTTAATTTGAAATATAATTAGGTAATTAATAAAGAAAATGTTTTTATCTTAAAAAATTAATTAAAGTTTGATAGTTAATGAGATAATTTAAGAGTGATTTAATAATGGTTAAGGATAAGTAAATTAACAATTAAGTTTTCAAGTGTTTTATTAACTTGTAATTAAGGATTGTTAATTAATAATTAGAGATAAGTAATTAATGATTATTTATTTTAAAACATAATTAATGATTTAATTAAGCAAGTTAATTACTAAGATCAAATGTTTTAATGATAATGTTTTATCTCAAAGTTAATTAAGATTTTTAATGAGTTGAAATTAATTAAGAAATTTAAGTTTAATTAATTAATTATTAATAAGGATTAATTAAGTTATTAAGGGTTAATTAATTATCATTAAGGATTAATTAATCGGTAATTATGGATTAATTAAATTGGTAATTAAGGTTGTTAATTAATAATTAACTTTTATTAATTAATAACTAAGAATAATTAATTAGTTAATTAAGTTTAATTAATTAAGGATTGATTACTTTGTATTAAAGGATATTGATTAATAATTAAGGTTTATTAATTAATAGTTAAAGAATAATTAATCAAGGATTAATTAATTTGTTTAAAGGGTAATTAAGGATGAGTTACTCAGTTATGATTTAAGAAATGAATGTGATTTATTTAAGTAAATTAATTTGTTAATTAATTAAGGATAGTCACTTAGTAATTGATTAAGTATAATTACTTAATAAGATTGGTTAAGTGTAATTACTTAGTGTAAGTAATTGGTAAAAGGAATTACTGGATGTAATTGGTTAAATTAATCAAAAAGGATTTATGAAGTAAATGATAAATAATTAAGAAGTAATTAAGATTAGTTAATTACCTTAATAATTATTTAAGGTTGATTAATTAATGTAATTAATTAAGGATATTAATTATTATAATTAATGAGAGTAATTAAAGGTTAATTACTATAAATGATTAAGGATAATTAATTTGTAAAATTAATTAAAGGATAATTACTTTATGTAATTAATGAATAATTAATCAAGAGTGATTAATATTTAATGATTAATTAATTAAATGGATAAGTAATTAATTAATGATTGATTAAGCAAGGTTAGGAATTAATTCTTAAGTAATTAATTTAATTTAAGTGGATTAAATTAATTATAATAGAGATTAATAAATGGTTGCTTATGAATGATGGTTGAGTAGAATGTCTGATTTGGTTGATATCTATTGGATGATATACTATGATATTCTGTGATATGATATTGGATATATCTGTGATAAATGTGTGATATTTATCTATGTTAATGCTATGTGAATTCAAGTATTAAATTGAATTGAATTGTTTAAACCTTTAAAACAACTTGGCCTTAAAAGATACGTTTTGGATTTCGATGAGACCGGAATCGGGTTTCCGTATACCGGATTTCCAGGTCTGGAGACCCGAATACCACATCGATCCAAATTTACGATAGGTCGTGAATCTCAAGTGAAGATGAAGATTCAGAGTGCAAGGGTTATTGTCGTTAACTCTGAGGGTGATTCCAAAACGAGTGTAACGAGATAATGCCTTCGGTTTCGTTCGAACCCGGAACGAACTTGTATGGATTGAATGCTTTCAGCACATCGTCAGGCGGACGATGAGCATTCTAAGTGATATGTTCTGATTAAAGGTAATCGTAACCTCAAGCCTCATCAACCGGGAATGGCTAAAACAGGGGAGGTGCAGCAAGGCTTCGTGGGTAGCACCCACTGAGAGCAAGATAGATCCCTGTCTAGAGGTCCCTTTTCTTTTATTCGGCTTAGTGTGTGGTTGGTCGCGCCAACTACGGGATTATCTTGTTTGGGATTATCCAGTAAGGGATGGTTCCGGCTTTGTGTTGCAGGGGATTGGGAGTGATCCTCGGTACGGTGATCTAGGCCACGTACTGTGACGGGCGGTACCCCAGTAGCCCTGCCATTGTATGGAATCCAAACTCCAATAAGTGCCGTACGTATTAGTTGTGCCCAACTATGTTGGAATGTGAGATGTAAGCATTTCAGCTATTTCTGTATTTTACTTGGAAACCCTAGACCCTATTATAATATAACTGGATTTCCTATCAAATGTTTTAGTTAGCGTAAGGTAAAAACTTACCCATGTTTATGTGTGGGGAGTCTTACGTGATACTTTTGTTTCAAAGGTTTTCAAAGTTAAGCAATTTAAACCATTTACTCACACCAGACCCATGTCTGACCCAAGTGTTTATTTTCTGTTTTATTAAACTCTTGGGTACTCAATATTGTATTGAGTAGTCGAGGGATTCAGGTTAGTCTTGACGAATACTGGAGGAGTTGAGGAGCAGGAGGCTTCAGCGTGTAGATATATAGAGTTTCCGCTGTGTATGTTGTATTGTACTGATGTACTTGTGATGTATAATAGACAGAAGTTTATAACTGTCTATTCTGTGTTGTATAAATTGTATACTCTGATGTATATGATACTATGTAATATCTTATGTGATATATTATATTTCATTCGTTTCCGCTGTGAGATTCTTTTGTGTTGTTGTTTCTTCTTTTCTATCCTTTCTTCTTCTATCCCTTTCTTTCTTCATGATGATACGACTTTTTCTATGGAGAAAAAGCCGGGTCGTTACAACTATGTTTTCCAAGATGTTCTTAACAAGTTCGTGTTAGTTTTCAATGATGACATCCTTATCTACTTCAAATTTTAGAAGGAGCATAAGCATCATTTGGAAATTGTAGAAAATGCGGATTACGGATCTTAAGGCAGAATTAACACTAGAGCGGGGGTGTGAATAGTGTTTAATTAATTTTATGAATCTTTTTGAAATCTTGACAATTAAATCCAAAATGATGCAATTCACAAACACAGAAACGATCACAAAATCAGACATAGATGCAAATAATAAATAAAAGTTGTAAAGGAAAGAACACATCGGAATTTTATACTGGTTCGGAGTTACCCTACATCCAGTCCTACATAATTTCTTGTGCAGATTTCTTTTCAAATATAATGTCGATATTACAACCTCGATTTCAAGGCCACAAGATAGACCCTCCTGTCTCCGAGTCCAGGGCAAACCTCTTGATTTATCCAGGCTACAAGATCACCTAATTGATTTACGGGCTACAATCACACCCAACTGATTTATGGGCCACAATCACACCGTTTCCAATCACACTTTGATAGAGAGAGACTCGATACACTTTGATCTTTCGATCTTTGATTACAAATGATCCTATAACTCTGAATAGCACCGAGATCTTTGAGAGAGAGTTGCAGAGAATTAAACTAGAGATGATCGAGTTTGATTCACTTAGAATTTCGGTAGAGTTTTGTTAAAGCATTTGAAATATAAGAGAATATTTGAGTGGAGAAGGAGTGAAGAAATGAAGAAAAACTAACTTAAAATATGTTGAAAACAACTTGTATTTATAGAAGAACAACGGTCATGTTCATTCATGAAAGGATATGACGAATACACACTTCTTTCGAAAATTTGAAATTTGAATTCTATGGCTACCATGTCGACATGGAGGGATAAGGGATGTCGACATGCCTATGTTATTTTTGAAAATAGATTTTGCATTAAAATGATTTCTATTCTAAAACTTGTCAAAACAATTTCTAAACTTTGTAAACCATTTTGAATATAGTTTAAACTTATAAAAGAGTTTTAGAAAGTAATCTTAAAATATATAATCTATAATATAAAAGTAATAGTAAAAACTAAATATAGATTTCTTTAAAATATATTAAAGCTAAAATATTAAAATCAAGAGATAGATTAAAAATCAAGAGATGATTTTGAAATTAATATAATTAAAAATAGTCTTTGAATTAAGGCTAAAATGTTTAAATTGATAGAGATGACTTTGAAAAGATGGTTTTGAAAAAAATAAATCATTTTGAAAATTTCGTGGATTCCATTCCACTAGAGAAGGTCGTGGGTTCCATCCCACTAAAGTGGTCGTGGGTTCCGTCCCACTATTAAAGCGAGAAGGTGGATTCCATTCCACAATTACAATCCGAATAAAGATTTTAGTGATATTATGTAGTTTTAACATAAATCTAGACTTTATTACTTATCTTGATATCTTGAACTCTTGATACTCATGAGTCTTCTGTCTTGATTTCTTCAATCTTGAATTCGTCAGTCTTGAATCTTTATACTCAGTCTTGAATCTTTATACTCAATCTTGAATCTTTATATTGTACAATCTTCATTCTCAGTACCTGCATATACATATATATCTAGACAAGAATATTAGTATTTACATTTTATAACAAGTCCTAAGATTGTTGTCATCAAAACCATCATCTCAGGAACTAACAATCTCCCCCTTTTTGATGAGGAAACCTATGTTTGTAAAATATACTCCACCAAACTTTGATTCTACTCTGACTCCTCCTTATTCCAACAACTCCATCTTAATCTACTAACTCCCCCTTAATCTATGCCTAACTATCCTATTTTATAATTCTCCCCTTTTGTCATCAACAAAAACCAAGCCTAAACTATATAACTCCCCCTTAAACTAATACTATGGAACTAAATGCTAATAACGAAGTATAATAAGCGAAACTTAAATCGAATTTTATTATATAGGATGTTCAATTACTCATATTTATGAAACATAGACACAAATATATACAAGTACACGAAATATAAAAACATTCATATAATAACAATCTAATGAGAGTCCTCGACAATTGGTGACTTGTGAATTGAACAATTAGGGTAATGGAGACAAAAGTTTCCATGTTGTTAGACCAAATTACCATTTTTGTCAAAACATACTTCTCTAACACAAATAACTTTATGGTCTTTGTCCATTTGCACTTCTTCCTCCGCCTCTTCTTCTTCTTTGTCATCCTCTAATGGATTATGAATACGTATGTTAGAGGAATCATCATCAATCGCTAATAGGGTCTGCATGATTATCCATTATAAAATTTTGCAAATTTCTAAGAATATTGTCTTGTTTTTCTTGTTCCTTTGCCATCCATATTTGCTTTACTTATAATTCAGTCAGCTTTTGCAGAGAATCCTTCATAATTTCCTCGATCTTCATTACTCGAGCCAATGTAGTTCGTTGAAATGGACCAGAATTAGGAGAAGGGAAGGAAAAGGTTGCATTTTGGTTTGATTTACAAGAAGAGGCCATTTTTTTATATTTTTAGAAGTCTATTACATAAAACATGAAGTAAGAAGACAAAAAAGTTCGAAATGTTGTGATTATATAACCATCAAACTGATTTTAGAAGGAAAATCAAAATTTCAAATTTGACCGTTGTATGTCAACTTAGGGGTAGGGTTATGTCGACATCCCTTTGAAAATTTTGACAATTTTGTTTTTCTTTATTTATTTAAATATATATGTTACTATATCTATATTCTATATCTCAGTTATAGAACAAATACCTAGTTCTCTTCTTAATTTAATAAAGGTTGATTGATTCAAGGGTTTGGTTAGAATATCAGCTATTTGATTCTCGGTGTTGATAAATTCAAGAGAAATAATCTCTTTACTTATATTATCTCTGAGAAAATAATGTCTGATATCAATATGTGTTGTTCTGGCATGATGAGTAGGATTTTTGGATAAATTTATTGCACTTGTGTTGTCACAATAAATTGGTGATTTTGAAATATTTAATCCAAAATCCTTTAGGGTCTGTTGCATATAGATAACTTGAGAACAAGCCAAAGTAGCAGAGATATATTCTTCTTCAGTTGTTGATAGTGAGACAGTATTTTTCTTTTTAGTAAACCAGAGAATGTCCTAAAAAGTGACAAGTTCCACTTTTACTTTTCGATCTGATTTACAACCTGCATAGTCAGCATCACAATATGAGATTAAATCAAATGAATCATTTTTAGGATAAAATAGGCCCATAGTCTAACGTGTGTTTAACATATCTTAGGATACGTTTAACAGCTTTTAAATGGGTTTCTTTAGGTTGAGATTGGTATCTTGCATAGAGACAGACACTATGCATGATATTATGCCTACTCGCAGTTATATAGAGTAGCGATCTAATCATTCCCTTGTATAGTTTTTTATCAACATCTTTTGACATGTCTTCTTTATTTAAGGCTTCATTGGTTGCCATAGGAGTGGGTTTTCCACTTGCAATGGTCATACAAAACTTACTAACTAGATCCCTAACATACTTTTCTTGACTAATGAAAATACCACTATCTAATTGTTTTATTTGCAACCCTAAAAAGAAAGTAAATTCACCCATACGACTCATCTCAAACTCTTTTGTCATTATTTCAGAAAACTCTTTGTTCATTTCATTGTTTATTGATCCAAAAATGATATCATCTACATAAATCTGTACTAATTGGATATCATTTTTGTTTCTTTTAATAAAAAGAGTATTATCTACTCTACCAATTTCAAAATTTGATTGTAATAGGTAAGATCTTAGTCTGTCATACCAGGCTCTAGGAGCTTGTTTCAGACCATATAAAGCTTTCGTTAATTTGTAAGCATGATTTGGAAACTTTTCTTCTTCAAAAAGTGGAGGTTGTTCAACATAAACATCCTCTTTAACAAAACCATTCTAAAAGGCACTTTTGACATCCATTTGAAATAATTTAAAATTATTGCGGTTTGCGAAAGCAAGTAGAATTCTAATGGCCTCTAATCTTGCTACGGGTGTAAAGGTTTCATCATAGTGTATTCCTTCTTCTTGACAATAACGTTGCGCGACTAACCGAGCTTTATTTCTAACGACCTCACCTTGTTCATTCATTTTATTTTTATAAACCCATTTAGTTCCTATTGTAGTTTTGTCCTTAGGTCTAGGAACAAGTTCCCATACATCATTTCTGGTGAATTGATTCAGTTCTTCTTGCATAGCAAAAATCCATGAATCATCAAATGATGCTTCCTTTGAATTTTTGGGTTCAATTATTGATATAAAAGCTACATTACTCATCTTGTTTGGTTGATTTCTAATTCTAACAACAGATTCAATATTTCCTAGTATATTTTCTATAGGATGATCTTTTAAAATCCTGATCCTTTTATTAGGATGAACAGTTTCACAATTTGTTTCATTTGATTCATTATTTAAAGTAACAAAATCATCTTCATCGTTTATTTGAACAAAATATTTGAATTTTTCATCAAAAGATACATGTATTGTTTCTTCAATGGTGTTAGTTTTTAAATTAAAAACTCTGTATGCTTTACTTTAGAATATCTGATAAAGATTCCTTTGTCTGATTTAGGATCAAACTTATCCAAATTGTCCTTTGTATTTAGAATAAAGCATTTACTTCCAAAATTTTTACAATGAGATACCTTTGGTTTCTTATTGAAAATAAGTTCATATGGTGTTTTATTGGTTAGAGATCTAATCAAAATCGTATTCAAAATGTAACAAGTTGTAGCGACTACTGCAGCCCTAAAATTTCTTGGTAATTTACTATTTGAAAGCATTGTTTTTGCACACTCTTGAATCGTCCTATTTTTACGCTCTACCACTCTGTTTTATTATGGGGTTTTTGGAAAAGAAAATTATGAGTTATTCCTTTTTTATTACAGAAATTCTCAAAATTTTCATTTTCAAATTCTCCACCATGATCACTATGAATAGTTTTGATTTTTAAAGAAAGTTGATTTTGAATTCTTTTTGCAAAAGTTTTAAATAAATCAAAAGCATCTCTTTTATGTTTTAGAAAAATTGTCCATGTAAATCTAGAATAATCATCTACAATTACAAAAACATATTTACTGTGATTTATTGACTAAGTTTGAGATGGACCAAACAAATCTAAATGAAGTAACTCAAGAGGTTTTGAAGTTGAAATCATATCTTTCAATTTTAGCAAGACCTGTTACTAGATCAAGTTCTGAAAGTCTAGATAAGAGTTTGAAATTCAAATGCACAAATCTTTTATGCCAAATCCAAGGGTCACTAGTATTAGCCAAAAGACATAGGTTATCATTTGAGATTTTCATATTGAGAATATAAATATTCTTCTTCCTAATTCCTTCAAAGATAATATTTGATTTATTATCTTTGATGTGACACCTATCCTTTTCAAATTTAATTTTGTAGCCCTTGTCACATAGTTGACTTATGCTAAGTAAGTTGTGTTTTAGATTCCTAATTAATAGAACATCAGAAATAGTAGGAGTTTTAGAGTTACCGACATGGTCGATGCCAATCACATATCCTTTTGAATTGTCTCCAAAGTTGACCATTCCTCCATCTTCATAAATTATGTCATTCAGTATCACCGGATTGCCAGTCATGTGCCTTGAACATCCACTATCAAGTATCCATTTGTTTTTCTTGATTTGCACCATTTGTCCATTGAGTGTTGATTCTTCGAAAGCCATATAACACATCTGTTCTTGCACAACACACCAATTCGGTAGATAACTTGATTTTCTATAATAACAGTATGCAGACTTATGAGACAATGATGATTTAGGCAGTTTTGAACTAGTGTTAATTGAATCTCCAGAAATTACCATTTTAAACTTTTTAGGTTTTCAGATTATGATAACTTTGCAAACCAATACTCTGATACTAAATGTAGGAAATGCAGATTACGGATCTTAAGGTAGAATTAACTCTAGAGGGGGTTGAATAGTGTTTAATTAATTTTATGAACCTTTTTGAAATATTTTCAAATTAAATCTAAACAGATGCAATTCACAAACAAAGAGAATCAGACATAGATGCGAATAGTAAATAAAAGCAGTAAAGGAAAGAACACACCGGAATTTTATACTGGTTCGGAGTAACCCTATATCCATTCCCACACAATTTCTTGTGCAGATTTCTTCTCAAATATAATTTCGATATTACAACCTTGATTTCATAGCCATAAGATACACCCTCTTGTCTCCGAGTTTAGGGAAAACTCTCTTGATTTAACTAGGCTACAAGATCACCTAATTGATTTACGGGCTACAATCACACTCAATTGATTTTCGGGCCACAATCACACCGTTTCCAATCACATTTTGATAGAGAGAGACTCGATACAGTTCGATCTTTGATTACAAATGATCCTATAACTCTGAATAGCACTGAGATCTTTGAGAGAGAGTGGCAGAGAATCAAACTAGAGATGATCGAGTTTGATTCACTTAGAATTTCAGCAGATTTTTGTTAAAGCATTTTAAATATAAGAGAATATTTGAGTGGAGAAGAAGGAGTGAAGAAATGAAGAAAAACTAACTTAAAATTCGTTTAAAACAACTTGTATTTATACGAGAACAACGGTCATGTCCATTCGCGAAAGGTTATGACAAATAGACACTTCTTTGAAAATTTGAAATTCGAATTCTACGGCTACCATGTCGACATGTGGAGATGAGGGATATCGACATGCCTATGTTATTATTGAAAATAGATTTTGCTTTAAAATGATTTCTATTCTAAAACTTGTCAAAACAATTTTTAAACTTTGTAAATCATTTTGAATATAGTTTAAACTTATAAAAGTGTTTTAGAAAGTATTCTTAAAGTATTTAATCTATAATATAAAAGTAATATTAAAAACTAAGTATAGATTTCTTTAAAATATATTAAAGCTAAAATATTAAAATCAAGAGATAGTTTAAAATTCAAAAGATGATTTTGAAATTAGTATGATTAAAAATAGTTTTTGAATTAAGGCTAAAGTATTTAAATTGATAGTGATGACTTTAAAAAAGATAGTTTTGAAAAAAAAATCATTTTGAAAATTTCGTGGATTCCATTCCAATAGAGAAGTTCATGGGTTCCATCCCACTAAAGGGGTCGTGGGTTCCATCCCACTATTAAAGCGAGAAGGTGGATTCCATTCCACAATTAAAATCCGAATAAAGATTTTACTGCTGTTATGAAGTTTTAACATAAATCTAGACTCTATTACTTATCTTGATATCTTGAACTCTTTAACTCTTGATACTCATGAGTCTACAGTCTTTATTTCTTCAATCTTGAATTCACCGGTCTTGAATCTCTATACTCGGTCTTGAATCTTTATACTCAGTCTTGAATCTTTATACTTTACATTCTTCATTCTCAGTACCTGCATATATATATATATATATCCTACATATATATATAGACAAGAATATTAGTATTTATATTTTATAACAAGTCCTAAGGTTGTTGTCATCAAAACATCATCTAAGGAACTAACAGAAATGGTGTTGGAGACATTGAGGAGACATATCCTAAAGGAGAAATTTTCTAAGTGCTATTTTTGGAAATTGGAGGTAAGATTCTTAGGACATATTGTGACGGGAGAAGGTATTTTAGTGGATCCAGTGAAAGTGGAAGCTGATTGCAAATGTAAGCAACCGCAGACTCCTACCGAGGTTCGCAGTTTCTTAGGGTTGGATGGATACTGTAGGAGGTTTATTCAGGATTATGCTAAGGTTTCCTCCAATTTGACTAAGTTGACTAAGAAGGAGGAGAAGTTTTTGTAGGCTCCAAATTATGAAGAGTCATTCCGAGAATTGAAGAAGAGATTAACCAATGCACCAGTTTTAGCTGGTCTAGATGGAAATAGTAGGTTCATGGTTTACACAGGCACATGTGGAGTGGGGCTAGGTGCTGTTTTGGTGTAGCATTGTAGAGTGATTGCGTATGCAAGCAAGTAGTTGAAGCCTCATGAGAAGAACTATGCTATGCATGATCTGGAGTTGTTAGATGTTGTCTTTTCATTAAAAATGTTGAGACACTATTAGCTGGGTAAGGATCCTTCTATTCCTCTTAGTTCCTTTCTAATCTTTAGAAATTTTAGGAGTAAGTTTTATTTCTTTAATTAGGTGAAAAATTCGAGCTCCTCACGGATCATAAATCCCTGAAGTATCTTTTTACATAGAAGGATCTGAACCTGAGGCAACATAGATGGTTGGAGTTTCTGGCAGCTTATGACTTGAATATTCTTTATACGCCGGGAAAGCTAGGCATATGCCTTTAGAAGGAATCTATTTTGACTCTTTTGGAGATTATCCCGACTCTCCTAGAAAGAATAGCGAGCAAGCAAAGAGAGGATAGAAGTTTCATGGCGATCATCAGGAAGGTTGAGGAGGGAAGTGTACAAGTTTTATGATTGATAACTATCGAGTTTTGACGATGAATGGACAGATCTATGCACCGAATGTCAATAATCTTCGGCAGGAAGTTTTGTTAGAATACCATCGCTCTAAGTTGAGTATCCATCTAGGTGTCTCAAAGATGCATAGGGATAAAAAATGGATGTTTTGGTAGAAGGGAATGAAAAGAGATATCTCTATCTTTGTTAACAGGTGTTCGTGCTGTCAACAAATCAAAGGTGATCATCAGAAGAAAGCTGGATTATTACAACCCTTGGAAATACCTTATTGGAAATGGGAAATGATATCAATTGATTTTATTGATAGTTACCCAAAACCAGATAAGGAAATAAAGGATTATGGGTTATCATGGATCGGCTAACGAAGAGCATACATTTTATTCCGGTGAAACCAACAAGGACCGCTGCTTCGTGAGCTATAGTTTTTATGAGGGAGCTGCATGGAGTTCTTGTGCGTATAGTAGGAGATCGAGACCTCATATTTACTGGTGAATTTTGGAAAGCATTACAAACAACCCTTGGAACAAAGTTGAGCTTTAAGCATAGCATATAACCCTCAAACCGACAGATAGATGGGGTGGATGAATTGGATTCTAGAGTATTATCCGAGTTTTTGACCCGGCAGGATCCAATAGAAGCCAGAGCAGTTTTACGATATCTGAATGGCTCAGAAGTTGACCGAGAAGGAATAAGCAATAGGTTAAAGAAAACCAAGCCATATTACCAAAGCAACGACTAAGTCTGGCCAAACCAAGAGACGAGCATCCGTCTAGCCCAATCAGCAACGAAATGCAACTAGCAAGTAGATCGTCATCGAAACAAAGCAACGTGCAAAAGGATTATGTGAACAACGTCGATATAAGGCAATGCGAGAATGTCAAATACCAAAAGTTTAGAAATAAATGAATTGTATGGATCGCCAGCGATCCATACACCATGGATTGCCAGTGATCAATAATCTTCACTAGTGCGTCACTAAGAAGCTATGGCACATAGGAGGAAAGAAGCCTAGAAGACATGAACACAAAAAATACTAAGTGTATGGATCGCTAGCGATCAATACACGATGGATATGGAGCTTTGATTGGTTGCGACCTAGCATAGTGCAGTGATGGAGAGAGCAACTAAGTCATTAGCTCACGATCAAGCCAAATCTATGGAACGCTAGTGATCCATAGACCATGGATTGCTAGCGATCCATAGTTTTGGCTCGGATCGCGATAAAATTCTCTGGATTGTTCTGTACCCATCTGCGAGTAATTAACGAAGCGGCCTGGCCCAAGAGCTCTTCGATCTTTATAAATATCGTCCTGCCTGCAACCTAAAGGGGATCTTCTTCGGACCGGTTGCTGAAGCTCTGCTGGAAACCTTCTTCACTCTCTACCTCCCTCGTAACAATTTCCAAAGGGATTCACTGTGATTCTCTAGTGGATTCAAACTCTAGGGATTCAATCTAGCTAAGGATGATCAAAAGCCTTGTAATCAAACACTACTTGTAACATCAATCATTCATAATCAAGCTATAAAGTAGACATAGGCTTCGTTAACAGCCGAACTACTATAAAAATCACTGGTCTTCTTTCTTTTACTATCTTTTATTGTACCAGTTATCTTTGTTATTGCTCTGTTAGAACAGGGTTGGTGCTTTGAAACTCAAACCAGGGTGCTGATCCATTTTTTGGGTCAACATTTCGGTGCTTTCACTGAGAACTCCAACTCAGGATCCAGATCTAGCTATTTACTTTGGATCCCATAGGTCCAGAAGTTAGATCTGGATCTTTGCCTGAAGAATCTACCACTTGGAATCAATGGCTCCTTGGAGAACAAGAACTACCTTTGGAAGATCCATAGGGGCAGCAATAGCTGGAGAAGATGTTAACCCCAAACAAACGGAAGTAAACGGTGTTAACTTCGGAAATCCGGCGCCAACACGAAGTTGTCACCAGGGATGAATTGAATAAGATGGTTAATGAGATCAACTAAAAAATGGAAAATAGTCAAAAGGCTCTAATGGATAAGCTTAATGCTCTCCTAGTTCTACAGTCAAACCCTGCTCCAAGGACCATGCCTGAACCCGCAACTGCTATAGAATAAGAGAATTCCTCCATTTCTGGTCTACTTAAAAGAAACGAAAAACAGCCACAAAAAAGGGTGAAAATAGGACATAATGCGAAAGAGAATGTGAATAATCGACCCGCCGCAAGGCAACCAATTCTAAACTTGAATCAGGGGGCCAAGACCCCGCAGGAAGATATACCTATGGATCTCTTAGATTCAGAAGATGGAGAGTAGGACAATCAAATGAAAGAAAACCAACACGTTGGATGATGCTAAAAACTTCCAAACTACCATCAATCAGGCCAACTGCGAGCCAACGGGGTACCGCGGGAGTGGCTCTCCCGAAGGCAGGAGAACCTAGGCTTCAACAAATGTACTAGGACCATTTGCAAAGCTAAACACTTGGTGTAGTGACTGATGGCCATCCCCAGGATTATCGGACATCAGAGGCATACATAATAGACAGGGTCAAACGATTGATGGACGAGAGTAAAAACTGAAGAGATGATGAATGGGGATCTGCTCCAAGTCGAACCCCCTTTATCGATGAAATCTCGAGTGAAAGGTATCCAGACAAATTCACTATGCCAGCTATCCCCACCTACGATGGGACAAGGGACCTAAAGCCTCATCTAAACAAGTATAGCTAGTACATGGATGAAGCCAACGCTCCAAAGGCTGTTCGCTGCCAATGCTTCCCTATCTTTCTAGAAGGAGTCGCATCTACATGGGTCACCAAACTTCCCCCGAGATCTATCTCTACCTTTTTCCAACTTGCAACAAAATTCCTTGACCAGTTCAGGCTCCATACCGCGCAACCAAAAGATGCCATGTCCCTATCCGGATTTGTCAAAGGATGCAATGAATCATTGAAATCTTTCTTGAACCAGTTTAATACCACAGTGACGGATGTAAGCAACCCCAATGAGGACATGGTCTTTATGGCGTTAGTCCATGCCATTCACCTGGAGACTATATTCGGGAAATGGATTAAAATGAAGCAGCCTACCACCAGGAAGGACTTCAATCGTAAAACAAACTGGTACTTAAGATTGGAGGAAGCACAGGACCTGGAAAGAAAGTCTGCTGGTGTGCAACCGATGAACATCGGACAGAGTGATGTTGCGATGAATCAAAACACGTGCGATTCTGGAACTACTCAAAGAGTCGTTGGAAAAGATGGGAATCAAAAGAGGAAAAATCAGAACTCCAATAAAAGAAATGGCAATGGTAGCAACAAAAGATTTATAGAGTTCAGACAGGAAGATTATACCCACTAAATGACACTCCGGAGAATATTTATCTCGCAACACAAGAAACCGAACAATACAAGAAACCTCCTAGACGAGAGGCAACTGAGTAGCACAAACACCCAGGGAAATTCTGCCACTTCCACGAGACACATAACCATAATACAAACGAATTCCACCACCTAAAAATCTAATTGAAGAGTTAATCCGAGACAGTAAGCTCCAACAATACATGAAAAAACCACAAAACCCCAATCAACCTGCGGCCCCTCAACCTCCTAGAGGACAAAGAAATCAAGGTGGAACTAGTAGCGAAGGTTCGAAACAAATCGACCAAAGGCTCATTATTGGAACGATATTTGGGGGACCAAACTCTACGCAAAGGAGTTGGGGGGGAAATGGAAAGGTACGAGAGTTCGTTGAAACATGCTCCGAAGGACTCATGTCTCATAATAGATGATGAAACTTCGGTCAAGTTGCAAAAGTTTTTGAGCGACGATATTATGTTCTGTAATCGAGACACCGAAGGGATCAAAGTTCCAACTCTCGATCCGATGGTAGTGACAATAGGAATCGGACCCGCTGTAGTTCGACGAATGTTGGTCGACAGTGGCAGTTTTGTTAATATACTTTTCAAACATACTTTTGACCAGATGAAAATCGGCATGAAAAGCATCTCCGCATGCCAAAAAAAGATCCAAGGATTCACTGGCGAGCCTAAGCAACCTGTGGGAATAATCGACATGCCAGTGGAGCTTGGAGAGGGCGATCGAAGAGTCACCCTTATTCAAACCTTTGTAATTATGGGTGAAATGTCAGCATATAACGCCTTCCAGGGGTGGCCTGCTCTAGCGGATTTCAAAATAGCTTTGGCCCAATGGTGTCTGATCGTGAAGTTCCCTATTGCAAATGGAATCGGAGTGGTGAATGGAGACCAGTGTGCTACCAGAGAATGTTACATTGTAGAATTATGCGAATCAAGAAGAAAGGAAAAAGGGAAGGACGTGGGGATAACTCTCCACATCCGTGAACCCTCTGAATAACAACTACAAAACCTCCCCTGGCTTCGGGACCATAGCCGATTCAACAAGGCTTTTGACCCTAGAAAGAAGAGCTCAGGGGAGGAACGAGCAGCAACGACATAATTGACGGTATCCGTCCCTGTCGACATGGATGACCCAACTAAAGTTTTTAAAATTGGATCACATCTTGGAAACAAGATGCGTATGGAGCTCACCATATTTCTCCACGTTAATTGGATGTATTCACATGGACGCATTCCGATATGTGTGGGGTGTCTCAAGAAATTGCATGTCATGCGCTCAACATAGACCCAAAGTTCACCCCAGTAAAGCAAAATAGGCTCAGCCTAGGCCCTGAACGATCCAAGGCGCTAAGAGAAGAAGTGGACAAGTTAATGGCTAACGGTCTTATCCATGATGCAACCTATCCAGAGTAGGTATCTAATCCGGTCTTAGTCAAAAAGTGCAACGGGAAATGGCGAACCTGTATTGACTACTCAGACTTAAACAAGGCTTGCCCAAAAGACAGCTTCCCTCTCCCCAGAATAGACCAGCTTATGGAAAGAACGGTAGGACACGAGCTGCTTTCATTCGTGGATGCATACTTCGGATACAACCAAATCCTGATGCACAAACCCGATCAAGAAAATACCAGGTTCATCACCGACCTGGGCCTATACTGCTATAGAGTAATGCCATTTGGTTTGAAGAATGTAGGGGCAACATATCAAAGGTTGGTAAACTCCATATTCAAGTGGTAGATCGGGAAATGATGGAGGTTTATGTAGATGACATGTTAGTCAAATCGTGAACGGCTGTTAACCACCTGGACAACCTTGCTGAAATGTTCAAAATACTTCGAAAGTATTGGATGAAAATCAATCCACTCAAATGTTACTTCGAAGTGGCCTCCGAGGTCCTAGGGTTCATCGTAAGTGCCAGGGGCATCGAAGCAAATCCCGAACAAATTATGGCACTACAAGAAGTCCAAGCTCCAAAGAATAAGAAGGAATTGCAAAGTTTAAATGGAAAAGTTGCAGCACTAAGTAGATTTATCTCGAAAGCTACCAACAAGTGTATACCATTATTAGACGCACTGAAGAAAGGAAAGAAGAACTTCGAATGGAGTGAAGCTTGTCAAACCGCATTTAAAGTATTGCTGCGACACATGGAGGCTCCGCCAATCCTAATAACCCGTGGATGGAGAAGACTTGTTCATTTACTTAGTATTCTCACACTATGCATTGAGCGCCGCTCTGGTGCATGAAGAAGCAAAAATCCAGCGACCCGTGTATTAAATTAGCAAGCGGTTTACTAGAGCAGAGAAAAACTATCCGAAACTGGAAAAGTTAGCGTATTGCCTCTTGATCGCGTCTAGGAAGCTACGGCCGTACTTTCAGGCCCATCCAATTAAAGTGTTGACTGACCAGCTCCTAAAGCAAGTGTTATACCAACCAGAAACTTCCGGACAACTACTCAAGTGGAATATAGAGTTGAGTCAATATGATATCATATACCACTCAAGGAAAGACATCAATGGGCAAGTGTTAACCGACTTCATCGTCGAGTTTACTATACGAGATGATAAAGAAGAAACACCACCGGAGGGGAGACTCAATGGAAGCTCTTTGTCGATGGTGCATCCGACAACCTCTGTTCGGGGGCAGGAGTAGTGCTCGAAACCCCCGAAGGGCGAGCCATTAGCTATGCTTTGCGCTTGGAATTACCTGCCACATATAACAAAGTAGAATACGAAGACTAATTGCAGGACTGAAAGTTGTAAGAGAACTCAAGATAAAATCTATTCACATATACAACGAATCCCAACTGATCGTTTGTAAAGTAAAGGGGGAAAACTAAGCTCGAGGGGAAAATCTTGCCTGTACCTATCCAAAGTACAATAACTGCTCAGCGGCATTAAACACCACATTATAACTAGGGCTGTTAATCGGTCGGGTCGGGTTCGGGTCGGGTCAAGTCGAGTTCGGTTTGATTTTAAATGGGTCGGGTCAACCCGTTTATTAAACAGGTTAGAAATAGCTCAACCCGAACCCGAACTAATTATAAATGGGTTGACCCGACCTGACCTATGTAACCCGATTATAACTTGGTCGGGTCGGGTCGTAAACGGGTCGGGTCAACCCGTATAAGGTATAAACGGGTCGTAAATGGGTTATAAACGGGTCAAATTCGGATTCACGGGTCATAATCGGGTCGGGTCAACCCATATAAGTATAAACAGGTTATAAAGGGGTCAAATTTGAGTTCACGGGTCAACCTGAAACCCACCCGTTTATAAACAGGTCAAATTCGGGTTGATCCAAAAATGACCCGCCAACTTTACCGGGTCGGGCTAACCTACTAATTTCCATGTAATCTTCGGGTCGTGTTTCGGGTCGTGCTGGAAATTGACAGCCCTAACTATAACTCACATTCCGCGGAAGCACAACAACAAGGCAGATTATTTGACTAAACTGGCAAGTTCCAAAAAAGCTCCATCATTGGGACTAGTCCCATTTGAAACTCTAACTAACCCAAGCATAGATGAAATGGATGTCGATTGGATTCTTGAAATCACCGTCGAACCAGAAACATGGATGGCACCGATAAAGGAATATTTACTTGCAGGGACTCTTTCAACTGACCGGAATCAATGAAAGAAGCTTCTCTGAAAAGCACCTCGATTCGTGATACAAGATGGAATATTCTATCTAAGAGGGTTCTCGACCCCCCTCCTTTGGTGTGTGTCCGACGATGAAGCTAGATGAATCCTAAAGGAAGTGCATGAAGGAAAATGCAGAGACTTTACTTGGGGAAAACCCTTGCAAAGAAAGTCCTCCGGTATGGATACTTCTGGCCAACAATAAACCGCGATGTTGTAGATTACGACAGGCGATGTGATCGATCTCAAAGTTTCATTAAAGTTAAAAGGACTCTGTCAACAAAGTTAACACAGATGGTCAGCACGTGGCCATTCGTAATATGGGGGATAGACTTGATTGGCGTCCGACCGATAGCAAAAGGAGGAGCTAAATAGGCTACAGTTGCCGTAGATTATTTCACGAAATGTGCTAAAGCGGAACCGCTGACCACCATAACCATAAAGAAAGTCATTAATTTTGTTACTAAAAACATTATTTGCAGATTTGGTGTGCCACAAAAAATCATCACCGATAACGGAACCCAATTCAAAAGCACCAAGTTCAAAGACTTCTGCAAACACTTCCGAATTGAGAAGAGCTTCTCGGCAGTAGCTCATCCGCAGGAAAACGGACAAGTGGAAGCGATAAACAAGATCATCAAATCTACCATCAAAAAGTGACTAACTAAAGCCTAAGGAAACTGGGTTGATGAACTTCCACTCGCACTATGGGCTTACTGAACCACCCACAAAGCGGAAACTGGTCACAATCCATTCACTCTAGCGTATGATTCAGAAGTAATGATTCCTCTTGAGTTAGAAGTCCACTCGCATCGAAGGCAGAATTTCAACCAAAGGAAAAACGAGCAGCTCCTACTCGAATCGCTAGATATGATCGAAGAAAAAAGAGAAGAAGCTGAGTTGAGAACAGCCGCCCATCAAAAAAGGGTAGCATGGTACTTCAACTCCAAAGTTCACAACCAAACCTTCGAAGTGGGAGATCTTGTGCTCAAGTGAGTTTACCCCATTCTGGCAGCCTTTGGACCGAAATGGGAAGGACCGTACGTCATCAATCAGAAGCTAAGAGACGGGACTTTCAAGCTGACAACCATCGACGGAATTCAAATTCCCAAAGCCTGGAATAGCGAATCACTCTACCGTTACTTTATATGAAAACTACATTATGTGCTCTCTATTTTCCAGCAAATAAGCCATCCTGGAATGTTGGGGCATTGTAAATAGGCAAAATCTGCCCTGCTTTCCTTAATAAAACCTGATTCGTTTTTTTGAATCTACAAAACTGTGTTCATGATAAATACCCGTCGGGTCGACGAATGCAAATCGACTCAAATCGTTGGATGGGCGGAACCCGATCCATGCCTAATAAAAACAGGTGTTGCTCTGACAACATCGAGAAGGCCAAAAATTGTACTCCTTACATTGCCCAAAAATAGGCAACACCGAGGAGTACCAAAAGCCGCGCATTCAATAAGTCGCACCCAAAATAAACGCTCCTCACGTTGTCCGAAGATAGGCAATGCTAGGGAGCACCAAATGTCGTGCATTCCATAAGCCGCGCAACAAAAAATACGTTCCTCCCGTTGCCCGAAGATAGGCAACGCTAGGGAGCACAAAAAGTCGTGCATTCTAAACGCCGCGCCAACAAAAAAACGCTCCTCCCGTTGCCCGAAGATAGGCAACACTGAGGAACACCAAAAGCCTTGCATTTAATAAGCCACGCCCAAAAAATACGCTCCTCCCGTTGCCCGAAGATAGGCAACGCTGGGGAGCACCAAAAGTCGCGCATTCCATAAGCCGCGCCAAAAATACATTCCTCCCATTGCCCAATGATAGGCAACGCCGAGGAGCACCAAAAGTCATGCATTCCATAAGCCGCGCCAAAACATACACTCCTCCCGTTGCCCGAAGATAGGCAACACCCAGGAGTATCAAAGCCGCACATTTCATAAACCGCATACTAAACTCCAAAATACTAACTCCTCACGTTGCTTGAAAATAGGAAACACTGAGAAGTATAAAAAATCGCGCACCTTCATGCTGCTCGATGATAGGCAACATCAGGGGCACTAAAACCGTTCCATACTGACGGACCATATCGCTCCCGAAAACCGTGCATCTCATAACCAGCGCCAACTACTTCTACAATCGAGAATAATGGGCACAACTCCAACAAAATTGAAATGATACAAACCAACAAAAAAGTTTCAACTAACGACACTTAGTAATTAAGGCTGCCCTCAGTTAACCCATGCAATGTGCTCTTCTCAAACATGCATATGTTGCATACTCACCATAATATTACAAGAAACTTGGATTATGAGCCAAATTTCAAGTTTAATATGAAAACTGTATAAATTATAAGTTCCCGGTCATTTGAAGTAACAAACCTATGAACTAGGGTGCATACATCGGTTGTGCTTAAATAAAAACAATTGAAAACGATAAGTTCACAAGTTCTGTTACTCCAAACAAAGAATTGTTACTCCAAATAAAACTTTGGCGGCAATCACAAAACAAAATTGCATAAGTGTATGTGAAACAAGCACAAGTACACAGAACACATATGAATAGACAGATAAGATTACATTCAAAATATCAATGTATTGCTTATAATTTCCTTTGTACGGGGTCAAAACATGGGGCCCATACCCACAAAACACCGGCCAACGAAAAAAATACAGACTCCACAGCAAAGACACTAAGTACATACTCTACACTTGGACAAAATGACTCAAAAAGAACAAAAAATAAAATTGGTCCTCACATAAGCTCCTCAACGCTTCCTTCCACTGCTCCCCTTTTCGCCCGTTGTTGGCAACATCTGCTTCTTCTCAGGAGTGGGGTCGCTACCAGTGATATCGACAAACTCCTCAGTGGCAATGTCGTCCTCTTCCTCCATAGCCTTCAAAGAAGACTCTCCCTTTGCTTTGTGCTTCCGTGATTTGCGGGAGCACTTCGAGGCTTTGATCGCTTCGACCTTTTCTTTCTTAATAGCGACCAGTTCATGTTGGGTTTTATGAGGCTGCTCCATTTGAGTTTCCTGCTCCTTGGCCTCTGGCACTATTATGTCGCCTTCCAAAGACATAGAAGGCTCATCCAAGCCATGGAGCACGGCTATCTTTTCGACCTCTAGCCCCGGCTGCGAACCAGACACGAATGTTGAAATAGGAATAGGAACGAAAACAACCATGGAGGTTGTGGAAATGGCAGCAGGTCCAGGCGCCGAAGAAGCTGGCACGTAAACAGGAAAGGTGGATGGACCTATAAGATAAAAAATGAAAGCATTAAATTCTTCCTACTCATGCGACATAAGTTGGAAGCTCCTAAACTCGGAGGAAACAAGAACATTACATGCACCGGAGGAATGGTCAAGAATGTCGATTTCATACTCATCGCCTTCATCTTCTTTAGACGGCTTCACTACTCGGGGAAAATTCTCAAGCCATGAACTTGCTGGCAGGTCATAGTGTTGTGCTGGTGGTTCGCCGGCACTAGAAATAAAAGGCTTGGTGGGCACTTCGACAGCTGCTGTCGTGGCAGCAACGATGGCCTCTCTTTCCCTCTTAACTCGTAGGACTTCCCGGCCCTCGAGCAATGCCTTCTTCGACTCCTCATTGAGGTAAGCATCCTCCAACTCATGCTCGGTATAAACATCACCGCTATCAGAAAAGTGGGATAAAACTTCTTCCCAAACCAAAGCAAGGGTGCACTGGAAATTAGGACCCAAGTAACTAAGGCTTCATTGATGAAGCAGAGAGTTGACACAGAAATTCCGGGTGGTCTCGTCCCTCTTCTCCATCTTTCTCTCGAAAGCGTTTTGGATCTCCGAATAATCTGCTACAACAGATGCCTTCTTGACCTCAACGCGAGACTTGTCAGCACTGAGCTGTGAAAATTGGTCTTATAGCTGAGCGATCGTTGCGGACTGGTCAGAGATAGTCTTATTGTGCCCCTCGACGATAAGGTCATAATCAAAAATAGTCTTCGTCTGGGCCTCAATCGTTGCATTACAAGTAGCCACTTCTCCCTTCAATTTTGCCTCCTCGGCATAAGCCTTTTTTATCTCGTCCCTATAGATGATCTCAATCCGAGCATGGGCCTCGTTCACCTTTTTTAGCAAGATGGCATTCCTCTTGCTCCCTTATAGCACCACTGCTTTCTATTCCTCCAGCAGTTTAATCCTGCCGTCACATTTTGACAGCGCTTTCTCAAAATCATCCTTCCTTGACTCGAAGGAGAGGATTTCCTGGTAGTTATTGCGATTGGTTCCAGCCATCTGCTTACACAATTTTTCCCACCCTTCAGCTTGGTCTAAATCGTGTTGAATATCTTGAAGTTGTGGCATGTATGAATCCTTGTAAATCGGGTGTAGGTCACGGTCAAACTTAACTCCCCTTAAGAACCATCCGGGAAACGCTGCCACAAGTTTAGGAGGACCCAAAGGAAGAATGTAGGCAGGCCTTCGATGGGGACATGAAGCACCTGGAGCAAGCACGACTGAAGATGGTGGAATGCAAGTTGAAGGCGGAGTAGGAGCTGAAGTGATGGCGATTTCTTTACCCGTCGAGGAGCGCATCGGAGCAAAAACATATTATTCAGACGAATGCGAACGGTGGTCGAATTTTGATCTCTACGATGGATCATCCCTTTCATCAAAAGACCTCCTTCTCTCATACCCGCCTTTGTATGACCAGCTCCGATCTCTTTCATCTTAGCGGCGGGCTTCAACCTCTAGTTCCTTTCTCCTTCTGTACTCCACTTCCATTTTTGGGGCTGATGACAACCAAAAGGATGCTTAGACTAGTATTGAGAGTTAGTGAATTCCTTAAAATCATCATATAGACTATGTCCTCTCATCGTACTTGGCACAAAGCATAAATAAAAGATCTAAGAAACAGAAAATATGTGTAGAAAGAGTCAAGGTTTTAAATCTCGGATTTCGGTCGCGTTTCGTCTCGGTAATTTTACACACATTATCTCGTATCGGACGAGATCCCGGGTGAGATGAGTGTATCTCGGGTGTACATCTCGGATTGACATCTCGAAATTTAAAGTCCATCTCGGGACTATCTCGGAGTAACTTAAGTCTAAATTTGATATTTTTAAGATTATTGTAATAACTGTTATCTATATATATAAAAAATTTTAAAATACATAATTTATATAAAATGATAATATTAGTTTTACATTTTAGATCAGAATGATAACACGATCGATTTGGTATTAACTAAATAATTCCCTAATCATCTGAATATTAAAAGTTAAAAAATAAATAATAATTTTTTTTGCTCATTCATTAAACAGTAAAAGAAGAATTAGAGTGTATGTAAAAAGTCATTAGAGTGCAATTTATTGTGCTCTCACATAAGAAGTAAAAAATGAAAATGAAAAAACATACTTTCTATGGCAGCTTCTATTGAGATCTCACCTCAAATTTCACTATCTTGGATGAGATGAGCGTCAAATAATATATTTTAAAAAATTAATGTCTCGTTTCGCTAAATCTCGTCTCGCTCAAGTTCAAAAATGAGATCTCGAGCAAGATCTCGGACGAGATGAACGAGATCTGAAACAGTGGAAAGAGTGTAAGAAAGTGAGTGTAATCCTAATAAGATGTGTAGTGTGTTTCGGGAAAGGCCTAAAGTGTCGTCGGCGGGTAGTCGTCATGGGAAAAACCGGACTAACCCGGGCGTAGTACTTCCCGAGCAATGGGGCACTTCCTAGAATTTAAAGACTTCCCCCATAAGTGCATCAAAATCGACGTAAACGTCGCTCAAATCCCCGAACTCTATGCTAACATCTTTATTCGGGGCATCCTGATGCTCTCTGTTCTTTGGGGCATTATCTCTATCGCTCACTTCTGGAGGAGGATAGCTCGGAAGGGCGGGACTCATGCCCGGAGTCTCATGGCATGATTTTGACCCCGATCATCGGATTCTACACAGAAGTCGTCGCTGGAGTTGGACTCGTCATTACTACTCTCAAGTTCCCCCTCCTCCTTATCTAAGCCCACTTCGGCCTTGCCTTCCCTTAGTTGGAATTCTTCTTCTTCCTCTTCCAAGATCGGAGGCATTTTGACCGAGCCGCTGACTCCGGCCGTTGTAGCGTCTCTTCCTTTATGGGCCTCTTCGACTGACTCTCTGGATAAACCCTCTCTCTTGAGAAGCACCTTCTTCGAAGCCGTGAGAAGAAGAAGTGGATCGTGTGCGAACCCTGGACCGAGCAGGTGAGGGGACCTTAACTTGAATGGTGGACCTACCCGGAAATGGTAACCCATATCAAGGCAAGTTTTCATCAGTCAGCAACACTTTGACGGATCTCTCCTCGGCATCAATATCCTTTAGAGTCCAAAATATTTCATTAAGAGACACATCCCTATTTGGCCTTGGAATAACTGCAAGAAGTATACGGCTCGTTAGAAACTCCATAACAACGCATCAAAACTCGATAAGTATGAAATGGAACTTACCCTCTATCTTCCAAAGACAGTACCCCTTAGGGCACCTAACAAAGAAATACTACATCTTGAACTGGGACAAGTTACTCTATAGACGCAAAACAATTTTCCGGTTTCTCTGGGCTTCAATTACGATCAAGGATGGACATTGATCCCTCTTTTTGAATGATAGAAAGTACCGCAACTCGTCAAAATTGGGAGCGCAGTTGAATGTCTGCATGAAGAAAACATGCAAGCAAGTCAAGGTAGCATAGCCGTTGGGATGAATCAGAAACGGGGCAATGCTTAAGTTGGAAAGAGTCTCGCGCAGAATGTTGTTGAAAGGAGGCACGGATCCATTCAGGTACATGTAACCATGGCAAGCAGTATATCCTATTAGAGGCATATGAGCAAACTCGTCCTTTTCTGGTAGATGTATGTCCTCTTTTGGTATACCATGCTGCACACAGATATTGTGCAGAACTTTGGCAGACACCACCGAAGAAGCTCTCTTCGGTGGGTTGAGTAGAACTCCAAAGTTAGGAGATGTTCGATCCACGACCAACACAAACGGGACCAACCGACCGTATTCTGCTTGTGAAGTGGTAGGAGAAAGAGCGACGGATGATGACTCGACCACTGAATGTGCCGGACTTCCTCCACCCTATTTACGGCTCGAAGATGGGTGCTTCATTCTAAAACAATGGAACTCGCATTCAAAATGGTCAGGTGATTTTATTCTAATTTAGTAATTTCCCCTACTACACTTGAATTCCGAAGAGATATCGATTTGCGTCTGCGCAACGGACTTCAAGTGTATACCGGGGCAAGTGCATCGTGCTGTCTATGGGGGTGAGCTCGGTATTCGAAACACTACAAACACTCTATCCCATATAGATAGTTCGCTCGCAATAGAAAAGGAAAAAGTCTTCCACATCGTTCCCACTTGTTTTCACTTCTTGTATACTTACCCGTTATAGATCAATGATCAATAACGGATCTAATGTATGAAGCAACATGGAAAACCCTATTCACTACAGGGATACCGAGCGTGCAACAAGCGAGCAAGATAAGTCCAGATCCTCTAGAAGGATTGGGACCGATTAGCGATGTGTCGTGCTGTATCAGCTACCGAACTTGGCACAAGTTAATTCTGGCCTAATGGATGAAGATAGCAAAATGTGTCAAGCACTGAACCAAGGCCCGAATGTCATTTCGGAAGAAACTCAGGACTTGATTTACTATCTTCCTCCATTAGACCGCAATCAACTCAAACTTTTCATGACCAACACCATAAATGCAAACTCTCCATCAAATCATTAAACAAACACTGTGATTAGCAAACCAATTAGCAAACCCACCTTAGGCTTAAATCTAGAGCGCAGGAATGATCAAAGACTTAGAAACAACAAACTATGAATGGACTAGTGGCGAGCTAAGTATTGGATCGGTAGAGACTCAAGGCGATGGCGAGCTAGGATTTCAAACTAGGGTTTGAATCGAAGCCAGTGGTGATGCTCCAAAGATGGTGGCACAAGAGAAGATCACGGTGGAAGGGTGGAATCGCCGAAGATCGATGGATCAATGCATTGTAAAGCTGTTGAATCGCCTAGAATTGGGTCGCATGAAGACTGGATCGCATAAAGACCGGATCGCGTGAAGAAATAGAATGGCTCGGCTCGAATGAATGATTAGCTCGGCTCGAACACAATGACGAAGCAAAAATTTTGCTAAGTCATTGGGTCGCCTACGACCCATCATGGATCGCTAGCAACCCATCTTTTTGAGGGAAAATTTTGAAAAGCGGTCAGGTCGCTAGCGGTCCATCATACGTGGATCGCTAGCAACCCATAAGATTGGAGGCAAATTTTTCTCGAACTCGTGCTCCAACATCTACCCATCATTTTGAAGTATGCTGAGAAGTCATGAAGAGGAATTTGATCCTTTATGACAAGCGATAGCAGTTAAGACCAAAACCAACTGATCAGCGGCGTAACCTGCTATGTATCTGCAAACCCCAATACGATTACTTGGTGTTGGACGAACAAATATTAAAATCAATAACTTCCAAAGCACGCGTTTTTTCCAATGAAGTTGTACTCTGGGGGGAAAATGTTATCCGGATTTTTGACCCGTTAGGATCCAATAGAAGCCAGAGCAATTTTACGACATCATAATTGATGCAGCCCAGCCTGATGATGTCTTAGGTCGCGAGCGACCTAACGAGCTGTTAAGTCGCGTGCGACCTAACGGGGTGAAGAATAGCGAGAGAAGAGAAGAAGGAGATGCAATGCCTACAGCCAACGACCTATGTGTTGAGTCGCGCAGCGAGCTACGATCTAGCGAGGCATCAAGGTTGTGCGGTGAAGCGAGTTATGCAGGGAAAGGGGAACCAGCGACCTATGATAAGTCGCTCAACTTTAGGTCGCGAACCTCCTTAGGTCGCTGACCTCTTAGGTCGCAAGTCTTTGAGGAAGTATTAATTTCTTATGTCGCTGAAGGGTAGGTCGCTCCAGATACTAAGTCGTTATCTCATAGGTCGCTCACAAAACCGAAGCTCAGTCTGAAGAGGTGTTATCTTTTAGGTCGCTCAAGAGTTAGGTCGTAAGTCGTTCCTGTTGTAAGTTGTGATGTAGCTATTGTAAATACTCTAAGTCGTAAGTCGCACTGCTATGATGTGTTGTATTGTATTTGTTGTTTCTTTTTAAGTCACGTGTGTTGTAACGTGTTTGTTAGGTCATTAACGACCTATACTAGGTCGTAAGTCGTAGGTCGGCCACCTATTAGGTCATGGAAGTTGTGTTGTAAACTGCCTATAAATATGGGTGTTGCATCATTTGTAGAGTTGGTTGATTTTGAATAAACATTTGTTTGAGTGCTTTGTGCCTCTTTGAAATTGGTAGTTGAGTGTAATCTCCTATCTCCACCTTCGGCATTCGAGTGCGCTCGAATCAACGATTGTTGAAGCCAATTCACGGTATCAAGTGCGCTTGATCAACGTACGAAGAATTGTAGATCTTCTTTCACGGCTTCGTGCGCGATCAACGTGACGAAGATAGCTAGAATCCGGTATCTTTGAGATCAACGGATTTGAGCGTTTTGTATTTTCAATCCACCGATTGCTACTTTCATCGTTTCATCTATTTCTGTTATCTGCTGCTGCATCATTTGGTATCAGAGCTAGACTTAGCCAATCATAGCTAAGTCAAGTTTTTGGAGCCAATTCTTATTGAAGAGTTAAAGCCGAGGGCTAGAAGTTGAAGTTGTGCATCACATTGTGTTGAAGAGTCAAGGCTGTGCATTGATTGCTCAAGTTCAGATTTGTTCAAGCCGAAAGTGGAAGTTTGTGAAGATTTGACAATGCCACCGAGAAGAGCTAATCGCCATTAGAATGTTGAAGCATTGTATAGAAGAGAAGAAGCCGAGCAAATGGAACAATGCATCAATGAAAAGTTTGATGAAGGCATTGGGAAGTTAGAGAAACTGATGAATGATATGAATCAAAGTCAAAGGAGAAGGTCGCCAGTCTCGAACCATGAAGGAAACAGAGTTTCGCCATCGGTTACGGAAGCGAGGAGGGTGTCGCCGCAATCTTACCGAGAAAGAAGAGAATCTTCAGTTTCATTGAGAAGAGAAGATCATGAGTATAGAAATGAAGAGAGAAGAACTCCACGTGAGTTTGAACATGAGCCATATCGTGATGTTGAAAGACAAAGTAGAAGGGATATGCGTGATCATAGAGATGTGGATGGTCGAGATCGTTATCGAAGTACATCTGTTTTTTATGAAGATGGTGATAGATGTAGTGTTCATTATCGAGATCGAGACTAAGTACGAAATGCATATCGGGAGGTTGAAGATGATCGACGATGGGAGTCGGGGATGAAAACTGAAATTCTAGAATTCAAGGGTGGAATGGTAGCGGAGGAATTTTTGGATTGGGTTTCAAATGTTGAGGAAATTTTTGACTTCAAAGAGGTTCCTGAGCATCGTAGAGTAAAGTTGGTTGCTACACGATTGAAAGGAAGAGCTATGGCATGGTGGCAGCAAACTAAACTTACATGGGAGAGGATGGGAAAGTCAAAGATTGAGTCATGGGAGAAGATGAAGAAATTGATGAAGGCTACATTCTTGCCGTATAATTATCAATCTCTTATGTATCAACGATTGCAGAATCTGAGACAGGGAACAAAGTCAGTGAATGATTATGCGGATGATTTTTATCAATTGATTGCGATGAATGATATCATGGAGACAGAGGAACAATTGACCGCTAGATTTGTTGGAGGGTTGAGAATGCAGATTCAAGATATGGTGAATATGTTTGATCCCAGATCTGTTGCTAAAGCACATCAAAAAGCTCTAGCTTGGGAGAAGCAAGGTAGGAGAGGAGGTGGTGTGTTTACAAATTCCTACAATCAAATGAAAGAGGCTAGTAGCAATGCGAATGTTTCCAAGGTTGTTGCAAAACCAGTTGTTACTGAAGTTGCAAAGACCAAAGTCAACAGCAGTATCAAGTGCTTTAATTGTCAAGAGTTTGGCCACAAAAGCAATGAATGTCCGAAGCCAAAGAAGCGAGTGATGGTAACTGAGGTTGAGGATGAGGAAGTAGAAGCTGAATGTTCTAATTCACCACATGATGAGGAGGAAGAAGAGTTGTAAGGAGACGAGGGTTGTAATTTAATGATGAGGAGGTCTTGTTTAACACCAAAACAAGAGGATGATTCTAGCTGGTTGAGGAGCAACATTTTTCAATCAACATGCAATATTCTGGGAAAGGTTTGCAAGTTTGTTATTGATGCGGGCAGCTGTGATAACATCATTTCTACCGAGGCTGTGAAGAAGTTGGCATTAAAGACTGAAAAGCATTCGAAACCTTACAAGTTAGCTTGGTTGAGGAAAGGAGGGGAGGTGAAGGTTGGACGAAGAGCTTGTGTTAATTTTTCGATTGGGAAGAAATACAAAGATGAAATTTGGTGTGATGTTGTGGATATGGATGTATGTCATCTGTTGCTGGGGAGGCCATGGCAGTATGATAGAGCGGTGCAACATGGTGGTCGTACTAACAGTTACAGTTTCATGTTTGAAGGTACTAAAATCACTTTAGTTCCCAAGAAGCGACAACAAGAAGAAAGCAAGTTGGAGGAGATTGAAGAACTTAAAACTTTGCTATCTTTGAAGGAGTTTGTTAAGGAAGTAGAGGAGGAGCCTGAAGTACTTTTGTTGATTGGACGTGAGAGTAATGAAGTGATTGAAATTCCCGAAGAAGTAAAGCCAGTGCTGGAAGAATTTGAAGATGTATTTCCTGAAGAGCTGCCAACGGAGTTACCGCAATTAAGGTTCATTCAACACCAAATAGATCTTGTTCCAGGAGCTGTGCTACCACATAAACCACATTACAGAATGAGTCCAAAGGAACACGAGGAGTTGAGAAGGCAGGTGGAAGAGTTGCTTGAACAGGGGCGTGTACAGGAAAGTTTAAGTCCTTGTGCAGTGCCAGCTTTGTTAGTGCCGAAGAAGGATGGTTCGTGGACGATGTGTACGGATAGCAGGGAACTCAACAAAATAACTGTCAGATACATATTTCCGATGCTGAGGCTTGATGATTTGTTAGATCAGTTGAGCGGAGCTACTATCTTTTCGAAGATCGATTTGAAGAGTGGTTATCATCAAATTCGTATAAGATCAGGGGATGAATGGAAAACAGCATTCAAGACACGGGAGGGGTTGTACGAATGGCTGGTTATGCCGTTTGGTCTTTCGAATGCACCTAGTACGTTTATGCGGGTGATGAATCAGATCTTCAGACCTTTTATTGGGAAGTTTGTGGTGGTGTATTTTGATGATATATTGATATGCAGTGGAAGCCTAGAAGAACACTTACATCATTTGAGAGAAGTTTTGATGATACTGCGACAGGAACAATTTTATGCTGCAATGAAGAAATGCGTGTTCATGACGCATAGTGTTTTATTTTTGGGATATGTTATTTCAGAAGGAGGTATACAGATGGATCAAAATAAAGTTGAAGCAATCAGAAATTGGCCACAACACAGTACGATAACAGTAGTTAGAAGTTTTCATGGTTTAGCATCATTCTACCGAAGATTTATTCCACACTTCAATAGCGTTATGGCACCAGTTACTGATTGTATGAAGAGGAAGCAATTTTCATGGTCGGAGGAAGCAGGATTTGCTTTTGAGCGGATCAAGGAACTTTTGACAACAGCACCAATTCTAGTATTACGAGATTTTCAGTTGTTGTTTGATTTACATACTGATGCATCTAAGGTTGGAATTGGAGGGGTGTTAAGTCAGAGGGGACGTCCTATTGCATATTTCAGTGAGAAACTTTCAGGAGCAAAGATGAGATATAATACTTATGACGTACAATTTTATGCTGTTGTGCAAGCCGTGAAACACTGGAGACATTACTTGTTTCACAAGGAGTTTATGTTATATACTGATCATGAAGCTTTGAAACATCTGCAAGGACAGGAGAAAATTTCAGCTAGGCATGCATCATGGATTGCATACTTGCAACAATTTACATTTGTGGTGAAGCATAAGTCGGGAATTACGAATCGAGTGGCAGATGCATTGAGTTGAAGGAATCATTTGTTGACTACAATGAAGGTTGAAGTGACGGGGTTTGATGTATTGCCAGAATTGTTTGTTGATGATCCTTACTTTGCTAAGGTTATGGATGAAGTCAATAAAGGGAAGACAGATGAGTATGTGTTGGTGGACGGTTTTCTTTTTAGGGGAAATCGATTGTGCATACCAGAGTGCAGCTTATGAATGAAGATTGTGAAGGAGTTGCATGAGGAAGGTCATGTGGGTAGAGATCGCACATTGCAGTTGATTTCTCAGTCTTATTATTGGCCTTCAATGAAGTGGGAAGTTGAAAAGTTTGTTCGAAGATGTCATGTTTGTCAAGTTTTGAAAGGGACAGCTACAAATGCGGGATTGTATATGCCTTTGCCTGTTCCTACAAAACCATGGGTTGATGTGAGCATGGATTTTGTGTTGGGCTTACCGAGGACTCAACGAGGAAATGACTCTATATATGTTGTGGTGGACCGTTTCTCAAAGATGGTACATTTTGTTGCTTGTAAGAAGACGGCAGATGCAGTCCATGTGGCACAGTTGTTTTTTAGAGAAATCTATCGCTTGCATGGTTTACCAGAATCTATAGTTTCGGACAGGGATACCAGATTTCTGAGTCATTTTTGGCTGAGTTTGTGGAAGATGATGGGAACGAAGCTGAATTTCAGTAGCGCTTATCATCCGCAATCGGATGGACAGACTGAAGTTGTTAACAGATCCCTGGGAAATTTGTTGCGATGTCTTGTGAAGGATAATCTGAAGAGTTGGGATGTGAAGTTATGTCAAGCGAAGTTTGCCCATAATCATGCTATCAACTGTAGTACGGGTTTCAGTCCATTTCAGATTGTATATTCAAGCTTGCCAAAGGGGCCGTTGGATTTAATGACGATGCCACAACCAAAGGGGACAATTAAGCGGGCCGCTGATTTCGTTGATGAGTTGACAGAATGCCATAGAATCGTTCAGGAACGATTGGAGAAAATGAATGAGAAGTATAAACGATCTGCGGATCTGAAGCGAAGAAATATTGAATTTAATGAAGGAGATTTAGTATATGCTGTACTAACGAAGGATCATTTTCCAGTAGATACAATAAACTTAAAGCTCGAAAGATTGGTCCTGTAACGATTGTGAAACAGATCAATGAAAATGCTTATAGGTTGAAGCTTCCGGAGGATGTGTACACTTCTGACGTGTTTAATGTTAAACATCTTATACCTTATTATGGAGATGAACAATCCAATGGGGAAGAACTTTTAAATTCAAGGATGAAATTTTCCCAACCAGGAGAGGATGATGCAGTCCAGCCTGATGATGTCTTAGGTCACGAGCGACCTAACGAGCTGTTAAGTCACGTGCGACCTAATGGGGTGAAGAATAGCGAGATAAGAGAAGAAGGAGATGCAACGCCAACAGCCAACGACCTATGTGTTGAGTCGCGTAGCGAGTTACGATCTAGCGAGGCATCAAGGTTGTGCGGTGAAGTGAGTTATGCAGGGAAAGGGGAACCAGCGACCTATGATAAGTCGCTCAACTTTAGGTCGCGAACCTCCTTTGAAACGACCCTAACTAATTCCACCTAATTATTTTTACTAGGATTTTTTTTATTTTTTTACATCAATAAATCTCTTAGAGTCATTTAGCCTTCTTACTAAATAATCCAGGATCCTCCTTTTCTACTAATATATTTATATCAGTTCATCAATAAAAATATTCACATACATATGAAGATGTATGTGACCCTCTTGCTAGGATCAGAGTGTTGTTTAGCAAGAGTGTATCCTGATTGAATTTTGAATTTCAAATCAACCAGCACATAGCTCATTTTCCATACCTTTTGATTTTTAGGTCAAGGGAATTAATCCCATAATCATATGCAGTTGCTACTTAGTAATTCTTAACACTTCTTTTCCTCAATAGGCAAATTAGGCAAAATCAGCAGTTTAGACGTCTAAAATTTTTAAGACAGACGTCTAAATTTGATCTCAGACGTCTAAATCTTTATAACAGACGTCTCAGAGTGTCTAAATTTGAAACAGAGAGTGAAAAACATTTTGAACTAAATTCAGACGTCTAAAATTTTTATGACAGACGTCTAATTTGATCTCAGACGTCTCAGAGTGTCTAAATTGAAACAGAGAGTGAAAAACATTTTGAACTAAATTCAGACATCTAAATTTTTTATGGCAGACGTCTAAATTTGATCTCAGACGTCTAAATATTTATAACAGACATCTAAATTTGATCTCAGACATCTAAATCTTTCTGACAGATGTCTCAGAGTGTCTAAATTGAAACAGAGAGTGAAAAACATTTTGAACTAAATTCAGACATCTAAATTTTTTATGGCAGACGTCTAAATTTGATCTCAGACGTCTAAATATTTATGACAGACGTCTAAATTTGATCTCAGACGTCTAAATCTTTCTGACAGACGTCTCAGAGTGTCTAAAATTGAAACAGAGAGTGAAAAACATTTTGAACTAAATTCAGACATCTAAATTTTTTTATGGCAGACGTCTAAATTTGATATCAGACGTCTAAATATTTATGCCAGACGTCTCAGAGTGTCTAAAAATTATTTCTTAACTTATACATGGATTTTCTTATGTCAGTTCTTTGTATATACATTCAATCCATAAATCCTTTATTTCCAAATTTTCTACCATTAGCCTGACTGTTCTTGAAGTTTAACATTCATTTTTCTTAGCAAAACATCTTGTAGAAACAAAGCACATAGTCTCAGCTGATATATATATAAGTTCAACAACTACAAAACAGCAATTAACAATACATTGGTTTCTCAAAGTAGCTTAAACAAAAGGTCTTAATCTAGTTCCTCATGAATGTTTGATTTACTTCAGCAAAGTCTTTTTAAACATAGCATCCAAATCTTTAAGTAGTTAACTCATCCAATTCCTGATCAACCATGTTCTTATTTACCTGCATAGTCACCGTGAACTGTCTCATACAAATATGAGACACCCAATGGTGCACAAACACAAAAGGGTCAGACTAATTGTCTGGTATGAATAATCTAACTGAAAACATGATCATATTCAATTCCATTTACATTCCAGTGCTTTGTATGAATAAGAAACTCAGTATCTTCTTTGTACATGTTTTTGTGAGGCATGTGCATTCATATCAGTGTTGACCAGATTATATAGATGTGATCACAATGACTTAATTCATAGAAAACAATCATAAGATTCATCAATAAAAACATCATAAGCCAACCAAAAGCAGTCATCAATTCAGTCATCATGCCCTTTTCAACTTTGCTGGCCATCAGGGATTTTGCCCAGGCCTCTCATGAACCTATTTCTAAAGTTCATTATCAAATATAATAGGTTCTTTAGCTACTTTCTCTTTTTAAACACACACTGCCTGGGACATCTCTCTGTTAACCCAGCACACTCAGGCCCCTGGGTATAAACATACCATGTGTGAGCTTGCAATGTTCCCCTTGCCAAGCTATATTTTGTAGCCCTAAGATCCCAAGTCCTTAGTTAAATTACTAAGTACTATTTCTTTTTTTTCATAACTTTGCTAATCCCTTCTGCATCTCACTTTTTAATCAGAGAAATAGAAACAATACAAGCAACATGTATTCATCCAGAGTTTGGTAAGTTATATTCTCAGAAGCAAACATCTAATCATGAAAATAGATATGGTTTCTTAGCACATTATTTTTTGACTATGAGTTTCAGTGGATCAAGATGTAAGTATATGGTCCTAAGTGTTTTACTGGTTATCTTTTCTTACCTCTGGTTCAATCAGATTCATGGTCTGGCTAAACCACAAGTAAATTTGATTTGGGTATTTCATAAAACATAGAAGCTCAGCACATGTACAACATTGCACTTCTACATTTTATTTTAATCAACATGAGACATAAGCAACAACACAATGTTACAGCCCCATATTTCTTTCTATCTTCAGACCATATACCCACCACTTGAATCCGGGGATTCTCATAAACAATTTTTATAAAGAAAACTTATAAAAGAAATCATTCCATCTCAAAGCTAACCCATATCACAGATAGACATTTTGAACCATGAATCCATGACTCTCATTTTTCTCTGGGTAAATCAGAGAGGGGTTCTATACTTAAACAGATCATTAACAAAACAAAGTCATCAAACCATAAGACATAACTTGTAAAAGAAAATGAATGATTAGTTCAAATAGGCTGCCTCAATATTCAGGACTTAATGCCAAAGTTTTCAGTGAGGTTACTCGCATTAATCCTTCTTCTTCCTATGCCCAATGAACTCCTTAGTCTTCTGCCTTTTCCTTTTTTTTTCTCTGGTTTATGTCTTGTATATTTTTTCTAGGTTAATGAAGAAAAATGTATATGGTCTCACTATACTAGGCCTTTTATACAAATCTTGGCTATTTCTAGGGTTTTTGGAATTACCCAATGTCAGTTCTACCCCATACAAAACATAGCCTGCTTTCAAAAATAAGAGGGTATGTGGTCCTTGTCTTCATTTTCAGAAATAAGCCTCATTCTTTTAATCTTTTCCTGGGTCATGTTATATCCATGACTTCTTATTTCATAAATTAAAGAAATTACCAGAAATGGATAAAGTGTTTGTTTAAGGACTCATGCCATTTCTATGTAACTTCTGTTTTCTTCCAGAAATTGGTTGACTGTATACATGTATAACACATGCATACCTAAGTCTTTTATTTTCTTTGTACCCTATTTTATTTAAAGATAAAATTCTATCTTCATGCATATGTATTTTTAAATTAGTTATTTTAATTTATCTATTGATTCCTGCTAAATTTTTATCACACAGAAATCGGTGTGCATGTGTACACGGTCTTGTGCACATGTACATGTTTTATACTATATATCTGCAAATCAATTTCCTATTCCTATTTTTTCCAATGCAATTTCAAAAAATACAAACTAAATTAAATCATGAAGTTACTCACAAAAATCAGGGTTATCACATTTACCCCTCCTTTTAGGAATTGTGTCCCACAATTCTTTCATACTTAACTTAAGTATTATTTCTTCAGAAAATCAACTTTTGATATCAAAACCATTCTCAAGCCAATCACTTAATTAAACACTATGCATATTAAAACAAAAATCATAATGCATATTTCAATCAAAACATTCATTAATGTAAATAAATTTACCTTTCATTTAATCAAACAGTTGTGGATAATCATTTCTGATTTTATCTTCCACTTCCCATGTGCAATCGTTTGGGTCGAGACTCCATTGCACTTTTACTAATTTAATCTCTTTATTTCTCAATTTCTTGGTTTCTCTAGAAATAATGCCCACTGGTTCCTTTTCGTAGATCATTCTAGGATCAATCTGCACATCCTTAGAGGATTCTAGGATTGCCTCCTTATCATGAACCCATCTTCTAAGTTGAGACACATGAAAAACATCATGCATTGCTCTCATTTCTTCTGGCAACTCTAATTTATAGGCTACTGTTCCTATTCTTTCTAGGATTTTATATGGTCCTATATACCTAGGAATCAACTTCCCTTGTTTCCCAAACCTTAGAACCTTTTTCATGGGTGATATCTTGATGAATACATAATCCCCAACATCATATTGTACTGCCTTCCTTCTTTGATCTGCATATTTCTTTTTCCTATCTTGGGCAGAAGCAATTCTTTTTCTGATCAAAGCTATCTTTTCAGAAGTCTCTTTCACATTTTCTGGTCCTAAGACCACTTTTTCTCCAGATTCAAGCCAACTTGAGGGTGATAAACATGGTCTCCCATAAAGAGCTTCAAAGGGGGCCATGCCTATACTACTATGATGGCTATTGTTGTATGCAAATTCAGCTAAAAAGATATGATCCTCCCAACTTCCTCCCCAATCCAATACACAAGCTCTTAACATGTCTTCAAGCAATTTGTTCACAATTTCTGTTTGGCCATCAGTTTGAGGATAGTATGCTGTGCTTAAGCATAAATCAGTCCCCATTGCCTTGTGAAAACTCTGCCAAAACTTTGAAGTGAAGATGGTATCTCTATCACTTACTATAGTCTTTGGTATACCATGCAGCCTGACTACTTCTTTAATAAATAACTGGGCTAGGGTATTTGCATTTCTTTCTGACTTTACTGGTATAAAGTGGGCTGACTTGGTTAGCCTATCAACCACTACCCAAATACTATCATTTTCTCTCCTAGTTCTAGGCAAACCATCAATGAAATCCATTGATATGTCTTCCCATTTCCACTGTGGTATTTGCAAAGGTTGAAGCATCCCCGAGGGTTTTTGATACTCAGCCTTCACCTGTTGGCAAATCATACATTTAGATACATAGGTTGCCACTGCACTCTTCATACCACTCCACCAATAATCTCTTTTGAGGTTGTGATACATTCTTGTGCTTCCTGGGTGTATAGTATATTTACTTTTGTGGTAAGCATCCAAGATTTCTTGCTTCAACTCATCAATTGCTGGAATACATATTCTTTCTCCTTTTCTCAAATGGCCTTGATCATTCAACTGAAAACCTTCCACTGCCTTACCATTTAATATTTGAGTCTTCCTTTCAAATAAAAATGGATCTTGGTCTTGTAGCTTTACAACTTTATTTTTCAATTCTGATCCCAGAGTAATAAAACTTAATTTTCCCATTTCTACATTCTCACTGCATAAGCTCATATTTTCTATGTTATTACCTCCTATCTCTGAATCAATTAATAATGATAAAGTGTTAAACTCTTCTATCATTAATCTAGCCACTTTAGCATGTTGTCTACTTAAGGCATCTGCCACTTTATTAGCCTTACCAGGTGTGTACAATATTTCAAAATCATATGAGGCTAAGAGTTCAATCCATCTTTGCTGCCTCATATTTAATTCTTTTTGTGAAAACAAATATTTAAGTGATTTATGGTCTGTATACACTTCAAATTTTGCTCCTAACAAGTAGTGTCTCCATAATTTAAGAGCATACACTATAGCAGCCAATTCAAGGTCATGAGTAGCATACCTTACCTCACTTGATTTCAACTGCCTAGAAGCATAAGCTATTACCTGATCTTGTTGCATCAACACTGCCCCAAGTCCTTGTCCACTTGCATCAGTATACACCACCAAGTTTTCATTTCCCTCAGGTACCTTAAGAATTGGAGCTTGTACCAGTGCTTCTTTTAATTTCCCAAAGGCTTTTTCACACTCCTCAGTCCAAGTGAACACTTGATTTTTCCTAGTCAATCTGGTTAATGGAATTGAGATTTTTGCAAAATCTTTTATAAATCTTCTATAGTAACCAGCCATTCCCATGAATGATCTGACTTCAATGACATTAGTAGGCCATTTCCAAGCTTGTACTGCAATGACTTTATTGGAATCCACAACTATTCCTTTTTCTGATATGATATGGCCTAGAAAATTCACTTCACTTTGCCAAAAAGTGCATTTTGAAAACTTTGCTTTCAAGTCTTCCTGTCTCAATTTCTCAAATACCATGTGCAAATGGTTTTCATGCTCTCTAACTGACTTAGAATAAATTAGTATATCATCAATAAATATTAATACAAACTTATCCAAGTATTCTCTAAAAATCCTATTCATCAAATCAACAAAATAGGAAGGAGCATTTGTCAAACCAAATGGCATTACTAAAAATTCATAAAGTCCATATCTGGTGTTAAAGGCTGTATACTTTATACTTTCCTCTTCTACTTTCATCTGATGAAAGCCTGAAGCTAAATCAAGTCTAGAAAATATTTTGCACCACTCAATTGATCAAAGAGATCGTCAATTCTTGGTAAGGGGTATTTATTTTTAACTGTGACTTTGTTTAATTCCCTATAGTCAATACATAACCTAAGGGATCCATCTTGTTTCTTAACAAAGACTACTGGTGCTCCCCATGATGAGCTACTGGGTCTAATAAAACCTTTTTCTTCTAGTTCAACTAATTGCTTTTTCAGCTCCATCAACTCCTTAGGCCCCATTCTAGTTGGTCTTTTAACCACTGGGTTAGCTCCTGGAATTATCTTGATTGAAAACTCAACTGGTCTGTGGTTTGGAACTCCCCTCACTTCACCAAACACATCAACATATTGATTAACTATGGGGATCTCTTCTAATGCAGGCATGGGTTTTTCATTTGACAATGTAGAAAGGTTGGGTATACCTCTATTCTTGTTTGCCTCACAAAGAACAACTATTCTTTGTCCATCTGAAACTTTCAATGATATGGTGGATGTCTCCATATTTATGATAGCCTTATATCTACTCAACCAATCAACTCCTAAAATAATCCCTATGTCCGGATATTGCAACACATATAGGTTTGACTCAAACACATGTCCTCCTATATTTAGTCCCAGTTGCATGCACATCATACCCATAACACATGAACTACCTATAGGGCTCCTAATTAACAGTGGCTTATCAACAATCATACAATTCAATTTTAATTGTTGTGCAATATCATGAGAGATCAATGAGTGTGTAGCCCCAGTGTCATACACTACTGCTAAAGGTATTGAGTGAATAAGCAAAGTACCTTCAACTTGACTATGCTTTTCAACACTTGATCCCTCAGCTGCCTTGCCTTTCCCTTCCAAAGCCCCTAATCTTCCTTGCTTAAAGTCGGGACAATTCCTCTTTATGTGACCTTCCTTCCCACAATGGTGACAATTGAAGGATGCAGGCCTAACATTTGTGCATCTATTCTTCATATGCCCCTCTTGGCCACAATTATAACAAGTGATCTTCTTCTTTACTTCAGTAGTTCTGGCTTCTTCTGGTTTCTTGGTGGAAGCTATATCTGTTTTCTTCTTATCATAAGGGTGAAATTTACCCTTTCCCTTCTTGTTTTGATTATTTTTGAATGCCCTGAAATTCTCTCTAGCTTTATCATGTTGTTCAATGCTCAGAGTCAAATCCAAAACTTGATCAAAAGTTTTATCCTTGTATAGTAGCATGGCTCTACTAAGGCTAGGGTTCAACCCTTGAATATAACTGCCATTCTTAGCTTCCTCAGTAGTGATGAGCACTGCACCATACTTTGCCAATGATTCAAACTTCTGAGTGTACTCAGTGACACTCATAGTCCCTTGCCTCAATTTGATGAATTCCTCCAGTAAAGACTCTTTAGCTGATGCAGGGATAAATCTACCCTCCAACATTGCTTTAAATTGATCCCATGTCACTTCCCCTTCAGGTCTTCCAGCTATGATAACCTCCCACCAATCCAAAGTTGCTCCTCTCAATTGCCTGGATGCAATTTGCCTCTTCCTTTGGTCTTCAACTTGCATATCTGCAAAGATTCTTTCCAAAATTCTGAGCCAATTTTGAACTCCCATAACTCCTTCTGTGCCATCAAAAGTTTTGCCTCCAAGATTGGTAAAAGTCTTGAGTAGTTTGGAAAGTTCCTCATGTGGATTTTCCTGCCTGTTGCCTACTCCATCCCTTAGGGCTCTCATGAATTATTGCACATTCACCATGGGTGGTTCACTTGTTCCTACATTTTGATGTCTGGGTCCTACCATAACTCTATGGATATAATACTTAGGTTAGTCTGTTTTGTCTAATATTCTATAGATTACTCATTTTAATCTATCACTTATTCTGTCATAATAGATATCAATAGTGTAAACATTAACAATCAAAACATCCAAAGTAATCAACACTTCTATACATCCAATGCAAACAAGTTCATACAAAATTTTGCTATGTTTTTTTTAACAACATAGCTTTGATACCAAATGAAACGACCCTAACTAATTCCACCTAATTATTTTTACTAGGATTTTTTTTTTATTTTTTTACATCAATAAATCTCTTAGAGTCATTTAGCCTTCTTACTAAATAATTCAGGATCCTCCTTTTCTACTAATATATTTATATCAGTTCATCAATAAAAATATTCACATACATATGAAGATGTATGTGACCCTCTTGCTAGGATTAGAGTGTTGTTTAGCAAGAGTGTATCCTGATTGAATTTTGAATTTCAAATCAACCAACACATAGCTCATTTTCCATACCTTTTGATTTTTAGGTCAGGGGAATTAATCCCATAATCATATGCAGTTGCTACTTAGTAATTTTTAACACTTCTTTTCCTCAATAGGCAAATTAGGCAAAATCAGCAGTTTAGACGTCTAAAATTTTTAAGACAGACGTCTAAATTTGATCTCAGACGTCTAAATTTGATCTCAGACGTCTAAATCTTTATAACAGACGTCTCAGAGTGTCTAAATTTGAAACAGAGAGTGAAAAACATTTTGAACTAAATTCGGACGTCTAAAATTTTTATGACAGACGTCTAAATTTGATCTCAGACGTCTAAATATTAATAACAGACGTCTCAGAGTGTCTAAATTGAAACAGAGAGTGAAAAACATTTTGAACTAAATTCAGACATCTAAATTTTTTATGGCAGACGTCTAAATTTGATCTCAGACGTCTAAATATTTATGACAGACGTCTAAATTTGATCTCAGACGTCTAAATCTTTCTGACAGACGTCTTAGAGTGTCTAAAATTGAAACAGAGAGTGAAAAACATTTTGAACTAAATTCAGACATCAAAATTTTTTTATGGCAGACGTCTAAATTTGATATCAGACGTCTAAATATTTATGCCAGACGTCTCAGAGTGTCTAAAAATTATTTCTTAACTTATACATGGATTTTCTTATGTCAGTTCTTTGTATATACATTCAATCCATAAATCCTTTATTTCCAAATTTTCTACCATTAGCCTGACTGTTCTTGAAGTTTAACATTCATTTTTCTTAGCAAAACATCTCGTAGAAACAAAGCACATAGTCTCAGCTGATATATATATAAGTTCAACAACTACAAAACAGCAATTAACAATACATTGGTTTCTCAAAGTAGCTTAAACAAAAGGTCTTAATCTAGTTCCTCATGAATGTTTGATTTACTTCAGCAAAGTCTTTTTAAACATAGCATCCAAATCTTTAAGTAGTTAACTCATCCAATTCTTGATCAACCATGTTCTTATTTACCTGCATAGTCACCATGAACTGTCTCATACAAATATGAGACACCCAATGGTGCACAAACACAAAAGGGTCAGACTAATTGTCTGGTATGAATAATCTAACTGAAAACATGATCATATTCAATTCCATTTACATTCCAGTGCTTTGTATGAATAAGAAACTCAGTATCTTCTTTGTACATGTTTTTGTAAGGCATGTGCATTCATATCAGTGTTGACCAGATTATATAGATGTGATCACAATGACTTAATTCATAGAAAACAATCATAAGATTCATCAATAAAAACATCATAAGCCAACCAAAAGCAGTCATCAATTCAGTCATCGTGCCCTTTTCAACTTTGCTGGCCATCAGGGATTTTGCCCAGGCCTCTCATGAACCTATTTCTAAAGTTCATTATCAAATATAATAGGTTCTTTAGCTACTTTCTCTTTTTAAACACACACTGCCTGGGACATCTCTCTGTTAACCCAGCACACTCAGGCCCCTGGGTATAAACATACCATGTGTGAGCTTGCAATGTTCCCCTTGCCAAGCTATATTTTGTAGCCCTAAGATCCCAAGTCCTTAGTTAAATTACTAAGTACTATTTCTTTTTTTTCATAACTTTGCTATTCCCTTCTGCATCTCACTTTTTAATCAGAGAAATAGAAACAATACAAGCAACATGTATTCATCCAGAATTTGGTAAGTTATATTCTCAGAAGCAAACATTTAATCATGAAAATAGATATGGTTTCTTAGCACATTATTTTTTGACTATGAGTTTCAGTGGATCAAGATGTAAGTATATGGTCCTAAGTGTTTTACTGGTTATCTTTTCTTACCTCTGGTTCAATCAGATTCATGGTCTGGCTAAACCACAAGTAAATTTGATTTGGGCATTTCATAAAACATAGAAGCTCAGCACATGTACAACATTGCACTTCTACATTTTCTTTTATTTTAATCAACATGAGACATAAGCAACAACACAATGTTACAGCCCCATATTTCTTTCTATCTTCAGACCATATACCCACCACTTGAATCCGGGGATTCTCATAAACAATTTTTATAAAGAAAACTTATAAAAGAAATCATTCCATCTCAAAGCTAACCCATATCACAGATAGACATTTTGAACCATGAATCCATGACTCTCATTTTTCTCTGGGTAAATCGGAGAGGGGTTCTATACTTAAACAGATCATTAACAAAACAAAGTCATCAAACCATAAGACATAACTTGTAAAAGAAAATGAATGATTAGTTCAAATAGGCTGCCTCAATATTCAGGACTTAATGCCAAAGTTTTCAGTGAGGTTACTTACATTAATCCTTCTTCTTCCTATGCCCAATGAACTCCTTAGTCTTCTGCCTTTTCCTTTTTTTTTCTCTGGTTTATGTCTTGTATATTTTTTCTAGGTTAATGAAGAAAAATGTATATGGTCTCACTATACTAGGCCTTTTATACAAATCTTGGCTGTTTCTAGGGTTTATGGAATTACCCAATGTCAGTTCTACCCCATACAAAACATAGCCTGCTTTCAAAAATAAGAGGGTATGTGGTCCTTGTCTTCATTTTCAGAAATAAGCCTCATTCTTTTAATCTTTTCCTGGGTCATGTTATATCCATGACTTCTTATTTCCTAAATTAAAGAAATTACCAGAAATGGATAAAGTGTTTGTTTAAGGACTCATGCCATTTCTATGTAACTTCTGTTTTCTTCCAGAAATTGGTTGACTGTATATATGTATAACACATGCATACCTAAGTCTTTTATTTTCTTTGTACCCTATTTTATTTAAAGATAAAATTCTATCTTCATGCATATGTATTTTTAAATTAGTTATTTTAATTTATCTATTGATTCCTGCTAAATTTTTATCACACAGAAATCGGTGTGCATGTGTACACTGTCTTGTGCACATGTACATGTTTTATACTATATATCTGCAAATCAATTTCCTATTCCTATTTTTTCCAATGCAATTTCAAACAAATACAAACTAAATTAAATCATGAAGTTACTCACAAAAATCAGGGTTATCACATCCTTAGGCCGCTGATCTCTTAGGTCGCTGACCTCTTAGGTCGCAAGTCTTTGAAGAAGTATTAATTTCTTATGTCGCTGAAGGGTAGGTCACTCCAGATACTAAGTCTTTATCTCATAGGTTGCTAACAAAGCCGAAGCTCAGCCTGAAGATGTGTTATCTTTTAGGTCGCTCAAGAGTTAGGTCGTAAGTCGTTCCTGTTGTAAGTTGTGATGTAACTGTTGTAAATACTCTAAGTCGTAAGTCGCACTGCTATGATGTGTTGTATTGTATTTGTTGTTTCTTTTTAAGTCGCGTGTGTTGTAACGTGTTTGTTAGGTCGTTAACGACCTATACTAGGTCGTAAGTCGTAGGTCGGCCACCTGTTAGGTCGTGGAAGTTGTGTTGTAAACTGCCTATAAATATGGGTGTTGCGTCATTTGTAGAGTTGGTTGATTTTGAATAAACTTTTGTTTGAGTGCTTTGTGCCTCTTTGAAATTGGTAGTTGAGTGTAATCTCCTATCTCCACCTTCAGCATTCGAGTGCGCTCGAATCAACGATTGTTGAAGCCAATTCACGGTATCAAGTACGCTTGATCAACGTACGAAAAATTGTAGATCTTCTTTCACGGCTTCGTGCGCGATCAACGTGACAAAGATAGCTAGAATCCAGTATCTTTGAGATCAACGAATTTGGGCGTTTGGTATTTTCAATCCACCGATTGCTACTTTCATCGTTTCATCTATTTCTATTATTCGCTGCTGCATTAATAATGGTTTAGAAGTTGACCAAGAAGGAATAAGGAATAGGTTAAAGAAACCAAGCCATATTACCAAAGCAACGGCTAAGTCTGACCAAACCAAGAGATGAGCATCTGTCCAGTCCAATCAGCAGCCAAATGAAACTAGCAAGTAGATCGTCAACGAAATAAAGCAACTTGCAATGGGATTATGCTAACAACGTCGATACAAGGTGATGAGAGAATGCCAAATACAAAAAGTTCAGAAATAAACGAAGTGTATGGATCGCCAGCGATCCATACACCATGGATCATCAGCGATCCATAAACTTCTCTAGTGGGTCTCTAAGCAGCTATGGCACATGAGCAAAGAAGCCTGGAAGACAGGAACACAAAAATACTAAGTGTATGAATGGCTAGTGATCCATATACGATGGATTGCCAGCGATCCATGTGGAGCTTTGATTGGTTATGACTTAGCATAATGAAGTGATGGAGAGAGCAACTAAGTCATTAGCTCGCAAGGGAGCCAAACCTATGGATCGCTAGCGATCCATAGACCATGGTTCGCTACCGATCCATGGTTTTGGCATGGATTGCGAGCTAAACTTCTCTTGGTCTTTCTGTACCCACCTGCAAGCAATTGACGAAGCGGCCTGGCCCAGGAGCTCTCCAACCTCTATAAGTACTATCCTACCTGCAACATAAAGGGGATCTTATCTAGACTAGTTGTTGAAGCTCTGCTAGAAACCTTCTTCACTATCTACCTCCCTCATAATAATTTCCATCGGGGTTCACTGTGATTCTCCAGTGGATTCCAACTCTAGGGATTCAATCTAGCTAAGGATAATCAAAAGCCTTGTAATCAAACACTACTTGTAATAGCAATCAGTCATAATAAAGCTATAAAGTGGATGTAGGCCTTGTTAACAGCCGAACCACTATAAAAATCCCTGGTCTTCTTTCTTTTACTGTCTTTTTATGCACCTGTTGTCTGTTCTATTGCTCTGTCATAATAGGGTTGGTGCTTTCAAACTCATACCATGGTGTTGATCAATTTTTTGGGTCAACATAGAGGATTTCTTAAGAGCATGTATTATGGATTTTGGTGGATCATGGGAGGTTCAGTTGCATTTGATTAAGTTCTTCTATAACAATAGCTTCAAAGCAAGCATCGAAATAGCACCGTATGAAGCCTTATATGGAAGACCGTGCAAGTGACGAGCATGTTGGGTTGAGATGGGAGAGAGATTAGTTCTTAGACCGGACATGATCCGAGAGGCTACAGAGAAAGTTGCAGTAATTAAGAAAAGAATGAACCCCAGGATCGCCAAAAGAGTTATGCGGATATGATGCTAAGGGATTTGGAATTCGTTGTTGTAGACTTAGTGTTCGTAAAGATTTCACCAATAAGAGGAACTATTAGATTTGGAAAAGCTGGGAAGTTAACTCCAAGGTATGTTGGACCCTTCCGAATTCTTGAGAAGATCGAATCTCTTGCTTATAGGGTCGAGTTGCTAGAGAGATTAGCAGGTGTTCATAATGTATTCCAAGTGTCTCATTTGAGGAAATATGTTCATGACCCATATTTGATTATCGAGCCAACGGTTCAAGAGGAATTGAAAATAGAACCGAACCTGACAGTGGTTAGACATCTAGTTTATGTTGTCGATTAGAATGAAATGAGGTTGCGTAACAAGGTGATGCAATTAGTCAAGGTTCAGTGGAGTGAGAATCCAAGAGACTGCACTTGGGAGAAAGTGGATTGTATGGAGGAAGCCTATACCGAGTTGATGTCAGGATAGCAAGTCGTAAGTTGTATGTATAGTGCATGTTTGTTTGCTTTGGATGCTAGTGTATGTATTTGTATGTGTTTATGAGATGAATATATAGCTTTTTACGTAGTGTATTATCTCCTTGTTTGCTAATTTCAGGACGAAATTCTTTTAAGGGGGGAGAGTGTAATGACCCATAAATTAATCGCTATTTAAATGAATATTTAATTATATTTTAAATAATTAATAAATGGATTTTTATTAACAAATAAAACTATTTTATATAATAACTAATGATGATAAAATCATGTTCAAAATTTTTCTACCAATATATATAGTTCATAAAGAAATATAAAATGTGATCGAAAGTTATTTCCGTAATATCGATTTTTCAATCATTAAAAGTTATTCAAAAGGTTAATAACATTATGTTAAACGCACATGCACACACTATAAACTATCTTAAACATGTTGTGTACATGTACATATGCATGTACATGTTTGCTCCTTAAGCATATTAACATATAAGAATGAAAGAAAAATATTATAAGGAAAAGTGTGTGTAAATATACATATAAAATAATATTTTCAATGCATATGACAAGAGCATGGTATGAATTGTTGAAAGAGAGGGCAAGGGGTACTAGGGTGGATGGTTTTAAGGGTGGGAGGAGTATAGTGATGCATGTGTGCATGCGCGCACACACACACACACACACATATATGTATATATATTAATACGAGAACTTACATATATTTTTAATTAATATCCTAAGCCTATAAATAACTCATTTATCTTCATGTTCTCATTTTTACAACCTCCTTCTTTATTTCAATTTCCTAAGAGCTTAAGTAAACTTAGTCATGGCTTCCTCTTAATAATTTCTAAAGTGAGAGAAAAAACAACATCTTTATGCAAAATCCCTCCTTTAATTCACAATACCACTTCTACATCTCCTACAACACTTTCTCTTCCAAAAACTCAAGCAAACAATCCCCCACACACCATGGCCAAGCAAAAATCCATGATGGCAAAGCCCAAACATCACTAGGCCGAGCCTAAAGCCACTTGGTTGAGCCATTTTCAAGTGTTCGAGCAACCAAAAGTTCAATTTTTGCAAAGTTCTAAAGAGTTTTCAAGTTTTTGAAAAAAAGTTCGCTTTGATTTAGAAAAGTTTCAATGAGTAAAACTTTTTTTAGAAAAGATATTAACTTGATTTTTATGGAAAATATGATGGTTGTTATGTTGAATTATCTTGTTACGTCGGATATCATATGATTATATGTTTATGTTTGAGTTTGGGTTTGTGATTTGGTTGTTAAATAATTTGTTGGATATAATTATGTAAATAATTGGCTATGATATGATGGTATTGTGGTTATGAAACAAAACCAAGTGTATGTGATGAATTGTTGTGAAATTAACATCATGAAAAGTCGTAAAAGACTTGAGATCCGATTTGAAAACGAAAGTTGATTTTCTAGTTTTGAATTTTAAAAATGTTTTCCAAGTTTTCACCTTTATTTAAATATTTCAAAACTTTTTCATCTGTGTTTTCAAAGATGTAGTAGCTAGAGTTAAGGTGAATTTTTCATCTAGAAATCAATTCTAGCAAACTGCCTCATAGCGATAGTCGCTATGGACGTAGTTTAGAAAATTTCACGATTTCAAGTTCTAAGTATTTTCTTTTGGATAGTTTTGTGAAAACTCATTTCAAACTAATTAAGTAAGTCAAAAGTTTAAGGTTAATTATTTAATAATTTAATTATTTATTTTATCAATTAGGGTAATTATTATTTAATTAATAAATTAAGTAATTAGGTTAAATAATTAGAGTTTAATAAATTATTAACTAAGTTAATTATTTTTAATTAAGTAAGTTTTAAATAATGATTAATTAAGATAAAAGAAAATAAATTTTTATTTGAGCAAGTATTTTCTTTAATCGGTTATTTAATTAGAGTTAATTATTTAATTATTTATTATTTAATTAAAAGTTAATTATCCACTTAATTAGAGTCTAATTTCTTAAATATATGTTATTTAATTAAAGTTTAATTTAGTTGTAATTATAGATAAAATTTGGATAATTAATGATATAATTTTTATTTATTCTAGGTAATTTTTTTTAAAACCAAGGATCCATTGTTCATGCTATTAAGTAGCAAAATGAATTAAAGTAGTTGTAATAAAAAGTCGACATGTTTTATTGAAAGTAAGTCAATTTGTATTTATCCCAAATCCCACACTTCAGGAACATGATGAATAGAGGGTTAATTTCGATAAGAGGGTCATGATAATCTAAGAATATGGAACGTATGTCCATATGTAAATATTTACACCCTGATAGTGGGATAGTCCACTATAAACAACTTGACCTCTTAGATTATCAAACATTGGTTTGGAGAGAACAGGATCGGATATTAGTTGTTATCCTAAAAACGCATAGAACCAACTTAAATGTTTGAATTGAAAATAGTAGAGGCAAGTTCCAAGATAAAGACTTTGAAGTGCAAGGGTTGTTAGCTACTAACTCTGAGGGTGATTCCAAAATGTGTGTAATAGAAATAGTGCCTTCGGTTCATTCATCTCCTGAACGACTTGTATAGATGAGTGATGACATTATGTCAACATATGGAAGGAAATGTTAGCATTCCAAGCGGTAATGCTATAATATAGGTAAATGTAGCCTTAGGCCACATAAACCGGTAATGACCAATACAGGGTATGTAGCAGGGCTATGTGGTTCGCGCCCATCAGGGTATGCCATCGCAAAATTTAGAATCGATATTTGACCCATTTTTGTATGCTTCGGTACAGTTACCGATCCCAACCGTGGTGGTGATGTATTCGGTACTACTAGTAAAGTGGTAGGCCGGTTCTTTGTAGCAGGCATACAAGATGTTCTTATCGGACCCCAGGTGTATTTTATCTAGAGGTGCACCTTCGAAAGGTAGTTCCTTACTTTGTCATGTATGGAATCCATTTCCCAATAAGTGTCTTCGGTCCTAGTTGTATACCTATTATGTTGGAATTTAATTAATGTAACAATTTTGGCTATGTGAATTATTTATTTGAAAACCGTAGACATTATGATAATATCACTAGATTTCTATATAAAGTTTTTTGGTTATTGTAAAGTAAAAACCCGTTTATGTGCGGTGTGGTCTTATGAGATACCTTTGATTTTCAAAGTGTTTTATAAAAGTGAAAATTAAGTTGTTTGAGTTTACTCACACTAGACCCATGTCTGACCCGGAGTTTTATTTTCTTTTCCTAAAACTCTTAGGTACTCAAATTTGTATGAGTAGCCAAGTGATCCAGGTTCCTTACAGAAGCATTTTAAGGAGCTGGAGTAGTTGGCTTCACCGTTAGTTAGTTATTATGTTATTCCGATGTGTTTATGTATGATCTATCTGTTTTGTATGGACAAGTACTTATAACTATCCGGTTGAATGTTGTTATGTAATGACTCTGATGTATTAAATATTGTGGAAATGACTATGTAATTTCCTATGTTATCTAATTATATGTTGTTCTGATTCGTGGTGAGATTCTGTGATTGTGTAGTTTCTTCTTATCTTTCCTTTTCTTCTACCCTTAATCACTCATCTTTTAATGCAAGAAAAGCGGTCGTTGCATGGAACAATGGTCATTCAGACACCCAGCCCAATCCGGAATAGAAAATGCATGGAGAGATAGGCTGGTTAGAGTAGAGAGTTAGACCGAAATTGATTGTATGTTTTATACGTTTGATAGTTGCCCAATGGAAATCTCATGGATCATGCATGTATCGGTATACCTTGTTCATTGTGATAGCTATATCAGGCCTAGCAAAGGAATGATATTGGAGAGATCGAACTATGCTTCGATATTGAGGGGGATTGGAAAATTTAGGACTATCAAACTGTGATAGTTGTGTATTGTGCAAGAGGTGTGGTGATGGGTTTAACACCATCAAATTTGGTGGTTTGTAACAGCTCAATGATGTATTTATGTCGAAAGAGAAATATGCCATTTGATTGTGGAATTACTTCAATGCCAAGGAAGTAATATAGGGGACTAAGGTCTTTGATAAAAAAAGGAGGACTATAGCTGTTGTAGAAGTGTATTTATGCGATCTCTTTGAATTACTGTAACTACAATATCATCAACGTATATAAGGATGAAGAGAGTAGATATCTTTGTATGGCGCATGAATAAAGATGTGTCTACTTTCAAACCAACGAAGCCACGACTGATAAGGAAACTAGTAAGTCTAGAAAACCATGCCCTGGGGGCCTATTTAAGTCCTTATAGAGATTTTCGAAGTTTGAAGACATAATAAGGATTTAGGATCGATGTACACTAGCGGTTGCTTTATAGACCTCGATAGTAAGATGACCATGAAGAAAGGCATTTTGAACAGCAAGTTGGCACAATGGCATTTGTTGACTAGAGCAATTGTAAGGACAACTCGAGCGGTACATGGCTTAAAGAAGGGGTTGAATGTTTCACCATAATCAATGCCTACTTATTTGTTAAACCCTTTTTCGACTAATCTAGTCTTATGCCTCTCAGAAGTGCCATTGAATTTTTGTTGATCTGGAAGACCCATTTAAAACCATTTACATTATGATTTTGTTTCGAAGGTGTAAGAGTCCAAGTTCTGTTTTGCAACAAAGCAATAATTTCATCATCCATTGCATCACGCTAATGAGTGTGTATTTTTTCTTAGGAATAGCAAGTGGGTTCCTCGTCGTCTGAGGATTGTAATGGATAGTGAGTGGTTAATAAACTCATGTGGTTTACTTGCTTTGTAATTCGAGCCTTTCCTCGTGTAACCATTGGATGGGTTGGTGGGTGCTGCTGTAATAGTAGAGGACTGTGTTGGTTTAGCTTGTGGGATGTTGGGTTCTGATGTAGTAGGAGAAGGTGGTGCTGGTGCAGGTTATGGGATGATAGATAGGGGTGTAGGAGATACATTATCGGTATGTAATTGTAACATCCCTCCTTTTCGACCCTTAAAACCTACCATTGGTACATCCACAATATTCATATGTCAAACATTCGGGTGCTGGAAAGACAAACCGTTGGGGGTGAAAGAAAGAAAAGACTGAACAGTATCTCACATCGTGACGAGTAATATATAATATATAATAGAACTTTACAAAAAGAAGACTTTAATATACATATACATCAATCAAAGTCACTAAATAGTCATCAGCTTGGACAGTTATAACTGCATGCCCTTACAATTGTTGATAAATACAAAATTAGAAAATACAGTGGAAATAAAAAGATACGTGAATACGTCTCGGAGTCATCCAGCTCATCTCTTAAAGCTCCAAAGCATCTAGAACTAAATCTGAAACATACTCAGGCTGACCCGAGCATCATAAAAAATAATGCCTGGATCAGTCTGGTAAACCAGCATGAGAAAACTCAATCAAAGAAGATTGATTTCTATTTTTATAAAACCTTTCAAAATAAAAGATATCCTGTAAGACTACGATGCACATAAACACGAACGAAGTTTTTTCCTTACGATAATCAAACCATTTATATTAGAAAATCAGTGATTTTATAATAATGGTCAAGGGTGAAAATATTAATAATTAAGTAGTTGTGATGCCCATGAGTGTACACCACAACAATAATAGGTATATAATCAAAAACTGCAATGTACATTTGCTAATTATGTAAGGTTCCATGTTGGCGCCCTCAATACTTCAAGAATGGTCCACTTGCACAAGGATTAGAGTTATCCTTCCGAAGCAGCAATACATCACTAGTGATTACAGTAGGAAATACATAGCTGGCCACGCAGGCCGAATGCATCGCTCCATGCATGCGTAACAACAATAGGTAACTCTAGGAAGGAGACCACTGCATCGTTATGAATTAGCTAAACCCCTGGCTATGCATCCTATCTTTGGTTTTGGTCATTATCACTTGTGAGGCTACGTTCGGCACTCCAGCACACGAGTCTCCACTCGATCAGATCTCGGAATAACATGTGGATTCCCATACCCCAACGGGTATCGAATCACACATGAATTCCCACATCTCAACAAAGATCTTCGTATCACTCATGGATTCTCATACCCTAACGAGTCTTAGAATCATACATGGATTCCCATACTCCAATAGGTCCTAGAATCAAATATGGATTACAACATCTCAAACAAAAACTCGAATCTCCTCCAAGCAAAGAACCCGTGTATGGTTTTGGAGTGATTACGATTTAGATTCATCTCATATAAGTACACTCCCCCGCTTACTAGGTGTTCCAAAGCTAATATATTAATTTTCGGAATATTCAATATCGGTTCTTTTAGAAATAATCAGACAATACATAAGAGCGGAGATCACCTCCTAGCCGTTCAAGTGAACAGATTTCCTTATTATTTGCCTCAGGAGAATAAAACGAGTTTATACGTACGTTATAGCATCACCGACGTAACTGTACCATATAATCCCCGTGTTTTCCTTAGATATTTCCAGAGTTAAATCCATCGGTGTTAAATAGGGAAAGAATATTTCCATACCATCAAAATTATGAAGGATTGCATATTTAGGCCAAGATTTGATAATCAGTTATTTAACTATCAAATAAACAAACTTTCAAAATAGAGATTACATTTCGCATGGAAACCACTAAGCCTCTTAAAATTAATATTTCTTTAACTAAATATCTTTCCAAAATATTCATCAAAATATTCATATACTTATCTCACCATGATAAGTGCATTCAAAAACCATTCCTTCCAAAACTTGGAAAACCTTTTTCACTTCCTTATAAAATGGTATAAGTATATTCACCAAGCACTGAGAAAGATTTTCTTTTTCAAAATCATATTAAAATGATCAAACCTAAACGTCATTAAAACGGAGATATAAATAACCCAAAATCGTATTCCTTTCTATAAATATCTAAACTCGACCTTTTAACTCAAAACCAAACAGTCGAAGTATATCGACATATATACTTATTCCGGCCCGTTTGGACCATCTGGACCCAATGGAAATAATCCTAAGTCTTGAATAGTCCTTCTGCAAATATCGACTTTTTAGCTCATCGATAAAATAAACTAATTAAATATTTAAATATTCAAAATTTAAATATTCAGAGTAGCCTAAAAATACGGGATGTTACACTCTCCCCCCTTAAAAAGATTTCATCCCCAAAATCCTAAAGGACTAAGCAACAAACCCCAACACCAATGCATATTTGATGATATAAAAATCATCTTCAACTTATGCCTAATCAGCAAGCTCCACATTAATCTATCCTAGACTCTATCCTACCTACACATGCACATGTCGGCCAACATGGCACTCTCAGCAGATCGAGTTATAAACACTCGAAACAAATAAGTAGCAATAACCACATCTATAGTGACAACTTCCAAATAACTTCAGTAACATCGTTATCGAGGCAGGTTTTCCAATAACTTCAAAGCCCATCAATTGACAAGTTTGATGGAACTACCAACCCTAGGGATCAGCTCAACACTTTCGAACACTTCACGGACATCTTGAAGGTCGAAAGGATGGCTCGATGCAAGTTGTTCCTTGTATACTTATCTGATGTAGCCTCAAGGTAGTTCAAAAGATACAGACTACGAGAAGTCTGGTCTTAGAGACAGTTATCACTACTATGGTAATTCAATTTAAGAAGAGAAGAATCCCCAAACGTCAACACCACAACCATGTCAAAAGCAGGGGAGGATGAAAGCCTACGCACATTCATTAAGCACTTCAAGGAAAAAGCTCTCCGAATTAGGGCGACCAACGAAGAAGCATTACTAGTGAAAGCTCATGCCATGATTAGGGGAGGAACTGCTATATGGGACAAAAACAGTAGAAAGCCTTGTCATAGCATGAAAGCTTTCTATGAAAGGTCAGCCGGTTACATCAGGATGGAGGAAGCCAAGTCTGTAGCACAATCTCATGGGACTTTTGCCCCCAGTTATGACAAGAAAAGGGAGGCGGATGGATATCACCTACCTACAAAGTGGAAGAAGGAGCCAAACCTTAATATAAAAACCTCCCTCACTCATACAATCGGGCAGGCATACGAGCTAACCAAGGCTGAGCTAGCATACAATGTGTTGAATAAGGGATAGAAAATAGAACAAAATCGAGGTGTAACATACTGCCACATTCATCAAGCAAACGGTCATCATACCAATAACTGCCGATGCCTAAAGAATGAAATAGAGTGGTTGATCGAGAAGTATTATTTAGTTAGCTTCTAGATGGAAAATAGTGGTGACAAGAAGAGAAATCTAACTCCCGACCATAATAAACACTAAGTTGGCAACCCTTTAAACCTGATAACTTCAATCATGGGGGACCATACCTCGTTGGTTCAAGAAAAAAGGCATAGGAGAGATATGTGAATGAGGCCAAGACTCAGAAGACCATCTTTCAAATCAAATAGAAACCTGCACCATAAATAACCTTCGTGGCATCCGATGCCATAGAAATTGTCTTCCCACATGAAGACCCACTAATCATTAGAGTGCAGACATAAAATTGTACTATGAAGAATGTCTTTGTCAATTCTGGAAGCTCATTTCAATTCTGCAAATGATCAAATGAAATTACCATTAGAAATCTTAAAACTAGCCTTGAACCAATCCTTGGTTTCAACAACACTGCTTCAATTCTAGTGGGGTCAGCATGTCTGCTCATTACTGTTGGAATTACCCTATTACATAAGTTATTTTATGCAAGTTTCGGAATCATCAATCAGCCTTTACCATACAATGCTTTCTTAGGAAGACCTGCTCTAATTGATCTGGAGCCAATCATCTCTCAAAAAGACCTATTCATGAAATTCAACAGTTCGGCGGGAACAAGGTAAGTGAAAGAGGAACAATTTTTAGCTAAGGAACAATACAATCTAAGCTTAACTCTACCATAAAATTGTTCCAAACTATTCTACTATCTCTTCTAATATATGTAATAACAAGAACAAAAAAGAAGACAAACTGGAACATAAAACTATAAAGGTGTAAAATACTCGAACTAATACTGAGGCGAGTAATCCTACATCCCCAAACCTAAGAGAAAAGAGAAGAGAATATACAGTACATGATTGGCACCGATGAATATAATTCAATTTACATGCAATTTTTCTCTGAGGAAGCTCATAAACAAGTGTCTTCTATGAACACACCACCAGAAGAGGAATCAGAAAGTGAGATAGATCCAAGGATAGGGGCGACAAGAAACGAGTTAAAGCCAGTATATAATCTTGAAGACATACAAATAGTTCAGGAGGACCCCGGCAAGGTGCTCAAGATAGGAAAGAACCTTAGTGCAGAGGCATATGATGAACTTATAAACTTCCTAAAAAGGCCAGCAGATGTATTTGCATGGACTCATTCAAACATGGTAGGAATAGACACAGCCATCATCTGCCATGCATGAAACATCGACCCAGATGCGCATTATGTCAGACAGGAGAGCAGAAATCCAAATCAGGAAAGATACAATGTTCTACATGAAGAAGTTAAAGAAGAATGGGTTTATTTGGAAGGCATACAACCCGAAGTTGATTGCTAACCCACTACTTGTAAGCAAGCCTAACGGGAAATGGAGAACTTGCATAGACTTCGACGATCTCAAAAAGGCTTGCCTGTAGGACAGTTTTCCCTTACCAATGATCGATCAGTTAGTAGACATAATTAATGGGCAAGAATTTCTCTCATTCATGATGCATATTTAGGGTATAATCAAATACCCATGTTTGAACCGAACTAGGAACACACTAGTTTTGTGATATATAAAGGGTTATACTCCTATGAGGTCATGCCATTTGGGGTCAAGAACGTGGGGGCAACCTACCAGAGGTTGGTCAATATGGTGTACATTGAACATATTAGAAAAAATGTGGAGGTATGTCTGGACGACATGCTAGTTAAGTCAAAAGCATCATCTAACCGTGTTAAAAACTTGGTGCATACCTTCATAGCCCTAAAGCAATACCATATGAAGCTAAACCCTTTGATATGCACCTTCTCCATCCAGTCAGGCAAGTTCTTAGGGTATATAGTGAGTGGACATGGCATTGATGCAACCCTAAAAATATTTAGGTCATAAGAGGAATGGGAATCCCAAAGAAGACGAAGGATCTGATGAGTTTAAATAGTAGGTTAGCGGCCCTAAGCAGGTTTATATCCAAAGCCACAGACAAGTGTATCCCATTCTTCGACCAAGTAAAGAAGGGAAAAACTTCGAATGGACTGAGGAGCGTGAAGCTACATTCCAAAACCTAAAGGATCATTTGGTCAATACTCCTATATTATCAAAACTAGTAATAGGTGAGAACTTATAAATTTACTTAGCTGTAATTGATCAATCTATTGAGCTGTAGTGATACAAGATGATGAAGGGATGTGAAGGTCAATCTCCTTTATAAGTAAGCGGTTATCGAGGGTTGAGCTAAATTACTAAGTTATTGAAAAGCTTACATATAACCTACTACTTACAGCAAGAAAGTTGCGACCCTACTTCCAGGCGCAACCCATCAAAGTCCTCACAGAGAAACCTCTTGTGCCAATACTGCAGATGCTAGAGACATCCGGTCACCTATTAAAATAAGCAATAGAGGTTAGCCAGTATGACATCACCTACTATTCTAAGAAGGTAATCAAAAGCCCAACACTTGCAGATTTCCTTATAGAGTTCACCTTACCAGCTAAATGCCATTCAAAGGAAGAAGCAAACACTCCACAGTTATGGAAATTGTTCGCAGATGGAGCATCGAATGAACAAGGGGCAAGAATTGGATCTGTACTGGTCACCCTGAATGGACAAAAGCTACATGGAGTAGTACAACTCGGTTTCAAAGCTACTAACAATGTGGTAAAATATGAGGCCCTCCTTATAGGCTTACGAATGGCCTAGGTAATGAAGGTAACCCACATTAAAATTCACAGTGATTCCTAAATAATTGTGAACTAAGTATAGGGAAATTACCAAGCAAAGGAACCAACCTTAGCCAAATATGTGGAACTATCTAAAATTTACCAGAGTAGTTCAAACAATCTGAGATAGAGCAAACCCCGGTGAGAGAAACACATCCTTTGACTCCTTAACAAAACTAGTTAGTACCGAAGAGGCAGTAAAATGAACGCAGTACCCATTGGGCATCAAGCCGAGCCAAGTATAACATAGTCGAATCAAATATTGGTCCTGACTTGAGCCCATATGGTAGCTATTCAAGGCACATAAAATTAGGAGAGATTGACGAGTCAAGGGAAAATCACAACCTAGCTTTTGCCTCAATAAAATAAGGAGAATGAGTGGATGAGTCCCATCAAACAATTCCCCTTAAATGAATGTTTACCTCCGAATAGAAATAAGGCTCGAAAGATAAGATATCAGGCTCCATACTACTCCTTCTTTGATGGCACATTATACAAGAGAGGGTATTATACCTCTTATCTTAGGTGCATTTCCAAGGTAGAGGGGTACAGGTCATGAGAGAAGTGCATGGGGGCCAATGTAGAGATCACTCTGGAGTAAACAAATAAGCAAAAAAGTACTAAGACACGACCACTATTGGCCTAAAACGCTCTAAGATTCAAAGGAATTTGTGAGGAAGTGCGATAGATGTCAACGATTTGCAAGTATTCCTAGGAAACACCCTATGAGCTCATCCCACTCGCAAGCCCATGGCCATTCGACATATGGGAGATAGACCTAATAGGACCACTTTCAATGTCAAAAGATGGAGCTCATGCACCATAGTGGCCATATATTACTTCACTAAATGGTTAGAGGCAAAACCCCTAGCTACGATTGCAAAGAAGATAGTCACTTTTGTAGTAAGGAACATAATCACTAGATGTGGGATACTTTAAAAATCATTTCTGACAATGGTACCCAGGTTGAAAGCAAAGAAATCGTGGAGCTTTGTAAGGAGAACGACATAATAAAAAGTTTTTCCTATGTCGCTCACCCAAAGACAATTGGATAGGTTGAAGATGCAAACAAAACCATCAAAAAACTACCCAAGAAAAGGCTATAGAAAGCTAAAGAAAAGTGAGTGGAGGAGCTCTCTTTAGTACTACGGACCTACTGAACATCAACCAAATCTCCTACGACCTACACTATTTTGCACTAAACCTACGGATATGAGGCCATGCTTCCTGTTGAAGTAGAAGTCCCATCACATAGACGAATATCATATACCGTAAAAAAAAGAAATTAAATGAAGCTGCCCTAGATCTCATCCAAGAAAGAAGGGATGAAGCGGCGATGATATTGGCCGCATACCAACAAAGGATGACAAAGAATTATAACGCAGGACTGAAAGAAAGAAATTTCTGTAAAGCGGACTTGGTACCGCAGAGAGTGATAGCCAATACAAAGGATCAAATAGTGGGGCATTAGGACCAAATTGGAGATGTCTACTAGTCATAGCAGAAGTTTTAGCGAATGGGGCATATCGGTTATCAAGACCCGATGGCAACTTAGTTCGAAGAACTTAAAACTCGGGGCACCTTAGACTTTCCTTTGTCTAATTTACATTGCTTATGTGATGTACATTGTAGTTATTATAAAGAAGCAACAATACAATGAATTGAATGTTGGGATATTAGACAGTCCAAACCAGTATAAAAATCTCTGTATTATCACTCTTTGGAATGATTAATGATCTCCCCATACATATCCGTAGATGACCGCCAATAGTCGTTGACATGCAAAGTCGGTAAACGAGAATGGCACTCTCACCAATGAGAATGGTGAAACTGGAATCAAACACTTGGAATTACATCAATGCAATCCGGCTCTTAAGTTAAATTAGTACACCAGACGTAGGGTTATTAGACTGCCCGAAGTAGTTATCAAAACAAAACCACAAACAACACTGCTCAGCCTTTTACCCTAACGTCCAATCAAAAGGCATAGATTTTTAGAAGCCCCTCGCAATGAGGAGCATAGCTCAGCTTTTCAGACAATGACAATCTCACACATAAGAATGATGATGCTTGATTTAGGTCGCCCCATGCGCATGAGAAAACTTTTCACTGCCCACCACCATCGCTCAATGGCTGAATTAACCACACCAGAATGACAACGGCAATCTCAAAAAGAGGAACGGTAGCGCTAACCTAAATGTAATGTGTAAGTATCATAGTGTAGGTCAGAGCACAGTAGGCCTACATCCCTGATGGCAGTAAAGACAAGTCTACATCGACTTAAGATCACCATAGACTTAAGGGCATGTTTACACCCACATCTACCTCGAACTGCATTGATGGAAGATGGGGGTAGGGCGTGATGCTAGGAAGGCTGCCCTCATCATGAAAATTAAAAGAAATTGAAATAATAAAACTCATATTACAAAGAAAGTCATCTTGAAGCTGTAGTACTCAATCCAACTTGAACCATGCAGTTAAGGGAGTCAAGGTGGAAGATTGGTACTACATTCATATGGAAACAGGGGCAGGTTACAATGACAATACCTAAGATCAAATCAGAATAAGACTACTGCGGCAAGGGATAGGAGACAGTACATGTTGAATTGAGCTGACCGTATCTCCAAAACTCTTACTTTGAACATGTACAAGAACAAGTCGGTAGAGCATATACCAGGGGAAACATAAGTAGTACTGCAAGGGGTCAAAAGCACTCCAAAGGGCTGCATGCTGGGCCACTTAGAATATGCTTCAACACAGAACCATACTTACACATACAAGACAAAGATATGGAGCTCCTCCTTTCTTAAATCAACAACCCGAGCTTACTTACAATGAGGCCAACTAAAATCATAATCAGTTTAGATCATGACTAGCCCCGAATACATTTCAAGCATATGTCAAATTAACTCTTAGAATAAAACAAGGTAGTGCAACTCCATTTCTGCCACATATGATAACAAGCTTAGCAAAGATAGCGGAGACACCAACCCCTCTACCTCTATCAACAACCTAAATCAACAACAAGACTAACCCGAGTCATGGCCAGCTCATGTCACGAGCACTGCAAACTAAGGACTAAGGCAACACAAGGCAGTATAACTTCACTCCAATACGATGTCAAACAAGCAATTGCAAATCAGCACCCTAGCATCACATGGAAATCATACATCAGTCAGTACAGATATGATGTTAATTGTTACTACCAAAAATTCCTTTCGACTTAGTCGAAACCTACTCGAGCAGAAGATAAAGAAGAACAAGAGGAAAAGACCCTAACCAAACCTTTCGAAAGAGTCGAAGGGTTGCTATAGCCAAAGTCCAAAAGCTTCAGAACCTTGAATAGGTCGAAAGGATGCTACAGTCAAAAGCTAGGAGATTGTTTACCTTTCGAAGGGGTCAAAGCAGTCGAAAGCACCCTTCCACCTTTAGTGACCACCTTTCAAGGCGGGTGATTCCACATGATTGAAGACCTTTCGAATGAGTCAAAGTAACACCTTTCGAAGACAATGAAGGACAACTCTTCAAATATGCGCAAAACCTTTTGAAACCAAAGGTTTCGCCTTCACTCAAACCACTTGAAAGCATGTATTGGCATGAACAACCTTTTTGAAAGCTAAACCAAGCCTTTCGAACCAGTTGAAGCAATTATTATCCGGGAAGGTTCCGCACCAAGTCACGGGTAAGTGTTCGGAAGCAACCAACAACATCGAAACCATCAACATCTCAACATCTTCGAAACAACTGAACAAAGCCTGCCTACTGAGTCGAAATCTCTTACAAAGAAACATAGAGGAGAAAAGCGCAACTATTCCTTTCGACAGAGGCGGAAGCATACTAATGTCAACATAACAGCCACCTTTCAACCAGGTCGAAAGCATTGAGGTCGAAAGCTGCTAACCCGCATCTATAAATAAGACCCAAGGGGTCTTGTTTGAGGGATCCAAATTCAGTGGTTCCAAACTTGTATTTTCTTAATTCCAAAAGCATTAAAACCCTAATTTGTAAGTTGATTTGGGGAAATTTATTAATAAAAGCTTCTTTGAGTTGAGAAAGGGAAGTCTAACATTTTTCTAATTAATTAATTATTTCTCAAGCTTTTATCTGGACTAACCTTGTGTTACAGGTGATGACTGCATCGAAGGGTCTCTTTTGACAAGGTTGAAACCCATATATTCTCAAGTAATACAAGTTATTAATTTTAGGTCACCTTTCTTAAGTCTTATGCTTTCGACCAGGTCGAAACCCCATACCAACTCACTTTGGCTTTTGATTCCCAACCCAAGCCATGACATTTAAGAATACTGCTTTCGACAGGGTCGAAACCTAACCTCAATCCACTTAAACCTTAGAAACCCAAACCTGACACAAGGTGTCTAAGGATTCAGCTTTCGACAGGGTCGAAACCTTAGCCTCAGATCAAGATCAAAGCCCTTACCACTCAATAACTTAAGTCTTTAACTAGGTCGAAACCCACTAAGATAAACACTATACAAAGGTTTCTAAAGTGATTCATTTGAGTCTTACTACCGCATCGAAAGGAAAGCTTTCGAAGGGACCTCCAAATCACCTCAACTAGCTCGAAAGGCTATTAAGTAAGAAAGTTAGCCATTTTGACTAGATTGAAAGGTCGATCTTAACAAGTCCTCATTACAACAGCCTGATCAAAAAGAGACCTAAGTGGACATATACATTCTATTTATCTCAATCCATCTAAAGGAAACCAAAAAGGAATTGACCTTATCCTTTATCTCTACTTTTGGGGTGTTGACAAGATTTCTTGTTAACATTTCGGCGCTAGAAGGAGGGCTCGAACCTACGACTTGGTTGAACATCCAAAACCATTTGTCTCTAACCCAACTTAATTCAAGCTTATCTACTTTGGTCAAGCATCATCACGGCTAGCAGAATCAAAAGGTCCGAGCAAGGATCTTCTGAACCACATTTGGTAGGATTCTCCCCAAGAACCATCAAAGATCCTAAACTACATGAAGAGCAAATTCTAAGATTGAAAGCTTACGGATTATGAAAGAAAAAAGAGCGGAATCACATGATCCAGAAAAGTGGAGCATAAATCCTTTTTTCGTATTGGCCCCACCACTATTTTTGCCTTAGGAAAAAGGGATGACAATATATTCAGTCAAATGAGGAGAACTATTCAACATTATTCCAAAGGAACAATCTTTGAAAAAGATATAATGGCTGACTACAATGCCTTTGCACATAAATGGGAACAAACTACGACAAGAACACCTCTAACACAAGAGCTCCAAAGGGAGTCAAAAAGGAAAGCAATTGAAGAATGTGAAACTGCATAGCCAAGGTATAAGAAATCAAAAAGCCATCCTCAAGAATCAAGGTTCAAGTCTAGACTTCCTAATGAATGCAACTTGACAACATCCACATAAAATGTCTACTTGCTAACCAAGGATGAGCTTAACTATTGGCCATCACAAAAAAAGAAGCCAAAACATGAAGGAAATCCAGGGGATCCTACTGTCGCTATCACATGATGAACAGTCATGAGACCAATCATTGCAGAGCCCTAGAGGGGACGATAATTAATTTCTTCCGTCAAGGAAAGATTAAAGAATTTGTGAAGAGAACATGAGAAAAATCAATAAAGAGTTACTTTTCTAAGAAAGATCTACATGATTGGGAGTGAAATACTCCTTGTATTTGGATACTACCTAAGATGGTAGTCTACCTAAGATGGTAGTCTACCTAAGATGGTAGTCTACCTAAGATGGTAGAAAGCCTGTGTCCGTGCCAAGTTGGCCAGGGCAGAGCACCTCCTGGAGGGAGGGCGGAGTAAGCCTTTAAACTTGCCACACTATTGCCAGGTAAAGCACTAGACAAGCCCTTGGCTGCGCCTTTGGTCAGGTCATGGCACCTCCTGGAGGAAGGATGGAGTAAACATTTATCCGCGCCACATTATAGCCAGGGTAAAGCATCAAACAAGCCCATGTCCACACCACGCTATGGCCAGGGCAGGGCCCTCCTAGAGGGAGGTCAGAGTAATCCTTTATCCGCACCATGCTATGGCCATGTTAAAGCATCGAACAAGACCTTTGTCGCATCTCTGGCCAGGTCAAGCCACCTCCTGGAGAAAGGTCGGGTAAGTCCATGGTTCCAACCCCTAAGATGAGCTAACCAAGAGCACCGGACAACAATGGACTAAGATGTCCAAGCCCAAGAAGTGGATCATCAAATAATGGACTAAGATGTTTAAGCCTAAGAAGAGGCTCATCAAACAATGGACTAAGATGTCCAAGCCCGAGAAACTACATATACTCAATGGACTAAGATGTCTGGCCAAAGAATTGGCACAACGGATTATGGACTAAGACGTCAAAGCTTGGGAAGCAGACGATCAGATCACTAGTATACAGAAAGCCTAAAGGGTTTACGCCTGTCAAAGAAGACAAAATCTAAGGAGTAAAGCCGAACTCCATCTATTAAATACCTAAATCTGGGTCTCGGGTTTCTCATTTCTGGATTTCATCTATTAAAAACCGAATCTAGATTTCGGGACTTTCATTTCTAAACTTAATTCAGTAATACCCGGATTTGGGTATCGGGTCCTGATCAATCACTAACTGTCTTATTCATACCCGAATCTGGGTTGCGAGACTATTACTAATTAACACCCTAATCTGGTCTTGAAATTTCTATTATGGATTTCAATTATGGATGTTTATTCAACCATCACAAATGCCCAAATCTGGGTCAAAGAATATTCTCAAGAAGATCATTATTAAATGTTTCCGTTAATACCCGAATTTGGGTTTTGGATTGCAAAGTCTTCAAATTTCATTAATACCCAAGAACAGGTTATTGGGTTTCTAGTACAAATATTCAGATAATGATTTTTGTACCCTTTATTAACTATCTCTAGAGAATGACTCACTCACATTTATACCCCCGCTTCAAGGCAGGATTTTCTATCAACAGAATTCAGACGTTCCAGCAAAATGGTTAAAGTTAAATTCTTAATTATTTCTCAACATGATTAAAGATGGGATTTAGACATTTGATATTCATGACTACTTTGCATGCGATTAACATGATGATTTGTTAATCTACACAAATGATATTCATAGACTTATATGTCAATTCAAGCTAACAATTGGAAATATCTTTTGCTTCGTACTTTTTAGGGAAATTAAAACAACACAGAAGAGTAAGAGATTTAGCAGATACAAAAATAATAGTATGAGCTATCAAACAGGCGCTTTAGAAATAACATTATAGAAAAGAATCACAAATCAGGTGATATTTAAAAATTTATATGTTTTACATGATTTATGAAACTATTTACAAATATAAATAATAGGTATATACATTCCGCGAATACAAGTCTATCACAAATCTTGAGTAGCTTTGCTCACATTCTCAGCAATATGTGATGGATTGGGATGTAGAGGACTTCCTTGAGTTTCTTTTCTTTCTTTCTTAACCTATCCGCATCGTCAATTTCATCGATGTTAGTCTTCAAAGCGCGATTGAAAGCTCTTTTCGCACCTCTAAAGGTTTTATTTTCTCTTTTTAATTCTGTGATGCGCTTATGAAGGAAGTAGTTGCCGCATTCAAGCTCTTGAATTTTGGCAGCATAATCGTTTATACATTGCAAATATTAATTTTTTGTTGTTCATCAAAATACTGTGCCGCTTCAAATTTGACTACCCTACACCATTCACCTACTACCCTCTCATTTAAGCTGGGAGAGGGATTATCATTGTAGGGAATTTCTAAGTGGCGAGGGAAGTAAACCTTGTAGGTCTATTAATAAAAGGAGTAGCGCAGGGAGCTAGTAAATTGATACTCTGAATATTATCCTCTATAATATATTCAAGTGATTCGCATTGGGCTTGGCGATCCCTTGGTTTTATCTCTAAATAACTTATTTGTTGAAGGAGTTCTGACATTTTCTGATCAAAGTCAATTGAAGGATTCGACCTTACTTGTCGCTTTAGTGTAGAAGTCATTTCATCTTTGCTTTTGATATAAGCCTCCATGCTGCAACTTGATCCTTAAGGTTACTAATGATAGTATTCTCAAGTAAGTATCTCTTGTGCCACCGTAAGGTTTTGGCGTTGCCGTGAAAGCGTGCAAGTAAGAAATCATCAAGGAGCTTACTTCATTCAAATTCCATTAACAGCTTGCCTCTAAGGTTAATAAAGTGTGATGTTGAATCGAGTGAGAGAGGAGCTGCTGATAACTATAACTCCTATTTATATAGAAAAGGAGACGAAACAGAGTCAAAATCAGAATGAAAATTCTCTTTATTACTACGATAAAAGGTTACAATTATTCATCTGGTTCATACAAGATAGACTTAGTAAATAATTTAGAAAAAAATTTACCTTTATAATACCTTAGTTTTCCAGGAGGGAGATCTTAGGGAATGGATCTGACTCAGGGTAAGTTCCAACAAGCTCTAGGATGCGGGTCAGATTTGAATTCATCTAAATGTTTCTTATGAAAGCGCCTAAGTAGGCCCCCACTAAATTCACCTTAATATGAAAAGTCAACAATTGGGTGTCTACAATAGGCCTTATATAAGAAATTAACTAATAATGTCCCTCTCTTCGATCAACATCCAGAATAAGGTGATTAACTCCCGGTTCTCTTTTAAGAGAGCGTCGTAGCGAAGGCGCACTCTCCTTAGTAAGGGTCGGCTCCTTGATGCTTAAGACACGCCAGCATTGATGCACTTCTATTAAGCCTATGATATTGATCGGAGAGTACATTGTGCTCCCTTATTTGCTTGTCTAACTCCCTATATAATCTGTTTATCACTACATGTTTTCTTCCAAGTTTGGTTTTATAAAGGAGGATGGATTTCTTCCTTATCTAAAATGAATGATTTACACTATTATTTTCTTCGAAATGAAAGATATTTAAACAGAGAATCACATACCTGAGGTATCGGGACAGAAGTCTGAGAAACTTGCTTTTTTCCTCTCGGTTCTTCAACATTAATAGAAGCAAGATCTTCTTGAGGAGCAGAGGGGGCGGCAGATTCAGGCGGGACTACTATGTGAGGAGATGGCTCTTTCTCAGGAGCTCTTGTATTACTGTCTCCATCTTTGTCAAAGGAATCAGTGTGTCCTTCACCGTCACCACCTAAACCTTGGCCGCCGTTGACGTTGTCATCATCATTATCGTCGTCATTGTTATCATCATCATTATTCCCCTCTCCCTCGGCAGCATCGTCATTTTCACCTTCATCTTCTGAGTTAGATTCGACTTCAAAAGAAGGGACATCAAAGGAAAGAATCTTAGAGGCGTCGATTTCCTCCTCTTTTGTAGCTTCAATCCCCTGCTTCATTTGGTTAATCTTGCCCATTACTCTATCAACAAGGGCAGAGTCGAGTGAGGGGAAGCTTAGCTCGGGGCACTTGTTAATATTATCAGCATAAGAAATCATCAAAGCCTCTTCGAAAGAGCTCAACATGATCTCCCCAAGTGTAGTGTCGAGAAATCGCGACACTCGCTGTTTAGCATCTGAGATAGTGTCAACGGCAAGTTTCTGGGAAGCCTTGTTTTTCTTCAACTTCTCCTTCAAAGACTAATTCTTTATCGCCATTTGGACCTTCTCCTCATCAAATTCTTTCATGGTTAGTTGCATAACAAAGTTCTCGTCGACGAGGAGTTGGTGAGCCTTTCTTTCTTCCAAAATAGCGAATTCCTACTGGGCGAGAGAAGTTCTCAATTGCTCCAGTTCAGAAGTTGCTTCATCTTTTACCGCAGATAAAGAAGAAACTTGATTCATTAAGGCAGAAATCTCCTCCTAAAACTTATAGGATCTAATAGAAGATTTAACGCATGCTCATGTAAATTTAACCAACTCTTAGAAATCTAAAAGAAGAAATGCAGCACAAGTTAGAAATTTAGAGAAGAACGGTAATGATAAAGTCAAGTAAAGAGAAATTACCAAGAATTGTTGCTCTATCAGAGAACGGTAATGACCCTCCAAATAAAAAACGGTGTAAGGCGGGTGGATGGAGGCGAAGGACACAGAATTTAAGATAGACTAGACTATCTCTTCAAAATTAACGGAGGGTGTAACAACCCAAAATTTAAGCTATAATAATTAATTACCGAATTAATTAAATAATAAAATAAGATTGTGAAATTATCATAATTAAGCCATGGGAGTTGCACCATTATGTCCGTGGTAATTTTCTGGTCAATTTCCATATATAGTTTGTCAAAATCCAAGTTAATATGAAGAAGTTACGAAGAAAACAAGAATTGAAAAGAAAACGAATAATAATAATATATATATGGGTCAGGTCGACCCAGACCAAGGCCAGGTCAATCCTAGGGTCGACCTCCAAATGCCTAGGTCGACCTGTAGGTCGATATGTAGGTCGACCTGCCTATGTATATGGGCGTGAAAACGCCCAGCTTTGAACGATGATGTGTTTTTCAATTTTCTTTGAATCCTACGCGTTCGCGCTTCCATCCGACGGTTCCTAGTGAACCTTTGACATGGTTGCACCAAATTTAATCTTCAAATTCAATGGTCTAAGATCCTTAAACTAAACTATAAATAAGACCCTAGGCATAGCAATTTTTCTCGTTCAGATTTTCTTCTATTTGGGTTCATTGCTAGAGGCTGGACCCTAAATAGAAAATATTTCTAAGGAGGGAATCTTTTTAATAAAAATATTCTACGCTCTAGAAGTGAATCAAGAAAGACCAAGGACTAGAGCTAAGGACCACAGGTGAGTGTTTAGTAATTATTTTAGATTTTTAAGTAATTTAAAATAATAGGGTTCTCAATAGTTGTAGTTTTTCTCCAATTTTGAGACAGTTTTTATATAAGTTATTTACCATTAATTTTTAAAGGTCTTCTTAGTGTATTTTATTCAGCTATATTATTCAGTTATTTACAGTTATTTGTATTTTATTTGCTTCTGTTTTAAATTAGAATTTAGCCTGTAAATGTTAGTTTATTTTTATTCCTTTTTACGCAAATAGAACATTAAAAAGAGAATAATTTGCAAATATGGATTAAATAGAACTAAACACTAAATTTACAGAATTTAGATGTAAAATAAGAAGAACTATAATAAAAAGAAGGTAGACCGAAATAGGCAAATTTGGGACAGTTGCAAGCAAGTTTATAACTAGTAGTTATAACTAAAAAGACAGAATATACGAGCAATTGTAACATAGGTTATAATTAAGCAGAAAGAACAGTAAAGGCTTATTTTAAAACATAGATTAAGTTAATAAGAAAACAGAGCAGAAATAACAGAAGAGACTAATTTTAAAAACTTACACTAAGTTAATAAGCAAAGATAGAAGCAGGGCCCATACCAACAACATTCCCTTTCAAACTAGGACTGATGGTCTCACAACAGATTAGGTGAGGCTGGGTAGGACCCTTTAAAACATGGACTGATGGTCTCACAATAGTTAGGTGAGGCTGGGACATAGGGTAAATATGTGGCTAATAGATAGAAGCTCAAATCGGGGGATTTGGGCAAGGGGCGAAACTATATTTTGTTTGTTAGGACCCGTACCGGTAGCATTCCCTTTTAGACTAGGACTGATGGTCTCACAAAGCACTTAAGTGAGGCTGGGCAGAACCCTTTCAAACTAGGGCTGATGGTCTCACAAAAGATTAGGTGAGACTGGGCACGCTTATGCCAATTAGGGTAGATAGGAGGTCAAAATAGGGAGCGATGGTTAGTGTGTACCGGCGGTGACCGATCGTGTAGTATCGATTAGGGTAGATAAACTGCTACTGCGTTCCAAGCGCTAAACTGGTGTCGTCTGCTATGTGACCCAAAGAATGGGACTAGCTCACAGTGGCACAAAAGAGATAGAAGGCTGATCAATGGGTAGAATTAGGATTTCAGCCTAATCAAAGCAGCTATCTAAGACAAATGCAAACAATCATAATCAAAACAAACAGTTAAACAATATTTTAGCTAGTTATATCTTTCCTTTATTTGCTATTGTATTAGAACTGTTGCTAAGTCTATTATCTTTATCTTTCTTAAAAATACTAGTAGTTAGATTCACTCACCAGAATTATAGTCTGACCCACTCCTCTATTTACCCCCTTTCCCCACATAGGCCAGCAGAGGCAAGGAAAGTAGATTCAGATTTCTTGGAGATTTAGTTGTAGAGTTTTTCTTCATGTATTCTTCTTCTTTTCAGCTTTATTTTCATTTGGCTTTGGATGTACTGGTAATTATGAGAGGGATGATTATTTTATTATACACTGATTTTATGAGACTGAGATGTATTTTTCATAAGACATGTGTATTTGGTATTTGAAACATGTGATGTTTTTCAGACTTATTTATGAAGTTTTATTTTGAACAATGAGTTACCATTTAAATGTTTCTACTGTTTATATTTATTTGTCTTGTGAATCTTAGTCTTTGTGATGCTTTAGCTATACCTATAATGCACCATATCTTTTATTGTGCCCATTATGGGTATACTAAGGGTGTTGATTCATGAGTTTTGATTCATGACACAAGCTTCAGAGATCATACGACGAGAATATTATATGGAAGCGACAAAAAGAGAATAAGTGCATACCGTGCACTACAAAGGAGATAATCTTACAATCCAGAGATTAGTATGGATATTTTATTTTATTGAGTCTTAGAATAATGTTAAAATCATTCCTCAAATAGTTACACAAGCACACAAAACTTTTTATATCAAAATGGTGTTCACTGTGCATATAACATCAGGTCGGCCGACCGACCAGGATCCTCGGTCGACCGACCCTGTATCATATGCACAGTGACTTTCTGTTTGTATACGTTTTTCAACTCAGCTGACCGGCCAGGTTTTCCGGTCGACCGACCAGAGAAAAACGGCTAGTTTTCTGAAGAGACGCGATCTTTTCATGAAGGGTAATGTCCTCTATTTCAAGAGGTATGGACACTACTATTGACTAAAACTCTTCATGAAAGATTACAACTCTTCTACAACTATATAAACATATTCAATTCACTTCTACAATCACCGATTCTTGTTTATATTTCTGAAATCTAATCTCTTTTCATTTCTGCAAATAAAAGCATTCACTCTTATTCAATATCACTAGAATCCTTGAATTTATTCATATACTTCGATTCTACGTGATTATCTTCCTTCTAAATCTTCACACACATACATACTCTTGAGGATTTTATTATAGGAAAGTTGTACTATCAAAAGACAATCAGTGTTATTTAGAACACATTCGTCAACAAACATTTTGTATTAAGTTGACGTCCTCTTCGGTTGTTGAGGCGGAAAAATTCCTGTTCGGCTGCTCAGGTGTCGTATACCTATTCCTCCGGGTTAAGTGAGGGGTTTAGTTTAAATCCAGAGGGTATTCTGGGACTGGACGTAGAACGGGAAGTTCGAACCAGTATAAAAATTCCTGGTGTGCTTACTTTAATTTTTACTTTACTGTTATTACCAGTTTCCGCATTAATATACCATATTACACGATCCTTAGTACTGCACGTACACTTTCATTTGGTATCAGAGCAAGGTCATCTTATAACCATCACAAAGTTATTTGATATTTACTTATTTTTAGTAATATGGCAACCACACAAATTAACGATGTTAACACTCACACTAATTCTAGTTTCATAGAAGGTCAATCGACTTCACGACCTCCACTTTTCAATGGTATAAATTATAATTATTGGTCAACTAGAATGAGAATCTATATGCAATCAAGTGGGTTTGATATCTGGAATATTATACAAAGAGAATACACAATTCCTACTGGAGAATACTTGACTTGGAGTAACACACAAAAACTAGATGCTACATCAAATGCTAAGGCTATGAATATTTTATTTTGTGCATTAGATAGAAATGAATTCAATAGAGTTAGTACGTGTACTTCCGGCTATGAAATTTGGAGAACTCTTAAAGTTTCACATGAAGGAACGAACAAAGTTAAATTGAGCAAAATTTCTATGCTGAAACATCAATTTGAAAACTTTAAAATGAGGCCAAATGAATCTATAAATGACATGTACTCTAGATTTCAGGATATTTATCATGCTCTATTATCTCTAGAACAAAAGTTTACTGATTTTGATGTTGTTACAAAAATTTTGAATTCTTTAACGGACGAATGGGAACGAAAAGTCCTAGCTATTGAAGAAGCAACTGATTTGTCAACATTAAAACCAGAAGAATTGATAGGTAATTTAATGTCCTACGAAGTAAATTTGCAGGCAAAACGAAATGGAGCACAAGAAAAGAAAAATGTAGCATTCCAAGCAGAAAAAGATGATTCCGACTCAGATAATGAAGATATGGCAATGATCGCTAAAAATTTCAAAAAGTTTTTGAAATTCAACAGAAACAAATTCAAGGGAAACAAAAATAATTCCAACAACAATTCTAATAGTAGCAAACCATCATCTTCAATAATGGAATGTTATGAATCTCACAAGAAAGGACACATGAAGAAAGATTGTCCAGATCGTAAAAAGAATAATTTCAAGAAGGACAAAACCAAACAAAAAGCTTTTTCAGTCACTTGGGACGACACTGACTCATCATCCTCATCAGAGAGTGAAAGTGATAATGAACAAGCAAATGTATGCTTCATGGCTTCGTCAGACGATGTACCGCATAAGAAGAGAGGAAAATGGATTTTAGATAGCGGTTGCTCAAAACACATGACTGGAAACAAAGAAATGTTGTCAAACATTTTATACTCAAATGAAGGAGCAGTCACCTTTGGAGATAACTCAAAAGGATATATCATCGGCAAAGGCAATGTCAATAGCAACGGTACATCTAATTTACCTCTCATTACTGATGTTTTATTAGTTAAAAATTTAAAACATAATTTATTAAGTATTAGTCAACTATGCGACAAAGGTTTTCATATAACTTTTTCAGAAAATAAATGTAACATTTTTGATAAAAATCACAACATTATTTTCGAAGGAAATAGAGATAAAAATATTTATATCCTAAATATGAATGTTAATAATGATTCAAATTTGTGTCTAGTAGCTAAAGAGAATGATTCTTGCCTTTGGCACAAAAGATTTTGTCACATAAATTTTAATACCATCAACAAACTTGCTAAAAAAAAATTAGTTAAAGGGTTACCCGATATAAAATTCAAAACTAACATATTTTGTGATGCATGTAAATTAGGAAAATTAACAAAATCTTCTTTTAAATCAAAGAAAGTAATATCTACAGAACAACCACTTGAACTTTTACACATGGATCTTTTTGGTCCAACTCAAGTGCAATCTATTAATCATAATAGATATGTTTTTGTTATTGTAGATGATTTCTCTAGATATACTTGGATTTTCTTTTTGAAAAATAAAAGTGACACTTTTGATAATTTTAAAGTTTTTGTTAAAAGAATTCAAAATATTAAAACTTTGAAAATTAAAAATATAAGAAGTGATCATGGAGGCGAATTTGAAAATGAAGTTTTTGAACAATTTTGTAACAAAAAAGGTATTAACCATAATTTCTCTTTTCCTAGAACACCACAACAAAATGGAGTTGTAGAAAGGAAAAATAGAACGTTACAAGAATGTGCAAGAACTTTACTAAATGGAACAACTTTATCGAAACAATTTTGGGCAGAAGCTGTAGCTACTGCTTGTTACGTACTGAATCGCGTTTCTATTCGACCATTAACTAAAAATACACCATATGAACTTCTAAATGGAAGAAAACCAAATATTTCATATCTAAAAGTTTTTGGTTCCAAATGTTTTATTTTAAATACTAAAGATCAACTAGGCAAATTCGATCCAAAATCCGATGAAGGTATATTTGTTGGATATTCGGAACGAAGCAAGGCCTATCGAATTTATAATAAACAAACTCAAATTATTGAAGAAAGTTTACATGTTTCTTTCAACGAAAATTTTAAAAATATAAATCCGAGTGTTACTATTGATTCTGATGATGAATCTAATCAGAATGAGAATATTAGTACAAATGAAAATCTTGTTATTCATGAAACCAATACAAATGTAACTTCTAATTTAATAAAATCTCCACCTAGAATTTTAAAAGATCATCCTGTGCAAAATATAATTGGAGAAGTTAATACGAATGTTAAAACCAGACATCAATTAAATCAAGCTGGTCATGTTGCTTTTCTTTCTAACATAGAACCTAAGAATATAAAAGAAGCTTCAACTGATGACTACTGGATACTTGCCATGCAAGAAGAATTAAATCAATTCGAACGAAACGAAGTTTGGGAACTCGTTCCTAGACCTAGTGATCAATCAGTCATCGGTACTAAATGGGTTTTCAAAAATAAAGCAGATGAACTAGGAAATATAACAAGGAATAAAGCTAGATTAGTTGCACAAGGATATAATCAAGAAGAAGGTATTGATTACGAAGAGACGTTTGCTCCAGTCGCCCGACTTGAAGCAATACGAATATTATTAGCTTATGCGTGTTTTCATAATTTTAAACTATATCAAATGGATGTTAAAAGTGCATTTTTAAATGGATTCATAAAAGAAAATGTTTTTGTTGAACAACCACCTTTGTTTAATCATGAAAAATTTCCGGATCATGTATATAAACTTAAAAAGGCATTATACGGTTTAAAACAAGCACTACGTGCTTGGTATGATCGTCTTAAAGGTTATTTATTAGAATCTGGTTTTGAAATCGGTAAAGTAGATCAAACACTTTTTATTAAGAAAACTAATAAAGATATTTTAATAATTCAAATATATGTTGACGATATTATTTTCGGCTCGACAAATGAAAAATTATGTCAAGAATTTTCAACTATAATGACAAATGAATTTGAAATGTCTCATATGGGAGAATTGTCATATTTTCTTGGATTACAAATTAAACAAATTGAAAATGGAATTTTTATTAATCAAGAAAAATATTGTTATAATTTAATCAAACGTTTTGGTCTTGAAAATACTACTGCCAAACCAACTCCTATGAGTACAACGGTTCATCTCGATAGAGATGAAGATGGCAAAAGTGTTGATCAAAAGTTATATCGTAGTATGATAGGTTCTTTACTTTATTTAACAGCGAGTCGCCCCGATATTATGATGAGTGTCTGTTTATGTGCTCGATTTCAAGCAAATCCCAAAGATTCACATATGAGAGCAGTTAAACGCATTATTCGTTATCTAACTAAAACCAAAGATTTCGGACTATTTTATCCGAAAGAATGTCCTTTTGAATTAGTTTCCTACAGTGATGCTGATTTTGGAGGAAGTCGGACGGATCGAAAAAGTACGAGCGGAACGTGTCACTTCATTGGACGTTCCTTAGTCTCTTGGTTTAGTAAGAAACAAAATTGTGTTTCTTTATCAACATGTGAAGCAGAATATATATGCTGCTTTGGCATGTGCACAAGTCGTATATATGCAACAGACATTACAAGATTTTAATTGTCATCTTGAAAAATCAATAATTTATTGTGATAATACCAGTGCAATAAACCTTTCAAACAAAATCCGGTCAATCATTCCCGAACAAAACACATTGATATTCGTCATCATTTTCTTCGTGATTGTTTGGAAAAAGGATTAATAAATCTAGAATTTATCAACACTGAAAATCAAATAGCTGACATTTTTACTAAACCACTAAATGAAATTTCTTTTATAAAACTAAGACGAGATTTAGGTATAATGTCGTTTAAAGACTTATGAATAAAAAATATATATAAAATGATGAAAAATATAAAATTATTTTTCTGACCAAAGCGGTACTCGAACTCATGACTTCTGACTTATATGTTAGATGTTGTAGTATAGCCACTTGGGCTATGGGTGTTTCTTGTTCCAGCTCTGCTTCTAATTTGCATCATTAAAACTTAATTTCAGAATATACTATTCTTTGACTCTAAAGCATTGTATGTCATTCATTTGTAAACAGTTTTTGTTTAAAGAATTCTGTGATTAAAACTAAAATTTGATTTTAGACCACTATTTTTTTAGAAAATATGGTTATATATATACATACATATGTTTATTGAATAGAACATAAAATACAAAAAATTTCTTACAAAACAAAACTTGAAACAAAATGTCTTCTAACAATGATGTCTACAATTCTGAAAATTCTCATCTCTCTTATACATCCCCGGACGAAGACTATTCTGATCGTATCCCCGAAGGTGGTCCTTATCCTACATTTCCAATGCCAAACCGTGTCCTAGAATTATCCTCTCCGGATAATGATCCCCGACACAGGTGGAAACCATGGTAAGACTCCCATACAGGTTATACACCTGACAAAAAGAAAGGGAAAAAGGAAATGGTAGTATCTCCAACAACAAAACAAAAGATTGATGAAATTCATCACTATCAACATCAACAGATGAATATGCAAAGGGAACTTTATTACGAACAAAAAGTCACGGCAAGACGTTTAAGCTTCCTTGAAAAGATTGCCATGAAATTTTGTTCATCTAAGAAGGATGATATAGCTGAGCCTTCTTACAGAACCCCATCTCCTTCTGACCATGTTCAATCTCTAGTTGCTCCAATATGGTCACCGATAGAAAACGTTCCATCTCCAAATTCATGGGAACGTCGATGCTAATTCATCATGGCTATATTTTAATATATATATATATGTTATTTTTTTAAATAAGCTGTATAGATAAATATGATGTAATAATATGATTATATTTCTATAATTCTTATTTGAAAAAACAACATGAAAATGTCTATTGACATGCTTTCGGTCGACCGAAATGCCTGAACCGGTCAACTGAAGCTGTCCCGAGAAGTTTTTAAAAACAGATTTCTTCCAAGTCGGTCGACCGAAATACCTGACTCGGTCAGCCGAACGTATTTCCCGAATGACATTAGAATATTTTTTAACTCGGTCAACCGAATTCCCTGCACCAGTCGACCGAAGCTTTTCCCGAAAGTTTCAGCACTGTTTTGAACCTCAACTCGGTCGACCGACCCAGGTCCTTCAGTCGACCGAACGTGTTATTCTGCTGAAATTGCCTTCATATTTTAACCCAACCCTTCACCTTTTTATCTCACCTCTTCACTTTACTCTCCCACAACAGATTTGAACCCTAGCCCCCATTACAACCTTCCTAAATTTCTTCAAATTCTTCAAGAAAAATGGCTCCCAAAAAGAAATCTAAGACTACCGCTGGCCAATCTTCCTCAACTCCTGTAGACTCTCAAATTGCTTCTTGGTTAGTAAGTGAAAAAGCTTTAGAAAAATGGATAAGGCTTCAAGATGCAAAAATCTTTGAGGAGTCTTTTGTAAGTTATCCTGATTTTACCGCCTACGGTGTTGAAAATGCCGCTCTTGAAAGTGGTCTTGATGCTTTTCTTGACCATAGGAAAAACAACTTGAAGATTAATCATATAATGGTCAAGTTATTCTTAGCAAATCTCAATCTTGTCAATCCACCAAGAAACACTGAAAATTGTGTTTGGACATCGGTTTGTGGCACTTCGATGTTTCTCTCCATTGATCGAATGAATCATATTTTAAATGCTCGACCGGGTGGAATCTCATTACATGATGTAGATTGTAATCCATCAACTCGTGACCGCCTAAGTCACTTATTCTTTGAAGATGATGCTACCGACTTAAGGCAAACTTCATCTCTTCGACCTAAAGCACGACTCTTTCATCGATTCATGATGAAGTCTATTGTTCCAAGAGGAGGGTCGTACCACTTAGTATATCCCGAAAACTTCAAGGCGTTATATGCTATGTGTGGAAACATTCGGGTAAATTGGACACAACTTCTTATGGATGAATTCCTTACATTCAACCAAGGAAAAATGCTCCATATTTACTATGGAGAATACATAATGCGGTTGATTAACAACTTTGTCACTCATGCACCGGAATCCGAAACATCCAAAGTTCGTACCTTTGACTCGCGAACAATAAAATTGATGAAGTTACCCGATGCACCATCCCAAATTACAACCTTTCAGCAATGGCGTACCATTCCACGAGAACAACTACGTCGTAGCTATTCTACTCCTCAACCCTCCACTCATTCTACAGAACGTATAACTCGTCAAACCTCTATCCAAAGACCACCTCCCGGTACTAGCACAGCGGCTGCCATTGATATTTTAGCCCAAAATCAACTAGCTTTGGATTCTCGCCTTCGAAAATTTGATGGGCGTTTCAAGAAGATCAAAGGCTTCTTCGTAAATTTGTGGGATACCTTATCATGCTCTTCTGAAGCCGGTGCTTCATTTGTTGCCCCTGGAAAAAGACCAGCACCTAATTTCTCTTGGTCTACATCCGATAACACAAGTTCCAGCACTTCGGCAACTCCCGCACCTACTACTCAAAGACGGGGTAAGGAACCGGCTCCTCTTGATGAAAATCTTCATCCAGAAGAGTGGGATTCCGACGATGAAGAAGAGTAATTGTAGTATTTTTACAATTAATTTGCTCTCAAGAAATTCCTGTACTTTGTTTGTTTTCTTAATTATTGTTATGTTATGTTCTAAGCAAACATCTTTAAATTATTTCTAATTAAGAATGCACCATGTAAATTTAAATGTCTGTGCATTACCTTAATTTGTTATAAGTATTCCTTTTTGTCGATGACAAAGGGGGAGAAATGTATGAAAACTAACAAATTTTTGCAGAAAAGTCGCCATATATTCAGGGGGAGAACTATAATATATATGTCAATATTACTTCGTCACATAAGTATTGTCATCAATCAAAAAGGGGGAGAATGTTGATTCATGAGTTTTGATTCATGACACAAGCTTCAGAGATCATACGACGAGAATATTATATGGAAGCGACAAAAAGAGAATAAGTGCATACCGTGCACTACAAAGGAGATAATCTTACAATCCAGAGATTAGTATGGATATTTTATTTTATTGAGTCTTAGAATAATATTAAAATCATTCCTCAAATAGTTACACAAGCACACAAAACTTTTTATATCAAAATGGTGTTCACTGTGCATATAACATCAGGTCGGCCGACCGACCAGGATCCTCGGTCGACCGACCCTGTATCATATGCACAGTGACTTTCTGTTTTGTATACGTTTTTCAACTCAGCTGACCGGCCAGGTTTTCCGGTCGACCGACCAGAGAAAAACGGCTAGTTTTCTGAAGAGACGCGATCTTTTCATGAAGAGTAATGTCCTCTATTTCAAGAGGTATGGACACTACTGTTGATTAAAACTCTTCATGAAAGATTACAACTCTTCTACAACTATACACTACGCCATAAATGACCTTCTGCAACATTTTTGCAAGGTGTTGCCAGCTAAAATGTTGCGATAGATATAAAATTTTGGTCCTACTGCAACGTTGTATTTATGGTGTTACCTTAACCATAAAAATGTGTTGCTCTAGCTAAACAAGTGTAACACGATGCAACATTTTTATATAGTGTTACTATAGATGTATTCAGATTAAAAAATTAATAAAATTAGCAATCCGCGTGAATACGATCCAACGGTCTACATTTAATCTGATTGTTAAACTGGATCACCGCTACAATTTGACACAAATTTTCGTTTTCCCGCTTTACTTTTCATATCATTTTCGTTCTCACACCCCATTTCCGAAATCCCTAATTTCCAAATCATATTTTCGTTTCTTTTTTTTCTTCCAAAAATCCCTAATTCCCAAATCCTACCAACCGCAGCCCCCAACAAAACTCCACTACCCCACCACCGTTTCTACAGCCTGATTCCGATGGTCATCGAGCACATATCCCGTGGCGATGGAGTTCGGATTTAGTGATGGAAATTGGCGATTGGTGGTTATAATTGGGTTCGCTGCTGCTATTAATTTGCAGAGGAAGTCAAAGTTTGAAGTAGGTCGTTGGTTGGGTTGCGATGCTGCCAATTGAAGGTCAATTGATGGTTGTTGGCAGTTGACTGGTTGAGTATTGTGGTGGTATGGCTGCAGTTACTGGAAATGGCAGCTGTGTATAATGTTCTGTTGATTGAAGCTGGTTCGAAGTGTTGTCGAAGTAGTGTTGAAGTTTGATGGGCAAGTGGTAATTGAGGCTGACAATGGTAATTGAGCGTGCCAGGTGATGTTTTGTTATATTTATGGAAAAGTTGTGAACTTTAACATTGGATTTACATTTACCGACGAATAGGCTTACATGTTTTTGTTGATTGGTAATTGTGGTGATATGCTAGTTAAGCACGAGTTGCCACTTTGTCCTCCTCTTGGCTTATGACTAATTATGTGAACATACTACTGCTATGATTAGCTCTTTGATTACATTCAGTTCCAATCTCAGTATAGATTGCACGTGCTTATACTAGAAAGTAGCCAACTAGATTGCAGGCTGCAATTTCATATCCTGATTCAAAATGTACCAACTGTTGTTAAGGGCTGTAGGGGATGTAAGTTGCAGCAGTTTGGGGAGTGGATGGTGGCAGTGTAGAGGTTGAAGTTTGGTAGTATTCAAGGAGAAGGAGTTGATGTCTAGTAGGATGTTTAGATGAGTGAACTGTGGTAATGTATTACTTATTAACACGCAACATGTTCGATGAAATGTCAATTTTTATTTATCATGGTTTTAGGTCTTTTACCAAGGCAGAGCTAAAAGTAAGGTCGGATGATTCAGAAGAAGCCACGAAAGAGTTGCAAAAGTCAATCATCGAGGAGGTGTTCAAATTCGCAGGAGGTGTTCATTTCTGCATCATTTTACGTCGTTTCAAAGAAGGCTCGATCTTCCGAAATCGGATGAATCGGGACTGCGGTGCCCCGGACCCCCGCCGGCGCTGCGCCCGGACCCGCTTCTCGCCTCGCCTTCGGCTCGGCACTCGGCTCGCCTTCGGCTCGGCATTCGGCTCGTCATATATTTGTCAGTGTCGGTGTCTGTATAAATTGAAACTGCATATGTAATGAGTGAACTGAGTGATGTAGTGAGGAATATCTGTATATGTGAATATCAGTGTTATATATCATTGAATTGTAAAATAGTGGAGTCGGGAATTTGTACTATTTCAAATGTTGAAATAAAATATTTATTTAAATAAATTACTGTTTAAATATCAAATTCTACGCAAAAGCATTTTATTAAATAAATATTTATTTCTATTAAAAAATCAAATATGCTCTACATTGTGGGCCCCACAAATTCAGAAAGTTAATATCTATGGCAACATTTTGAAATGTTGCTACAGATTCCTATGGGTGTTGCCATAGACCCAAATAGGGTTCTATTGCAACAATATTACTTATGTTGCCTTAGATAGTCAAAATGTTGCCTTTGAGGTCTAAGGCAACGGCAAAAATTGCATCACCCTTAGACCTATGGCAACATTTTTCGGGCCTGAGCCAACATTTTTTTTGTGTTGCAGTAGGCCATTTATGGCGTAGTGATATAAACATATTCAATTCACTTCTACAATCACCGATTCTTGTTTATATTTCTGAAATCTAATCTCTTTTCATTTCTGCAAATAAAATCATTCACTCTTATTCAATATCACTAGAATCCTTGAATTTATTCATATACTTCGATTCTACGTGATTATCTTCCTTCTAAATCTTCACACACATACATACTCTTGAGGATTTTATTATAGGAAAGTTGTACTATCAAAAGACAATCAGTGTTATTTAGAACACATTCGTCAACAAACATTTTGTATTAAGTTGAGGTCCTCTTCGGTTGTTGAGGCGGAAAAATTCCTGTTCGGCTGCTCAGGTGTCGTATACCTATTCCTTCGGGTTAAGTGAGGGGTTTAGTTTAAATCCAGAGGGTATTCTGGGACTGGACGTAGAACGGGAAGTTCGAACCAGTATAAAAATTCCTGGTGTGCTTACTTTAATTTTTACTTTACTGTTATTACCAGTTTCCGCATTAATATACCATATTACATGATCCTTAGTACTGCACGTACACTTTTAAAGGGGTGTGGGTTGTTTCAGAGGGAGAAGAAGATGTTGGCCTTGGAGGAGTGTGTCGTTGGTAGGGGTCATCTCCAAAGCTTTTTGTATTTGCTCAAGTGCACTTGGAGAGCTCGATACGATGATACGAGAGAGAGGATCATGGCAGTAGCAGTCTACTTGGGTTTATCCTGAGGAGCTTCAACGATCGGGCTCTCCGAGGCATTATCAAAAGATAAATATTCCTCCTCTTCTACATCATCTATTTTAGCTATCTTAAGAGGTGGTTCCACTAAGCTGATTGCTCTAACTTCCTCTTGATGGCCATCTTTGTCTTCGCAAGAGATTGAGCAATAGACGGCGCACGCGAAGTTGTATGAGGAGGAGCTGTACCACTAGTAGGTTTTTTGACTTGAGGAACAGCTATAGAGGATTCAAATGGATTAAAATTCGATAGAATAATTTGAAAAAACAACATGGCAATGGATATCAAGAGCAATGATATAACTTACCAGAGTGGTCAGAGCAAATGGGGGACATTGGGGAGAAATTTGTAGGACCTCCCAAAGAAAGGAAACATTTTCCATGCGATGTGTGTTGGATCGAAGGAGGTTGCCCCAAAATCCTTTGACCAGAAAAGAGAAGAGAATGCTTCTTTAAGTTAGAAGGATTCAGCAGCTTCAATCGGTTCCCGGTCTCATTAGAAGCTGCGACTAGAGACTCCACCGTTCTCTTATCAGCCTCATCAAGTTCTTTAGCAGGAGCATCTGACATAAGACAAAGATTAGATAAGAAAAGTAACTAGATAGAAGAAAAATAATGAAAATCTGAACTTACGGGGAGTAGAGAAAGTCCCACTAATATTTGGGAAGCATTTGATGAAGAAGCCCTGGTTCTCCCAGTCTCTAAACTTGTTAAACCCTTCTGATATTAGCTTCATCTAGGGATTTGCTCTGAAAATTTGGCTATTGAGATTACTAAGCTTGACTAGTTGGACCAAGTGGTTCAAAACTTCAGAGTTTAAAGAAGGGAGGCCAGATGCTAATGCCATCAACTCCGATGATAGAAGGTAGGCCTATACGTTTGGGGATAGCTGGATTGGAGCAATTCCGAGATAAGAGAGGAACTTAGATAGGAACTCTAGCAAAGGAAGAAAACCTCCATGCCATATATGAATGGCGGTATAAGCAAAGAACCCTTCGGGAGGGTTGTTAATGGTGTCAAATTCCCTAGGAGGGATAGCTTCCACACCAGTAATTCTGTAGTCATTAAGGATGGTGTCTACTTCGTCTTTTGTAGGTATGAGAGAATGCTTAGAAGTGGCTTCGATTTTCTTCAGGGAGCTCACGGTTCTGCCAGGTGAAAACATTTCAGTTAAAATTTCCAGTTTATTATTGTAACTGCCTGTTTTTCCGTACCCTTTGAATCAACAATAAACCACACATGTCCAACTCAAATTGCACGAATAAGCGGATCATTAAGGGTAGAAAGAAAATAATGATAGAACAAAATCTCACACGAATGGAATAACATATTATTTCAATAATAATCTTTACAGCAGAAAATTTTAAATAACAATATCAGAGTCTAAACTAGATTCAGCCTGGACAGTTATAAACTTCGGTCCTTACAAATGCTGAAAACAACAAAATAAATGCAATAGATGTAGCGAATAATAGAATACGTCTATACGATGATGAAGATCTCCAGCTCTCCTCTGGAAACTCCAACCGTCTTCAACTAAACCTGAAACTACTCGGATCTGACCCGAGTATTAAAAAAACCCGGATCAGGCTTGATAAACTAGCGTGAGATACTCCAAATTTAATACGACTATGTTATCAAAACCTTTGAAAAGAAGAGTATCTCATAAGACCACGTCCACTCATAAATACGGACGTGTTTTACCTTATGATAACCAAAAAAATTAATTACCGAAATAATTTGATATTATCTTTAATGACATTCTTTTGGAAAACATCTTTCAAATAAACTTATTCAAATAAGGTATCAATACCTGGACTAAGTCTAAGGTAATATATCCGGACTGGGTCAACGGAATATACCAAATGAAATATAAGATACCAGAATAGGTAGCTGAAATGTTTGCAAGTCATTACAGCTATTTTGGGAATACAATCAAAATCGTAAAGCTCGTATTGGAATTGTATTTCCCAACATGATAGGAAACTAGTGGAAAGATCAATCTGTATCCACGGCTTACATCCAAGACTTAGACGCCGTCATACAACAAGACAAATGGCTAAAAGGGGATACAATTTGTGAATAACATCCAAGGACTCAGACTTCGTGCATCCCCACCATGAAGCCCACGTATCTGGTACCTAGGGCTCAGAACATCTGAAAACACAAATCACTACTATCCGAAATGCGAACATACATCTGACCTCATAGAATCCCATCATATTCGGTGTGTAAGGCTCGCGAGGCTACGATTACCTTTCACATATCACATCTCTGAATGCCACATTGTCATTCCACATCACACCACTGATTTCTAGAAAAGTATGACTTCCCGAGCTCGTATGTCACGGGAAAGGGTGTTAAGCTAAGAGAAGTTGCCTTCTCCGCCACCGACTGATATATATTTATAGAAACCACTCAAATGTGATTTAGAATACAATGTCAGACAAACGTACATACAAGTTCATTCTGGGACTGAACGAAACCGAAGGCACTCTCCTACTACCACTAGTAGCGAGTAGCCTTGCAATCCGAAAAACCTCCACAATGAGGAGACCACTACTATAAATAACTCTATAGTGGGAGCAACCCAGAGCATGTCAACAAGCAGTCCTCACGCTATGAAGATCCACGGTCTTCAATAATCATCATCTTCAACATGTCTTTACTTTCGAACATAAACATTGGTTCGAAGTGGTTTTTGGATAGGAATCACCCAAATCCGACCCCGGTACCTTCGAAGCCAATCATCGCTTTAAAAGATGTTAAGTTCATATATGGATATCAATCATCAATCAATTACTTTATCTTTTATTTAAATCAAATATATTTCTTAGATATATTCTTTTATATTTATTCCATTTTCTTTTCAAGAGTATATAGAATCATTAAGCCTCATTTATTAAATCATTTGGTTTATTTAAACCTTTCTTAAATCTTGGAATAATTCCAAATCATTTTCTCTTTTACTTAGGGAAACCTTTCCAAACCATTCATTAAATCATAATCAAAGATTGCTTATATTCAAGTTATAACATTTAACTTAGGGAAAATATTCCAAAATCATTCATTAAATCTTAATCAAAGATTTCTTTCTTAACTTCAAATCATATACTTGCAAATCGAAGATTTTCAGAATAGAGCACTACCGCCTCTTTAAATATGGTACATTTCACCTCCAAGGACTAGTGGCAGGTAATCCTACATTATAAGATCTTTATCTTCAATGATCTTTGTCTTCAATATGTTTTATTTCGAAAATTTGTTTAAAGGAGTTTTCGGATAGGAATCACCTAAATCCGGTCCCGATTTTTCGAATAGGAATCACCCAAATCTAATCTTGGTTCCTTCGTACCAATCATCGAATAAAAGAGGTTAAGTGGTTAATTAACATTCAAAGAATTTGTTTCTTTTCTTTTATTTTGGAAAAACTTAAATATGATCTTTTAGAGCATTCGGGCTTTCCTTTCGATCTATTCCACCCCTCGCCTAAAAGATAAAGGGAAGGCCAGGTAAGTTCAGGGCACTGGTTGCTCCATTCCTAACCTTAGTTACACACCTTGTTTTACCATTTAGCTCTCACAAGAGGGACAAATGTACTAGTCATTTTCGCATATTCACTTTGTTATTATATTCGGTATTCTTCACTTTTTACTTAAGTGTTATAAACAATTTCTCTTAACCATTTATTCAAACTCTTATTAAAACTCCCACACCATCTATAAATTACTTAATTATTCTTTTAAAATGGTTCATAAAAAAATTTGGGAAGAATTGTTAAGTTTAAAACTACACTCCAAAAGTTATTTAAAATTGCTGCGAAAAGCGTTGTGAGAGGTGTTGCAGATATTGTTTTAAAAGCTGTATTCTTCAGAACGACTTTTATATCATTTAGAAATCCATCTTTTCAACTTAAATCTCTTTTAAAACATTATAAAAGCTTTTTAGAATTCATTTCATATTTTTAAAACATTTAAAATATCAATTTTAAACTTTGGTTATTTTACTACAAAAGCGTGATTTTTTTGGAAAATTGTTTTGGTTATATTTAAAATATACAAGATAAAATCTTGATTTTCTTCCTTTATTTCTTTAAACATATTTAAATGTTTATAAAACATTCCTAACTCATTTTAAAACTATTTCCAAATGGTTTATGCATTCCATATACACCATTTCATTTTCAAAGGAAAGTGATTTTCTTTGTGTTTGTCGACGTGTATTAACGCGACTTGGTAAAATAATTTAACAATCATATCAAACAATAAGTACATGATGATCAAAGCATATATAAGCATCCATAGCAATCATAACACATCATCAAACATGTATATATATATATATAAATATAGATATTAAATAGAGTTTCTCACCATAAACCAAAGCGATAAACTTCCTACCAACATTCTAGTCAAGCAACACTTCACTAACTACTTCCTACTCCATTAAACACTAGAAAACAATACCCTTTTCTTTCCAATAACTTAGCCAAGACTTGATATGGAGGTTGGCCGAAAGTAGAGAAGAATTCTTGGAGCTTTGACTTGAATTCTTAAAATTAGATCCAAAAAAATATGTTATCTTGTATCTGATTTTAGGCCCTCTAAATCTCCAAATTTGAAAAAGTTATTAACTGAAAAGTTGTTGAAAATTCTTTTCTCTTGAAATTAATAAAATAATCATTTGAATCCAAGTATTTTTTATGGAGATATGATAGAATGTAGAAAAGATACTGTCAGATTGACAAAAATGAAGTCCAAAAATGCACTTCAAAGAATTGAGTTTTTGGTATAGCAAACCTCAAAACTGGAAAAAATACTCAACGTGAAAGTTGTAGTCATTGGAATTTTGTATGATCTGAAAAAAGTCTTTCTTAATTTAGATCAGCTATGATCAAGTTATGATCAAAACAAAATAGGCTGTTCTCTGTTTCAAAAACTATGCCAGAGAATGCACTGGAAAGAAATGAATTTTTGATATAGTTAAGTTTAGAATGAGATTAAGTGGTCAACATGAAAGTTGTAGCCACTAGAAAAATACATGATTGGAAGAAATGAATTTTTCATTTTGATTTAGTTTTGATGAAGTTATGGCCGAGAGAAGAAGAGGTAAAATATGGAAAATAATGAGTTTGATTTGAAGGGAATGAACATTGATTTCTTCTGAATATTTTATAAATATTTTGACATTATTTCTTTCTAATTTTTTCTATGGCTTAGAAGCCATTAAAGAGGAGAGGAAGAAGATAAAGAAGCTTGAGAAAAGAAGAAGAAGAAATGTGAATGAAAGTGAAGAAGGATGTGTGTATTTGTAGAAAAAGAAAAAAGCGATAAATTTACCAAAATAACCTCTTACCAAATTACGAAACTAACCTTTCTTCAATCTAAAGCAACCTCCACTTTTCAACACTTAACATCATCCTTTCGCTTCTTACTTTATGTATTAATCCCTTAAGAACTAATCTAAGTAAAATAATAATTATGTTGGTTGGTGATGTGATATTGATTTGATGTTTACTTTTTCTTACTTACTTTAACTAATGACTTCTAGAAGTTTTATAATTATATTTAGTAAAAGTAAACTTTTTTAGTTATTAAAATGTGTAATATATATGTTAAAGCATGTTAACAAAGGTGCGACAATGTTGCAACAACTTTTAATAGACAAAACATTGATTTCCGACAAAATGTTTTACGGTCACATTTTGATGTTTATTTAAACTATTTATTTATGTAAACCAAATTTAAAAATAAATTTTATATTGCTATTTAAAAATATAAACACTCCTAAATAAATTAAAATAATTTATTTAACCATTGAAATTTACTTGTTTGAAATCAACATTTTGTCACTTTTGTCGATATAGGCAAATGTTACTATTTTTGTGTATTTCTCTTTCCAAATCCTATCTCATATTGTTTGAATCATATAACCTTACCTATTTTATATTTAAGATCACTTTAAATAATATATTTTAAAGTGGTCAAATTATAGGTCGTTACAATTACAAACTTAACATTCTTTCACAAATTGGAAAAAAACTATTATAGTAACTAAAACATAAAACCAAACATGAAACTTCAAATTCATGGGAGAAAGTTGAAGTTAAAAATCAAAACATATAGCTTTCGACTGAGTCGAAAGGGAAGGATAAATTAACATTTAACAAACACCTCTTGACAATGTCGAAAGCCTAGATATGAACATCTACTGAGCTTTCGACAAGGTTGAAAGGGAGAGTTGAAGTACATGGCCAATTGGCACTTTTCAACAAAGTCGAAAGCTCAATAAAAACTGTAACGACCCTGGATTTTAATTTAATTTAAATTGATAATTAATTGAATTTTTGAATTAAATTTGTAAAATTAATTGTAAAGTGATGCGAGTTTCCCTGAATTTAAATAAATTCTGTATAAATCATTTAAAATTTAAATATTGTATATATATGTAAATATGTGAATATATATGTATACGGGCATATATGAGTAAATTTAAATTTATATATATATATATATTTGATTTGAATTTAAACCTTAACAACATATCAAATATAGAAACTCATTTATATTACAAAGCCGATAAAGACCAAAAGAAAAGAAATATATACTCGAGCATGTAAACAAAGACAACATATATTTTTCAAACATGATAAGTATGAACAAACAAATATATATATATATATATATATATACGTTAGCTTGCAAAAGAAAACAGTACAAATACATTCATATCTATAAACAAGACAAATGATAATAAATGCTAGTACCTCTAGCATACAAAAGTAAGAGTACCATAGCCTACAAAACTTAGAAAATCTCTGATTAAAGATTAATACCAATGTCTCTAGTACACCACATTATCATCTCAGCCTCCACAAATCTGCCTGGCTAGATAAAAGAAAAGTAAATAAAGAAATATCTCTGATAAATTGTACAAACCCATATTATCCTCTTTTACAAATAATAGCATATCAACCTGTAAACATCATTTCATTTTCGTTCAACCATTTTCAAGTTTCAAATCAATGCCTGCAAAGCTTCTTCAACCTAAGAAAAAATCTGAAGTGAATATAATTTCAAACTTAAACAAAAACTTCAACCAAAACAAACAAACTCAAATCAATACAACCAGATATCAAAGGAAATGGTTTTAGCAAGCTTGTTTCCCTTCACCAAGCTCTGTTTCATTTCTTCTGGAAATCCATGTGAGTAACTATTTCTTTTTGACCTTTAATATTTTGATTGTGTGTGATAAATACCTGATGCTTGTGATTGAAATCTATTTGTATGAAAATCATTGCATGTCTATATATATGCAAATGTCTATTTTTCTAAAGATATATATATATATATATATATATATATATATATATCTTCTCTGTTTAAATAACAGGCCCCAAACTCATAAATAAATTCAGATCTTCTAAATGAATCAATTTTAGACCTTGATCTTTAAAGAGAAAATGATTGTAAGAATATAAGTCTAATTTTAAAAATAGTTTCAAGAAAATTTATTAAGTAATTAACAGGAAAATTAAATTAGACAGTGAAAAACTTAAAAACATGTCAATCTACAATATCATGCTTTCTTGATTAACTTGCATGACAAAATTTGTATTGAAGAATCATGAATTTTAGCAATAAAAACAAGATTTTTAGATTTGAAAATCATATGGATTTTCGAATTGAACAGAATTGTTAAAATAGTCAATCCCCGACGATCAACAAGGAATCGAGCTTCGAGCTTGAGTCTGAAGGAAAATGATGTGATATAGATCGATGGAAAAATGGTAAAGGATTTTCCAGATGGTCCGAGTGGCCAGGAAATGGTAGAGTAGGGTTTAATGGCCGGGTTTGGTTATCGATGATTCTTGTGCTCGTGTGTTGTCAAGGATGGATCAGGATTGATCGCAAGGGGTGGAATCAAAGCATAGGTCTATGGTGGAGCTCAGGACGTAATCGCGAGCGCTCTGGTGATATGACACGGTGGCGCGAGGAGAATTTTGTCAACTGGTTTGGGTTCGTGGTGGTGTTGACTTATTCGATTTCGATTTAGGTTGTCATCGAGAATTTTTGGTGATTGCTTGGGTTGGGTAGGTCGATAACGACTTGCTGGAGGTAGCGATGTTAGTTGGAGTTGCTCCGAACGTTGGTGCATATGCACAGGTGTCATTATGTATCAGTGGTTGTTGAAGGAAGAAGAAGCAAGATGGGCTCGGGTTTACTCTCGAGTAAACGATGTGTTGGCTCGAGTTATATTCCAGGAAGATTGAGTGGTTAACCTGTTTTAATAAGTTTAAAGTTTAAAGTTAAAAACAAAGTTTAAAATAAAGAAACAGGAGTTTACTCGGGGATGGACCCGAGAATTTTGGTGGTTGGCTCGGGGATTATACTCGTTTGTCTCGGGTCTGTTGATTTTTATATTAAAACAGTTTTAAACTCTAAAACCAGATCAAGTTGTATTTAAAACGATTTTTGTAAAATAGTTCTTTTGCAAATGATAAATGTTTATCCAAGTTGAATTGGTCAAAAGGTTTAAAAGTAAATTATTTTAAAGTTTATTATGTTAAAAGTGTTTTAAATCTATATAACTTTTAATTTTAAAAGTTTATAAACTTAATTTGGGTAATTAAGTGAATGATTGAAAAAAATTAAATGGTTTCATAATCCTTAATCTAACTTAAAGATTTTAAGTTAATAAATGTATTGATGATGGCCTATTTCCAAAGGATTATTAAATAAGGATTAAATGATAATTAAAAATAATAAAGATAAATGGTTTATCTTTTAGTTGATGAAATCTTAAATAATTAAAGAATTATTAATTAATTAATGAAAGTGATTAAGGAAGAATTGATTTAATGAAGGTGATTAAAGGATAATTATTTTAAAGAATAATTACTTAATTAAAGATTAATTAAGGATAATTAATTTAAAGGATAATTAAATAATTAAAGATTAATTATTTAATGATTAGAGGATGATTTATTTATTAATTAAGGTTGATTAATAAATAATTAAAGGATAATTAATTAATGTTTTGTAATTAATTAATATTAATTAATCAGGATTAGAAATTTATTCATAAGAAATTAATCTGATTTGAATTAATCAAACAATTAACTGATCTTACTAATGAATGTTTGGATTATATTGGATGGTTGAATTGTTTGATATCCCTGATATGTGTTGCTTTGTGATACATCCTGATTTGTGTTGTGATCTGTAATTTATTTATCTGGGATGACTGTAATTTATTATCTGTCATATATATCTATCTGTGATCTGTGTATGAAAGATAAGCGTTATAGTTTATACCGCTTATCAAATATATAGCTGTATTTGAATCTGTGATGATTGAATGATGTTGCACTATTGTGTGAAACCCTTGGACCACACTTTTACACACACAATATGGATTTCACGTGGAAATCAGTTAAGTCACAGATGATTTAAATTTAATGTTTTTTTTGAAATTGAAATTTTAATTTCAATTGATTTTGAAATTGAAAATTGGGGTTTAATATGAAAAGCTTTTAAAAGGAGTTTTAAAGATATTTTGAATATCGTGAATTTTAAATAATTCAATTTGAATTTGAATTCAAAATAAGAAATTGAATTCTATGTTGAAAATTATGGTTTAAGAGTGTTATACAAGTTATAAATGTGTTTATATAGGCTTGAACCATTTAAAAATATTGTTTGGGAAATTTGAATTTAACCCAAGGGTTTAACTTGTATAAATGAATCAGATTTTCCGAAATGAAAACTATTTGTTTTCAAAAGATAAAAGCTTTCATATAAGAAATGAAATTCCAATTTAATTAAAGGAATTTCAAGTTTGAATTGGAAAATGGTTTTCCGAGTTATGAATAAATCTTTGTGAAAGACTGTTGAACTTTACTTTGAAATTGGAAAGGTGTACCTTTTGTATAAAAATTCGAAATGGAATTGTTTTGAAAGCTATGAGTTAAATCTTTGATTTAAAGATTTAACGAGTTAATCCAATTGAAATAGAAATTGTTTTGGAAAATCTATGAATGTATCTTTGTGAAATTGGGTGAACTTTGTGAATTGAATCTTTTTGTGTAAAAGATTGTAAAATGGTAATGTGTTTAAACCATTTGAAGAAAAGTTTTGGATAATTAGTCGTGACTTAATTGAAATTCCAATATCCATATGTTTTTAAATATTACGCTCACTATTCGGTTTAGCCAGGAGAGGACTTTGTGTCATATAACCCATTTTGAATAAGTGATACGTCGTATATGGATAGCAATTGAAGACCGGTGTTGAAGACCGGGTGTTTGCGAGAACGATAGGATAACCTATCGATTGTCTCTACACTAGGTAGCTCCCGGTATAGAGATTCCCTAAGTGATGGGAAGTCCGATCGGGATTGTGAATACCCGGATTGCAAGGGCTTCTTCGGAAGTGCCTTCGGTTCTGTTCGAACTCGGAACAGACTTGTATGGTTGTATGTCTGACATTACACTTTGAGATATAAAGCTGATTTCTTTCAAATACATTTCTGTTGGTGGCGGAGAAGTTATTCTCTTTGCTTAACACCCTTCTCTGAGACGTACGAGCTCAGAGGTTATGTAGTTGAAGGTTATCAGTGATATGCTCCCAATTTGGTAGTGTGGCATGCTAAGTGTTGTTGTGTGTTGCTGATCATTTGTTGATCATTTGTTGATCAAAGCATGGCTTTTTGAAAAAGCGTAGCTTTGTTGACGAGACTTCGTCGAGCCTCACAACCCGGTAATGGTCGAAACCGGAATGTTGCGGCAAGGTTTTTAGGGGTCGTGCCCCTAGGGTATGTCATTTCCTTCTGGATAAAAGGTGATATCATGGTATGGAGCCCAGACATTTTACCTATGTTGATACTGCAAATTTATTATACTTTGTGGTTGTTGCTTTGTGGTTGAGGATCCTTGGATAAAGGTCGGTAACGACTGGGGGGATGACATACTAGTGTGTTAGTTACCTAGTTACAGTTGTACAACGTGAGGTAGCGTCAGTGTGTTAGTTACCTAGTACAGTTGTACAGCGTGAGGTAGCGTCGGCCTTGTGTTTGCAGAGATCCGGTTAGGTTCTAGGGGCGTCTTTCCAGAGGCGTTTCCATTTCAGTGTAAGGAAGTTCCTTTGCCTGACCATTTGTTGGAAATCCAAAGAAACAATACGAGCCCTGTACGGTTTTAGTTGTATAACCTGCTATGGAATGTGGCGGTAACCTGCTATTGAACATAGTAGCTATAGTAGGCATACAATAATGGTTGTATGCTGGATAAGATTAATATTGTATTTTCGAAAGGATTTTCACACTATGCACTAGTAATAATATCAAAAGAGTTCTTTTGCGTAGTAAGCATGTTTGACTATCATAAGAAGAAATTTCCTCCAAGTCTGCGATTGCATTGTGTGTGTGGTGGGAGGTCTTATGGTAGTTTCATTTTCCAAAAGCATTGCGGATTTCAATGTTTATAATACTTTTGTGTTTGTTTTAAAGATAAACTGTTTTTGTTGCTCACACCAGTCCCATGACTGACCTGGAGTTTATTGTTCCCTTCCTAAACTCTAGGTGCCCACAATTTTCCACATGGGCCGTCTAGAGTTGGGTTTTTCAGATAGTCAGATTTAGTAGATTATCTGGAGCTAGATCAGTTTTTGGAGTTCACGACTGACGTTGGTTATCTTGGTGCAACGTGATGGTGGTTCGAGCTTGATGTTGGAGTTGTTGGAGTCATTCTCTTTGTAGATCATTTGGAGTGATCTCTTCCATTATTGTTATTTCCGCTGTAGCATTGTATCATATCTTTGATATTGCTGTGTATTATTGATATCATTGTTGTATATCATTCTGGATATCGTATTCATTAGAGTTGTATATGATATCGTCTATTTCTTTCTTCCGCTGTGTTGTTATACTTAATGGTGTTATAAGCTCCGGTGAACCAGATTCGGCGTTTGAATCTGCGGCATTTTGAGTACAAGTGAAGTACGGGTGCCGATTTTCGAAGGCCGATTTCAGGGTCAATACAGAAACCATGTTAAGTAAGACCAACTTAAAAATTTGAACAAAGCATATACTACTAACATTTAATAGACAAGGTAACAAGACCCTTCGACAGTGTCGAAACCTATGGCTTAAATTATTCTAAGGAAAATATGAATGTCGTCGAAACCTTATATTACCATTGAGTCGAAAGGTCTTAAGTTAAAGTCACATGGACTTGGAACGTTTCGACAAAGCTGGTGGAAGGTCATTATAGAAGGTTTCGACTTGTTAAGTTACAAAAAGTTTCGATAGGGTCGAAAGGGCATCACGGTTTCGAAAAGCACACTAAAAGAAAAGATTTCAATCAACACAAAAGGTTTGGATTAGGTCGAAACATTTTGCTTTCGAAGGGGTTAACTGCATACTACTTCACTATATAATCTTTCGATAAGGTCAGTCAAATCAGTGCTACAACACATTTCGACCCCATCGAAAGAGGTTAAGAAAGCAAAGTAAAAATTGCTACCTTTAAACCCTTTCGAAGGGGTAGAAAAGTAAATTTGTGGTGCCAATTTTTTAATCTGTACAATTCAAAAGCTTTCGAGCGAAGAAAATTGAAACCCCTTTCTTCCCCAAACACGATTTCAAATCCAGGAATCCAAAAAATTAATAAACAAACCAATTAAAACCATTAAACTAACAGATTTAAACATGGATCAACCTTTTAGATTTTGAAATCGCTAAAACAGAAATTCAAATTTTCTTAAAAGTATCAGTAATGATGAAAACTGGAATTGGATTTAGAGCAAAACTTGATGTAAATAAACTTAATCGATTCATCAAATTGAATCGTGAAATTCACTCAAGAGGGTTAAAACTTGAAATTCAAACAATTCTCAATAAATCGAATCAAACATGCTTTCAGTAAAATTAAAATTTGAACAGTTTTAAATCAAAATTTCGATTACGAGATTTGAGAAATTAAAAATCCATCTTAAAACAAAGAAAATTGAGAAAGAAAAAGAGATTTGCAAAACAAAATAATTTTAACTTGCGTTGAATTTGATTTCTTCTTTAATTGAGGAAAAGATGATTTAGAGAATTTTTAAAAATCTTTTTACTTTCTCTCGAAGTTGATTTGATTACAGATAAGTGAAGAGGAAGAAGAAGGGAGCGTACTATATAAGAAAATTCAGAAAGGACTGTCAGCTGTTTGATCAGATTCAAATAGGTGGTCCAGATTCAGACGGGAATACCAAAAGGAGGGAAGCTTCTAGGTTTCAACATAGTTGACTTGAAACGTCAAATGCATCCCTTCGCTGGGGGGCAAATGTTACTATCAAAAATTCATTTCGACTTAAGCTCCCACCAAAGACATGTTAGCAGTTTAGGCTCGTCAAACAGACGAAATAGATATATGACATTTCGCAGAATTTAAGGGCTGAAGCACAATGGTGGGGAAAGAATTCCAACAGTCCGTGTGCTTCTCAATACTATAATAAAAAAGAACACTAGCATAAAAGGGACTTTTAGCCTTTTTCTATTTTCAATACATTTAAGGTTTACTGTACCCTCAGCCATGGAAGGTGTGCCAAACAAATGAAAAAGGAAGAAAGAGAAATTCACCCATGGAAGTAGGATTCCATAATATCTGAACCACGTAACTTCCTATTTCTTTTACTATTTCTTGCTTTTGTTATTTTCCTACTTAGTTTTCACTACCAGATCTTACCTTATTTGTAGTTGAATTAAATACTAGTTGGATTTCACATTTTATCAAACAGTTAAAGTGCAACCGTCTGATTGTGTTATCATCCAGCAATATAATCACTACTTCATGGAAAAATTAAGACTACTTACTGCTAATTCAAATTATTGAGGAAATTGGTACACTACTTCACAATTAATTAAGGGGTTGGAAGACGAAAAAGTTCAACAATAATAATCATGTTTGGATGAATTGTATGTGTATGAATGTATATGGATGATATTTCAGATTGGTATGTTATGCTTTGATAGGGTTTGATAGTGCTTTTATGTACAAAATAAGTGGTCGAACTGGGCAAATTGAAGGAAAAAGTGGTCTGAATTGGATGAAACTTAAAGGAGGGGCGTTGTAGCACAGGGGAGCCTCGATTCAATTCGCATCAAATTTTGGTTAGTAGAAGGTGGTTGTGATGAAAATAATAGTGATCAATAGAAATCAACTTGGTGGGTCATATCTTTGGGGCTTACTTGTGGAAAATGGAAGAGTGTTTTGGGTTGAGCCTTGACATATTCAATACCCTAATGTGTAAAATAAGGAATTCCTTTGGAGGAGAGTCTTGTCGAGGTCAATAGAAATCATCAAGGTTGAGCATGGAGTCATCGAGGTTGGACATGAAGGAATTGGAGTCATCAAGGTTTGTTATGTAGCTGCCATAGTTATTGAAGTGGCGTATTAGCTCCTGTCGAGTTCCAGCTTTGATATTGAGGTCTGTGATGTTATCAGGGATGATGTTATTCAATGGGCAGTTAATATGAAGGTCATCGAGGTTCTAATCAATGACGAAGCTCGGTGAGGTTCATATTAATGTACACAATGGTGTCGATACTATAAACTTATTAAAAACTCGATACAATATATATTTATAAATTGTAGCTTAAATCAAGCTAATTAGACCATCTCTTTATTAATTGACCAAATTATTGTAGATACAACACTTCAATATCACAATGGGAAAAATTCCCGATTCAATTTGGGATTTGAAATGAATAAGAAGTGAGAATAGAAGAATTCGACCCCTTCTATAAAGACCCCAGATCCTTATTTATTGAGTTTGGCGGGAGGCAAGCCTCGACATCCATAAATCTCAACGTCCTTATCTTCGTCGAGTGTCAATGGCAAGCACTTTATCGGCCTTGACATATTCAGCATTATTGCGCATTAAAGTCTATACAATTCCATTTTTCTCGGCATTGTCTTCGTAGATCCAATACTCGATGCCAACACTCCATTGTTGATAGAATATGATGCTAACAGTATCTATGGACATCGATATTGATAGATATCGACATTGCATGTATAAATATGGGGTGCTCTCAATTAGGCTGAATGACTCATGAGTACAGATCCTTAGTGTGCTTCAACTATAATTGTTTGTCCAAGACAATGGGAATTGGTGACAATATTAAGAAGAAAGCTTGGTGTTCATCAATGAGTCTAGCATCTCTGATGTTGATTGAAGACATCTTTGACAACCTTCTGACAGTGTTTGATGATGTTGACATCATCGTGTTAATAGTGTCGAGGTTGGTAAATGCGTAAGGCTTCTTTGATAATGTCAATGGCAGTAATAACCCTTAATGCAACCATATTAACAAAGACATCACCTTATTAATGACGTCGAGGTTGAATGTCATATAGGACTTTCTCGATGACGATAGTAGTAGTAACATTAGCCCTCATAGTGTAAGAAAAGCTTTTGTTCTTTAGGACAAAAACCCAAGAATTTCTTTGTACTACTTCATATTCTATGAGTTTCCTTTAAGAATTCCTTTTCCTATAAAATATGAAACTAATAATAGCTCTTGTTAGGATTATAATTTGGTATAAGTGACTAATAAGTAACAGTAAATTCTAAAACAGAAGTCCCAAAAGATTATTCAATAACATTATTGGGCATAACATCCAAAACTTTCTTCAGAATGTAAGATAATAAGACCTTTTTGACACCGCTAATGGAAACAAGGAACAATGTCACCTGGTTAAGAAATATAGGTTTCTTCAATGAGCCCATTAAAAAGCCAGCGTAAGCTTCAAAACACCCTTTTGAATCAACTTTTCCTTGATCGTCAGGAATTGGTTTTCAACCATTGAGTTGCTTGTGGAGCTTTTAAATCAGACTTCCTTCTCACTCAAGCTTCACTCCTTCATAACTCTAGTTCAGTGGGAGGTAATGTATAACCCTTAGCTCTCTTCTTATTGCAATATTTATTCTCAATCCTGCACTTTACTTTAATGATATGTTAGTAATTTTAGGAAATTAGACGTTCATTCAACAATAATTTAGTAAATGGCCTGGTATTAATTTAAAAGAAAGATCTGGAAAGTTATTTAGAATGTTTTTTGGTCGTAAGAAGATCAGGGGATTATAATCATCTTCTAATAATGAGAAGATCGAAAATCCATTTGGTAATAAGAGATCCCTGTTCAGAGTTCCTGACTGATAACAACATAAAAACACTAAATTCCTTAGTAAACCATAAATTCAATGGAAAATCCTAAAATTATTATGCAAACCAGCAAGAAGATCAGGATCTATAGAACCAGAAATTCAAAAAGGAAATCCAAAAATCATCATGAAATTCAGTAAGAAAATTGGGTATAAAATTTGAACCTTCATTAAAAGTTTGTCGGGATCTCATCTGACAAATGGAAAACTAAAAAATTCATTCAATGGCAATAGAAAATCTAGTAATAGATTGAGAAAAAAGATTCCTAATTTAATCTTGCGCTAATTCTGAAGTCTTACCTAAAATACTTTTCCGAAAACTTTTTTGGGTCTAATGCTTTGAATAGAAATGGGGATTCTCGTTGTTCAAAGAAAAGTTTCCTACTAATAGATGAATAGTCCTAAAGTACTTATAACCTACTATTACTATTGTTATATTGGACCCGAGTAGTTTCGTAAGGCATTCAGTCGTTTGGAATAGTAGATTCGTAAGATTAGTCAATCATTCAGAGTACCGTAAGACCAGTCAACCATTTAGTAGATAGTTTAATTCTGCAGTTCAACTTTTCAACCATTCAGTAGTTTAGCAAATAGTTCCGTTCAGTTGCTTGGTCCTTTAACAGTGCAAGCTCCATTCTAATATTCGATCATTCAGCCGTGTAAGTTCCGTCCTATTGCTAGACCATTCAGTAGTACAAAGCTCCAATAAAATTATTAATATTTGTAGTATATAATCCTTAGCTTAAGACCTCCTTATTCCTAAACCTAGATTGGATATTGAAAGATTGCTTTGATCTATTCTTCAAATGACGTTAACTTTATCCTTCTGGTAAGAATGAGATCTTTATTTTATTCCTTTTGTCATTCCATTGGTTTTCAAATTTCTTTATGTCTATTATCTTTGTAACCTTTTGAATTTTGCGCAAATTGACTTTCCTTCATTTCTGCATCCTTCTAGAGTTCTATTTCTATTCTGAGTTGCAGATATCTATGTTCATTTACTTATTTTGTGTCTTTTGACATTATTATCCTTTTTTGTGTCTTCGTCCTAAAGAACAAAAGCCTTCTTTATACAAAAGGGGGGCTAAATGTTAACCATAAAATGCAAATAGAGATAAAGAAGGCACATCAGAAACCTTCCACAGAGGCAAAGAGTAATAGAAGAAGTTACCTTTCAGTGATACTAGAAGGTTTGCATAACACCCAAGAAAAAGAAGCACACGGTAACTTCAAAGGAGGGGCTTTCACAGGTATAAAAAGGAAAATAGTTATAAGGCTACTTGACGTAATGAACAGATGAAAGGAAAGAAGAGCGCCCTAAGCCTTTTGAATAAAAAAGAAAGGAATGCAAAAAACAAGTTTGCCGCAAATCTAAACCCTTCGGAGCAGACGAGGGGATTCGTCACTCATCATTCAAAGCAAATGTCTTCCAAGAAAGGTAGAAAGAATAGGACCAGAATAGATAACACGGTTGACAACCATTTCGGAAGCATAATAAGCCTTCCTAACTGGTTGAAGTACGTGTCCATATCCTTCAACAGTATCGAAAGGTTTACATAAAGATAGCATTCATAATTCAACAAAAAGGCCACCTACCGAAAGAATTCGGGAAAGGCGCGGTTCTCGGCAATAAATTCACAAGGAACCAACCTTCCGACAAGAGCGGAAAGTTCATAATGTCTCATAAGGAACCAACCTTGCAGGAAGATGAAGAGCGTATAAATTCATTAAGAAACAGGAGGCCTTCTATGACGCTCAGCGGCCCAAGATGGCATGTGAAGAGTAAACCTTCCGTTAAACCCGAAAGGTTCGCAATTGTATAGAAGAAGGAAGCTTCCTTCCTAATGAGAGCATAGGGCCAAAAGGGAGGCCGTCTGCATTTATGAATAAGACCCAAGGGGTCTGGTCTCAGGATCCGATTTTCTTATCATTTCATCTACATAACAATCTCCACTGCCATCGCTCAATACATTGTAACCCTAATTTTGAAATCAAATTAGGGGCTATCTTCTTAAATTTTGTATTGGATTCTATTATAAAGAAATAAAGAGAATTGTGGCTTGCGATCAACTCGGAATTTGGGGATAATCATGATCAGGCGTTAATTTTACATTAACGGCTGATCTCAGATGATTTATTTCCTATATTCTTTGTTTATTTCGAGAATATACCATGAAGTTGTTATCAGACAACCTCATAAGTTTCCTTCTCCTCTACTTAATATCAATTACAAGAAGAGGGAATGAAACTTGTGAGACAGTTCCAAAATAAGTTTCATGACATATTGACAACTCTTGTTATTGTCTTAAGATGTTTGAATCATGCATTCTTTTTGAAAGGTTTTCATAAATGGAATGTCAACCTAAGAAGGTGAAAGTGTTAAAGGAATGGAAAATAAAGTAATCTCATCATTTGATGCCACCAAATGGTTTTCTTAACCATTCGAAGGGTTTAAATGGTTTCCTGAACCTTTCGGTCCATGTAAGGTCTAATATAACCATCAAGGGATGTGAATAACTTTTGGCTTCTAAGGGAGATATAATGAAATGATATGGAGGAAGGTCATTCGATCCAAATAAGTTGGTCGAAGGGTATATCCCTAGGTTCAATCCCTTGCTTAGCTTCGCAATCCCTAGGTTCCCAAATTCATCTATATACTGGGCTGTGTTAGAACATCAACGCTTTGGGCCATGTTCCAATCTTTCCATTTTACGTACCCATTTCTTAGGGAAAGTCCCCCAACTATATTTGAAAATGGATTGGTTATCCAAAAATATGAAGAAAGCGTCGATTTTGGCTTCTTGCTCTAGCAGAAAGACTTGTCGAAAATCGTCGGTTGGGTTGGTCCAACCAAGAAAGGCATGGGAGTAGAGAGGCGTTGCTCTAGGGGGGGATTGTGTGAACTCGATTTCCCAACGCTTGTTGCCGGCTCCCGCTGCCGAGACTAATCTCCTAGACGTAGACGAGGCACACTTCAAAGCCTAGACAAGGCGACCTTCACACAATCCATAGCCGAATATGATGCCCAAGACCTGAGGTAAAGGTTGAAATCCGCAGCGAAACAGTAAAAGAAGCAAGCTTTGTCCCATAAGACTGCAAGAAGAAAGGTGCATAGCTAGCGGTTCAACCCGAACTAGTTACATGCCTTTTCTCCCTGGCAGGCACATAGTCAGTAAGCTCTCTACCGGGATCAGGCCACTCTACTTATTCCTTCCAGTCAAAAGAATGTTAGGTTCAATCCTCCAAACTCCGTACCAATTTACCTCTCTCTATGTTCGAGCTTCGAGCATCCTCTCTCTATATTCGCGAAGGGATCCTGATTCATTTGTCTGGTTTAGAGATAACCGAACTAGATCAGTTCTTTCATAAGATGGCAAGCACCTTTGCCCTAATTAATATACTGGCCTTCCGCTCACTTCGCTCGGACGAAAGTGGCCCTTGCACAAGTATTTTAAAAGGTTTAGAGTTGATCAAATAACTTGACCGCCTTATGAGTTACAAAGAGGTAGTATCTTGGTTGGAGTTTGGAAAACCAGTTGCCTGCTCCCCCTAGCTATCAAGACTGGCCCGATGGAGGGAATAGTTAATTTGCTTTTCTTGGATCGTATTTTCTTAAGATAAAAGAAAAGAGACTTGGAGTTTTACACAAAGTTAAACAAAATTTTAAATAAGATGGGTAAAGAGAATGTTCTACTTTGTATTACATTCCGAGGAGGAAACCCATACTATCCATGTGAATTCAGAAGGTGATTTCACCATTATTCGATGAATAGTACCAGTTGAATATGAAAATTATTATTGAGTATAATTAATCTAAAATATTTGAATCCTTTTTACTCAGTACTAATTTGTTTGGGTATATGGTAAACGATGTCTTAAATAACACTTTTTTGACCCATTAAAAGATATGTCTTGGAAAAAAGTAATCTTCATTAAGATTGAAATTATAGAAGATTGAAATATTTTTCCTAAGTAATTTGAAGAAAATGATTTGGAATTTCAAAAGTTAAAGAGAGATTTAAAAAATTTGTATTTACCAAGAAGAAATGGTTTAAAATATATCTCTAAAGATATTTTATTGGATATAAATATATTAGTTGATTGAATGATAATCACCAATCACCCACATACCTAACGTCTTTCCTATCGATAATTGATTCAGAGAGATCGAGATCGGATTTGGGTGATTCCTATCCGAAAACCACTTCGAACCAATATACACGTTGGAAAGTGAAGACACGTTAAAGACAACGATTTTGAAATCTTCAATGCAAGGATTGCTCGCTACTAATCCTAGGAGTGATTCCCAAACAGGATGTAGTAGGTGTACCTTTGGTTTGCCCTTTTCCTAGACAACTTGTATGGATGAATGTCTGACTTGACTAATTATGATACACATTTATATGTGTATGTGCATGCATATGCATGTGTGTGTATGTTCAACAAGATTGCAATAGCTTAAAAAAATTTCCGTTTGTCAAACCGTTATTAATCTGAAATCCGAATTCCGGTCACATTTTCAATTATCAAACTATTTATTTATGTAATCAAAACTTGAAAATAAATTTATTATAAATAATAAATAAAATGAATTATTTATCTTATAAAACAATTATTTAAATATTTAAAATAAATTATATATATAAAATTAAAGTGATAAAATTACCGGTCGTTATAGGTCCCACCGAACACCAAAAGATAGTAAACTCTAAAGTGTCAAATACTATCGCTTTTAGAATCGTAAGAACTTCGTCAAAACGTCCCATACCACCTAGTGAAATTCAAGTATTTACTGGAAGCTAATAAACCTCACTCGTTATGGATACCATTGGAAAACCTGAATTATATTCTCTTAAGGATCCAGCGGTCTCACCGAACACCAAAAGAGAATAAAACTAAATTTTTAAATATTTCCTAATGGTAATCACAAGAATTTAACCAAAGCATCCCATACTACCCAATGAAATTTGAGTATTCGCTAATGGGCTAATAATTTCCACTCAAACATTCTATTCAATGAGTTGTACAATATTCGATGAAGCGTTATTCGAGGGCATTTAAACCAATCGATAACACTAAGTCGATTATTAGCACTCCCCATATTATAGAACTAAGGTTCTCAAAACATTTATCTTATAAAAGTTTATAATTTTGAAGTCAAGCAATATAATTTTCCATAGAAGAAATGATTTCTAAATACTTTATTTATCATTAAATTAAATAACTCATCTATTCCGTTTGATCTTCATATACATATATATAAATATATGTATGGTTATCTCAAAAATTCCACAAAGTTATATTATTCACAAACCATATTCCAGATTCCACATAAATATATTTATGTAGCCAATTATTTTATAAATCTATATTTATTACTCTTCCAAACCCATTCGATATATGACCATTTTATTTAGAAAAAAAATTAAGTTTTATATTTTTCCAAAAACCCATATTGAAAAGCCACTTATATAAGTACCCGTTTAGTTATGAAACCATAAATTCATTTTCCAACCAAATTTGGTATTCTAAAAATTGATTAAAGACAACTTAAGTTTATATTTCCAAAACCATGTTTCCAAATTCCATGCCTATTTTATTAACAATACATAATATATAGTAATTAATTGTGAAAAATCATTTATAAAGGAACTATATTAATTTGGGAATAAGTTTAATATGTGAAAACATAACATTAACTCACTTTTATAAACTTATTTATAGAAATAAAATAGATAGATATAAGTTTATAAAATTCCAAAACTTTAAAACAAAGTGATTCAAAGTCCATAACACAAGAGAATACACTACTGCACATCACAAGATCATAGCAACCATCAACACAAAACAATGCAAATAACAATCAAAGAAACAACCGGGCGAACAAAGAGTCGAACGGGGAGATCGGGAGGCAAATGGACATAACCTAGGCTCTATCTAGGACGTGACTGGTGCACCAGTCACGTGTGACCGGTCCACCGGTGGCACTGCCTAGGATGAGCCCTAAGCAGTGTTCTTCGCTTCCTGATGGTCCGTCGATGGTGAGTTTTAGGGGACGGATGATTTTGGCTTCAGGGATACTGATTTTGGTGTCATGCGAACACATTTTCAACTATAATTTGATGAACTGAGAATTCAAACATTTAGGGTTTTTAGCAAAAAAAAAGTTATATATCCAAAAATGCAAGCAACACAAGGAATGGAGATCATTTTGAAAATAGTTTCAAACAACAATTCATACAAAACAACATATGATGTAACAACCCATCTCGGAACAGGCCTAAATTTCGACCGAGAAAAAGCCCATCGAAACTTAGATCTATTCTAAGGTAAGTTGTTGGTATTAAAAAGAAATAACTTACAGAGCCATAACTAAACTTTCACAACTCATATGGGATGGAACAAAATAAAATAGTAAAGTATACCCATTTATTTCAAAACCATAAAAATGTCATAACACAAAATTCCATAAAAACCATAACATAATATCCATTACAACAATTGTCTAAACTCATGGGTACACATAAAAGAAAATAATAGTAGATACTGCCACTAGCCAAGTTTCACCATCTTTAAGCATCATCACCACCATTACTCCATCCTTAACTTATGTTCTAATGAGGAAGGAGTCAGAACAACAAGTGTCTGGTGAATAAAAACTTTGAGTCTTACCTTTTCAGTACTTGGGCAGTATATTTAAAAGTAAGAATATATTTACGAACATAAAACAATTAAAGTCATTTAATACTTGTTCATAAAGAAAGGAGGTGGGTCCAACCACTTAATACCTTCCATTCCGGAAATAGGTTTCTAGAATCCCATATCTCAATCATATATCATAAATAGCTAATAATGTGAGAGATGGCACCCAAGCCACTTAATACTTCCTAGTGGAAAATAGGTAGACTTTGTTCATTTAAGACCTTAATTAAGGTAGACACCATCATTTACGACCAATTTACAGAAGTGTGCTCCTCAATGGTACTATCTAGCTGACATCACATGGAATCTCATAGGCCACTTAATACTCCCAAGTAAAAAATAGGTAGACTTGGGTCATTTAAGAATTTAATTAGGCAAACCCATCATTTAAGACCAATTTCTTGAAGGATCACAATTTAACCTAAATAAGAAGGAGAAATGGAATAGACAATGAAATTATTAAAGATTGCATAAATGAAACAAATCCCATCATTAGTGTAAATAATTAGGAATCTCAGCATAGAATTGACATATCGAAATAAAAAGGAATTTTGGGGAATTTTATCCATCATATGTTTGAAATCCCAAAATCCCTATGGCATATTCAAATCCAAAGGAAATATACTAAACAATTGCTAAAAAAGAAATACTAAGATTTCCACTCACAGATTAGCCTTAGGTTCACTCAAATGGATTTGTAGCTTTTCAATCTCTTCTAGAATCTCACTTTTGATATATATATATATGTATGTATGTATGTATGTATGTATGTATGTATGTATGTATGTATGTATGTATGTATGTATGTATGTATACACACACAATAGATAAGAGGTATATATATTCATTAGATTTAGAATATTTGGAGAAGAATAGGAGAAGAATATATTGGAGGAAGAATAAACAAATAGGAAATAAGTTAAATTCCTACATGAATTCTCTACGGAGTTTTTGAATCTTATTAGAAAGATAGCGATGGCAGAGTTTTGTAATATTCTTCAAAATAATATGAATATTATTAGGAGGAAAGGGTTCTATTTATAGTAGTTGATAGGATGGAAGTAGGTAGGAGAAGGGTAAATCTGGAGCATACAACTGAATAAAACATAACTTAAAATCCTAGTTGCCACTAGACACTGACCACCCTTGGGCGACTGCTCGACCGCTACGGCCGACTAGTTGACCTATTCAGGTCGACCCCTCCTCTTATTCATGGGACGTTTATTTATTTCCATGGCCAGATTATATTATTCCCTAATTAACTTTTTAACATTAAATATTTACTTAGCTCCCAAGCTAATTTTTAAAATTTAAACCCTAAATTTGATTTCTCATTTGAATTTGAATGCAACTAAGTTAATTTAAATTCGAGAACTTTAAATGCTCATAACTTCTTTGTTTGAGCTCCGTTTTCAGCATATTATATATGGAAACTGATCAGAATTTCAACACGAATGCAACAAAGTAATTTAGTGGTCAAATTACAACTTTTATAATATTTCTGTATCCAAGCTGTATCATATTTAATTTAATTTACTTTATTTATATATGTTTCATTTTACGGGGTGTTACATTCTTCCCTCCTTAAAAAGAATTTCGTCCCAAAATCTTCCAAGGGGAAAATAGCGTAGCTCGCAATAACATCCATGGTATATAACCAAGTTCTCTACACAATAATCTACTCAACCAATAGTGCAATGTGATTATTACTACAAACATACTAAAATGAGCTCAATCCTACTGTGAGTATGTAATCGTGTCATGTAAGTATGTATGCAAATATCCTAAACATTCATAAACATTTCTATATAAGTGTAAAGTGATCATGAAAAAGTGTAACAACCATCTCCTACCATCCAATCTAGCAATCGCGATGCAACTAAAATCCTAATTTTGGAGAGAAAAATTACCGGTGAAAAGCTCTGGGAGAATGTTTTTCATCGTCTCCTCAGTCTCTCATGTGCTTTCTAACATATTGTCCCCCTGCTTTACTCGGACCAACTTAATTATTTTATTGCAGAGTTTCCTTATATCGTGCTCCATAATGCGTGCGATGGCATGAGGAACTGTCGGCTCCATCTCAAAATCCCAGAATCGATCAGGCTCTATTCTACTAGCGGTGTAATGAAGGTATTTTGTAATGTGAGAAACGTGGAAAACATTGTGGACTCCTGCCAACTTGTTAGGAAGCTCCACACAATATGCAATTTTCCTACTATGTCCAGAATTCTAAATGGCCCAATAAATCAAGATGTCAATTTCCCAGACTTGCCAAACCTAACAACTTTTCTAAAAGGGGAGATTTTAAGAAATACCACATGTCCAACCTCAAATTCAAGCTCTATCCTTCTTTTATCCACATAAGATTCTGACAGTCTTGCACTACCTTCATCCTTCGCCTGATCAACTTTACTTTTTCCATGGTATTACAGATCAAATCGGGTCTGAGAAACACTTTGTCGATGGTTTCCCACCAACACTAGGCTTCCCTTGCTCAACTTTTATCTTTTGACATGCCAAACACCTAGCAACAAACACACCTACGCTAATCTTTATTCCATTCCAAAAGAAAATTCTCTTCATGTCCTTGTACATCTTATCTCCTCCGGGATGAATGGCCATCATTGAGTGGTGACACTCCATAAGCACATCTCTAATCAAGTTATCAATCATTGTGATGCAAGACATCCATCTCTTCTCAAACATCCCTTCTCATCAACTGAGTACCTCCTAGCATGGGGAAAATGCTCTCATTTTCTTAATTTTTCCAAAATCTATACTAACTCCTCATCTTTTACTTGCTCATGCCCTATACGATCCATCAAGTCTGTTCTAATCTCCATAACTTATAGGGAACCTTGGATGGGTTCTATTGACAATTGGAGGTTAAAATTTGATAGAAACTCCAACTATCTCCATTCATATATAGAAACTAGGTAACGTGTTTCCTACTAAGGGCATCGGCGACTACGTTCCCTTTTCCAAGGATAAATTGAATACCAAAGTCAAAGGATGCTACATACTCCATCAACCTCTACTTCTTAAGATTCAAATCTTTCTGGGAAAATAGGTATTAAGTTATTTATGATCAGTGAATAATTCAAACCTTTCCCAACGACATAATGCCTCCACATATCTAAGGCAAAAATAATGGCTACCGATTCTAAATCATGCATTGGATACCTCTTCTCATGGTCTAGCATAGGCAACTACCTTCCCTTCTTGCATTAGAACTACTACTTATCCTACGCCACATGCATCTATGAAAACCATAAACGGCTTGGTTCCATCTGTTATAGTGAGCACGGGTGCACTAGTCAATGACTCCTTAAGCTTCTCAAATGCCTTAGTGCATCTATCATCCCAAAAAAATGGATTCTTCTTACTCAATTGGGTTAAAGGGACTGCTATTTGTGCAAAGCTCTTGATGAACTTCCTATAGTAAACTGCCAACCCTAAAAAACTTCTATCCTTCGATGGATTACTAGGATTCTTCCATCCTTAGACAGCTTCCACTTTAGCAGGATCCCCTGCCAATCCTTTCTCCAAAGCAATATGGCCAAGGAACATAACTTCATTTTTCCAAAAGTGGCATTTAGAAAACTTAGCTTTGAGTTGGTTTCTCCGCAAGGTCTCGAATACCTCCTTTACGTAGTCCTCATGCTCCATCTTGCCTTTTTGGAAAACCAAGATATCATCAACAAACACCACGACAAATTTGTTAAGTTGCCCTCTAAACATTCCGCTCATCGAACCCACATAGTATGCTAGGGGCATTCGTCGGTCCAAAAGGTATTGCTTCCCACTCATAGAGTCCATTTGGAGTACAAAATGCGGTCTTTGGCTTACTTTCCTCTCCAATCCTCAACTGATGGAATCCCATTGCTAAGTCTAATTGGGAAAAGGCTTTAGCTCCATAAGTTGGTCAAACAAGTCATTTATTCTAATTAGAGGGTACCTCTTCTTCCTTGTCAACTTGTTCAAGTCTCTATAATTGATGCAAAGTCTCAAGAAACTGTCTACCATAGTAGCAAAAACAACAAGGGCTCCCCACTCAGAAATACTTCTGCGGACGAATCCTTTCTTCAATAACTCTGAGATTTGCTTATCCAACCGCCTTCTCTCTTTAGGGAACATCTGTCTCAAAGGCAGAGCGACAGGTCTTGCACCCTTCTCCAAATTGATTCGAACTCAATCTCCATATGGGATGGGAGACTTGAGACATCCTTGAAGACATCAAGAAATTCACAAACTACGGGTACAGATAATGGCTTTCGAACAACAGATAGATTTAGTGAGTATAAATAGCTTAACCCAACTAAAGCTTTGAGTGTACAAAGAACTTCTAGGTCATGACCTCCACAACTCCTTAATCAACTACCCTATTATCACAATAAAAAAATGGCTCCATAATATGACAACCTATCCATACCCAAGATAAGCCCATACCCCTTGGAATTTAGAACATATGTAGTACATATGAAATAAACGTTGCATATGTCTAACACTAGGTCTTTACAAATCAGAGAAAGATGGGTCGAACCCCCAATGGGATTGGAAACCTCTATTGGGCTATTGACCATCTGGGTTTTAAGGTTTAAGGAATTTACTACATCCCTAGCTATAAAGGAATGTGATGCCCTCGAATAAAATAGGGTACGAATAGTAACCCCAAAAATAGGAGTTATGCCTTCTAGAGCTTCTTTTCCTTGGTCTTTTGGTGGCTTATTAGTAATAGGGATAGCTTCAATAGCATAGGCATGTCCACTTGGTCCTTCCATAGCCATCTTTGGATATGATTTCTGTAATGCCCTTCCTCATAGCTGTTAAAGCACCTTCCTTTAAAGGCTTCCTTCATCAGACTCACCCTACAATCTTTAGCTTCATGACTCTTTCTTTGGTATCTCTTACACACCTTTGCATCCTTGTTAAACTTTCCCTTCGATTTCATATTGACTCAAAAGCTTCCCTTATTGGACCCTCCTTGCTTGGGTCAGTTCAAATTTCTCTTTCTCTCTCTTATCTTCCTCATTGGCCACATGCAGCATCGTCGTTTCTACAAACATCTCATAGGTGGCCCCCATAGGTACTTCAATAAATAACATCTCTTTTAGCGGGTAATTTAAGCCCTTCATGAATTTCATAGCCTTTTTCATAGGTGTGTCTATCAGGCTCATCCCGAATTTAGACAATTCAGTAAACTTAGCTATGTACTCCTTAAGGGTCGAATCTCCTTGTCTCAGCTGAATGAACTTTTCCAATTACAAGCTAACCTCTGCACTTGACATGAATCTAATCTTAAATCGGTCTTTGAACTCATCCCAATAGAATATCCTTTCTAGGTGCTCATCAGTCACAAAGTTCCACCAATTCAAGGCTTCTTCCCTGAGGTGCCAAGCTGCCATTCTTCTTCTTAGCTGATCATCCTAACCAAGCTCTCTAAATATCTTCTCGCAGTTACTAATCCATGCTTTAGCTTTTGAATATTCTTCAGTTCCAGAGAATGTCTTCCCTCCCATATTAAGAAAGTCCTTACATAACTTAGGAAAGTCGACAGAGCGGGGTGCTGCATCGACGGCCGGGGCAATGGATGCTACCCGTGCAGCTGAAGGAATAGGAATCTGCTCGATAATCCTAAGATATTGTTTAAACCATTCGAACATTCCACGAATGGGTGGTCTTACGCGAGTAGGGTTCCCTTGTTCGGAAGAAGACTGGTTATCATCCATATCAACTTTCTTTAGGTTAAACCTTTAGTGACGATTTCCTAAGATAGTATTTACATATTGAAAGAAAAGAAAAGTTTCCTAGTGTATGTGCGCATGTCAAGAAGAGAGGGTTTAGATATATGTATATATATAGTAAGAATTTTTTTGAAAATTCTTTTTGAAAAACCTTTTTCAAAATAAAAAATATGTCTCTCATACATATAGTTTTTCCCAATTGATCGGGTAACCTAGGGCTCTGATACCAAATGTAAAAACCCACCTAGAATAGGCCTAAATTTCGACCTAGAAAAGGCCTATCTAAACATAGATCTATTCTAAGGCAAGCTGTTGGTAGTAAAATGAAATAACATTATAGAGCCATAACTAAACATTCAGAACTCATAGCGGATGGAACAAAAAAGAATAGTAAAGTGTACCCATTTATTTCTAAACCATAAAAATGTCATAACACAAAACCCCATAAAAACCGTAACAAAATATTCCTTACAGTAATTGTCTAAATCCGTGGGTACACATAAAAGCAAATAATAATAAATACTGCCACTAGCCAAGCTTCTCTGTCTTTAAGCATCATCACCGCCATCACTCCATCCTTAACCTGTGTCGTAATGAGGAGGGAGTTAGAACAACAAATGTCTGGTGAATAAAAACCTCGAGTCTTACCTTTTTAGTACTTGGGTAGTATATTTCAAAATAAGAATATGTCTATGAACATAAAACCATTTAAACCATTTAATACTTCTTCATAAGGAAAGGAGGTGGGTCTAACCACTTAATACCTTACATTCTAGAAGCTGGTTTCTAGAATCCCAAATCCCAATCATACGTCATAAATAGCTAATAAAGTGAGAGATGTTACCCAAGCCACTTAATACTTCCTAGTGGAAAATAGGCAGACTCTGGTCATTTAAGACGTTAATTAAAGTAGACCCATCATTTAAGATCTATTTCCAGAAGCATGCTCCTCAATGGTACTATCTAGCTGGCATCACAAAGAATCTCATAAGCCACTTAATACTTCCAAGTGGAAAATAGGCAGACTCTGGTCCTTTAAGACCTTAAATAGGCAGACCCCATCATTTAAGACCTATTTCCAAAAGTGGACTGATGTATAGAATCCACCTAACGTAACCCCTTGGCCATTTAATACTTCGGTTGGGGAAAAAGGCAGATCCAACAACTTAATACATCAACCCCCAATGCAGGCCCTTCTACTTATGGCCCATACCCATAATGACGTCTCACATTAGTCCTCTATAAATGGGAACAGGTTGCTAGATTTGCTGGGCAGATTTCCCCTATAGAATTTGGAACTAACCTCGCATCATTACAAATATTTATCATAAGGATATCTCACATCAACAAAAGTGTACACAACTATTGGTGGCCTCAAAGTGAAGGCAAACTTCCGTCGTGTAACTCATGACCTCGCATCCATATGACTTAGCCACAAGTTAATTGCTCTCCATACACACACACACACTCATCTCACTGTTTTATAAATAAGGCCTTATAAGAAATCTTCCTTAATATGCCTTAAAATGATAATTAGGCTATATAAGAGTTTCCTCTTATTTTCACCTCAAAATCAATTACCATGCTAATGGGGGAAATAAATATAAATAAATGCCTAATTACTACGCCATATACGCAATAATTATAGGTTAATTACATAATTAGAGATAAATAGATATTCGCGCCTAATAAGTTCTAAACGCATGGATTTTGCATTTTAAACTAGCGTTAAGTGTCAATTCCCTAACAAGTTATTATTACAGGTCATTTTTCTTCAATTTCCCAAGATTTCATGGAATTATAGTATCGAAAACAAGGAAGAAATATTCATAACCAAAACTGAAATAATAGACTTGAAAATAAATAGAAACTCAATTTATTACACCAATTCAATGGAATATCTTAAACAATAAGAATTGCAGTCTAAACCCCATATTGTATTCAACTCCTCTTTTACAAAGAAATAGATAAGAATAAGTGGTGTAAACTACGAATAGAGTTCATAATCTAAACCACTTATTTTATTAAAGGATCACAATTTAACCCAAAGAAGAAGGGGAAGTGGAATAGACTACGAAATTATCAAAGATTGCATAAACAAAAAAATTCCATCAAATTAATGTAAATAATTGGGAATCTCGGTATAAAATTGACATATCGAAATAAAAAGGAATTTTGGGGGATTTTATCTAACATATTTTTGAAATCTCAAAATCCCTAAGGTGTATTAAAATCCAAAAGAAATACACTAAACAATTTTTGAAAATAAATACTAAGGTTTCCACTCACAGATTAGCCTTAGCTTCACTCAAATGGATTTGCAGCCTTCTGATCTCTTCTAAAATCTCTCCCTTTCAATATATATACAGACAATAGGAAAGTGGTATATATATTCATTAGATTCAGAATAATTAGAGAAGAATATGATAAGAATAAATTAGAGGAAGAAGAAACAAATAGGAAATAAGTTAAATTCTTACCAAAATTCTCTACGGAGTTTCTTAATCTTATTAGAGAGAGATAGCAATGGCAGAGTTTCGTCGTGTTCCCCAAAATAATATGAATAAAAGTAGAGAGGATAGGGTTCTATTTATTGGAGTCAAAACGCACCAGAACTATAAGATGGAAGTAGGTAGGAAATGGGTAAATTTGGAGTGTACAACCGAATAAAACATAACTTAAACCCCTAGCCACAACTGGCAACTGCTGTTGCCAGACGGTCGACCGCCTTGGACGACCGGTCGACCGCTCGTCTTATTCAGGGGATGTTTATTTATTTTCGTTACCAAATTATTTTATTCCCTAACTAACTTTTTAACATTAAACGTTAATTAAACGTTTACTTAGCCCCCAAACTAATTTTTGAAATTTTAATCCTATATTTGATTTCTCATTTGAATTTGAATTCAAACTAAATTATTTTAAATCTGAGAACTTCAAATGCTCATAACTTCTTTGTTTGAACTCCGTTTTTAGCATATTATATATGGAAACCGATTAGAATTTTGCCACGAACGCAACGTAATAACTTTCATGGTCAAATTCAAAATTTTGTAAAATTTCTATATCCAACCTTTATCATATTTAATTTAATTTACTTTATTTATTTATGGTTCATTTCACGGGGTGTTACACATGCACTTAATATAATTTAGACATAGTTGTGCGAGTGTTTAACTCACCTATAAGCACTTGAATTGAAGCTAAGAACTTGAATCCTTCTTGGCTAACCTCTTTTGATAAATTCCTAGGTTATTTTTAGAAATTGCAAAAGAGGGATTATCAAAAGGCTGAGATTAACAATTGAAATAGACACACTAGAAGATGGAGAAGACTACCTTGTTTCTATTCCTACAAGAATTAGCCAAAAGCCCTTTGATTTGCCTAAGATTTGGGTTGAAAATGGAGCTAGGATTTTGAGAATAAGAAGCTCTTATTCTTAGATTTTTGAACTATAAATGAAATGAGAAGGAAATGGATGAAAGTTTTATTATCTTCTCAAAATATTTGTTACTTGGGCCAAATGGGTTTGCATGAACCAAATAAAAGAAAAGATTAATAATTCCCATTGTTTTACTTATTATAAAACACTATTTTTGCGTTAAACAATGTTTTATTAAAACTAATTTAATTTCTCAAATTTTCCAAAACCAATCAACAGATTAAAATTCCCATTTCTATTAATATTGAAATATTTTGTACAACTAAATAGGACTTTTTGAAAATAAAAGTTATTTCTCATTATTCTTAATAAAATAAAATAAACCATTAACTGCAAATTCTCATTTATGTTAATATTAAAAGTTTACCCTAAATGCCAAATTTAATTAATTTAATAATATTTCAAATTTAATTGAAATCCTTCTTAAGAAATTAAACTTTTTCCTTAAATAAATCAAATCAACTATTCTCAAAACTAGATTTAATTTCATAATTAAATTTCACATACCACAAATTAGAACTAACTACCCATGATTAAGGTTAATTAATTAGGTAACTAACAACAGGGTTAATATAGACTCCCTCCCTTAAGAAAATTGCGTCCCCTCAATTTCCTTAATGAAAGAAATCTATAAATTAAATTTCCAAATACTATTTATTACTTTCGAATAACTCTTCCCAAAATTTACATCTTTCAAAAAAAATATAATCAAATCGTATAAACAATGTACACAATAAATCAAAAAATTTACAAATTATTCTTCTTAGCATTTACGTTAAATAAACATTCACAATTTGCAAATATTAAATAATAAAATAACGTTGCCCTGCCTTCCATTTATAGTGAATCCTTATGTCAAATGGCTGTGGTGTTGACCGTGAGGCCAACATGGCCTAGCCACTAACCTCTTTTATTGCTAAGGTTTGGTGGCTACACACGTCATCCAAAATAATACATATATAGTGAACTTTTATAATTCTCATTATCATTTTCTAAATCACCAAACTTTCAAACGCATATATACTAGTATATTAATTCCCTTTAAATTTATTTTCCAAAATATTTTTCCCAATATTTTCAGCTTCCACAAATAATAATATCATGTTCCAAATCATTTACTTTATACAATTATCAAAGCTCCAATTAATATTTTCTTTCCAAAATAATCATATAACTCAAATAATTCCTTTCCAAGTACTATGTATACATTTTATTCCAAAATACGTACTTTTCTACAAAATATCTTTTTATTTCCAAACTTTATTTTCACAATTTCTTAATTTTTAACTTCTTATTAATTAAGATTCATATGTAACAATTTACTTTCGTTCAACTTTAATATATAAAAATTCCAAAATTTAAAATATTTTCCTTAATCTTATCTCATTATATAAAATAATATTAAACCACAAAATTTTAATGATTCATTTCATTACTTGGCTGCAAGGTTGATGACATATAATATCAATAGTGCCTCCCCATGCTCTCCACTTCTCACAATTTATTCGATGGCTAAAACATTATTTTAAACTTAAATATTTTCCAAATTTCCAAATTAATTATTTCTCATGTCAAAATGTCTCGTTCGATGTTTATGAACTCCAATCGATAACATGGCGTCCCACGTACCGATCAGAATCCTTAAAAAATTTCTTGGACAAGCCAACGCATAGATAATCATGAGTTTTCCTTAGTTATATTTGTTTTATTATCGTTAGCATCCATTCATTTAATTTAAATAAATAAAACCAAGCAATCAATTTCTAACCAATCAACCAAAACGAAATAGTCGTCTCTAGCGGAACAATTAAAATTTCAAAAATTCTTTTACGCAACTCTGATTGATCCTTGATCATTTAAAATTTTAAACCTATTTACTAAAATTTCCTAAATTCTCTATTAAAACAAAATTGTTCACTATAAATTAATTCATTCCAATTTATCTCTTCAAAGTCTATTGCCCAAAAATCCAAAATTTTCTGAACTCTAAAAGATTTTAACACGTCGATTTCCAAAATTTGGATGTCACAAATTCCAATTTATCTAATTAAAATTTTAAATCAAAATAAGTCTTATATTCCTATCCCTATATAGATAATTACATAACTATCTACCACACACCCAAGTCAACGGGACTTTATGTCACACTAGGTCTAAGTCAGTGATATTATACGTTATAATGTTCTGACTCAGCTCTAATACCAAACTGTAATGACCCCACCACTATGCCCATATAATAAAAGAATATTATAAATAATATTGTCTAATAATGCAGAGAATACGGCTTACTAAGGGCGACTGACTGTGAATATATCTTTAAACTAACACTGCCATGTCATACTTATGATTTTTCTTAATCTTTGGAATAAAATTTGATGTGTACAGTCTTAGACCAAAGTAATAATCACAACATTTTCTCCAAATCAGAATAGTATATCATATAAACAATGGTCACGGATCACAACTGAGTAATAAACATCATATACACATAAAAACTGAGAGTCTACAAAATATAACACTAGACTCACATAGTATACATCCGGTACAAATCCCTAACAAATCTCTAAACACAAATGTTAATAAGAAATCTTATCAACATCCCCAGTGCTTTTTATAAGATAATTCTATTTGAATATGACCATGTTGTTGAGATGACTCTCGCCTTCAAAAGCACATCTTTCAAATAAAATGACTTAGTCGAAAGGATTTGAGGTAGTAGCTCTAGCTGTCGACCAAATTGACCTGGTTGAAAGGAATAGTAAATTACCAAACTCTTCGACCTTGTCGAAAGGGATAATGAGACAGCTCCAACCTTTCGACCAGATTAGTATAATAGTAATTGCCGAACCTTTCGACCTTGTCGAAAGGGATGATGTGGCCACTCCAACCTTTCGACCAGGTTGTTATAATATCAAATTACTAAACATTTCGACATTATTAAAAGGGATGACGAGGCCACTCCAACCTTTCGATCAGGTTGAAATAGTCAAATTATCTCTAGGAGCTATTCACAACATATAGCTCTCAAGGTCATCAATTTATTGAGTTTCAACTTCCCTGGAAGTTGAAAACAATCAACCATCTATGTCTTCTTCTCCCTTTCAATCACGTCGGAAGGCTACATTTAAGACCTTTGGACTTTATCGAAAGGGGGTGATTTCTCTAACAGCTTGTCTTGGTTGTTTTCAACACCTTTGGTGTCAATATTCTTTCCATGGAATCCCTTAGAAAGGGTTCAGATGCCTAAATGAGTTGGTTCCCCTTGAATGAATTCCATCCTGAATGATTGTATGCAATATAGACCAGGATTCCTTTCGGAAGTTCTCCTTCGACTAGGTCGAAGGGTATTCCACCTTTCGAAGCAGCCCCAGTTCAATAGTTTACAATCCACTTTATATTCCTTATTTAAGATCGATTTGGATATTACCATAACTCATGCATTCAACTTAATCGACACCCTATCATCACTTTTATTCTCAGCATTAAGTATATGTTTCGATGATAATGTGTTTCGATTGAAAATGCCTAAGTCGATATTATATATAGCATAGATCAAAAGAGAATTTGAGAATAGGTTAGAATCATGTGCAATTGGTCGTTAGTCCAGCTAACGATCTTAATGATTTTCCTCGTTGCCAATATCCATTATGAACAAGCTATCTCCATTTTTATTTATTACTCGAAATGAGTTACAAGAAATTAAGCTTTCTTCCCAAATCGATTTACGGTTTGTTCTAAGTACAATTATCACATGAAAGTAGAGTAAAGAAAATGAATTCAGTATTGCAGAATTCGGTACCTAAAACTGGACCGCTTGGGTCTTATTTATAGATGCAGGTCGGCCCCTTCCGCACCTTTGCTTTCGACTAGGTCGAAAGGACCCCCTTTTATATGCCGCCTCAAATCTTTTGACTTGATCGAAAGGTCATGAACCTTTTGACGACGTCGAAAGGTATTCTCTGGTGCTTCTTGGTTTTTCGCTTCCTTGCCTTCGAGTGGGTCGAAAGTCTTCTCCTTATATGCTGTTTTGAGCCTTTTGTCCTAGTCGAAAGCTATGCCTCCATTCGATGTTGTCGAAAGCTACGTTCCCTTTGATGTTGTCGAGAGCTATGTTTCCCTTCAATGTTGTCGAAGGCTATGCTTCCTTTCGAAGGTTATGCTTCCTTTCGATGTTGTTGAAAGGCATCCTTGTTCTTCTTGTCATACTCTAGCAGCTCCTTCATTCTCCCTTAACCTTTCGACCTGATCGAAAACCATGTCTCCTTTCGACGTTGTCGAAAGAGACTTTATCATTCTTTTGCCTTTGCCGATTTCTGAGTATTGCTTACTTTATAGCACCTTCCGACACTGTCGAAAGGAATCCTAGATGGATCTTGACCAGTTCAAAAGGCTTGCTATGCTTCGAAAAGGCCACTGTGGGGGCGAAATCTTTGTCTTCGGAGGGTTTGACATGTAGTTGGGAGAGCACCATTGATTGCCTCTGAAAAGGGTTCTGAAGTCATCATTGCTTGTTCATCTATGTCGAAAGGTTGGTAGTGGCGGAAGAGCTTATCTGTTTCCATCTGGGTTGAAGGCCTTTGCACTGTATAAGTAGTTGGTGCCTTCGACTTCTTCGATACCTGTTCAGTTCCTTCGAAACATCCTTTTATGTCCTTCATGATGATTTGGCTTGTTTCTTCATCAAAACCTCAACCTTATTAACTTTCTTTCATACTTCTGTTATTATGTAGATTTTATGGCAAACATTTTACCCCCCCTATATGAAAGAAGCTTTTGTTCTTTAGGATAAATATTTCGTAGCTTTCTTACTTTTCATAACTTTACTTTTCCTGCAAAAATTCAAAGTTAATGAAATCCGGTATTGTTATTATCATACTTATATGTATGTTTTGTAATAGATCAGTATATTAATGTTCTTATTCAATTGGTAAGCATCATTTAGAATTAATAAACACCAACTTTAATTTTGGCATCAAGAAGACCAGTTTAAAATTTTCGGTCGTCTACAACAGACTTAATTTCATCATATCAACCATAAGACCCAACCCAGATTAGGGTATCAACTTGTGAAGCTTAGAAGCAAATAACATGACGTCTAGAACCCAGATAACAATATTTTAAAATAGTTCTAAACCCAGATTCAAGTTTTTATGGTCAACTATACGGGAATTAATGGGTATTATCCTTATACTAAGCTTTGAGCCTAGATCAGGGCATATGTTAGTCAATTCTTTTTGCAAAAAGAATCTTCGGCCCAGATTAGGGCACGTATGGTGCAATCAGATAGTTGTTAAAAATAGAAATCTCTTGCCTGCATTGGGGCATATGTTGAGCAACTAGAAATTTATGAAAATTATCTTCATAATAGATGCCATGAACCCAGATTAGGGCATTAAGGAAAAATCAAATAATAATCCCAAAATCCAAGTTTGAGTATAAAGGATTGTAATAATTGACAACGTTCCCATACCTAGACTCGGGCTAATAAAGATGGCGATTGATAAAGTCCTGAAACCCAGATTCGTGTATTAAATGCTGTAATTCATATATGAGAATCCTGAAGCCCTGATTCAGGCATTAATAGATGATGTCAAGAAAGTCTCGAAACCCAGATTCGGGTAATAATCAACGGAGTTTTGTTTCACTCCTTTGCTTTCGTCCTTTTCAACATATTTAAGCCCTTCAGGTCTTGTATAGAAATAATTTGATTAGCTACCTCTTGAGCTTGGATGTCTTAGTCCTTGATTAGATATGCCGCTTTTTTAGACTTAGACATTTTAGTCTTTCACTTGATGAGCCTCCTTTGGGCTTTGGACATCTCAGTCCCTAATTTGATGGCCTTTATCTGGGCTATGACATCTTAGTCCATTGTTGACTGAGCCTCTTCTCGGGCTTGGACATCTTAGTCCATTGTTGATTGAGCCTCTTCTCGGGCTTCGGCATCTTATTCCATTGTTGATTGAGCCTCTTCTTGGGCTTGGACATCTTAGTCCATTGTTATTAAGCCTCTCTTTAGGCTTGGACATCTTAGTCCATTGTTGATTGAGCCTCTTCTCGGGCTTGGACATCTTAGTCCATTGTTATTGAGCCTCTCTTCGGGCTTGGACATCTTAGTCCATTGTTGTCCGGTGCTCTTGGTTAGCTCATCTTAAAGACTGGAACCAAGGAATTACTCGACCACCCTCCAGGAGGCACACTGCCCTGGCCCTTTTGCGGCGTGGACAGGGGCTTGTTCGGTGTTTTACCCTGGCTATCTTATGGCGCGGATAAAGGCTTACTCCGTCCTCCCTCCTGGAGGTGCCTTACCCTTTCCCTTTTGCGGCGCGGATAAGGGCTTGTTCAGTGCTTTACCTGGCCATCTTATGGCGTGGACAAAGGCTTACTCCATCCTCCCTCCAGGAGGTGCCTTGACCTGACCAGAGGCACAGCCAAAGGCTTGTTCGGTGCTTTAATCTGGCCATTTTATGGTGCGTCTTAAGGCTTACCCGCCCTCCCTCCAGGAGGTGCTCTGCCTTGGCCATCTCGGCGTGGACAAAGGCTTTTCTACCATCTTAGGTAGACCACCATCTTAGGTAGTATCAAAATATAAGGAGCATTTCACTCCCGACCATGTAGATTCTTTCTTTTCAAAAAGTAGCTCTTTATAGATTCATTTTTGGAAAATACGGCCTTAAATGCTCAGCATTCCATGTCCTAGGCACCATATTGCCGTCTAGGCGACACAATTGTAGGCTCCCGGAGGGATTACTTTGCAAATAACTAATAGTCCTTCCTAGTTTGGTCCCAGGGGTCCATCCACAGGATTCTTTGTATTGGTCATTACTCTACGGAGTACCAAGTCTCCCTCGTGAAATGATCGTGTTTTTACTCTTGAATTGTAATACTTCGAGATTCTTCTCTAATATTCGGCGGTTCTTACCGCTGCTTCATCTATTAGTTCATATATCAAATCCAATAACTCTCTTTTTAACTCTTGATTCTTGTCAAATGCGTATGAAATTCTCCGGTGTGAGGGTATTTCAATCTCGACTAGTAACATTGCCTCACACCCGTATGTCAAAGAATATCGGGTATGTCCCGTTGTTGTCTTAGCAGATGTCCGATAGGCCCATAGCACTAATGGCAGCTCTTCTACCCAATTTCCTTTTGCCTTATTTAGTTGCTTTTTCAGAATTGTTTTTATGGTTTTGTTTGCAGCCTCAACTGCCCCATTAGCTTTTGGATGTGCGACAGATGAAAAACTTTTAATAATCCCATTTTTGTGGCAGAACCGGGAGAATTCTTCACTCTCAAATTGCGTTCCATCTTCAGGAATCATTTTCTGAGGAATTCTGAACCTGGTTATGATGTTCTTGATATCAAATCTCAATACTTTCCCAAAATTAATTTTCGAAAGTGGTTCAACTTCAACCCACTTGGTAAAATAGTCAGTGGCCACTACAGCATATTTCGCTCCTCCTTTTGAAATTGGTAATGGTCCGATCAAATCTATTCCCCATACATCGAACGGCCATGGACTTGTGATTGGAGTTAATTGACTTGGGGGCAACCTGGGTATCTTTGAATATTTCTGGCATTTCTCGCATCTTTTCACATAATCTATGGCTTGGCTTACCATGTGGGGCCAGTAAAATCCTTGCCTCATTATTTTCTTTGCGAGCTTTGTTCCATTTGAATGGTCACCACAAAATCCTTCGTGTGCTTCAGCTATTAGTATTATCCCATCATTCAAGCTTACACACCTAAGATAGGGAAGAGCATATCCCTTTTGATAGAGGATTCCGTCCATCATAACAAAGGTCGGAGCTTGGCTCTTGATTTTTCTCGTTTCTCCTTTATCGGACGGTAGTGTCCCTTTACTAAATACTCAACAATGGGTGACATCCATGTACCATCATATGTGCTATTTGGCTTTGGTTGGTTGATCCTTTCTTCTGTTAACTCTTGACCACTTTCTTTTTCCTCTTCCCTTTTGTGACTTGGCTTCAGATCTTGTCATAACTAGCAACTCTTTCCCCTACTCTGATGTTTCCTTTTCAATGCTTGGCTTTTCTTGATATCCGGCGGGGATAATTCATGTCTTTAGGGCTCCCTTTGGTAAAGAGTCTGCCTGTGTATTCTCTGCTCTTGGAACATTTATCGAAAAATCCCCAAACAAAGCAAGCATTTGTAATATCTTCTTCACATATAAAGATAGCTTGGGGTCTTTTGTTTGGTATGTCTACTTTACTTGATTTACAATCAGTTGAGAGTCGCTAAAAATCTGTATTCGTGGGATTTCAATTCTAGTGCCAAATTTAATCCTGCTACCATTGATTTATATTCTGCCACATTATTGGTTGTAGGAAATCCCAGTTCCATGGCATATTCAAACGATATCCATCAGGGGTTATGGTTATATATCCTGCGCTGGTACCTTATTCATTTGATGCTCCATCCACAAATAATTGCCACATGGGCTTCTGATCCTTCTCATTTTCCGATTGTTCCTCTATAATGCTGGTGCATTCATTAACAAAGTCTGCCAGTGCGTGCCCCTTTATTGCAGCTCGTGGTTGAAATTATATACCATATTGGCTGAGTTCAATTCCCCATTTCACCAACCTTCTCGAAGTCTTAGGCTTACTAAAAACTTGCTTAAGCGGAAAATTGGTCAATACTCTGATCGAATGTGCCTGAAAGTATGCTCTGAGTTTTCGCGCTGTGAGAATCAAACAATAGGATAATTTCTCTATAACTGGATATCGAACCTTTTCATCTTTTAACCACCTGCTTACAAAATATACTGGGAGTTGTGCCCCATTGCCCTCTCGAATGAGCACCTAGCTGAATGCATATTCTGACATCGCCATTTATATATACAATATTTCCCCGTTTTCGGGACTTGAGAGTATCGGTGGTTTATCCAAATGGCTTTTTAATTCCAAGAAAGCTCTTCTGCAACCCTCTCCCCATTCGAAGTTCTTCTTTTTCTTAATCACATCGAAGAAAGGAATACACTTATTAGTAGCTTTTGAAAGAAACCTGCTTAGGACAGCTACTCTTCCATTTAAGCTCATCACTTCTTTACTAGTTTTAGGTTCGGCCATGTCTTTTATGGCTTGAATTTGGTCGGGATTTGCCTCAATTCCTTGAGCACTTACAAGGTAGCCTAAGAACTTTCTAGTGTGGACCCTAAAAGAGCACTTTTATGGATTCAACTTCATTTAATACCTTTGCAATATCTTGAACATTTCCTCCAGGTCCTTCAGATGGTTCTCATGCTCTCTAGACTTTACTAACATATCATCAACATAAACTTCCATGTTTTTGCCAATTTGTTCCTTGAACATTTCGATTAACCAATCTCTAATAAGTGGCCCATGCATTCTTTAACCCAAAGAGCCTGGCCCTGTAACAATAAATTCCCCATTCTGTTATGAAGCTGGTATGATCCTCATCTAGCTTGAAGGTCGGTATCTAGTTGTACCCTGAATAAGCACCCATAAGGGATAACAGCTTGTGTCCACTTGTTGCATTCACCAACTGATCTATTCATGGTAGTAGGAAACAATCCTTTGGGCATGCTTTGTTTAGATCTGTGTAATCGATGAATGTCCTCCATTTCCCATTTGACTTTTTCACCAGAGCTAGGTTGGCTAACCATTCGGGGTAATATATCTTTCGGATTAATCCATTTTCAAGGAGCTTATCAACTTCTTCCTTTAGAGCATCTGTTCGAACTTTATCCAACTGTCTCTTTTTCTGCCTTATGGGGGTTGCTCCCGGGTTGATGTTAAGGGCATGGCACATGACAGTCGAATTAATTCCCAGCATATCGGAATGTGACCAAGCAAACATGTCCTTGTTGACTTTGAGGAATTGAATCAAGTCTTTCTTTAACTCGCTATCTAGATCTTTTCCCACTTTGACCACTTTAGAAACATCTTCTGAATCTATATGGGTTTCCTCAAGGTCTTCTATGGGTCTTATTCTCTTTGTCTCGCCTCGGCAGTCAAACTCTATTGGACCTTCTTCTATTATGTTAGTGTCAACCCTCTTTCTCTTGGTTTCTGTAGGAATGTACCTTTGATACATATGCTTATTAGACTTCTTAATATTAATCTTTGCTTCGAATGTTGGATGTGAAAATCCATCATCCGAAGGCTGTAAAATAGTAGGAGAATCAAAGTAAGCAAAATACTCCCTTTTGTATTTATCAAGCGTGGCAAAGTAAGCAGAATACTGTAACGACCCGCCATTTCGAACCATTCAAATCGACAATAATCTACACATGTCAGACTTAAATTGTTCAAAACAACCGATTGTTATTTATATTTGGCAAAACTTAGTATATACAGTAAATAAATCAATCGCAAAATCACAAACACAGAGTAATACAAATATATGCAGTGGAATAGATAAATAGTACTGCATGAAGCTACTACAGAAACATCAGAGTCTAAAGCAGATACAACAGAAATCCCAAATACGTGAAGTCTCTAATACATAAGCAAATGACAAGTCTGAACATAAACAACTAGAAATAACCAAAATAACTGAAAAGTGAAATAGATAAAAGATAGATCTCCAAGCAAAGCTCCAAGCTCCAAAGGTGAGTCTCAAATGCTGTAACACTCAGGCTGACCCTAGCATTAATCATAACACAAAACACTCGAGTCAGGATTAACATTCTTATGCAAGTAAATTAACTCAAGTGAAATGTCCTAGTGAAATGCAATATAACTCAAAGGATGTTTGGGATTTCATCCTTTAAGGATCCGTCAAACTATCTACATACATAATACAATACGCTACATAGATAATGTCTGCAGTAAAGTAAAGTAGTAAAATAGCGTTAAGGCGTTACCCATATCCCCTATGACACATTTTATATAAATATCGTAGTCTATACAGATACTCTAAGCCTCACCAAACCAGTGGGATACTCAGGGAGCACTCCATAGGTACGATACAAACCAAAGTCGTAATGGGCTCGATAGGGCATATGACAAGGCACGTGAGGCAATGCCTAGGGTAGGATACTACCATTTTGCAGAAACGGGCGAGTGATAACGCATAGCAGCTACTACCGCCCACCTCGAGACACACTCCCATAATTAAAGGTGCACCCAATCAAATCACAAAGTAATAGATATGATTTCGAAGAAGCATGCTCGATCGAAGGTGCGACCTCACTTGGCCCAGGTATAACTCATGTTCTAGTCATATCAAGCTGACCCAAGGGGGTCAGGGCTGCGTTCATACCTCATACAGTAGCGTTCGCCAAACCATCCTACTTCGTTCTGGATTATCCACCAAGTGCATAGTTGTTAAAGTGGTTTTCGGTATTGGTAGAGAGTGACAATATCCGATCGCGGTCTCTTTAACAACCAAACGCTTATTTCACACCGTGGTCATTTTATAAAATCACTTATAAACATTTAAATAAAATCTCAAATTACAAATTTTAAATAAAAATCAACAATTAAATATCTAACTTCAATTATATATAATTTTTAAAATATTCACTTAATCACCTTTAATCAAAATCAAGTTATAAATTCATATCCTTTAAAATCTCAAATCAGTAAGTTCAAAATCAATCCTTATTTAAATTCAATTCTTAATCAAATTAAATTACAAATCAACTTTAATTTATCTTTCCAACTTTTATTTATTAAAGTTATCACAAAATCTATTTCCAAAATATTAATATAAATTTAAAATGAATATTTAAACATATTTTATATATATATTAGTTAAATTAAATTTTTATTAAATTTTATTATATTAAATTTTATTAAATTAAATCTTATTATTAAATTTATTTTATTTTAAACCTTATTTTATATATTTAAAAATAATAAAATTATAAGTAAAATCTTAAAATTTACATTTTCCAAAACTTAACTTATAAATTTAAAATTCCCAAACATATAATTTAAAAATCTAAATTTTTATGCACATAATAAAATAAAAACCATTATATTATATTTTAAAAATCAATATTTATTAAAAACACATATTTTTTCAAAATTTTTGGAAATCATTTAAAAATAGACCAACAGCGTACGTACATAGTTTTCTATCCTATGGTCAAACGATACGGATATTTATCATTTTAGTCCATAATAATTTAAATTTTACGGGTATATATCATTTCAACTCACACTCCCAAAATTTCAAAAATCAGTAAAATTGCTTGGGTTTATCATTTCAACCCATAACGATTTTCTCTAATCTACAAGATCATTCAGGTATGTACCTTTTCAACCCATAGTGATTTTCCTAACTAACAGAGGACTTGAAGTGTGAGAACAATAGAATAATAACATAAAATGACATACATATCAATGACAAGCAAATATCATAATTAATAATTAAAATATAGCATATAAACTAACATGTTATGGTGTCAATGTCAATTAACATAGGTAAACAATTTAAATAATAACATATCATGTTCAACGATTTAATCACTAAATTTAACAACACATTTCAATCGTCATTTCATGTAAAATAAATTTACTAACATATGAATGTCAATCATGAGTAATCACTCACCTTTCGAGGCTAGAGAAATAACGAGAATAAGATGCGACGATCCGCGGATACGGGCATGAACTAGTGCACACGGACACGCACACACACACAACCGGACAGTGAGACCGAAGAAGAGCTACTGAAAAAACTACTGTAACCAACAGAAGACTACACTTCGACAAAGTGCTGCTGCAAGCGAACGGAACAGCAACGCAGCGTTGATGGACAGATGCGACCTTGGGACTTGCAGTAACGGACAGCGATGTATGACGAATGGTCGCAGCTGCAAATGGACGGTGGTGGGCTGCTGCGAAAGGAAAGACAAGTTGATGGGTTCAGCAGGCTAGAGAGGCGCATTCGGCAGTGGGTGGAGTGATGGATGTGGAGGGAAAAATGGCAGAGGGCGGAGGAACGAGGCTGTGGGGAGTGGCCGTTCAAACAAAGAGGAGGCGAGTTTGGTTGAACACAATGGAGAGGCGCGGAGGAGGGCTGTGCGTAGCAGCTGTCAGGTGTGCGAGAGGAGGCTGCATGTTCGGTGGTGGGTGTTGGGTTGGTCGGCAGTGGGCTGTGGGATGGTTCGGGTGGTAGTGCTGAGGGGAATACGAGGCAGAGGGTTTTGTCGTAGGGAGTATGGGTTAAGTTCGGATGGAAGGAGAGAGGCGGAGGGGAAGAATTGGTGGCGGCTATTGGTGGATGTGGGTCAGCAGGGGGTTCTAGTGGAGCAAGGCGTTAGGGAGGCTGGCGTTAGGGAGGAGAGAGCAGAGGAAAAAGGAGCTAGGTGGCTGAGGGCGGAGGGAGAAGGGGTGCTGGTTGCGTGGAGGGATGTGGAAGGGAACGAGTGGTGGACGAGGTTAGAGGGAGATGACCAGGTTGGGTGGTCGGGTCGAGAGAGAGAGGGGAGAGGGTGAGTTCGGCAAAGAAGAAGGAGATGAGCTAGGTTCTGATATATATAAACTTATATTATTATTTTTTCTCAAATGAAAGAACAGAACGAAAAGAGAGGAAAGAGAATGAGAATGATGGGATGAGCAGCATATATCAACGAGTGGGAATAATAAAAGTCAGCTATTGAATTCTGGAAATATTTAAAGGCTAATGACTATTGGTTTCTCTCGTTGTACAAATGAAAGGACACAGGGAAACCAAAATACTCAAAATGGGTACCAATACGCTAACCGTTTCACAGGTTTTGTCGTGTACCGGACGCCGAAATACACAAATGAACATACTGCGGAAATCAGCGCGATGAGACAAACAAGATGGTACACAGATACGAGTGACATGACCCTCTTATCAAAACTCCATTTTCGCTGGAAAAAATGCTGCTAAAAGGTCGAAAATAAGATAAATGGGGCTAGAGCAGTCCAAATTTTACGAAACAAATTATGATGCCTCATTCAAAAAATGGTCTAAATTTTTCTTATGCAAAAATATTTAGGTTTTGAAAATATTTTATTTCCATCAAATTTTTTTAACTGATTTTAAATTGAAATTTCACAACTGAACAAACTTGCATATTTTCCGATGAAAATCTACCACTTGCTATATTTAAATGGACGCAACCCAAATAGAAAATTTTCGTTGCAAAATTTTATTGTTTATTTTCATGAAATTTTTTAGTTAATTACGTTATTTAAATCACTAAAAATTTTGGGTCGTTACAGTCTTCTATGGGTCTTATTCTCTCTATCTCGCCTCGGTAGTCAAACTCTATGGCTATTGGACCTTCTTCTGTTAAGTTAGTGTCAACCGTCTTTCTCGGTTCCTACAGAAACGTGCCTTTGATACATACACTTATTAGACTTCTTAATATTAATCTTTGGTTCGAATGTTGGATGTGAAAATCCATCATCCGAAGGTTGTAACATAGTAGAAGAATAAAAGTAAGCAGAATATTCCCTTTTGTATTGATCAAGTATGGCAAAGTACATTTTGCAGGAGCTAAATTGTTCTCCCCGCACAATTCCCCAGCCTCGCTTTGTCAAGAATTTTACCATGAGGTACGTTAGGGAGACAAAAGCATCAATCTCATTCAGGGTTGGTCTGCCGAAGAAGGCATTGTAGTAGGAAGGTTGGTCAATTATCACAAAGATAGTTTCAAATGTTCGACAAGTTGGAGGGACTCCCATTTGTACAAGTAGCTTTATCTTCCCCGTTGGAGTTGACCCCATGATGTTGAACCCAAATATCGGCTCGGTGCTCGGTTCTAATTTATGCTCTAGGATATTCATTTGGTCGAAAGCATGTTTGAAGATGACATTAACTGCGCTGCCTGTATCGACCAAAATCTTGGAGACAATAGATAGCCCAATTTGTGCAGTAATCATAAGGGGTCATTATGGGGATGATGGACTCCTTTGCATAGCTCTTGCGGGGTGACCACCAGGTTATAGGCATTTGGATGTTAAGATGTGGGATCTTCGTTGGAGGCTCCTTTTTAACGGAATAAATTCTCTCCTTGGCATCTTTAATATATCTGCTTCAAGCCCCTTTACTACTTCCTACAGGATGTGGCCTACCATGGATCCCATCTATCCTGTTAATTGGCAGGCTTAAGCTTAGGGGGTCTTCATCCTCTAGCACATTTACAGCATTGCCCGGGCGTTTCTGAGGAGTATTTTCAGTTCGTTGGGCTTTGTGCTGATCTTGGATAAATTCTTTAAGATGACCTTCTTGGATCAGCTTTTGAAATATTCCGGCCAAAACTCTGCATTCATCTATTTTATGGCCGTTAGCTTTATGATAGGCATAGTAGTTCCCTCCCTTCCACTTCTCTGGATTATTCTTAGCTTTGTAGGAGGTTGAAAAGTTGACTCTTTCCTTATCTGTAGCATATATGTAAGACAGTGGCTTGTTTAAAGCGACTGTATTAGCAATTGGTTCTTTCCATCTGACCTTTTTATGGCAACGGTCCAAGCCAAATTTTCCTCCCTCCTTTCTGGGAATCGTCTTTTTCTTGGCATAGTAAAGTTCATCCATCCGTATGAACTTAGCAGCCTAAAAGTGGAAGTCCTGCAGATCTTTACAGCCATTGACAAAGAGCTACTTCCAGAAAGGGGTATTCTCGATTAAACTAGAGTGGATGGCTATGAGCTTGTCACGGTCATTCGTGTCCTTAGCCTTCTAAGCTTCTATATTGAATCTTCTCAAATAGTCTCCTAAAGATTTAACCTGCCTTTGTTTTATGTTTGCCAAGGCCATATAATCAATAGTAGGATCCTTGCGAATACAGAATTGAATTGAGAATTTTTAAGAAAACTGCTTCTAGGAGTAGATGGTTTTTTCTCTGTACTGTCTATACCATTTGGCTGCCACCCCTTGGAGAGTAATGGGGAACAGTCGACATTTAACTGACGCAGAAGCATTGTATAAGTCCATCTGGCTGTCAAAAGCCATAAGATGATCAATAGGATCCGTATCCACGTGATATTTCATAGACGGGATTTTGACATATGGAGGTATTACTGTTGCTATGATCTCGTCAATAAAAGGTGGCACCCACTCATTATCATTGATATTCTCATCCATAGTTCTTTTCCCTTTAGCATTCATAGTGTCTTTGATAGCTTCTCAGCAGTATCTTTAAGAAAACTTCAACATTGCCATTTCTGACTTGGGTTGTACTCTTTAGATGTTGAGCTACCAGACTGCTATAATGACTTGTCAAGAACTCTCCCTTGATGATTATCTCTGACTTGGGGAAGCTCTTTCTTTTCTGAGGTAGTCAAGTCCATCTTATCTTTGCACTCTTTTGAGTTGGTCTTTAGATTTCTCCTAGGTGAGACCACTTCTTCTCCTTGAGTCTGTCTCGGAGTTTTTGATGATTTCTAAGACAAAGCCAACTTTAGCAGTTCCTGCATTTCTTGCAACTGTTGTTCCAAACACTTGATTTTTTCTGCATTTTCATCTTGTCGTGCCGGCGATGAAGTCTGCCTTAGAGTTACCTCATCCAGGTTAAATGATGGAGCTATATTTTCATCCAAGGAGGTAGTGTGTATTACTTCCTTCACAATTCCATTCAAACCTTTAGCCTCATTTTTCATATGCAAAAGAAATGAACCACAATTAGTCTGTATATAGTGACAAGGTCGGAGGTTCGGGCCCTCCTTCTAGTGCCAAAAATGTTAACAAAAAATCTTGTCAACATCCCCAATGCTTTTTATAAGATAATTCTATTTGAATACGACCATGTTGTTGAGATGATTTCGCCTTCGAAACCACATCTTTCGAATAGAATGACTTAGTCGAAAGGATTTGAGGTAGTAGCTCTAGCTGTCGACCAAATTGACTTGGTAGAAAGGAATAGTAAATTACCAAACCCTTCGACCTTGTCGAAAGGGATAATGAGACTGCTCCAACCTTTTGACCAATTTAGTATAATAGTAATTTCCAAACCTTTCGACCTTGTCGAAAGGGATGAGGTGGCCACTCCAACCTTTCGACCAGGTTGGTATAATAGCAAATTGCTAAACCTTTCAACTTTGTCGAAATCGATGATGAGGCCACTCCAACCTTTCGATCAGGTTGAAATAGTCAAATTATCTCTAGGAGCTATTCACAACATATAGCTCTCAAGGTCATCAATTTATTGAGTTTCAACTTCCCTGGAAGTTGAAAACAATCAACCATCTATGTCTTCTTCCCCCTTTCGATCACGTCGGAAGGCTGCATTTAAGACCTTTGGACTTTATCGAAAGGGGATGATTGCTCTAACAGCTTGTCTTGGTTGTTTTCAACCCCTTTGGTGTCAATATTCTTTCCATAGAATCCCCTAGAAAGGGTTCAGATGCCTAAATGAGTTGGTTCCCCTTGAATGAATTCCATCCGAAATGATTGTAGGCAATATAGACCAGGATTCCTTTCGGAAGTTCTCCTTCGACTAGGTCGAAGGGTATTCCACCTTTCGAAGCAACCCCAATTCAATAGTTTACAATCCACTTTATATTCCTTATTTAAGATCGATTTAGATATTACCATAACTCATGCATTCAACTTAATCGACACCCCATCATCACTTTTATTCTCAGCATTTAGTATATGTTTCGATGATGATGTGTTTCGATTGAAAATTCCTAAGTCGATATTATATATAGCATAGATCAAAAGAGATTTTGAGAATAGGTTAGAATCATGTGCAATTGATCGTTAGTCCAGCTAATGATCTTAATGATTATCCTCGTTGCCAATATCCATTATGAACAAGCTATCTCCATTTTTATTTATTACCCGAAATGAGTTACAAGAAATTGAGCTTTCTTCCCAAATCGATTTACGGTTTGTTCTAAGTACAATTATCACATAAAAGTAGAGTAAAGAAAGTGAATTCAGTATTGCAGAATTCGGTCCCTAAAACTGGACTGCTTGGGTCTTATTTATAAATGCAGGTCGGACCCTTCCGCACCTTTGCTTTCGACTGGGTCGAAAGGACCCCCTTTTATATGCCGACTCAAATCTTTTGACTTGATCGAAAGGTCATGAACCTTTTGAAGACGTCGAAATGTATTCTCTGGTGCTTCTTGGTTTATCCTTTTGCTTCCTTGCCTTCGAGCGAGCCGAAAGGTCTTCTCCTTATACGCTGTTTTGAGCCTTTTATCCTAGTCGAAAGCTATGCCTCCTTTCAATGTTGTTGAAAGCTACGTTTCCCTTTGATGTTATCGAGAGCTATGTTTCCCTTCAATGTTGTTGAAGGCTATGCTTCCTTTCGAAGGCTATGATTCCTTTCGACGTTGTCGAAAGGCATCCTTGTTCTTCTTGTCATACTCTAGCAGCTTCTTCATTCTCCCTTAACCTTTCGACCTGATCGAAAACCATGTCTCCTTTCGACATTGTCGAAAGGGCCTTTACCATTCTTTTGCCTTTGCTGCTTTCTGAGTATTTCTTACTTCATAGCACCTTTCGACGCTGTCAAAAGGTGTCCTGGATGGATCTTGACCAGTTCGAAAGGCTTGTTATGCTTTCGAAAAGGCCACTATAGGGGCGAAATCTTTGTCTTTGGAGGGTTTGATGTGTAGTTGGTAGAGCACCATCGATTGCCTCTGAAAAGGGTTCCAAAGTCATCATTGCTTATTCATCTATGTCGAAAGGTTGGTATGGCAGAAGAGCTTATCTATTTCCATCTGGGTCGAAGGCCTTTGCACTGTATAAGTAATTGGTGCCTTCGACTTCTTCGATACATGTTCAATGCCTTGGAAACATCCTTTTTATGTCCTTCATGATGATTTGGCATGTTTCTTCATCAAAACCTCAACCTTATTAACTTTCTTTCATACTTCTGCTATTAAGTAGATTTTATGGCTAACATCAAATATACATCTCATAACCAAAAAAATCCTAAATGAGATAAACTAAAATTCAAAAATGTTTATCTCTTTGCTAGCACCACAATCCGAAGGACAACTTGTCCCGTAACCTGAAAAGTCTCGACCTAACCCGAGCATTAAAATAACATTCGGATAAGACTATCTTTAAATATCCAAAAAGGTGAGAACAGGATAATAACACGAGAATAAATAACATATAGGTAAATCCAGATGTTCAATATATAACATGTGACGCCCCACCTCTATGCTCACAATAACAAAGAATATTAAAAGAAATACTGTCTATTATTACGAAGAATAAGGCTGGATAGGAGTGGCCATCCATAGTTAGGCCTTACACTAGTATTGGTTATCTCGATAGGAGTGGTATATATATTTTTCGTCTCTTTGTTTATTTACTCCCATCGACATATCCAATTCCAGTATAAAACGAACTACGATGGTTCATAATAGTTTAGGACAACATATATAATAATAACACAGATAAGCTAAATGCGGAACACAGATAATATAAAATCTCATATATGTATAACTGAAGTCAGTTACAATACATGTGATACAATACATATGATACAACTACAACTGTCGATGCTGGAAGTTACATATACAAGTACATTATCGTGAATAATATACATGAATACATATCATCCTATAAAATGACAACGACAACTCCAAAAGATATGAAGAGACTTCATAGCTCAAGCAACAACCCAAAGCAAGATATCAACAACCTGTAATAACTCGGTCTGACCCGAGTATTAATTCAAAAGAAAATAATACGCGGGTCAGTCTAATTCAAACTCAGTTATTAATGCACGGAAGCAATAATAATTAAATAATCAATAGACGGCACTCACAATAAATCTTGTATATCCAACCCTTCAATAAGAGAATCGGATAACGGTAGATATAAAACAAAACAGTGTTAAACAACAAATCAGCAAATTCAAATCATCAACAAAGATAAATAAAAAGATTATCAATGAAGATAATTTAGAAAACAACAGAATTGTCCAAACAGTAATTAACAGCAAGTGGCCAAAGCAAACTCAAGCCAGTAAAGCAACAGAAACAACAATATCTAATTATCGATACGATAATTAGAAAACACATAATCTAATTATCCAGTAGGTAATTAGATAGCAACAATATGAGAAAATTAAATCAAATCAAAATACAATTTCAAAATTGAATTGAACATACGAAGCAATTCAAGCAATTGAAACATCAATTAAAACGCAAATTTTGATAGGGCTGTAGTACACGTTCACGTGCACTGCCTCGCCACTACAGTGATGAAATACACAAAAGCTCAATGAATCAAAAGCAAATGGCACCAACTCGAGATCAATTCGAGGTGAACCAAACTAAATTGAAGCAATACCAAATCAGTGCGACACACTATAGATTGCACACTCAAGTGCAAAACAAAGTAAAGCTCCAACCAAGTGAATTCGCAATATGTACACGAATGAATGCAATTCAGTACTCAATGAGATCAAATAACTCAAGTACAAAAATGAAGATGCAAAAACAGCTACAACACAAAGTGAAACTGTGCATATACACGAACCAGTGCCAACAGACCAGAGTGCAAGCAGTACTACTGCAATTCGAACAAGAACAAAATGAAACTACAATGAACAACATCAATGATCAAACACATTTCACAACCAAAGACTGCACATTCAGGTCTAGACAACATGGATGCACAATCACACTGAATACAACTTAGATGCAAGCACACTCAAGGCACAGTGCATATCAAACCAGAAATATGCTATAAGAAAAAATCCAAACCAAGTTCAAGTTATACAAGCAAAACTCAAACCAAAGGCAACTGACATCAACTAAGTTCAAATGAATATAGACAGCAAGCTCCAGATGGATAATGCGAGTACAGACTCAAGTGATACAAGTTCGAACAAAGCTCAACAGCACAAAGCAACATCAAGTCGAACTAGACAGAGGAGCAGTAGTTAACAAGCACAATGAAAATTTAGTTTCAAGTCAAGTATGCTATAGCAATGAATTCAATCAGTGCCAAAGTCAACATCGAACCAAGTCAGAAACCACAGTAGCAAGTTCAACCACGAAGGTCAGAAATCATCACATAAACAATATCGCAAGCAGAAGTCAAAAAGAAATCAATAACAAGGCAAAATCGAACAAGCTCATAGCCGTACACAAATCAATTGACCGAGGTTAAAAATAAACCAAATCAAAAAGGCTGTGAAAGTCACGAAAGCAAACCATGATGAACAAGCCATTATCTGATTATGCGAAATTTATAAAGTCAGTTAAATCATCAACAACGAAACAAAATCGAATGGTTGAAGCCCAGTATTGACAAAATCACCAAAATTCAAAGCAGTGATAGCCAAGAAATCAAGCGACGGAATTCACGAATAAACGGGTTTGAATTAAAGATGTGAGTGAGAAAATCACTCACCTTGTTCGACGCAAATTGAAGGAGCCGAGCACTCAAGAAATCGAGCGAAGCCAAAACCCGGAATCAAAGTCGAACTCAATCATCGAGAAGCAGCCGAGCGCAACTCAAGGAGACGAGCGATCGACAAAGAAAACTCGCAAATATCCATTCGATCGACTTAAAATCAAGCGGCGCCTTAATTCGTCAAAGCCCTAATTTGCAAGCAAAGGAAGAAGGAACGTGCCGCCATTTTTATTTCTTTTCGTTTGACTAGGGCTTGCGAAGAGAAGTGAATGGGGGTGGAGGAAGGGTCTTCGTTTTGATATAACACGGCTCAAAAACACAAAGAAACGTGGGCTAAAATTTTATTTAAAGCCCACTTAACCCGTAACAAATTTTTAAATGAATTTCAACCCGGTTAAAAACTCCCAATAGCAAATAGCTAACCAATTTAATCGTCAAATGACGAAAATTAACCGGTGCAAAACCCCGGGTTGTTACAGACACCCCTCCTTATAAAAATTGCATCCCCGCAATTTTCATAATTACAGGCGTCAATAACAATTATTTTTCTAACATAAACTAGTTAAGCTAGAAAAATAAAGGTCAAGGATACAAACGCCAATGAAATCTTTTAATTTCATAAAAGAAATTCACAAATTCTCAACAAAATCTAATTATCAAATAGATAATCAGAAAACAACAAAACTGAATAAATACAATTATCAGCAATATTCAATTATCAATTAGATAATTAGAATACACAAATCACAAAACAGCAATATCTAATTATCGACACGATAATTAGAAAACAGCAAAATCTAATTACCAACAAAGACAATTAGAAAACACAAATCACAAATCGCAAAACCGCAAATATCTAGTTATCCAACAAATACTAGAAAACACGAACTTCATAATCAGCAAACTCTAACTATCAACAGATATAGATAGAAAATAGCAATTCAATATAATCAACATAATCTAGAATCAATTAGAGACTAGAAAATCTCATAATCAGCAAAATTAGCAAATATCTAATTATCAAAAACGATAAGCAGAAAACAACAAATATCCAATTATCAAAAACGTTAATCAGAAAACACAAATATCTAATTATCAAAAACGATAATCAGAAAACATCAAATATCTAATTATCAAAAACGATAATCAGAAATCACAAATCAACAAATATCTAATTATCACCAAAGATAATTAGAACTCAAATCAACAAATATCTAATTATCAAAAACGATAATCAGAAAATAACAAATATCTAATTATCAAAAATGATAATCAGAAACGACAAATATCTAATTATCAAAAACGATAATCAGAAACGACAAATATCTAATTATCAAAAACGATAATCAGAACTCAAATCAGCAAATATCTGATTACCAACAAAGATAATTAGAACTCAAATCAGCAAATATCTTATTACCAACAAAGATAATTAGAACTCAAATCAGCAAATATCAAATTACCAACAAAGATAATTAGAACTCAAATCAGAAAATATCTAATTACCTACAAAGATAATTAGAACTCAAATCAGCAAATATCTAAATATCAAAAACGATAATCAGAAACGACAAATATCTAATTATCAAAAACGATAATCAGAAACGACAAATATCTAATTATCAAAAACGATAATCAGAACTCAAATCAGCAAATATCTAATTATCAACAAAGATAATTAGAACTCAAATCAGCAAATATCTGATTATCAACAAAGATAATTAGAACTCAAATCAGCAAATATCTGATTACCAACAAAGATAATTAGAACTCAAATCAGCAAATATCTGATTACCAACAAAGATAATTAGAACTCAAATCAGCAAATATCTAATTACCAACAAAGATAATTAGAACTCAAATTAGCAAATATCTAATTACCTACAAAGATAATTCGAACTCAAATCAGCAAATATCTAATTATCAAAAACGATAATCAGAAACGACAAATATCTAATTACCTGCAGATAATTAGAAACAACAAGTATCTAGAAATCAATTAAGATGACTAGAAAATCAACATAAAAGGTGGATCGATCCCAGCATATGGCGAGTCTAAGCTACGCCGTACGTGCAACAACATATGGCCGAAGCCTACCAAGTACCGTCATCTTAATTTTGGCGCCCAACAATTAATCCGAAGGTCTAACATATGACCCGAAGGTCTGGTACTGGTATTGACCCGAAGGTCCATCATATGACCCGAAGGTCCAACATATGACCTGAAGGTCCAACATAGTGGCTCGAAAGCACACAAAATCATCAAAACAACAAATATTTCAATTAACGAGTCCGGAATTAACCGAAATAGTGAACGCACATGTCCCATACCACGTGTTTTACTAAATCGTTTAAATCTCTTCATCGTTTCCTTGAAAGTGCAAAATTGTGTATTTTAATAAATAATGTTATACGTTCTCAAACGGACAAGTCCGGAATTAAGCGAAACAGTAAAATTGTGGGTTCATAGTCCTTAATTTTGCTGAAGCGTTTAAATCGCTTCCTCATTCTTTTGAAAGCGCAAACTGTAAAAATTTTGAAAACAATTTTATTTTAAAACGATTTGAAAACCCGTGATTAAAACAGCAACATCAGTAGCAATTTCAATAAGGAAATTGCACTTCACAAAACACCATAAAAACGGATATCAAATCAGCATTGCGGAATAACCGCTTGAAAATCCACTTTAAAATTTGACGGTTACTGAAGTCAAAGTGACAGTAATTTTTATACGTCAAAATCTCATCAAAATAATTCACATCAAAATATAATACCAGTGAAATTTCATTCATTAAAAATGTCAACAAAACACCGTGCTTCAAAAATTTAGCATCGGTGTAAAAATCCCGTTATAAAAATAACGGCAACAAAATATGTTTAAACCAAACACCGGTTCAACATAAAATTAATGCAGTAACGTGCAACTCAAATTTGCACGCACACTACGAGATGAACAAAGAAATCACTCGATTATATCTTCAATGAAGATAATTTAAAACAACAAAAATCTCAACAAAATCACATAACTGCAATCGCTTCGGACCCTCAAATCGGATTCGAAATTTTCAAAGAAACAGGAATAAACACATCAATGTAACAACACAATGAAATTTATTTCATTTTCATATTTTGATTTTAAAATCAAAAGGGTTATCAGTTGTACTCAGCGAAGGCAGACTCACTGTTTCCGCTGCGCACTCTGATAAACAGAACACAAATTACTCAATCATCAAAACACAATTTCACTTTTATTTTTAAATAAAGATATTTAAAAATTTCATCATAATTTCAAACTTTAGTTTTGACTCAAAGCACAAATAAAACATCAACAATTAGTTATAACACATGTTCCATCTAAGTTATGTTCTATATTATGTCCATAAACCCCTCGCTCTGATACCAACTATGACACCCCACCTCTATGCTCACAATAACAAAGAGTATTAAAAGAAATACTATCTGTTATTATAAAGAATAAGGCTGGATAGGAGCGGCCATCCATAGTTAGGCCTTACACTAGTATTGGTTATCTCGATAGGAGTGGTATATATATTTTTCGTCTCTTTGTTTATTTACTCCCATCGACATATCCAATTCCAATATAAAATGAACTACGATGGTTCATAATAGTTTAGGACAACATATATAATAATAACACAGATAAGCAAAATGCAGAACACAGATATTATAAAATCTCATATATATATAACTGAAGTCAGTTACAGTACATGTGATACAATACATATGATACAACTACAACTGTCGACACTGGAAGTTACATATACAAGTACATTATCGTGAATAATATACATGAATACATATCATCCTATAAAATGACAACTACTACTCCAAAAGATATGAAGAGACTTCATAGCTCAAGCAGCAACCCAAAGCAAGATATCAACAACCTGTAATAACTCGGTCTGACCCGAGTATTAATTCAAAAGAAAATAATACGCGGGTCAGTCTAATTCAAACTCAGTTATTAATGCACGGAAGCAATAATAATTAAATAATCAATAGACGACAGTCACAATAAATCTTGTATATCCAACCCTTCAATAAGAGAATCGGATAACGGTAGATATAACACGAAACAATGTTAAACAACAAATCAGCAAATTCAAACCATCAACAAAGATAATAAAAAGATTATCAATGAAGATAATTTAGAAAACAACAGAATTGCCTAAACAGCAATTAACAGCAAGTGGCCAAAGCAAACTCAAGCCTGTAAAGCAATAGAAACTACAATATCTAATTATCGATACGATAATTAGAAAACACATAATCTAATTATCCAGTAGATAATTAGATAGCAACAATATGAGCAAATTAAATCAAATCAAAATACAATTTCAAAATTTAATTGAACATACGAAGCAATTCAAGCAATTGAAACATCAATTAAAACATCAATTCTGATAGGGCTGTAGTACACGTTCACGTGCACTGCCTTGCCATTACAGTGATGAAATACACAAACCTCAATGAATCAAAAGCAAATGGAACCAACTCAAGGTCAATTCGAGGTGAACCAAACTAAATTGAAGCAATACCAAATAAGTACGACACACTACAGATTGCACACTCAAGTGCAAAACAAAGTAAAGCTCCAACCAAGTGAATTCGCAATATGTACACGAATGAATGCAATTCAGTACTCAATGCGATCAAATAACTCAAGTACAAAAATGAAGATGCAAAAATAGCTACAACACAAAGTGAAACAGTGCATATACACGAACCAGTGCCAACAGACCAGAGTGCAAGCAGTACTACTGCAATTCGAACAAGAACAAAATGAAACTACAATGAACAACATCAATGATCAAACACATTTCACAACCAAAGACTGCACATTCAGGTCTAGACAACATGGATGCACAATCACACTGAATACAACTCAGATGCAAGCACACTCAAGGCACAGTGCATATCAACCAGAAATATGCTAGAAGCAAAAATCCAAACCAAGTTCAAGTTATACAAGCAAAACTCAAACCAGAGGCAACTGACATCAACTAAGTTCAAATGAATATAGACAGCAAGCTCCAGATGGATAATGCGAGTAAAGACTCAAGTGATACAAGTTCGAACAAAGCTCAACAGCACAAAGCAACATCAAGTCGAACTAGACAGAGGAGCAGTAGTTAACAAGCACAATGAAAATTCAGTTTCAAGTCAAGTATGCTACAGCAATGAATTCAATCAGTGCCGAAGTCAACATCGAACCAAGTCAGAAACCACAGTAGCAAGTTCAACCACGAAGGTCAGAAATCATCACATAAACAATATCGCAAGCCGAAGTCAAAAAGAAATCAATAACAAGGCCAAATCGAACAAGCTCACAGCCTTACACAAATCAATTGACCGAGGTCAAAAATAAACCAAATCAAAAAGGCTGTGATAGTCATGAAAGCAAACCATGATGAACAAGCCATTATCAGATTATTCAAAATTGATAAAGTCAGTGAAATCATCAACAACGAAACAAAATCGAATGGCCGAAGCCCAGTATTGACAAAATTACCAAAATTCAAAGCAGTGATAGCCAAGAAATCAAGCGACGGAATTCATGAATAAACGGGTTTGAATTAAAGATGTGAGTGAGAAAATCACTCACCTTATTCGACGCAAATTGAAGGAGCTGAGCACTCAAGAAATCGAGCGAAGCCAAAACCCGGAATCAAAGTCGAACTCAATCATCGAGAAGCAGTCGAGCGCAACTCAAGGAGACGAGCAATCGACAAAGCAAACTCGCAAATATCCATTCGATCGACTTAAAATCAAGCGGCGCCTCAATTCGTCAAAGCCCTAATTTGCAAGCAAAAGAAGAAGGAACGAGCCGCCATTTTTATTTCTTTTCATTTGACTAGGGCTTGCGATGAGAAGTGAATGGGGGTGGAGGAACGGTCTTCGTTTTGATATAACACGGCTCAAAAACACAAAGAAACGTGGGCTAAAATTTTATTTATAGCCCACTTAACCCGTAACAAATTTTTAAATGAATTTCAAGTCGGTTAAAAACTCCCAATAACAAATAGCTAATCAATTTAATCGTCAAATGACGATAATTAACCGGTGCAAAACCCCGGGTTGTTGCAGACTCCCCTCCTTATAAAAATTGTGTCCCCGCAATTTTCATAATTACAGGCGTCAATAACAATTATTTTTCTAACATAAACTAGTTAAGCTAGAAAAATAAAGGTCAAGGATACAAATGCCAATGAAATCTTTTAATTTCATAAAATAAATTCACAAATTCTAAACAAAATCTAATTATCAAATAGATAATAAAAAAACAACAAAACTGAATAAATACAATTATCAGCAATATTCAATTATCAATTAGATAATTAGAATACAGAAATCACAAAACAACAATATCTAATTATCGACACGATAATTAGAAAACAGCAAATCTAATTACCAACAAGACAATTAGAAAACACAAATCACAAATCGCAAAACAGCAAATATCTAGTTATCCAACAAATACTAGAAAACACGAACTTCATAATCAGCAAACTCTAACTATCAACAGAGATAGATAGAAAATAGCAATTCAATATAATCAACATAATCTAGAATCAATTAGAGACTAGAAAATCTCATAATCAGCAAAATTAGCAAATATCCAATTATCAAAAACGATAATCAAAAAACAACAAATATCCAATTATCAAAAACGATATTTAGAAAACACAAATATCTAATTATCAAAAACGATAATCAGAAAACATCAAATATCTAACTATCAAAAAACGATAATCAGAAATCCCAAATCAACAAATATCTAATTATCAGCAAAGATAATTAGAACTCAAATCAACAAATATCTAATTTGATGCAGCAGCGGATAACAAAAATGATGAATCGGTGAAAGTAGCGATTGTGGAATAGAAGATACCGAATGGCCCCAATCCGTTGATCCAAAGATACCGGATTTTAGCTATCTCAAACATGTTGATCGCGCATGATACCGTGTTTAAAGATCTACGATTCTTCGTACGTTGATCTAGCGCACTAGATACCATGAATCGGCTTCAGCGACCGTTGATTCAAGCGCACTTGAATACCGAAGGTGGAGATAGGAGATCACACTCAACTACCGATTTAAGAAGTGGCACAAAACACACAAACAAATTTTATTCAAATCAACTTTTTTTACAAATGACACCACCATCCCTATTTATAGGGTTACAACATACACGGCTCAAAACTGGACAACACTTAGGTCGGGCATGACCTAACACATCAACGACTTACGACTTACGACCTAGTATAGGTCGTTAACGACCTAACAGATCAACATTACAACACAACAACATACATCACAAAGCCTTCACGACCTAAAAACAAGTAGATTACAACAAGTAAACGATTTACAGTATTTACAACAGTCACAACCACACGACTTAACACTTGAGCGACCTAAAAACAAGGCAGCGACCTAACTTCCCAGCACATAAGGTCGAGCGACTTAAGATGGATGCGGCTTAAGCTTCAGCGACCTAAGAAGTTAGCTTCTGGGATTCTTCTTACGACCTAATTCTCCTCGCGACCTAACTTAGGTCGTAACTCGTTTATGTGACCTAACTTAGGTCGTAGCTCGAGACAGTCTTCACTCGAAATATCGGAGCGACCTAACGGAATTGAGCGACTTAGGTTAGGTCGTTCGCGGCCTAAAGGAAAATGCGGCATTGCTGAGTGAGCTAACTTGTTAGGTCGTTCGCGACTTATCATAGGTCGTAGGTCGCAAAGTTGCATCGTTGAGCGACCTAAGGAAAAAGAGTGATATGTGATCTGTTTTAACTCGCTAGGTCGCTCACGACCTAAGACTTCAACTTACAACGGCTTATTCCACAATTTTAGCTCATTATCTTCCTTGTTAGGTCGTACTCGACTTAACAGAACGTTAGTTCGCTCGCGACCTAAGCCTTCATCATTCTGGGCTGCATCATCCTCCCCTGGTAGGGAAAAATTCGTCCTCGAATTTGCGCCCTCCTCTTACACAACAAGTTCATCCCAATGATATGGTATAAGATGTTTAACATTAAACACATCAGAAGTGTACACATCCTCCGGCAGTTTCAACCTATAAGCGTTTTCATTGATCTATTTCACAATCGTTACAGGACCAATCTTTCGAGCTTTAAGTTTATTGTATGCTCCCACTGGAAAACGATCTTTTATTAGTACAGCATATACTAAATCTCCTTCATTAAATTCAACATTTCTTCGTTTCAAATCCGCAGATCGTTTATACTTTTCATTTGCTTTCTCTAATCGTTCTTGAATGATTTTATGACATTCGGCCAATCCATCAACAAAATCAACGGCCCGCTTAACTGTCCCCTTCGGTTGTGGTACTATCGTCAAATCCAACCGCCCTTTTAGTAAGCTTGAATATACAATCTGAAATGGACTGAAACCTGTACTACGGTTGATAGCATGATTATGAGCAAACTCCGCTTGACATAACTTCACATCCCAACTCTTCAGATTATCCTTTACAAGACATCGCAACAAATTTCCCAGGGATCTGTTAACAACGTCAGTTTGACCATCGGACTGCGGATGGTAAGCACTACTGAAATTTAGCTTTGTTCCCACCATCTTCCACAAACTCAGCCAAAAGTGACTTAGAAATCCCGTATCCCGATCAGAAATAATGGATTCCGGCAAACCATGTAAGCGATAGATCTCCCTAAAAAACAACTGTGCCACATGGACTGCATCCGCCGTCTTCTTACAAGCAATAAAGTGTACCATCTTCGAAAAACGGTCCACCACAACATATATAGAATCATTTCCCCGTTGAGTCCTTGGCAAGCCCAACACGAAATCCATGCTTACATCTATCCACGGTTTTGTAGGAACAGGTAAAGGCATATACAATCCCGCATTTGTAGCTGTCCCTTTCGAAACTTGACAAACATGACATCTTTCCACAAACTTTTCAACTTCGCGCTTCATCGAGGGCCAATATTAAGACTGAGAAATCAACTGTAAAGTTCGATCTCTACCTACATGTCCTTCCTCATGTAACTCCCTCACAATCTTCAATCGTAGGCTACACTCTGGTATACATAATCGATTCCCTTTAAAAAGAAAACCATCCACCAACACATACTCATCAGTCTTCTCTTGATTGACTTCATCCATGATCTTAGCAAAGTAAGGATCATCAAAAAACAATTCTGCCAACACTTCAAACCCTGTCACCTCAACCTTCATTGTAGTCAACACATGATTCCTTCTGCTCAATGCATCTGCCACTCGATTTGTAATTCCCGATTTATGCTTCACCACAAATGTAAATTGTTGCAAGTATGCGATCCATGAAGCATGCCTTGCCGCAATCTTGTCCTTTCCCTGCATATGCTTCAACGCTTCATGATCAGTATATAAAACAAATTCTTTATGAAACAAATAATGTCTCCAATGTTTCACAGCTTGCACGATAGCATAAAATTTGACATCATATGTATTATATCTCATCTTTGCTCCCGATAGCTTCTCATTGAAATATGCAATAGGACGTCCCTTCTGACTTAACACTCCTCCGATTCCAACTTTAGATGCATCAGTATGTAACTCAAACAATAATTGAAAATCCGATAATACTAGAATTGGTGCTGTCGTTAAAAGCTCCTTGATCTGCTCAAAAGCAACCCCTGCTTCCTCCGACCATGAAAATTGCTTCCCCTTCATACAATCAGATATTGGTGCCATCACACTACTGAAGTGTGGAATAAACCTTCGGTAGAATGACGCTAAACCATGAAAACTTCTAACTTCGGTTATCGTTCTGGGTTGTGGCCAATTTCTGATTGCTTCAACTTTATTCTGATCCACCTGTATACCTCCTCCCGATATAACATACCCCAAAAATAAAACACTATGCGTCATGAACACGCATTTCTTCGTTGCAGCATAAAATTGTTCCTGTCGCAGTACCATTAACACTTCTCTCAGATGTTGTAAGTGTTCTTCTGGATTCCCACTATATATCAGTATATCATCAAAATACACCACTACAAACTTCCCGATAAATGGTCTAAAGATTTGATTCATCACCCGCATAAATGTACTCGGTGCATTCGAAAGACCAAACGGCATAACCAGCCATTCGTACAACCCCTCACGTGTCTTGAACGCTGTTTTCCATTCATCCCCTGGTCTGATTCGAATTTGATGATAACCGCTTTTCAAATCAATCTTTGAAAAGATAGTAGCTCCACTAAGCTGATCCAACAAGTCATCCAATCTAGGCATAGAAAATCTATATCTCACAGTAATCTTGTTCAGTGCCCGACTATCAGTGCACATCCTCCACGTTCCATCCTTCTTCGGTACTAACAAAGCTGGCACCGCACAAGGACTTAAACTTTCCTGTACACGCCCCTGTTCAAGCAATTCTTCCACTTGCCTTCTCAACTCCTCATGTTCTTTTGGACTCATTCTGTAGTGTGGCCTATGAGGTAACACAGCTCTTGGAACAAGATCAATTTGATGTTGAATGTCTCTCAATGGTGGTAACTCTGTTGGTAGCTCCTCAGGAAATACATCGTCAAACTCTCCCAGCACTGGTTTCACTTCTTCAGGGATCTCAACCACTTCCTGACTCTCACGTTCAATCAACAAGAATACTTCAGGCTCCTCTTCTACCTCCTTAACAAACTCCTTCAATGATAACAAAGTTTTCAACTCTTCAATCTCCTCCAACTTGTTTTCTTCGTGTTGTCGCTTCTTAGGATTTTGTACCTTCAAACATGAAACTGTAACTATTAGCACGTCCATCATGTTGCACAGCCCTATCATACTGCCATGGTCTCCCCAACAACAGATGGCATACATCCATGTCTACAACATCACACCAAATTTCATCTTTGTATTTCTTCCCAATTGAAAAATTAACATAAGCTCTTTGTCCAACTTTCACCTCCCCACCCTTCCTCAACCAAGCTAACTTGTAATGTTTAGGATGCTTCTCAGTCTTCAATGCTAATTTCTTCACAGCTTCTGTAGAGATAATATTGTCACAGCTTCCCGCATCAATAACAAACTTGCAAACCCTTCCCAATATAGTACATGTTGATTGAAAGATGTTACTCCTTAACCAGCTTGTTTCCTCCTCCTGTTTTGGTGTTAAACACGACCTCTTCATCATCAATGAATACCCTTCATCTCCCGACACATTTTCATCCTCCTCATCATGTAGTGAATTAGAACATTCATCCTCTGCATCCTCATCTTCTACTTCAGCAATCATAGTTCTCTTCTTCGGTTTCGGACATTCGTTGCTCTTGTGTCCCATTTCCTGGCAATTATAGCATTTGAAATTGGGGTTGACTTTTGGTTTAGCCACTTCATGAACAATTGGCTTACTCGATGCTTTAGGAACATTAGAACTACTACCCGCTCCTTTTTTCTACCCTGTAAAACTTGGAAACACACCTCCCCCACATCTTCCTTGTTTCTCCCAAGCCAACGCCTTTTGATGTGCTTCTGCCACAGATCTAGGGTCGAACATGTTCACCATATCCTGGATCTGTGTTCTAAGTCCACCCACAAACCTAGCGGTTAATTGTTCTTCTGTCTCCATAATGTCATTTCGAGCGATTAACTAGTAGAACTCATCTGCATAATCAGTAACAGTCTTCGTTCTTTTCCTCAGGTTTTGTAGTCTCTGATACATTAGTGATTGGTAATTGTAAGGTAAGAAAGTAGCCTTCATCAATTTCTTCATCTTTTCCCAAGCAACAATCCTTGACTTCCCCATCCGCTCTCTAGTAAGTTTGGTTTGCTGCCACCATGCCATAGCTCTCCCCCTCAACCTAGTAGCAACCAACTTCACTTTACGATCCTTCGGAACCTCCTTGAAGTCAAATATTTCCTCAACATAAGCTAACCAATCAAGAAATTCCTCGGCTTGCATATCTCACTTAAATTCCGGTATTTCAGTTTTCATCCCAGACTCCCACTTGTGATCATACTCCGACTGATTTCTTCCTTGACCTCGTCCTCGTCCATGAACACTACCACCATCAAACTCCTCTTCAAAATCTGATGTACATCGATGTCGATCCTGGCCACCAACATCTCTACTACCATCATTTCTTCCACCAACATCCCTTCGATCTACATTCCTTTGATCACGGTCGTTCACATTCCGATCACGACTTCGATCATCAACATTTTTATAACAATCTCGACTCATACTTCTATGATCATTATCAACACTTCTCTCTCGATTGGAATGTGGTGAAACTCTACTTCCCCCATGGTTAGATTCAGGTGAAACCCTTCTCTGATTTTGATTCATTTCCAACATCATCTTCTCTAATCGACCAATTCCTTCATTAAGCTTTTCACTAAAGTTTTCATTAATTCTTTGCTCCATCTCATCGGCTTCTTCTCTTCTATACAAAGCTTCAACATTTTGATGGCGATTAGCTCTTCTTGGCAGCATGATTGAATACTTCACAAACTCAACACGCAAACTTCAAAAATTTCAATTTAACTCGGCAATACTTAGCTCGCTCGGCTCGAACGACCTAACTTGGCTCGCGTTGCTCACGAGCTCGTCTCCCTTCGATAGCTCGCACACACAATTCAAAATACTTTTGGCGCGCAAAGCTTCCACGGCCAAACTCAAACACTTCTCAAACCTTTGATCCAAAAGGATATGGATCGAAAACTCCAACCTTGTTGCAACTTCGCGATGACACTATGAACACCAAGCTTCTCCAAATGATGCAAATTTCGATCTCCAACACTTCGACTTCAAACTCTTCAAATAAAATTGGCTCCAAGACTCGGCTTAGCTATGATTGGCTATGTCTAGCTCTGATACCAAATGATGCAGCAGCGGATAACAAAAATGATGAATCGGTGAAAGTAGCGATTGTGGAATAGAAGATAGCGAATGGCCCAAATCCGTTGATCCAAAGATACCGGATTTTAGCTATCTCAAACACGTTGATCGCGCACGATACCGTGTTTAAAGATCTACGATTCTTCGTACGTTGATCTAGCGCACTAGATACCGTGAATTGGCTTCAGCGATCGTTGATTCAAGCGCACTTGAATACCGAAGGTGGAGATAGGAGATCACACTCAACTACCGATTTAAGAAGTGGCACAAAGCACACAAACAAATTTTATTCAAAATCAACTTTTTTTACAAATGACACCACCATCCCTATTTATAGGGTTACAACATACACGGCTCAAAACTAGACAACACTTAGGTCGGGCACGACCTAACACATCAACGACTTACGACTTACGACCTAGTATAGGTCGATAACGACCAAACAGATCAACATTACAACACAACAACATACATCACAAAGCCTTCATGACCTAAAAACAAGTAGATTACAACAAGTAAACGATTTACAGTATTTACAACAGTCACAACCATACGACTTAACACTTGAGAGACCTAAAAACAAGGCAACGACCTAACTTCCCAGAACATAAGGTCGAGCGACTTAAGATGGATGCGGCTTAAGCTTCAGCGACCTAAGAAGTTAGCTTCTGGGATTCTTCTTATGACCTAATTCTCCTCGCGACCTAACTTAGGTCGTAACTCGTTTATGCGACCTAACTTAGGTCGTAGCTCGAGACAGTCTTCACTCGAAATATCAGAGCGACCTAACGGAATTGAGCGACTTAGGTTAGGTCGTTCGCGGTCTAAAGGAAAATGCGGCATTGCTGAGTGAGCTAACTCGTTAGGTCGTTCGTGACTTATCATAGGTCATAGGTCGCAAAGTTGCATCGTTGAGCGACCTAAGGAAAAAGAGTGATATGTGATCTGTTTTAACTCGCTAGGTCGCTCACGACCTAAGACTTCAACTTCCAACGGCTTATTCCACAATTTTAGCTCGTTATCTTCCTTGTTAGGTCGTACTCGACTTAACAGAACGTTAGGTTGCTCTCGACCTAAGACTTCATCATTCTGGGCTGCATCATAATTATCAAAAACGATAATCAGAAAACAACAAATATCTAATTATCAAAAATGATAATCAGAAACGACAAATATCTAATTATCAAAAACGATAATCAGAAATGACAAATATCTAATTATCAAAAACGATAATCAGAACTCAAATCAGCAAATATCTGATTACCAACAAAGATAATTAGAACCCAAATCAGCAAATATCTAATTACCAACAAAGATAATTAGAACTCAAATCAGCAAATATCTAATTACCTACAAAGATAATTAGAACTCAAATCAGCAAATATCTAATTATCAAAAACGATAATCAGAAATGACAAATATCTAATTATCAAAAATGATAATCAGAACTCAAATCAGAAAATATCTAATTATCAACAAAGATAATTAGAACTCAAATCAGCAAATATCTAATTATCAACAAAGATAATTAGAACTCAAATCAGCAAATATCTGATTACCAACAAAGATAATTAGAACTCAAATCAGCAAATATCTAATTACCAACAAAGATAATTAGAACTCAAATCAGCAAATATCTAATTACCAACAAAGATAATTAGAACTTAAATCAGCAAATATCTAATTACCTGCAAAGATAATTAGAACTCAAATCAGCAAATAACTAATTATCAAAAACGATAATCAGAAACGACAAATATCTAATTACCTGCAGATAATTAGAAACAATAAGTATCTAGAAATCAATTAAGATGACTAGAAAATCAACATAAAAGGTGGATCGATCCCAGCATATGGCGAGTCTAAGCTACGCCGCACGTGCAACAACATATGGCCGAAGCCTACGAAGTACCGTCATCATAATTTTGGCGCCCAACAAATGATCCGAAGGTCCAACATATGACCCAAAGGTCTGGTACTGGTATTGACCCGAAGGTCCATCATATGACCCGAAGGTCCAACATATGACCCGAAGGTCCAACATAGTGGCTCGAAAGCACACAAAATCATCAAAATCATCAAAACAGCAAATATTTCAATTAACGAGTCCGGAATTAACCGAAATAGTGAACGCACATGTCCCATACCACGTGTTTTACTAAATCGTTTAAATATCTTCATCGTTTCCTTGAAAGTGCAAAATTGTGAATTTTAAATAAATAACGTTTTACGTTCTCAAACGGACAAGTCCAGAATTAAGCGAAACAATAAAAGTGAGGGTTCATAGTCCTCAGTTTTGTTGAAGCGTTTAAATCGCTTCCTCATTCTTTTGAAAGCGCAAAGTGTAAAAATTTTGAAAACAATTTTATTTTAAAACGATTTGAAAACCCGTGATTAAAACAGCAACATCAGTAGCAATTTCAATAAGGAAATTGCACTTCATAAAACACCGTAAAAACGGATATCAAATCAGCATTGCGGAATAACCGCTTGAAAATCCACTTAAAAATTTGACGGTTACTGAAGTCAAAGCGACAGTAATTTTTATACGTCAAAATCTCATCAAAATAATTCACATCAAAATATAATACCAGTGAAATTTCATTCATTAAAAATGTCAACAAAACACCGTGCTTCAAAAATTTAGCATCGGTGTAAAAATCCCGTTATAAAAATAACGGCAACAAAATACGTTTAATCCAAACACCGGTTCAACGTAAAATTAATGCAGTAACGTGCAACTCAAATTTGCATGCACACTACGAGATGAAAAAAGAAATCACTCGATTATATCTTCAATGAAGATAATTTAAAACAACAAAAATCTCAACAAAACCACATAACTACAATCGCTTCGGACCCTCAAATCGGATTCGAAATTTTCAAAGAAACAGGAATAAACACATCTATGTAACAACACAATGAAATTTATTTCATTTTCATATTTTGATTTTAAAATCAAAGGGTTATCAGCTGTACTCAGCGAAGGCAGTCTCACTGTTTCCGCTGCGCACTCTGATAAACATAACACAAATTACTCAATCATCAAAACACAATTTTACTTTTATTTTTAAATAAAGATATTTAAAAATTTCATCATAATTTCAAACTTTAGTTTTGACTCAAAGAACAAATAAAACATCAACAATTAGTTGTAACACATGTTCCATCTAAGTTATGTTCTATATTATGTCCATAAACCCCTTGCTCTAATACCAACTGTGACGCCCCACCTCTATGCTCACAATAACAAAGAGTATTAAAAGAAATACTGTATGTTATTACGAAGAATAAGGCTGGATAGGAGCGGCCATCCATAGTTAGGCCTTACACTAGTATTGGTTATCTCGATAGGAGTGGTATATACATTTTTCGTCTCTTTGTTTATTTACTCCCATCGACATATCCAATTCCAGTATAAAACGAACTACGATGGTTCATAATATTTTAGGACAACATATATAATAATAACACAGATAAGCTAAATGAGGAACACAGATAATATAAAATCTCATATATATATATAACTGAAGTCAGTTACAATACATGTGATACAATACATATGATACAACTACAACTGTCGACGCTGGAAGTTACATATACAAGTACATTATCGTCAATAATATACATGAATACATATCATCCTATAAAATGACAATGACTACTCCAAAAGATATGAAGAGACTTCATAGCTCAAGTAGCAACCCAAAGCAAGATATCAACAACCTGTAATAACTCGGTCTGACCTGAGTATTAATTCAAAAGAAAATAATACGCGGGTCAGTCTAATTCAAACTCAGTTATTAATGCACGGAAGCAATAATAATTAAATAATCAATAGACGACAGTCACAATAAATCTTGTATATCCAACACTTCAATAAGAGAATCGGATAACGGTAGATATAACACGAAACAGTGTTAAACAACAAATCAGCAAATTCAAATCATCAACAAAGATAAATAAAAAGATTATCAATGAAGATAATTTAGAAAACAACAGAATTTCCCAAACAGCAATTAACAGCAAGTGGCCAAAGCAAACTCAAGCCAGTAAAGCAACAGAAACAACAATATCTAATTATCGATACGATAATTAGAAAACAAATAATCTAATTATCCAGTAGATAATTAGATAGCAACAATATGAGCAAATTAAATCAAATCAAAATACAATTTCCAAACTGAATTGAACATACGAAGCAATTCAAGCAATTGAAACATCAATTAAAACATCAATTCTGATAGAGCTGCAGTACACGTTCACGTGCACTGCCTCGCCACTACAGTGATGAAATACACAAAAGCTCAATGGATCAAAAGAAAATGGCACCAACTCAAGATCAATTCGAGGTGAACCAAACTAAATTGAAGCAATACCAAATCAGTACGACACACTACAGATTGCACACTCAAGTGCAAAACAAAGTAAAGCTCCAACCAAGTGAATTCGCAATATGTACACGAATGAATGCAATTCAGTACTCAATGCGATCAAATAACTCAAGTACAAAAATGAAGATGCAAAAACAGCTACAACACAAAGTGAAACTGTGCGTATACACGAACCAGTGCCAACAGACCAGAGTGCAAGCAGTACTACTACAATTCGAACAATCAATAACAAGGCCAAATCGAACAAGCTCACAGCCTTACACAAATCAATTGACCGAGGTCAAAAATAAACCAAATCAAAAAGGCTGTGATAGTCATGAAAGCAAACCATGATGAACAAGCCATTATCAGATTATTCGAAATTGATAAAGTCAGTGAAATCATCAACAACGAAACAAAATCGAATGGCCGAAGCCTAGTATTGACAAAATCACCAAAATTCAAAGCAGTGATAGCCAAGATATCAAGCGATGGAATTCACGAATAAACGGGTTTGAATTAAAGATGTGAGTGAGAAAATCACTCACCTTGTTCGACGCAAATTGAAGGAGCCGAGCACTCAAGAAATCGAGCGAAGCCAAAACCCGGAATCAAAGTCGAACTCAATCATCGAGAAGCAGCTGAGCGCAACTCAAGGAGACGAGCGATCGACAAAGCAAACTCGCAAATATCCATTCGATCGACTTAAAATCAAGCGGCGCCTCAATTCGTCAAAGCCCTAATTTGCAAGCAAAGGAAGAAGGAACGAGCCGCCATTTTTATTTCTTTTCGTTTAACTAGGGCTTGCGAAGAGAAGTGAATGGGGGTGGAGGAACGGTCTTCGTTTTGATATAACACGTCTCAAAAACACAAAGAAACGTGGGCTAAAATTTTATTTAAAGCCCACTTAACCCGTAACAAATTTTAAATGAATTTCAAGCCGGTTAAAAACTCCCAATAGCAAATAGCTAACCAATTTAATCGTCAAATGACGATAATTAACTGGTGCAAAACCCCGGGTTGTTACATAACAAGTCACGAAATTAATTTAACCCAGAATTTATCTCAAGTCGTGGAGTTATATATTTAGATTACAAACACAGATTAGTCACCAAACACAAAATCACTGAATAAATTACAATATTCCTAATGGAAAGAAACCAATTCCATACCGTGGCAAACAAACAATCGTGGTACCACTCATACTGATCTGATACCAAAGATCAAGAGCACAAATCTCGACAAGACCATAAGAATCATGGAATACAGAATCTTGACACGATCACAAGGATTGGGGAACACCAAATCTTGATCGATCAAAACGATCGTGGAAATCGTACTTGAATACTCAAGATTATTCAGTATAATTATATATATTGTAAAGAAATCCATGAGCATACTCTTAAGGATCTATCTGACACGTCGAACACCAAAAGACAGTAAACTCTAAAGTGTAAAATACTATCTCTTTTAGTAATCATAAGAACTTAACCAAAACATCCCATATCGCCTGGTGAAATTCAAGTATTTACTAGAAGCTAGTAATTCTCACTCGTTACGGATACCACCGGAAAACCAGAACTATAATCTCTTAACGATTTATCAGTCCCACCAAACACCAAAAGAGAATACAACTCTAAACTATTAAATACTTCCTAATAGCAATCACAAGAATTTAACCAATGCATCCCATAATACCTGGTGAAATTCCAGTATACTCTAATGGGCTAGTAATTTCCACTCAAATTCTACTCAAAGAGTTGTACAGTATTCAATGAAGTGTTACTCTAGAGCATTTAAACCAATCGGTAACACTAAGTCGATTATTAGCACTCCTCATATTATAGAACTAAGGTTCTCAAAACATTTATCTTATAAAAGTTTATAATTTAGAAATCCAATAATATAATTTTTCGTATAAGAAATGATTTCTAAATACTTTATTTATCATTAGATAAAATAACCCATCTATTCCATTTGATTTTAAAAAAAATATGGTTATCTCAAAAATTCCATAAAGTTGTATTATTCACAAACCATATTCCAAATTCTGTATGTGTATATATATTTAAGTAGCCATTTATTTTATAAATCTATATTTATTACTCTTCCAAACCAATTTTGATACGTGACCATTTTATTTATGAATAAATTAAGTTTTGTATTTTTCCAAAAACCATATTCCAAAAGCCACTTATATAAGTACCCATTTATTTATGAAACCATAAACTCATTTTCCAACCCACTTTGGTATTCTAACAATTGTTTAAAAACAACTTAAGTTTATATTTCCAAAACCATATTTCCAAATCCTATGCCTATTTTATTAACAATACATAATCTATAATAATTACTTATGAAAATTCATTTATAAAGGAACAAGGTTAGTTTGAGAATAGGTTTAATATTTGAAAACTTAAAATAAACTCCCTTTTATAAAATTATTTATCTAAATAAAATAGATAGATATAAATTTATAAAATTCCAAACCTTTGAATCAAAGTGATTCAAAGTCCATAACAAAAGAGAATACACTACTACACATCACAAGATCATAGCAACCATCAACACAAAACATTGCAAATAATAATCAAAGAAACAACCGACTGAACAAATGGTAAAATAGGGCGATCGGGAGGCAAATGGAGATAACCTCGGACTCTGCTCAGGTCATGACCAGCGCACCTATCACATGTGACCGATCCACCAGTACTACTGCCTGGGCCCAACCCCAAGCAGTGTTCGTTTCTTCCCGATGGTCCTTCGATTGTGAGTTTCAGGAAACATATGATTTTGGGTTCAAGGGTACTGATTTTGACGTCATGAAAACACATGTTCAACTATAATTTGATGAATCAAGAGATCAAGCATCTAGTGTTTTCTGCAAAAAGAAAGTTACATATCCAAAAATGCAAATAACACAAGGAATAGAGATCATTTTGACAATAGTTTCTTACAACAATTCATACAAAACAACACATGCACTTAATATAAGTTTAGAGATAGTTGTGTGATAACTCACCTATAAGCACTTGAATTGAAGCTAAGAATTTAAATACTTCTAGGCTTACCTCTTTTTTAAACTTGCTAGATTATTTTCAGAAATTGCAAAAAGGGGATTATCAAAAAGCTGAAATGAACAATTGAAATAGACACACTAGAAGATGTAGAAGGTTACCTTGTTTCTATGCCAACAAGAATTAGCCAAATGCCCTTTGATTTGCCTTAGATTTGGGTTCGGAATGGATCTAGGGTTTTAAGAATAAGAAGTTCTTATTCTCGTATTTTTGAACTATAAATGAAATAATGAGAAGGATATAAACATAAGTTTCATTTTCTTGTTACAATATCTATTAGTTAGCCCAAACAGGTTTGTATGAACGTAAAAAAAGAAAAGATTACTAATTCCCTTTGTTCTACTTATTATAAAACGCTATTTTTCTCCTTAAACAATGCTTTATTTAACCTAATTTAATTTCTCAAATTTTTTAAAACTAATCAACGAGTTAAAATTCTCATTTCTATTAATATTGAAATATTTTGTACAATTAAATAGGACTATTGAAAATACAATTTATTCTCATTATTTTAATAAAATAAAATACACCATTAATTGCAAATGCCCATTTTAAAGCAATAAATCTCAATATTAACAATTTACCCTAAATGCGAAATTTAATTAATTGATTTAATAATATTTCAAATTTAAATTGAAATCCTTCTCAAGAAATGAAACTCATTTCCTAAATAATTCAAATCAACTATTCTCAAAACTAGATTAATTTTCATAATTAAATTTCACAAACCATAAATTAGAATTAACTATCCACAATTAAACTTAATTACTTAAGTAATTAACAATTGGGTTGTTACATTGATGCTATGAATTGTTGTTTGGCTTCTCGTTATCTTTCTGGTGTGGCCATGGATTGGTGGAGTTCTATTACATTCGATGTACAAGAGAATGAATTCTCTTAAGCCCGATTCAAAGAGGAGTTTGAGAGGAAGTTTGTATCGGAGGCGGGTAAGACCTTGTTGTTTAGGAGTTTCTTAGATCTAAAGCATAAGGGTTTGGCAGTTGTGGAGTATGAATAACTTTAACACATTATCTCAACTTGGGCTTGGATTGATAGGCACACCATTGAAGAAAAATGAAATGCTTATGGCAAGTATGCGTCCCAAGTTTCAAAGGGACATGACTACTCACCTTATGGGGTCTTTTGTGGGTTTGGTGAACATGGCTTTGTGGATTGAGAGTTTAGCTTTGAAACCGTTTATTTCTGCACCAGCTAATGACAACAAGCGGGAGTTTCAACTGCCGAGGGATATTTATGGTGTAGTTTGCCACTGTGTGGGAAGAAGGGGCACTTTGCTGTGAGCTGTAGGTTGTTTAAGGGAGGGCAAGTGGCCAAGGTGCCGTTAATGAATGCACTGATTGCTAAGGTACATAAGCTAGAGCCACGGGCGTTCAAGACATAGTTTGCAATGAGGAGCAACTACAACTGCAATCATCTAGGTCATATAGTTAGGGATTGGTCGATGCTTTGAAAGAGGGAGCAGGCTAGAGCTTTTGTGCTTGTTCCAGCACTTCCACTTCTACAGCTATAAAGGGGAAGCAGGTTCTGGAAGGTATTTTATTTATTCATGGTAATCTTGTTTTTGTATTATTTGATACTGGTGCTTCTCTTAGTTTCATATCTTATACGCTTGTTAATAGATTTAGACTTGAGCAAATTATGGCTTTGGATTCTATTTGTGTGTCGAACCCTGTTGGGGGCTCGGCCAATCTTAATATGGTTTACTTAGGAATTCCAATTACTCTTTTGACCAACTCTTTCCTTGCGACATGTTTGTTCTGGGTTTTATAGGTTTCATGTTCTACTTGGGATGGATTAGTTATCTGGAGTAACACAGTTTTGGATTGTGATAAGCGAACTATGATATTGAAGAAGAGGATGGAGGCTTTGACTGTAGATCGTGAAGGACCTAGCCTACTTATGACTAGTTTCATTTATTCTTTGGATATGGCAGAAGGAGAGTTGAGATCGATCTTGTTTGTTTAGGAGTTTTTGGATGTGTTTGAAGATGTGTCGGGTTTACCACCTCATCATGAGACAAAGTTCCAAATTGATTTGGTGAAGGATGCAAAACCAATCATGTTTCCTATTCGTAGACTTGCAATAAAGGAGAGATTGGAGCTATTTAATTAGGTTAGTGATTTGTTGAAGAAGGGCTTGATCCAACCAAGTCATTAGTTAGGAGCGCCTGTCGTCTTTGCTACGAAGGTGGACGATTACCTAGGATTGTGTGTAGATTACTACGAGCTAAACAAGTGGACGGTTAAGAACAATACTTTCCTCTAGGATTGACCACTTGTTCGATCAGCTTCATAGAGCTCGAGTGTTTTCTCAGCTTGACCTTGCTATGGGGTTCCATCAATTGAGGGTGGCAGAGTAAAGTGTGCCCTTGACAGCTTTTAGGTCCAATCAGTTTTATGAGCAGTTACTTATGCCATTCGGCCTAACTAATGCTCCTGCATATTTAATGGACCTAATGAATCGAGTGTTCTAATACATGTTAAATAAGTTTGTCCTTGTCTTTATCAATGATATTCTGGGCTACTCTAAGACCAAGGAGGAACATACGCATCATCAGAGGATTGTATAAGAAGCATTGAGAGAGCAAGTGTTGAAGGATAAGTTTTCGAAGTGTCACTTTTGGCATTCAGAAGTTAGGTTCTTAGATCATGTTGTTTTAACGGAGGGCATTTTTGTTGATCCCGCTAAGGCTATGGCCGTTAAGGACTAGAAGAGGGCAAAAAGCACAACTGATATTAGGAGCTTTTTGGGTCTAGTAGGTTATTATAGGAGATTCATACAGGTTTTCATGAAGATTGCCTCTACCTTAATGAATTTGACGAAGAATGACGTCAAATTTATATGGACTGTTAAATGCGAGCAAGCATTCTTAGAGCTAAAGGGAAAGTTAACTAGTGCTCCTATTCTTATTGTGCTTGATGGAGGTGAGGGTTTCATTATTTACATTGATGCATGGGGAATAGGTTTAGGTGCAGTATTGATACAACATGGAAGGGAGATCACTTATGCTAGTCGACGGCTCAAACTGCATAAAGCGAGGTATGCAACTCACGACTTGGAGTAGTTAGAGGTGGTATTTGCATCAAAGATGTGGAGGCATTATTTACTAGGTTAGTGGTTCGATTGGTATACGAACCATAATTCCTTGAAGTATCTTTTTACGCATAAGGACTTAAACATGAGGCAGTAGAGGTGGTTGGAGTTTCTTGTGGCCTATGATATAGATATATATTATATACACCAGGTAAAGCTAATGTCATGGCTAATGAGCTCGGTAGAAGGTATGAAATTGTGGAAAATGTTGAGGTTCGTCCAACTATTATTAGTCGTATTGAGTCAATAACAGGAACTTCATCTTGCTCAGATAGTGAATGCTATTAATGATAATTTTGCTCTAGAGAAGTGGCCAGGATTTGGGGTAGATAGCCATGGCCTTTTAAGGATGAATGGTAGGTTGTATGTCCAGGATGTTGATTGGATTATGTAGGAAGTTCTGAATGAGAGTCACAATTCTAGGTAGATGATACATCCAGTGGTCGCTAAGATGTATCAGGACATGATACACACTTTCCGATGGGAAAGTATGAAGAGAGACGTTTCTACATTTGTAAGTAGATGTGCCAACTACTGGTAGGTTAATGGCAGTCACTAGAAGACAGCTAGACTGCTTCAATCAATTGATGTTCCGAAGTGGATGTGGGAATAAATTTCTATGGATTTTATCGATAGAGTGCCCAGGCCAAGGAGAGGTAACCAAGGTGTGTGGGTTATTATGGATCGATTGATCAAGAGCACACACTTCTTACCAGTGAATGCAACAAGGACTGCTTCTAGTTTGGCTTAGTTATATGTTAGAGAGATCGTCAGACTTCATGGCATTCCATGAGATATCATGAGTGATAGAGTTCCGATCTTCACGAGTCAGTTCTGGAAGGGTTTGCATTATGCACTTGGGACGTAGCTGAGTTTGAGCATAGCTTAACACCCATAGATAGATGGCCAAACTGAGAGGGTGAATCGTGTTTTGGAGGATTTACTTCATGTTTGTATTATGCACTTTAGAGGTTCGCGGGAGGATCATTGGCCACATGTTAAATTTTCTTATAACAACAGTTTTTCAAGAAAGCATTGAGATGGCGCCTTTTGAGGCATTGTATGGAAGGCCATGTAAGCCTCCATCATGTTGGGTAGAACTAGGAAACCGCTTAGTGCTAGGACCGAATATGATTCATGTGGCCACGGATAAGGTATTGGAGACTAGGAGGCATTTGAAGATAGCTCATAATAGAAAAAAGAGCTATATTGATGTGAGATGTAGATCTTTGGAGTTCTCAATAGGGGACTCTGTGTTCACTAGAATTTCCCCCATGAGAAGTGTAGTTCGATTTGGGAAGGGAGAGCAGTTGGCACCTCATTTTATAGGACCTTTCTGGTACTCGAGAGGATAGGTACTCTTTCTTATAAAATCGAGCTACCGACTAGATTATCGGGTGTGCTTGATGTTTTCCACGTATCCCATCTACGTAAGTATATGCATGATCCTACATTGATTATTAAGCCATCGCGGTAGGAGGACTTAGAGGTTGAGCCTGACTTCGCCTTGTGAAATGGCCTATTTGTATTCTTGACCATGATACGAAAAGATTGAGGACTAAGGTTTTTAAGTTAGTCAAGGTACAATGAAGCGAGGATGCTTGGATTGTACATAGGAGATAGAGGATAGTTTGACGGTGTCCTATATAGATTTGTTCTTGGACAAGGTGTTTCATATCTTAGTATCGCTTATCTTTTGTAGTGTTCTCACCATTTGAAGCGGAGTCACTTAGTATGCATTTAGGTTGTAGTTTAGTTTGTATATAGTTTCAGCAGTACTCTACATATGTATCTTGTTTCATCTATCTTCTTTGATTATCATTCTTGTTTTAATTTCGAGGACGAAATGTTCTAAGTAGGAGAGAATGTAGCGACCCGTAATTTTGAACACTTCGTCTTTGAATAACGTAACATTTTGAAATATAGTCAAGTGTTATAAATGTCACTTTGTAGCCTTGTTAAAAATCCTTTAATTAATGAATAACGATAAGAAACTTTTTTTGAAATTTGTTTACAAAAATACAAAATAGCGACAATACGATCGAAAATTGGTTTACCAATAAACAGCTTTACCATCGATATAAGTTGTTTGAACTTTTTTATACTAAGCTAATGAATATATGAACACTTTAGGAATTAATTAACACATTTTTCTTGATTAATTAGTTAGAAGCTTCTAATGGATAAGAGATATTTATATGTAAGGGGTAGCTTGGTCATTTACTTAGAAATAAGGTGGAAAGGAGATGCGATGGAGTATATGGGGCGGTGAGCCTACCATGGACAGTGAGAGCAACGGTTAGGCTACCATTTTGAGCCTTTATAAGAGTGGGCATACACCTTGAAGCCACTTTTACTAATTTACAAAATAAAATCAAGTCTCTTTCATATCTTTCTCCCATAATTTCCTAAAAGAAAATAATTTCAAAACAACTCCAAATCAAACCAAAGATGGACTAGGGCCTTAGGATGACATCACAACACCTTCCATCAAGTTATATCTTGAAGAACCGAATCCAAGCTTCCGCCATATTCTTGGGTCGTGAGCATTTATAGGAAATATTGCCAAGAAACAAGTGCAAAACTAAGGTGAAGGTAGGAAGTGGTTGCTTGGAATTTCTTGTTTACTATCTTAAGGGTGAGCTACCTCAATTGATGGAAATATATTGTGTATATGTGCTTGTGATTGATTGTTTCCTTGTGATTGAGTGGATATAATATATGTTGTAATATTTATTCGATTCTTGCTTTGAAAGCAAATGGCATATGTAATCCATATGTATGAACTTGTATGACTTTTCGCATAGCGTTGAGACTAAGCACATGGGTTGTAGTTGAACATAGTTTGAATTGGACTTGGATTTGAAAGTGCTCTTATAGCGATAGTCGCTATAAATGCACTTAGGAATTAAGTTGTGTTCGGCAATTTCTAATGAAGTTTGAGAGAGATTCTTAAAGATTTCTTGCCATATTTGTGATTTTTATTATGTATGCTTACTGCCATAAAAAGTTTGAATGATAAAAATTTAAGTAACATATCGAGAAGTCGCAAAATTTGCACTTGTGCAAAACTTCTCCATTTAGCATTTGTTTTTGTACTTCAAATGATTAGAAAGGACTTTAAATTTAACTATTTTTCATTATTTTTACAAGTGTTTACAAACTCATATTAGGGTATTTAAAAGTGGTTTGAGATTTTATGAATTTTGAAGAATAAGTTATGAATTTTTAAAGAAGAGAGATTATTTTTAAAAACAAGGAAAACATGGTTTTTCCATGTTTTTGGATATTTTATAAACTTGTTATTTTAGAGTAAAATTTGGAATGAATGTTCTAAAATAAATTATAAGTATTTTATGAATATTTTTAAGCAAATATAGTTTTTAGAAAATTTGTTAATTGTTATATTAAAGTATAAATATCTTCGGTAATATAATACCTTTTAAATTGTTTTATTAAATATCTAATTTTATAAATAAATTACTATATATATATATATATCATTTATAAAGGGGTTTTAAAATTATTAACAAATGACTTCAAAAAAGGTTTGGAATTGCTTAGTGGCTAAATCGTGTTTTGATTACTTACTTGTTTGTAAGGTAATTAACTATGCTTAACACAAAAATCCAGCGAAGTAGGCTTATCTATTTGTAAGAGTTAAGATTGATGTTCAAGTAGGAATAGTAGCAATAGTATTCTAACCTACCAGCTTCACCCTTGACCAAGGAATAGTTAAGTTGGGAAGGTCGAAACGTGTTAATCGTGTTGGTTACCTACTTGTTTATGGAAAGTCATTAATACTATACTTAATACTAAAACCTGACAAGGTAGACTTGTCTAACTATGACAGTAAAGAAAGAAGTGTCTAGGCGAGGATTTGTTATCCAACCAGTGCTCTAACTTACCTAGCTTTACTCTTGACAGAGGGATAGTATAAGTTAGAGGGTCGGAAAAGAGTTAAGTATAGGAATTTTGATTTCTATAAGCGATCATTTTTAACTAGATAGTCAATTAGTTGACAGTCGGTTTTGACCAAATATAACTTTAGAAAAATCAAAAAGCTTCATGACTTCATAAGATTTAAGAACCTTTGGGGAGGAGAATTCGTATGAAACGTCTGTAGGTTTCACTTACTACTAAAAAGAACCAGAATTGAGTAAATAGGAAATTCATCAATTGGTTTTGGAGAGTCTGGGATCGCTAGGTGTTTTACTTAACGAATACCACTTCAAAACTAGTGTATATGAATCTATCTTTTGGAAGTGACTGTGAAGTGAAATGTTATAGAGTTGAACTATCTATCCTAGAGTTAAGTCTAAGGGAGAGTTCAGCATTAACATTTCAGACTTATGCCATGGATTTGAACTTTTTATATTCAAATTAAGTCCAAGGGAGAGGTCAGCGTTAGCATTTTTCAAAACAGGCTTATGTAGGAATCCATTGAGTGATTCGTGTTATGCTCGAATAGTGAAGACTCGTGTGAAAGATGTCAAACATGACCTCGACATCGAAAATGGCTAAAGACATAGTAGGATGCACAACTAAGGGTTTAGCTGACCCACATCAGTGTATATCAACTCCATATCTAGAGTATGCCTATCAATATTGCAAGCGGGAGTTTTTAATACTTGATTCCATGTGGTTCATGTTATTTCGGGCATGGGCCAGTTGTGTTTACCTTCTGGTATATTTCATTTAGAGATATAGTATGCCCAGAAGGTAGTTTCTAATCCTTGTGCATGGAGATCCGCTTCAATTTGCTGGAGACGTCTCCACGGAAAATCCATATGCGAACTTACCTTTGTGGTTTTAGATGTACTTCTAATATTGTTATGTTATGAGATGCAAGCAACATGCTATTTGATATGATTTATATTCTACACTCTAGAAATTATCTATTATATCACTATATTAACTTAATGAATGGTTGATTTCTTTTGAGAGGAAAACCGCTACGGGAATCCATAAGATCTCAACAGTTACTACAACATGTATACATTTATCTTGTGTTTTCTCATACCAGACTTATGTCTGGCACGGGTGTTTTTCTTCTAAATTCCTTATGTACTCTTTCAAGTAGGCTGAGTAAAGCAGGTTTTAATTTGGATGCTTTAGAGTTCAGGAGATATGCAGGAGGCTTCCATTATCTATCTATTTCTATTTCTGTTGCACTATATTATGTATGTATGTTACCTGCATTGTGAGAACAAGCAGTTATAACTATCCATGCCGATGACTGTTCTTAGGCTTTTTAACTCTTATATTTCTATATTTGGAGTAACCCTTTGTGCTGTTCTTTTGATATTATATATTATCATTCCATTATGAGATTCTGATGTTATATTCTTTCTTTCTTGTTCTATTTTTTTCTTTTATTTTACCCTAGCTATCTATCTTTTTAGGACTTAGGTTTTTTGGCACACTAATACCATGTATGTTTTTAGTGTCGACAATTGAGGTCGAAAAGTTGGGTCATTACAGATTTATAATGGGTACAAATTAATTAAATTTTTTTTGAAATATTATTTATTATTATTTTTATTGTATAGAGTGTGCTTAGTAAAATTGAGTTTCCTCTAGAAATAATTGGGGTACCATTAATAATTTATCGGGTACATTTGTAAAAGTTATATATGTATGTATTGATATGTGATATCGACCATAATTTGAATTGGATTTAAATTGAATAGATTATTAATGTTTTGATTGGGCATATAAGTCCATTCTGGACCATGATCCATGTAGCCAAAAATGCCGGAAAAGGGGTGTTTTATTGTTTTGAATTGGTAAAAGGGATTTGAGTGAATATTTGTTCCTAGATTTCTATATATTCAAATTAAAAGCCTCACATTTATTGATCTTTTAGCCTCCTCTATCTTATCCCTTAGGCTACAAGTACCCATCCCTTCCTCTCCATTTCCTTACCTCAAACATGTCCAATCAATTAAATATAATCATATCTAGTGTTTGCACAATTATTTCTTGTAAATGAGGGTGTTGATCTATGAGATCAAAGGGAACTGTTTAGATCAAACTATATAGTATAAGCCTCTCATCTTAGGTATGTACTTTTGTTTTCAAACTAATATTATATCATATATTACTATGTATTGTTAGTACTATGCTATTATTTATTTATCACTTTACATATACATATATACATACATATATAACACACACACCCGTACATACACATACATATATATATATATACATGCATATATATACATATATATATATATATATATATATGATAAGGATTAGCTATATCTTAATTTGGCTATACTCTAATCCCTCTTTATTTCCACCACATTACGAATTAAATAATATAGTTAGTGGAAAGAGAGAGAAAGCAGTATTATTTAATTCGAAATGTGTGGCGGAAATCAGGGGGGATTAGAGGTGTAGCCGATCCTTACACACGTATGTATGTATGTATGTATGTATGTATGTATGTATGTATGTATGTATGTTTGTATGTATGTATGTATACGTATGTGTGTATGTATATCAATGCATATTTTGCAATATCTATATATTGCTAACTTTGATATATATGTACAGCTCATCTTATTATTATGGTAAAAAATACTTATGTATGCATATATGTTTTCGATCGGCAAAAAAAATTTAAAAAAAAATTAATGTGTTTATATTTATCTTTATGTGTGTGTATAATTATTTATTTATTTAAACGTAGTTTTTTATTTTAAATTATTTATTAGTGAATAAATGTTAAATAAAATATTATATAAATATAAGTTTTAAATGGTTTATGGAAAAAAACTCAATTGAATTATTTTATTTTAAATTATATGTATGTATGTATGTATGTATGTATGTATATTAAATTGTTACCTTAGTTTAACAAAGAATTTTATAAATATTAAAATAAATACTTTTAGTTTAAAAAAATATTTTGTTTTCTCCGAAACACACACACAAACATATATATATATATATATATATTAAAAACATATATTTGTTTATTTATACATAATGTGTGTGTGTATATCAGTTAAATTAATATAAGTTTTAAATATAAATATTTGAGGTATTTATAATTTTGAATTTGTTTTTATTTTAGTACATACATAGTTATATATATTATTTTATATAATTTGAAGTCGATATTATAAGATTAAAATTTTAATTTTAAATCTTTTAGATCTAGCTCTAAGTTAGGAACTTATTTACCAAATCATATTCAGGTATTTAATTTGAAATTTGATATTAAAAATGAGTTAAAATATTATCATATCTATTTATAAACAATATTAGTTATTATTTCAAAATATATATATATATAATAAAGTTCTTTATTCAAGCAATAATATATATATATATACATATATATAAGCGATAACTGTGTGTATGTGTATATTAGACATAAATCTCAGTATCTAATATACATAAACTTGACCATGTACACCCTATCCTGTATTGCACATGAATGTTATACACAAAAAAAGTATATAGTGGTATACTTGTATATTGTATATCCCTTTAGTTAAATTCATTAATTATTTAATATAGAAAATCAAACAAAATATGATTTTATTTAAATTAATATGATTGATCTAATTCTATTATTGACCCAATAGATCCAAAATAAGAATTTTTCTGAAATTTCCCCTATTTACCCACTTCCAACGCAGCCTAGTTCCTTTAATGGTATCCGAGCCTGATAGCCCATGCGATCTGAATTAATAATATTAGGCTAACTTATTAAAGCATATTAATTTAGTATGATGTCTAGAAAGGTAGTGTCGTAGGTTGAGTTTAGGTAATCAAGTACATTGCCTTACCTGGCTACTGCCTAAAATATAAAAATAAAATTTATAAATGTTATAAGATATTTTTCAAAAATTTTTTGGAAATAAATTTTTTATTTTTGAAAATTATTTAATAACTTATTTAATTGGATTAATTAAATAGATAAATATTAATAGTTAATTAGCAATAGACATATTAATATTGTTTGAACCAAAAATGGCACAAACAACAAGGGAAGTAAGTAGAGAATAAAAAGTGAAGAAAATATATGGAAAACGAGAAAGAAAGTGCACATAGAGATTTAAAGTGGTTCGATGTACTCTGGCCTACGTCGACTTCAAGTTTTCCTTTATTATACTGTTGTTTACAAATAGGAGTTCTTACGGGTCGATACAACTCCGTTAAAGCTCGGTATAACTTAGACAGAGATTACAAGAAATTACAGAAAAGAGAGAAAGAGCCCAAAAGATTCTGAAAATTAAGCCCTAGCCCTCTATTTATAGAGCTAATGAGCCAAAAATCTTGCATAAAATATCTCTAGACCGTTTTCCTTGCCATAGACCAGTTCTTCAAGAAAATAGGTCGCCAACACATTAACTTGTATGGGTCGGTACAACTCCAAGAGTAGGTGTCGGTTTCGACCCATAGTATTGCTAAATTGGATGCCTTCAACTATTCATGTTGGATCGTCTTATGGTTAGCTTCGTGATTCCATAGTCGTTTGGATCAATAATAGCTTGTTTCAGAATCCAAGTGACGGAGTTGTAAAAGAATGAAGTTTTTGATTCAAGAGTTCATGGAGATCGATAGGGAATTGCATTGGATCAATAAGACAACACTAGAAACAGGCTTTTGGCATCATGTAGGACATGTAAGCATAATATGGGTAATCATGGTGGAGTATTTAGGGGTCGGTACCGACCCAACACTTGTGGCTTTAGGTTTTTGGAATTTCTATGGTGGACTTGTATTTGCCATGTGATCTTGTTTGTGCGTGAGCGAATGGGCTTCGCAGTTGTCTCTCCGAGCGTCTTGCCTTGATAACTACGAAGTTTGACTCGTCAAGTTTGTTCGTATAATGCCTGATCAAAAGACGGGATAACACTTGCCCCCCCCCCAAAGCATGCCTTGCAAATGGAAGGTGCGCTTTGGTTAAGAACAAATCCTAGATATTATTCTTTAGTAGGTGAGCTCTCTGGCTACTTCAATCTCGGTGAATCATCCAGTTCCTTCGAATTCTCTTGTGAATCAAAGGTCATTCCAAACCTGTTATAGCCTAAAACTCTAGAATTTTCCTAAGTGTTATCTATACATCATTATCATTTCAATTCCATTCGAAACTATTACATCGCATATCAATCGTCCAGTGTTCATCCAGGATTTACATCTTTATCATTCTGATTTCATTCAGAGTCATCATACTAAAATGTCCCATGTTCACCTAGGATTTGTTAATTATATTCTAGTTATAAGGCGTTCAAATCATTTTATCAAAATCAATATATGTTTTAAGGTTTGATATCTCTGGATCGTTTCATATTCAGTTTAAGCGCGATCACTCCGGATCGGTAATCAAATTCGTCACTGTTTAGAGCTGATAGTTAAATCAACGATCTCTCCGGATCGTTAATTGAGGTCATAGGCAGTAGAGTCCGGTAATCAAATCTGTGGCCGCTCAGCACTGATAATCAAATCCATGGCCATTCGGGACTGATAATCAATTCTGTGGCCATTCAGGACCGATAATCAAATCCATGGCCGTTCGAGACTGATAATCAAATCTGTGGTCATTAGTCTTTCGGGATCAATAATCAAATCCATTGTCTCTTTGGACCCTTGCATAAGCCTAATCTACTCGCTCTTCGACAAGGAGACTTGACGACAGGTAAGCCCATCCGCTCATGGTCTGATAAGGTGACTTACTTCTTGCACATCGGTCCCGTCTTTCCAAATGGAACATACAGCGATTCAAGTCCATGGTCTCTCCGGACCCTTACCGAGCCTAATCCACTCACTCTCTAATGAGGGGACTCAACAACAAGCAAGCCCGTTCGCTCATGCTCCGGTGAGGGGATTGTTTCTTGCACACCTGTCCCATCTTTCCAGATGGGACTTAAAGCGATTCATATCAATCATCACGTTCGAGTGGGTTTTAATAATCAAGGATTTATCTGATGGAGTCAAATTCAAATACTAAGAAACATAAAATCAAACATTACGATACCTGCCCCTCCAAGCATTATAGCCTAGCATCTAGCTCAATGCATGCTTAGGGACCGTTCTGAATCCCATACATGAGTAAGTGGCTAGAATATATTATTGCATGGTTTATTGGAAAGCGGAAATATAGTGCGAGAAACAAACCTGATTTCCTTCCATTCCGATCAAGAGATGACAATTCTTAACCTTGATCCAGGGCTATTTCCATTCGCTGCGGTAGATGGCTGCTCTTGTTCCACCACCGCAGCTCATCTTCTTACATATTGTTGTAATCGATTATCTCTGACTTATTCCTCGATAAGATCCCGTAGGAACCTACAATCTTTTCTGTTATGCCTATCCAACTCATGGAATAGACAGTATTTTCCAGATGCCCTTTCATGCTCTGTAGGTACTCTTCTCGCTAGCTTCCAATAGGGGCTCTGCCCCTAGTATCCAGATAAATCTGCTCCGGGGTTTCATTTAAGCCCGTGTGAGAAGAGAATTTCAATTCCCTCCTCTGTCGCTTTAATCTGTCAAAGTTGTTATCCGAATTTTGCTTTCCTTTGACTTCATTGGATCCTTCTTTGGGCAGTCCTCCGCCATCCACAGTATTGATTTCTTCCTAATCAGTTTCGACGTCCTCCTAACCAAAATTTCTCTCAGCCTCATGATAAAATTCTACGAGATCTGTGGTAGGATCCTATTCCAAAGCCACCTTAAAATCCGTCTTCGCAGCTATCCCTGAAACTGCCACCATAAAAACATCAAAGGATCTGGCTTATCAGCTGCAATTGCCACCGCATTGAATCTTGTTAGAAAACTCATGAGGGTCTGTCTAGCCCTCAACTTCATGCTTGCTAATGTCATTACATTCTTGGTTCGTGAGATATGGACCTGGAACTGCTTCACAAAATCGACCCATGTCCTAACGGAGCCGTTCTCTAGCTGTCTAAACTATAAAGCCACCAAACCTATCAAACATAAAGGGAAACATTGTCCCATAACCACTCCATGGGCACTCAACACCTCCATATGCCGGATGTACCTCATCAAATGAATCGTTGGATCTGTCTTTCCATCTTATGTTTCCAATGAAGGTTACTTGAAATCAGGCAGATTCCTAGCGTATCGAATATTCGGAGTGAATGGACTTGGATATGTGAAGTGTTAATTGAGATTAAGCCCCATAGAATATTTCTATTTATCCTACTAGCTGAAACTTCCATAGGGAAAATAGCCTTAGTTGATGTCAATTGCAATTGGGAACCACCAATATGCACAACTTGTCTTTTTTTGGTTACTTGGCCGCCATTTGAAAGCACTCCCCCGTAGCTCCAGCCCCAATACAAGTGAAAGTGGATGACTTTGTTTTTCCTATTATAGAGAAGATTCCACTGCCAAACCTCCAAAAAAGAAATGGATTCACAAAGTACTTCCTCATTCGAGTTCCTTTCATCTTATGTTATACTCCCTTCTCTTAATATATGCACCACTGGTCTTAATCATGCAGTGGATAAAATTATTTCTCATTGTCCTCTTTAGTCACAGTTTAGCTTTCCGAGCCAAATGAACCCATTGTGTAGGATCATCTTAAGAATACATGGGTTCATTTGTCCACATGGTTCAGATATTCGCCTATTGGTGATACATACTTCAAGTTCCTAGCTGACATTGATGGAGGTTAAAGATATTTGTTCTATCACATTAAAGGAGATGCCTTATCCCTCATCTCTTATGACGATCTTGGGAAGAGAAGCCTTGAAATCTTACAAGATGACAGTTGAGACAAGAGTTTAATTTATTTGGTTGACTTGGTTGGATATATTCCAGATCTTGTCTGGCTTTTTTCTATTTATGTCCATGTCATAGGTCGTACTCTGGTTCCAGGTTCTATCAGCTCTTCCTCCTCAGAGGAAGAGGAATTGTGAAATGCATAGTAGTTAAGACAATTTAGTCTTTCTTCTATTCTTATTTGTTGTATTGTAGTTGCTGAGGTATTTTTGCATCACATTTGTAATAATTGATGCATAAGTGGATGACCACTATAATTCGACTTGCCTATGCAAAAGAATAATATTATTTTTTGCCTGAAAAAAATTATTGATAATACATTTGTCGGTTAAAATATACAAATGAACTGAATTAAATTGATGTAGAAATAAAAATATTTACCATTAAATCCTTTGGCAAGTTATCAACTCAAGCACCATGTATTCGCATAATTATACAATTGTTAAATATATTCATAACTTGTCCACTTACGTGTTCACTTTCCATAAACTTTGATTGTCTTCTATGAGTTTTAAACTCTAAAACAGTAAAAGAATGTGAACATTTAATCCAAATTCAGTTGCATATAAATTGTATATGTGAACGGTCATAATTCGTAATGTACAAAACCATGATGAAATTTGTTCAATCGAAATGAGCAAGTAAAGCATAATACAAGATCATGTATTCAATATAATTGGTCACAATGAGAATCTTGATGTGTTAGATATAACACTAGACCAAGAGATACAAGGTGGATCTAAGAATTCAATCATTGAAGCGTCAGTTTGATCAGTTTGAAAAAATTGCAACTTATTTGATATCCCTAAATGTTAACGATGACAAAACGTAATATTGTAAACAGTTCATTATGGTTTTGTGCTAAGGGTTTTCTTTTGAATGATTTGATCATTTGGAAAGATAGACGAATTTATAGAATGCATGTAACGTAAGGCACAGTTGGGATGAAGAGAGTGAATGGTCACTTCTACTTAATGAAGAGTTGTCAAAATGAGAATTGTAAAATATATACTTAACACGTTATGAGAAATGTGATTTCTATTTTGAAATGCATTTTCATATAAAATATTGTTTTCTACGAGATTTATTTATTTATGTTTAAGACGTTTGATCAAAAGACTCTCAATTGTAAACTAGTTACAATGAATTAAATAAAATCCACAAGTGATTAAATGAAGCTTCGTATTTCATACACTATTGTAGTAATGGTAGAAATAGTGGGAGCATACCATATAACACTCCTTAGTGGATGGTCAAGTTATAAAATATTTTTGTAAACATACCAAATATTATTTATGAAATAATAATTGTTAGTGGCATTGATTGAAACTAGACATGGTTTTATTTCAATATATGAATATTATGAGTATTCGTTATAATGTAAAACTATAATAATGGTTTGCTTTCATTACAAAAATAATGCATTAGGAAATATATAAGTATCTGAAATTTCACAATTATTTTGTAATTGGTGAACTCCTCGAATTGATACATGTAAATGTATCCAGTCCAAGGTTTAATAATACCAAAACGTAACAACTTACTTTATTAAATTCATATATGAATTATGGTAGAAATGAATATGTGACTTTGACATATGTTTATGTTAAGTTCATTGAATGTAAAATGAAAGCTGAAAACATAACATGCAAACGAAATAAAAGAATTTGATTTGATCAAATATGTGAACTATTGAAAAGGATTCAAAAAAGCACCTAAAAATGAATAATATTAAATCTCAAAGGTCACTCCTTCATATGATGAATAATGATGTATCGATAAGAAGTAATCGGACTTTGATTCAAAAAGTACAATTCATAATGAGTGAAGTTGAGTTAACTTCTTTCTGTATAATCGTTTACTTAAGAGTAAGTACATAATGGTAAAAAATTAATTTCATCTAAAGCATGATTTAAAAGGTCATACAATATAAGAGTTAATAACAAACCCCTACATATCCTAGGTCAACGAGTTGATTGGTTGTTTGAGCCGAGACGTTGCGTGTAATACTTATCCATGAGGGATCTTGTATGAACCACCCAAAAGGAGTTTGGGACCGACCAATATTGATTGCCAACTTATGTTATGAACTTATGTATTGTATACTCGAAATTAGTTCATTTTTATATACATGTAATTCACAAAATGTTTATGTGATGACCTGCTTTTTTGTACATTTTAAGTTGACAATAAACCACACATATCCAACTCAAATTGAACAAAAAGGCAGACTGTTAAGGTAAAAAGAAAATAAAGACAGAATAGAATCTTACATGAATGGAATAATATATTATTTCAATATATAACCTTTACAACGGAAATTTTAAATACATACATCAGAGTCTAGCCTAAGCTCAGCCTAGACAGTTATAAATACATGTCCTTACATGTGCTGAAAAACGATAAACACAGCGGAAAGCAAACTATGTCCATACGTTGATGAAGATCTCCAGCTCTCCTCTAGAAACTCCAAGCGTCTTCAGCTAATCATAAAACTACTCGGATCTGACCCGAGTACCGGATTAGTCTGGAAAACCAGCATGAGAAACTCAAATCATAAAAATATATATGATAGTGTCACTGATTGACTTTGATGCAAAATCAAACCTTTGAAAAGAAGAGTATTTCATAGGACTACGCCGCATATAACCGTAGAGGGGTTTTTACCTTATGATAACTAAAACATTTTATCAAATCATTTGATATTATTTCTAAGGACATTGGTTTGGAAACACTTTTCAAATAAATGTATTAATCATAGCTGAAGTTGTTACATTTATTAAATTCCAGCATAATAAGTTTACAACTAAATTCGTAAAGGCTCGTATTGGAGAATGGATTCCATACAATGACAAGGTAAGGGACTACCATCTAACAGTACATCTCTAGAGAGATGCACCTAAGGCTCCAACCTCTACCAATACGGAACCGGCCTACCTCTACCATAGATAGTACCGAATATGGCATCACCCCAGTCATTCCCGACCTATCTGAGACATCTCATAGCATAAACAACAAACCCGATATATAGAAGGTAATCTAGAAAGGTGATGACCATATCCTTATGGGTGCGACCCACTTAACCCTGCCGCATCTACCACAATTTTTTCATTCCCGATGTGCGAGGCTTAAGGAAATGTTTTACCTTTCACGGAATAAATCCTACTTTAAATGCCACATTGCCATTTCCAACAACATACTATTGATTTCCACAAAAGTACAACCTCTGAGTTCGTGCGTGTCAGAGAAGGGTGTTAAGTATAAGAGGGGTTACCTTCTACACTACCAAACAGATGTACATTTGTTAAAATCAATGTATGTGTTTTTAGAAATGCAATGTCAAGCACCCATCTATACAAGTTGCCCATGCATAGGACAAACCAAAGGCACATCTCCTACTAGATCCTATTTGGGAATCACCTCTAGTATTAGTAGCGAGTACTCCTTACATCGAAGATTTCAAATTGAAGGAACCATTGCCACCATATATCTGATATGGAAATTTCCCCAAAGGTTAGTAGCAAGCAGCTTATATTATGAAGATCTTCGTCTTCATAATCATTGTCTTCAACATGTCTTCACTTAGTATATTGGTTCAAAGTGGTTTTCAAATAGGAATCACCCAAATTCGACCTCGGTTCCTCCGAACCAATTTATCATAAAAGATGTTAAGTATGTGGGTGATTATTATTCAATTTATCAATATCTTTTATCTAAATAAAATATCTTCTAGAGATACACATCTTGAAAGCATTCCTTTTTCAGTATATACGGAATCATGAAACCTCTTTTATCAAATCCTTTGGTTAATTAAAGCCCCTTTTTAACTTTGGAATTTCCAAAACGTTTCATCCTTTAATTACTTGAGAAAAATTATAATTCAAATCTTAATGAAGATTTCACATTTCTAAAACATATCTTTAATGGGTCAAAAACAATGTTATTTAAGACATCGTTTACTGTAAACCCAAACCAGTTAGTATTGAACAAAAGGGATCCATAAATTTTAGACTGGTTATACCCAATACTAATTTCCGTATTCAACATGGACTATTCATCGAATAACGGTGAAATCACCTTTTTAAATTCATACGGATAGTATGAGTTCCCTCCTCGGAATTTAAGAGGAGTTTAACTAGAATGTTTTCTTTAACAACCAAAATCCCATTTTAAATCTTGTTTAACTTTTGGAAAGCTCTAAATCTCTTTTTATCTTAGGAAGATGTGGTCCAAGTAAATCAAATTCTATCCCCTCCATTGGGCCAATCTGGATAGTTAGAGCGAAACCTAGACACTAGATGTCTAAGCTTGGGTCTAGAGACTATCTCTCTGTCACCCATAAGGCGATCAAGTTATTTAATCAAATATAAACTCTTTTATATGATCTATTAGAGATGATTTTCATTTATTTAACATAATTCCAAATATTGTTTAAAACAATTTTCCTTTAACCATTTATTTAAAACTCCTTTAAAATAATTATAAAACTTCCAAATCATCTTCAAAATGCTTAATTATTCATTTGAAAAGATTACTAAACTGATTGGAAAGAAAAATTAAGTTAAAACCATAAATTGCAAAATTTACTGGAACCGCTGCAAAAACTGCTGCGAATAGTGTTTCTAAAGCTTCTTTGTTAAAAGCACTATTTCTTTTCATCTATGTCCATTTTAATAACGCGTATCTTTTTTAAAACATTTTAAATATTTATGAAATTTATTTTATATTTTTAAAGATTTAAAAACATCCATTTTAAAGAGTTGAAATCCATATTTTATGAACTGCCAAAACACAATGTTTTTGAAAACTTGATTTGGACATATCTTATAATTTATAAAATGAAATCTTGATTTTTCTTATTCAATTGAAAAAAATAGTTATAAGATTTTGGAAAATTCTTCTTTCGAATAATTTCGAGCTATATTCCATTCTACACATTGATTAACTTTTACAGTGCAAAATCACGAACTGTAGTAACGTGATGCACTTATTTTGACTACATTTTCAGATCTTTTCCAAACTTTACCGAAATAAGTTTTAATGTTTATATAACATTTATAAACCATTTTATTCATGTTTAAAGTTGTTTAACTATTCCGTAACACTTTTATAATTCATATAGGAAAATGATTTCCTTTATGCAAATTCAATGTGTATTTAACGTGAATTATTTCCACATGAAGCAAGCATATAATCAACCAATCATCATCAAAACATATTAGGTAACCATATAATCAATCATTTTAGCATATGATCAATGTTATAACTTTAAGTAGTTAATGTGTATTATTATCACTAATAGCAAGCAATATTTAAGTGATTAATACGAAATATTAATAAGTGATTATCAAGTGATTCAAAGTGAGATTAACTCACTTTTACCAAACCAAACTCTATCCACTTCCTACCAATATTCAAGAACATATTACTACACTTCATGCCATCACTTCCTTCTCCATCCTAAACTTTTTCAAAGCATCTCCATTTGATTCCGACGGCACTCCGACAACACTTCTCTCCACTATCTTCACTTCGGAGCTTCCCGGATCTTCCTCCTATCTTCTTGCATGCTCGGCCATGACCTTGGGAGGTGGCTTGCTTGGACAAACATGGTGGTAGAGGGTGGCTATGGGTTTTGAAGAGTTGGGAAGGGTTTTAGCCTTTGATTTTGAGGTGGTACGAGAATAAGTGAGAGGGTAAGGTGCTATTTATGGCATTTTAGAAGCCTATCACCTATGTAAAAGTGAGAATATCTCTTTACATCATCATGCACCCCTCCCATCATCCCTTAGCCATGACTTCCCCCTCCAATGCGCCACCCTATATGCCACCCCATGTGCATGTAAATGATGGTGAGTTTTGTTTTGATTTGGTTAAGTAAATATCATGATATTTATAAATTCTACCTTGTGTAAATAACTAATGTACATAGTAACTTCTTATATGTATATTTATGTGTATATGTGTGTTATGACAAGTATGTATGCATATATATGTCATATGTGACAACCCATGGTGCTACGTTCTATCATAACTTCCGTTCGTCAAACTGTTGCGAATCCAAGATCCGATTTCCGGTCATATGTTTACTTCATAATTAAATTACATATAGATGTAAACAAAATTTGAGAAATTTTTATCATTTTAAATAAATTTAAAAATCACATTTGAATTATAAAACCATATAAACCAATATTAAATAGGTGTTTAAGAAAAGCATTATCGTATCGACAAGCGTTATCAATTTTCTTATATCTTCCAAATCAAGTATATATTTTTTTAAAGTTATTATAAATGATTTATTATCACTATATAACTAATTAAAATGAATTATTATCATTTTAAAATAATTATTTTATTATTTAAACTTAATTTAAAATTCTAGAAAATATATAAAAGTGATGATATCCCTGATGATGTCATCAATATATTTTATTTCTAGAAATGAAATAAATAATTTTTATTTCATATTCTTGCTTAAATGGATAAATAAGTGTATGTATTCAATTATGTTCGCTGTAATATTGAAAAAATCTCAATTTTCTCAAAAACTAATTTTCGTCGTTTTTTGATGAAAACGCCTAAATATCCATATCTATTAATAAACCTTTAAAATAAGTTTACCATTATTATTTATGGTTCAAAACAATATAGTTTATGTTATAAAATCTTGTATTTGAATATCTCAAATATAAATATAATTTATCAAAGTCATAAATTTGCAGGTTATTACAGTTTATGAAAACCCTTTTTATTGCACTTAGAAACAGTTATTGTTTCAAGAAACACCATCTTTGTAACGAAGGAATTTGTTTTAAAAATTATTTGTAGTAAAATGGATTTGGATACAACCTAATGATAAAACTGATCACAATGGTTGAAATAGAATTAACCAAGCGTAAACGGACACAACACGTTAGAATGTCTAATAGGAATTCTCGCATACTAAGTAAATATTTAGAATTTATTATTGATGTCAAGAAACTAAAATTTCCTTAGCTACCAAAAAGCCATTAAGAGTATTGAATCTACCGTATGGCACGGTGCGAAAATTCAAAATGGATTCCAAGTACATCATCAAAATATGATTTTAATAGTTGTACCCGAAGGATATGATCCATCGACTGCAAATTTGTCTTCTAGAAGAAGATGCTTGCAGTTGGAATATAGTAAGCAATGTCCATAAGAATAGTAACGTAAATATCGATTTTTGAAAGTAACATAATAGATTCATCGTTCGAAGTGCTTAAATAAATTCAAATTTTACTCACAAATTTTCACCCGGTACGATTTTCGAGTTTTAGTACATATACGTTGGAACAAAAATTTTAAATAATGTTAGAATATAATGTTTGCGCATAACGACAAAAGGGTCTCGAAGTCAGTGGAATCTATACTAAGTTTGCAAGTTTAAGATATGATCCAAGAATCGATATGAAAGTATCATTCGGTAAGCATAAGAGTTGAATAAATATTTTTATAGAAATAAAAAATGGATAGGTTTCATGCAAAATATAGAGGAAGCATGTGTCCATAAGAAAGAACTATGAAGGTTCTAAGTCATATCTAAAATTATAAGTAAACAACCAATTTATCATTGTTGACGATGTACTCATTTTATAATCTTTTATATTTGGTTATTTTAATTCTTGATATTGGATTTGAAGATGGCATCTTCTATAGTATAAAAGGATGCTGAGATAGTCTAATACGATATACATTGACACCATATTAAAAAGTTTAATTTGGAGCATATGAGAAGGATTCCTTATGCATTAGCAATATGAATTATCACATTTCGCTTATGCACTTAGTAAATTGAGCGAGTATGAAATCAAAATTAAGATTGTTATATGGTAGTTTAGATGTTCTTTGGTATTTAAGAAATACTAGCAAATTGTTTATAGAAACAACGAACATCTTATGTAGGAATGCTCTAACTCGAACATCATAAGTGATATCGAGCATAGTATGTCAATCCCAAAATCATATTCACCCTTAAGTTAAGAAAATAAGTTGGAAATGTTCCAAACAATAAATAGTGGCTGATTTGACCAAAGGGTTAAGTACGTCAACTTGATTAGTAGTACAAAAGAAGTAGTATAAAAAATGCACAAATTTATACCTGAGCTAGGAGTGATTCCAAAAGTTGAAAATCCCATAACATTGTTATACGATAATAATGTCATGATACAGAAAACGAAAAGAACTAAGATCTTGCTAGAAGTCAAGAAACATACTATGAAAGTTTCCACATGATAAAGGGAGTTCATTAGCCTCAAAGTGTGTTGATTGACAAAGTAGATAGTTAAGGCAATATAACTATCCATTCACTCAGGGACTAACTCAATCAATTTTGAGAAAACCAATCGAAGGAATGGAAAATGAGATCCCATAATTGTTCTAAGTGCAAGTAGGAGATCGATAGAGTTTGAGGTATGCTCTGGGGCTATTATGTAATTTGTTACATATATCTTACTCGATAACCAAACTTGTTTGTAATAAAGATATTTGATGTCAAATATATATTTTTTATATAGTGATATAATTAATTAAGTAATTAATTTATACTAACTAGATAATCCTTAAATAATATGCCAGGTAATAATTGTTACAAAGAGTTGTAATCAAGAGAAAATTTTCATAATATAAATAACATATTATTTTAAATATTCCTAGTCCAAATGCTTCGAGAAAGGACATCAATGGATTCGTTATGACCCGAGTGTGTAACGCTCTCAAAATGTTGGACAGTGTACTACTCATAGGTGTTGAGGGTAAAAAAGGGTCATATATTGTTAGTTATAGGATAACTGTGGAATGACTTGCTTGAGAGATCCCTACTGGTTAATTACAACTAGGTCAAATAGGAAATCTCAAGTGATGGTATTACACGATTCCCTCAACTTGAGAACACCATTGAACTTCAATATTGAAACTCCACTTTGATTATAGTTAAATCATGGCATGGCGTTCATCAAACAACTATAGTTGGATCTGAGTTGAAGCATTGAAGGTAAACACTATTCGACAAAGAATTCATCCCCTCGATTGCATGTGGTTAGTATCATAATCAAGTGTAATCAACACAAATTCAAAATCTTCAGTTAGAGTGGTACGATTAATAATAATTTTTACTATTGAATTAAGGACTTTGTTTGTGAACTAACCAACTTGAACATGGGAGATATTTAAATTTTGACCAAAACCAAATTCCATAAGTCCTAAAGTAGTGTTGATGAAGAGAATTGGTGCAAATAATCATTACTAGAAGGTACCGCTTGAATTTGTAAAATTAGTTTTACTAATGAGATACGTATGTATCGATATGTGATACCGACCAAAATTTAAATTACATTTAAATTGAATAAATTGTCAATGTTTGAAGTGGGTATATTAGTCCATTATGGAACCCAATCCATGTGGCCAAAAATGAGGGAAAAGGGGTGGTTTTTGGTTTGGAATTAGTAAGAGGGATTTAAGTAGATATTTGTTCCTAGATCTCTATATTCAAATCCGAAGCCTCATCTTTAATTGATCTTTTAGCCTTCTCTCTCTTATCCCTTAGGCTGCAAGTATCCACCCATTCCTTTCCAATTCCTTACCTCAGACACATCCAATGAATTAAATATAATCATCGGATGTTTACATGTCCGTCTCTTGCAAAGTAGGGTGTAGATTTGTGGATCAAGTGGAACTGTTTAGATCAAAGTGTGTTTTATAAGCCTTTCATCTACTTTTTTTAAAAATTGATATTATATGATATATTTCTGTGTACTATTAATAGTTTGCTTGTATTTAATTATCACCTTACATATATGTATGTATGTATGTATGTATGTATGTATGTATGTATGTATGTATGTATGTATGTATGTATGTATGTGTATATGTATATGTATATGTATATAATTTGTTTATTGTTTAACTTTGATATATACAGCTCATCTTATTATTATAATGTAAAATAATACTTTTGTGTGCATGTATATTTTTGACCATAAAAAAATTATCTATTTATTTATATGTATATATATGTATATGAACTCGTTTATTTATTTAAACATAGTTTATTGTTTTAAATTATTTATTAGTAAATTAATATTAGATAAAATATTATATAAATATACGTTCTAAATTATTAAAGGAAAAAATTCGATCGAATTATTTATTCTAAGTTATATATATTTACAATTATTAAATTGTTACCTTAGTTTGAATATTGTATTTTTAATTATTAAAATAATTACTTCCAATTTCAAAAAAATTGCTGAAACAATATTCGCACGCACGCGCGTGTACGCATACACACATATATATTATATTTAAATTTTAAACACATATATATTTTTTTATGCATATAATTAAATATTTAATTATATATTTCTTTATATCATTTAAATTAATATAAGTTTAATTATATATAATTTCTAATTTGTTTTTATTTTATTATATATTTATATATTATTTTATATTATTCAATTTCAATATTATGATATTAAAATTTGAATTTTAAAATTTTTAGATCTAGCTCTAAGTTAGGATTTTGTTTATTAAATCATATATATATATATATATATATAATTTGAAATTTGAATTTAAAGAATGGGTCAAACTTTTATCATATCTATTTATAAATAATACTAAATATTAATTTGAAAATTATATATATATTATGAAATTCCTTATTCAAGCAATAGTATATTTGTAAGAGAAAAGAGTGTGTGTGTGTTAGATATAAATCCTAGTATCTAATATATATAAACTTGACCATATACACCCTATGATATGTTGCACGCGCACTTTATACACGAATAAGTATATAGTGATATAGTTATATATTTTATTTTATCCTTTTAACTAAATTCATCAAGTATAAAATACGATTTTATTTAAGTTATTTAGATTGGATCTAATTCTACATTTTGATTTCATAGGCGTAATAGATCTGAAATAGAATTCTTTAGACTCGACCGGTTCCTTCAATAAAATCATAAATTTTAATTGTTGAAATTAACGTAATAGATTTATCATACAACATGCATAGGTTAATTCGTATTTTACTTGAAAATTATCGCTGGATATGATTTTGAGTTTTGGTGCATGATAATTGGAATATAAATTCTATACAATGATTTAGAATATGATGTTTGCATATAACAACCAAAGTGTTTCAAAGTTTGTGAAGTGACATCCAATTTATTGGTTTTGGATAGGACCCATAAACTAATACGAAAGTCATTCACCAAGCATCATAGTTGAGCAAATATTTTGATCCAAAAATAAAATAGTTTGAATTTCAATCAAAATGCAGAGGAAATGTGTGTATCTATAAGAAAGAACTATAATTATACTAAAATATTTCTAAAATTACAAGTAAATAACAAACCTATGATTATTAACGATGTACCCGTGTTAAGATCATTTCAATGCGATTGTTTCATACTCAGTATAGGATTTGAGTAGACGTCTTTTATAATTAGTAAAAAAGTATGTTAGGATTGTCCCAATCAATACACATGAATACCATATTAAAATGTTTAATAAGGAGCATGTAAGATGGATTCCTTATGTATTGGCAATATGAATTATCATGCATGTTATGTTCTCTGCAATATATCATTTCGCTTATTTATTTGATACATAAAGAAAGTATCAAATCCAATTTAAGATCACTGAATGATAATTTAGATTGTTCTCGAATATTTAAGAAACACCAGAGAATTATTTGTAGAAACAACAATCCCTTGTGAAGGAGTATTCGAACTCGAACTTCATAAGTGATTTTGATTATAGTATGTCGATCCTAAATTCATGCAAAATCTTAGTTAAGGAGATTTAAGTTAGAATTATTCCAAACAAAAAGGTTGTGGTTGACCAAAGGATTAAGTGCATCACCATGAACAACAACGCAACAAAAAGTTATATAATGCAAAAACATATACTGAGTTGTGAGTGATTCCAAATATTGAGAATCGTTGAACATTATTATGCGATAACAACGCCACAGTACATATTGCAAGAGAACCTAATGCTCACTTAAAGTCGAGAAACATACTCCAAAGAGTTCCTTATGATAAAGGTAATTTATCAGTGTTAGGAAGAGTTGATTAACATGGTAGATAGTTAAGACAATTTAACATATATGTTCACAAAAGGACAAGCTCAATCAGTTTAGTGAAAACTGACCGGATTAATGGGAACATGATTCCATAATTGACCCTTGGTGAAAGTGGGAGATTGATAGAGTTAGGAGTATGCCCTAGGAAGAATTATTTAATTTGTTACATACAATGTTCTAAAAATTGCTAGCCGGATGTTAGGCGGCATGTATGGATTAAGAAATAATTGTTTGGTCGGGGAGCAGTTGGGGATTATTGGATCTAGGCGTTTTTATTACTCGTGTATTATGGATAAATTTTCAATATTTTATTTAGTGTCGATTGACATAAGTGGTAAATTTAGGATTTTTGATATGCTTCGGAGCAGCCAAGGAGGCAAGATCATCTAAAATATCATATTGATGCTTGTATGTGGCATTGTACCTTAAATAATGCCCAATTAGTGCTTAAATACATGTTTAATTTCTTATTTGATACAATAAACCTTGTCTAGGTGGGGCCTGGTTAGAGAATTAGAAGGATTTTTACACAGTGGTTTCATATATCTAACCCTAAGACCGATCTTGATCATAATAAAGGCATTTGATTTCTATTATATTTTTTGTAAATAGCGATGTAATTAATTAAGTAATTAATCCAAATATATAAATAAGAAAATCCTTAAAAGAAATACTATATTATTATATTTGCAAATAGTTATAATCGTGAGTAATTAACCATAATATAAAATAACATTTTATTTTAAATATTCTCAGTCAAGATGTTTTGAGAAAGGATATCAATAAATCTATTAAGACCAGACTATGTAATGCTTTGCAAATGTTGGGCAGTGTATTACTCATGATTATTGGGGGCACCAAGGGGTTACATAATGATAGTTATTGGATAACTATGGAATGACTTACTCAAGAGTTTACTATTGGTTAATAACAACTAGGTTAAACAAGGAATCTTAGGGTGATAGTGTTACACGGTTCTCTCGACTTGTGAATACTATAAAACTTCAATGTGAATTCTCCAGTTTAATTATATTTAAATCATGGTATAGCATCCACCAAACGACTATAATGAGGTCTAAGTTGAAGCATTGAAAGTGAAACACTATTCAATAGAAAATTCTTCTCCTCGGTTGTATGATGTTAGTATCACGGTTAACTGTAGTCAATTAAAAGTCAAATTCTCAAGCCAAAGTAGTACGGTTAATCATAAGTGTTATTATAAAACCAAGGATTTTATTTATGGACTAACTAAATTGAATAAGGATGATATTGTGATTTTAACCAAAACAAAATTCCACAAATTATAAAGTAATATTGTGTTGACGAAAAGAATGTTTATAAATAATCTTTGCTAAAAGGTATCGTTTAAAAACATTGAAATTTGATTTTACTGAAAAAGTTTGTAAGTGATGAATTTTACTAAACTACTGCACTACTAGCTAATGTGACATGTGAAAGCTAATATTTGATTTTTGAAAATCAATCGCTGACTGAATTCATATCTCTCTGTCACACAACCATATTTGTGAATTCTCTGAAAAATCACACGATTTAATTAACTTTTAAAATGTTATAAATTAGTTAAATTACTTGATAATTAAGAAATTTCTTTATTACTTAATTTATTTGATGTTTAAAAGTTTTTGAGATTATTTGAATGTATGTATAAAAGTTATATTTACATGCATCGATATAGGATATCGATGTAACTTTAACTGTTTTTTAATAAAAGGTAATTGTACAAAGTGATTTATGAAAATTTTGTGCCATTTAATGAAAATTTCGCACAACCATATCATGCTAAGATGGAGGGGTTTAAGTGAGAGGAAATTAAGGAAATAAATAATAATGTTTTGCTAAAAAGAACTGGAAAGGTTTCATTCTTCCAATTAAAACAAATCCACTAATTTATTTCCTTTATTTATTCATTTTTCATTTTCTTTCCTTTTCTCTCCTCCTCATTACCAAGGTCAAAAATAGCATGATACAATTTAAAAAAAATTCAACTCTAAATCAAATGAAAACATCAAGTAAAAAAATAAAAATAAGTGGTTCATCCTTCTTTTGCAAAGTTAGGTGCTGACCAATTTAAAGATGTGAGGAGAAATCTCAAATCAAGGGTTACGAAGGGTAAAACTTTTCAGGTTTAGTTCTTTTATTTTTATTTTATTTGTTCATGATGTTTAACCTTGGCATAAATCATATATATGCACATATTGAATTTCCGCTTGTTGAATTTATTTTTAAAACTTATTGTATATTGTTATTCGATCATGAAATCAATTTGTGTTTGATTTATTTTGTATTTGATATTGTTTTTAAGATCTGAAATTATCAATTATGTAGATTTGTTTTATTGTAAAATTTACATTTATTTTTACATTTTAAATCATTTATAGTTATGGATTTAATGTTTAATAATCAAGTTGTGTGTGTACATTGATATACTTTAATTTTATGTTATCCAAAATTGTACATCAACATCAAGTTGAATAGTTTTGTTAATTTAATTTTTTTTCAATTAATGTGTTCAATATCATCTTATTTAGTCAATTATATGTATTTGAAATTTAAACCTTAAATTACAATTTTCACATCTATGTACTTGTACATATGTAATGTTTAAAATATATTAATTGTGTAATTAAAGTAAAATAGTACTTGAAATGATAATTTCCTTTTATAATTTTTTTTATATGTTGAATGTGTATCAAATTTTTTATTTTGAAGTTTGGATATTTTATTTTAAATAAGCATGAAATTTTTATGGCATTAAATCTATTATTAACTAGATTTTATATAGATGGATATTTAAAAATAACACCTTATTCTTTTTTTTTATTCTGATTTGATTAGATCTAAATTAGTGTGAAACTTTATTTCCTTCATTTCCAACAAGCATTCTCTTAATTCGATACTATATAATTTTATTATATATAGATTAATTTTCGTAATTTACATATGTAATATATTAAATGTATATAAGTGGAAACAAAATATCACATATAGGTAAATATATATGTCTAAACTATATGTATATATATATATATCTGTGTGTGTGTATGGTACTATATATATCTGTGTGTGTGTGTATGGTAACCCATGTACACATGTTATAGTATATTCAAACATATGTGTATTCTCGGGCAGTTATATTCCCGATATTCATATGAAATTTTTATATGCATAGGTAAGTGTGAGTGTGTGTGTGTGTGTATAATATATATAAGTCCCAACATTTATATGTATGTGTGTGTGTGTGTGTGTTTGTTTATTTATACACATGTTCATATTCCATTATGTTATGTTGTTATATCATTGACTGTATACATTTTACATTAAAATAAAACATTTTGTTCTATAAATTAATATGATTAATTAGAAAATATAAAAAAATATTAAATAAAATATGATTTTATTGAACAACTAGATCGAATCTAGTTAAATCCTTAGACTTCATAGGCCCACTATGATTCAAATAAGAATTTTTTTTGAAATCCACCAATTTCATGTACTATAGACTAACCCGATTCCTTCAATATCGTATATTAATTGTAAAACAAAAGAATATGCCTTAGAAGGATTACCCTGTAAAAGTACCTTATTTGAAGAGATCTTCTAGATTTGGCTTGAATCCATATCTAAACCTTGCAATGATGAAGAGCAGCACAATCTTTATTTAATTTGTTGTCAATTTAGGGTATAGAAATGCATGGCTATGAGGTAAAGGGCTAGAGTATTACGGTTGAGAAGGGGATGGTTTCTTGAAGAAAATAGCTAGAATATACGTTGATTTATATAGAGGAAGAGAAGAAGATAAATTCTCTTGCTTTTACTATTTCTCCTCTTACTAATTCCAAGATCAGATGGAGGATTCAAATCAAAAATATCTCCACTCCTTTCCTTGTTATTGATGACCATGACTTATACATTATGGGCCTTTAAACAACCAAAACTCATTTACTAATTAATGGCATTTAATTTGTATTTAAATGCATATCTCTTTCATATATCGATATGTATATATAATATTTCTATACGCACCTAGTTAATTACTAACAGGACCCAAAAAATAATAAAAGCACCCAATACATCAAATAAATAAATAATTAACACTTCATAAATATAAATTAATTTAATTTTCAACAATTATAAATCAAGTAATCATGTGGTATTTTGGAGAAATCAACAATGCATTTGTGCGACTCTTTGGTGTAAACTCAGTCGGCAATTAATATTGAACAATTAAAATATTAACTTTCACGCATCACCTTGTCTAGTGGTGTGACATTATGGTCGATTTTTTTTGAAATTGGGTACTTAGATGGTAGCACATATTAGTACTATAAATCTTAGGTAGTATACAACATATTATTGTCAATATATGTTCGAATCATGGTACGCAAGTTTCGTTCTTGTGACCTCTCAATTGTGGCTGAATTTATCGCTTATAAATCTTCAATGGTAAAATCCAATTTTACAATTTAAGTGGTACCTTTAGTAATGATTATTTACACCAATTCTCTTCATCAACACTATATCACATTAGGACTTATAGAATTTGGTTTTGATCAAATTTTCAATATCATCGATATTCAACTTGATTAGTCCATAAATAAAGTTCCTAGTTCAATAATAACATTTATTATTAGCTGTGATATACTAGTTAGAGATTTTTTATTTGATTTGACTACAGTTGATAGGGATATTAACCTCAAAGAACCAAGGAGATGAATTCCCTATTGAATAGTGACTCACTTCCAAAATTTCAACCCAGACCCAACACTATTCGCTTGATGGTCAGCTTACCATGGCTTAAATATAATGAAAGTGTATCCACATTGAAGCTCAATTGTATTTTCAAATCGAGAGAACTGTGTAATACCATCACTTTAAGATTTCCGGTTTGACCATAGTTGTGATCAACCAACAAGAAACTCTCGAGGGTGTCATTTCATAGTTATCCAATAACTATTGATACTATGTAACCCCTTGGTGCTCCTGGCAAGCATGAGTAATACATTGCCCAACATTTGGTGAGCGTTATGTGCTTTGGTCTTACTGGAGTATCAATTTCCTTTTCCAAAATATCTTGACCAAGAATATTTAAAATAATACTTTACTTTATATTATGATAATTTTATCATGATTACAACTCCTTGTAATTATTATCACATAACAAATCATCTAAGGATTTTCTATTTAATACTTTGAATTAATTAATTAATTATATCATTATATAACAAAAGAAATCAAGTACAATTATTACTAACAAGATCTGTTATAGAATTAGTTATATGTAACAAATTACATAATTGCCCATTAGGCATATCTCTAACTCTCTAAGGAGGTAGGACACGATATTTGATTATAAACGCAAGTTACTATCACGATTTCTTTTCATTATTTCGATATTCTATATATTTACTCAGTTTAGAAAATCTTGTCATTTAGAAGATTTTGGGTGAGTTACGTTGAAATGATAGTATGAAACCTATATTTGTGTCATATGTTATATTGTGTTAACCTTAGATTAATTAGTACTACTAGGTCATACGATGATGGACTAACTTGATAACACATGTGATATAAACATGGTAAATGTAGTATTTGTTCATAATGATGTTTTTTTGAAAAAACTACTTTCATAGGCTAGAGATGTAAGAAGTTCCGCCATAGCCACGCCCCTTTTTAACTCAGGCTCTCATAGAGGCACTTTCCAATCCCGAGATTTTCTACTCATTTAAGGGATTTTTACATGCCTCCACAAATAAAAAGCCTCTATAGTGTTGTTGTCGAGGATTGAACCCTCTCCCTCTACAGGGGAGCAGGGAGCCCTTGCCAATCGCAGTAGAGCCACGGACGGTCCATAATGATGTTATATCGACATGTAATAATATATAATACCTAGTGATATTTTTCACACACACATGCATATATTTGATCGCCTCTAAAATTCCATTTTGTATCTATTTGCAACCAGATTTGTCAAAAACACCCAAGAGTAGATTTATGTAGAGAAGTAAATGAAGAAAGTAAAATTAAAACTGAGGAACAAAATCAACTAACAACAAGTATAAAACAATAATCAGAAACACAGAGATTTATAGTGGTTTTTCGTTGTATGCCTATGTCCACTTTGAAGATTATCTTTATTGATCAACTAATTGTAACATCCCGTATTTTTTAAGCTATTGAATTTGAACATTTAATTCGTTTTAAATGTTAATGTGGATTCTTAATTGTTTTTGAAATGAATGGATTTGGGTTCAATCAATGAAAATGAGCTATAATTTTAATTTATAGCAATTCTGGTTGAATTTGATTAATGGAAAAATAATAATTAAATATTCGGGATTAGGATAAAAAGGTGAATCTGGATGTAAATAGCTGTAAAATGGTGTTTACATGTATTTTTAAGTTCAATTGGTTATAAACAATAATGTTGGATTTTTAGATGAATTTAAAAGTCAATAAATTATTATTTGGAATTTTATATTAATTTAAAAATGAATTTAATATTATTAAAATGCAATTTAAGCAGATTTGGGTCTGGCCCGAGCCAGAATGATTTTTAATGTGATTATAAATTTTATATGATTTATTGTTAAGTTAATAAAATTTTAAAAGTGAAATTTTAAGCGTTTTCGTCAATTTTGAAAATCGTCCGATTTAATAGACGAGTTAAAGTAGCCTTCCGGGGCGCAGTCTCAGAATTCGGCGAAACCAGTTGCATTGGATCCGTAATAGTTAGTTATTATTGGATTTCAATTTTCGTAGAAATCGGAGTTGTCGTTTGACCGTGGCAGCTCGAAACGCATCGAAATCGATTTAACCGATTTAAATTTAAATTGATCGTTTAATTCCGTAACTCGCGCATACGATCAAATTAGCTTACGAAACCTGTTCCATTGTGTCCGGAATGCGGAAAAACCCCAGGATAGCCTGTCGGAACGTGAGAAATAGAGGTCGTTTGCATTAACTGTTAATTGAGAATTTTATTAATAAAATAATATATATTATATTATATATATACATTATATCGTTCAAGCCCTAACCCTATTCAGCTGGCCGCCATTCTATTCTTTGTTAATGGCCAGAAATTGTCTACATTCTCCTCAAATTATCGATCAATCCACACTTCGATTTAAGAAACTTCCAACTAGAGGATCGTAGAACGTGGAGAGATCTCCACATCCATACGGTAGAGTGGCGTATAACTCGTCGTGGTGGCCAGAAAGCAAGGGGAAGCACGCGTGTTCGAGCGTAAATCACGAGCCCTGGGTGGAGCCGAGCTTCGCCACGTTCGAGCTGGAGGTGGAGTTGGCAACGGGCTACGCGATGGAGGTCGTTGATCTTGTTCTCGACGTGCGTGTTACGAGCGGTAGCAAACCCTAGCTAGGCGTTGATGGGTTCGTTTGTCTTCGTTGTTACCTGGAGCGTGCGCGATGGAGAGGGAGTGAGGAGCGGCCTTGATCTGTTCGTTTGTATCTACGGCTGTGATGTATTTGGTAAAATAAAATAAAAGAAAGAAAATTGTTTTGTAATTTTATTTCAAAACTTTGTAAAATCATATCGGGTTCATATGATATCAGATTCAAACGAAACTGGAAGCGATGGAATCGCAGAAAAGAATTCTTCGTGATGGCGCAGATCCGGAGTCATTCCGGGCAAGTAGGAATTTGGGTTAAATCGGACATCGTCCGGTTTAATTTAAATTTCGAACGTTTTCGAAAACTCAAGGTGAGTTATTCTCACTCACATCTGGATGCTAGACATTATAAATAGTTGATATTTAAATATCTGTGTGGATGGCTGAATATAATTGTTATTATCAGTCTGGTTGATATTTATATTGCGATGTGCTAATATCTGTGACGCAGGGAGAAACAGGTTGGAGGGATCCAACTGGATTCCTCACAATGTTGCAATTATTTTATAATTGATAGTGATACTTGTTTATATGATGTGATTTACAAGTCTGGAAATTTAGTTGTTCTGTGACATTGTGGTATAAATTGTAATCACAGAATTAAATTATAAATGGCTAAAAAAGTGTTTTTACGAAATAAAATGAATTGTTAAATTTAGAATTTCAAAGAATAAAATTTGAAATCGGATTTGAAAGGAAAAATGTAAATTGGGCCAAATTGGGATTTTGAATATAATGGGAAGTTTATGAAATGGGTAAATGGAAAGTATAGTTTTCTGGAGATTAAATTTATGAAATTATAAATTGTTTAAAATAACGGTGTTTATTTTAATAAGGACTAATGTTATCAGGAAATTAAAAATATGTTAAAATGGAGTTTCCGACTATAAATAAACAAGTTCAAATGAAAAACAGAATGTTTTGAAATGCCGTATTTCATTGGAATGTAACTAAGTGAATTGGAAATTTGGCTTCCATTGAAAATTCACCAAGATGTTTATTTAAAAATGTTTAAACTAATTTAAAAAAAATGAATTTCCGAAAATGGGAAAAATCGTGATTTAACTTCGGAGGAAGTTATAGTTAAGTATGGAATTGGAAATTTATGTTGAAATCATAAATTGACTTGAAATAAATCAGTGGATTTATATGAAAGAGTCCTTTGGAATGTTTTGGAAGCGGGAAAGTGTTTCCCTGGGAAAACCAAGTAAATGTTTTATAAAAGATTTTATTTAACTAAAGGTTAAGTTTTAAATCGTTTTAAAAGTATTTTTAAGAAATCGTTATTTTTAAAGAAATAAATTAATAATTTTTAATACCGTAATAATTTGGAAGTATATTAGCAATTATTTTACAAATGGATTTATTTAAAAGTTGGTTTTAGCTTAAGTTGTTAAAATTAGTATTTTCTTCTTATAACGCTATTTTGAATTTAGTTAAACTAAACCCTTATTTTTAAAATCAAAGTTTATGTGTTAATAACTAGTTTGCTTCACATATTTTAAATTTATATTTTGAGTAAATAAATAGAAGTAATTTTCATATTTTAAAGTATATTTCAGTATAAAGTATTTTTAACTGTTTTAAATGCAAATTGTTTTATACTTGGTTATTCCCGATGGGAATAAAGGGTAAAAGATTTACCTTGTAAAGGAAGAGTGGAAATTGTTTTCAAATGAGTTTTGAAAATGTGAAAATATATCTTTGAAAGATATTAGAAGAAAATAAATAATATGGAGATTATTTATTGTATGATGGATGTGTATGGATGTTTGTGAACATTAATTGATAGTTAAATCACCGACTATCAATATTGGCCAAATGCGCTGATCGTTTCGAAGAGACCGGGATCGAGTTTCCGTATATCGGGATTCTAGGTCTGGAGACTCGAAAACCACTTCGATTCGGTTTGTACGTTTCGCGAAAACGATTTCGGAGTCGAAGATGGAGCAGTGAAGTGCAAGGGCTAGTCGCTACTAATCCTGAGGATATTTCCAAAATGGATGTAGTAGGAGTAGTGCCTTCGGTTCCGTTCGGACCCGGGACGGACTTATATGGACGAATGCTTTCGTGACATCGTCAGGTGGACGATGGGCATTCTAAGGGATATGTGCTATAGAGGTATCGTTTAGCCTCAAGCCTCATCAACCGGGAATGACTGAAAATCAGGGGTTATGCAGCAAGGCTTCGTGGGTAGCCCCCACTTGAGAGTAAGGTCATCCCTGTCTAGATGTCCCTTTTATTTCGGCTTAGTGGTGCGGTTGCTGATCACAACCGTGGGGTGATTTTACTTGGAATTATCCAGTAAGGGATGATTCCGGCTTTGTGTTGCAGGGGAGCGGGCGTACTCCTCGGTACTGTGATCTAGGCCACGTACTGTGACAGGTGGTACCCCAGTGCCTAGTCATTCGTTGGAAATCCATTCTCCCTACGAGCCTGTACGGTTTTGATTGTGCCCAACTATTGTTGAAATGTGAGATGCAAGCATTTCAGCTAGATTCTATTTTACTTTCTATAGACACTATTATAATATCAGAGGATTTTAATATAAAAGTGTTTTAGCTATCGTAAGGTAAAAACCCGACATGTTTATTTGTGGCGTGGTCTTACGAGATGCTTTTGTTTTTAAAGAATTTTGAAACTTTAATAATCAATTGGGTGTATTTATGATGCGCTGGTATTCCAGACTGACTCGGGTGTTATTTTATTATAATGCTCGGGTCAGACCGAGTATTTTACAGGATAGGTTGCTATGGAGCTCAGGAGAGGAGCTGGAGTTCGAGACGTATTTCTCGTACTTGTATTATTCCGCTGCTGTGATTGTTGTATTGACTGATTGACTGGATATTGATGATTGTATTGATGTACTCTGATGATGATGTATTGTATATAAACAGATATAGGTTTCATTTTGTGTAAAGATCTGTTCTATATATTATATTTTATCCGCTGCGACTGTGAGGTTCTGATTTTGTTTAGTTCTTTCTTCTTCTATCTACTTTCTTATTCTTCTACAATCTGTCTTTCCGGCATTCGATCGTCGGCATATTATACTGTTGAGTATTTTGTGTCGATTTTCGAGGGTCGTGAAGGGCGGGTCGTGACAGTTGGTATCAGAGCTTAGATTGGCGACAACCTAGGCTTTGGTGGGAAAATTACTCATTTTTAAATAGAGTCAGAAGTACTCTATAATGAGTTGAGTGTAATAATAGCTATGAGAGCGTACTTGTTAGTGGATATAAAATTGTTTTTGTACTGTGTTGACTTATCGGTTGAGTGTTTATGAATTCTGGTCGGTGCGGGAAGTACAACCGTATCGATAGGGGTTTCTAAACTCTTAAACAAGGTAAACCGACATAGTATTGTTTTTAAAGTGGGTAAATGAAATAATTTTACCCAAAATTATATTTTGATATAAAAAGAAATAATTTTCTAAATAATTATATGTATTGGATGCTTGATTGGTTGTTTCTTCTATAATCAAATAAGAAATTAAAATATGATCTAAAATTCGAAATGACTTATAAGCCAATAAGAAGTTAAAATATTAAATTGGTTTATAACCAAATAGAGATTGACTGAATATGTTTTAAATCATATGAAGTGAAATTAAAATTTGATTTAAACTAGAATTTTGACCCCGGAAATTTTGAAAGGGATTTCAAATGGAATTAAACAAAGTTTTGGGAGTTTGACTTTGTGGAAATGTTAGAAATGTTTTCAAAAGCATTTGTAAGAATGGAGTATATTATGGGGATATATTTTTGAATAGAAATTGTTTTGAGGTGGATTTTGGAAGTGGAAAGCATTGAACTCACTTCAGTCGCTGGAAAATAATCCTGATGATGCTGGCCACATCATTAGAATTCATTTTCGAGTTTCTAAAGTGATGGATTGCTACCAAAATAGTTGGTTATGACATTGTTTGGACTTGTTTGGGAAAACAAGTGATTTTGGAAATTTTCAAAAAGGAAAATTGTTTGGCAAAAACAAATTGCTTTGGGATTTGTATTTGATTGGATATCAAATGGGAATATGTTGATTTTTATTTCAAATTGGTTTTGAAATAAATCCGGGTAAATTGAATTCTGGGAATTCTATTTTAAAATAAAAATGTGAAAGTTGAAATGATTCAACTATATAACTTATAAAGGAAAGTTGATTTAAAGAAGAATTGAGTATATATGGAATGTAAATTTACTTTGAATAAATGAAGGTGAATGGAATATATCTGGATTTAACTTATGATAAGTTAAATAAAATTAAGGATTTGAAATTGAATTAAATCTAAATGAATTGGAATTAAATGGAAGTTGAGATAACGGTGAAATGTAAATGCTTATGATTGTGCAAATGAATTCATATTCTTAAGTTATTAAGTGTTAAAATTTGACATTGTGATTATAAAAATGTGGATTGGTTTGAAATGAGTAATATAAACTTATAAGTAAATAAGTTGGAGAACTTGAGAATGGAAGATTTGATTTTAACTCAAGTAAAATGGAATTATAATCACAAATAAAAATGGTTAAGTGGAATGGTGGATTCGAACTTAGTTTTAAATGGAATGCAAAGTAAGGTGAAACAATTATAAAATATAAAAGAGGTAAGTGAACTGAAGTTAGTAAATAAGTTGAACTTGGATATGGAGAATTAAGATTAAATTGAATTTGGTTTAACTTCGACTAAGATGGAATTAAGTTGAATATTAAAATTTCTGTTATGTTATGAATAAGAATGAATGTAATTAAATTCTTATTTAAGGTAGTAAAGGAAATGGTTTAAATTCAGGTGGGCTAAATAAAATTTAGATGAACTTGAATTAATTCTGGAAAGGAATTAAATTGAAAATGCATATATAATCTAGTTAACCTTGAATTAAATTTGGATAAGAATTTAATTAAATGGAAACTTAATTTAGTTGAAGTGATGTTGAATGGAGTAAATGCTTACTCTATTAAATCCAAATGATTGTTTGGAAAAAAAAAAAAAAAATTGTGTAAGCTAAATTAAATGAAATTTGTATTGCAATAAATGGAATTCTGATAGTTTGGTTAAAAATTTGGAAGATAAAGTAAAAACCCAGTTTGGTATGGGATTTAATTGTGGCCATAAAAGCTGAGAGTGTAAATGTATAAGGGAATTAGATTATTATAGTGATGGTTTGAATTGTAAATAAAATTCAAATGAGAGAAATAATTTAAATGGTCTCCTTGTTAATAAATAAATTCGTACATGGATTGGATAAGTAAACAAAGAGCATTTAAGTTGTAAATGAATTGGGAATTGATTGGATGAGAATCAAATGGAAATGAAATAAAATCGATATAAGAAGATAATGAAACTTTTGTGAAAGAACTTAAGCAACTTGAAAGAAAAACAAAATGATTGTGAATGAGCTTTATTAAGTAATCTTGAATGTAATTTGTTAGAGAATAAAACTGAAAGACAAATGAAATGAGTTTAAATTAATTATTGAGATGAAATAAATATGTAGGGTAATATGTAATTTAACAATTACATTGGAAAGAGAAAATATTTGGTTTGTGAACCTTGTAATGGAATAAAATTTATATGAATCCAAGTTGGAAATAATTTTAAATGGTTATAAGCTTAAGTGGCAATTGTTTTGCTTGAATGACATGGAAATTTGCATGTATTTGCAATTGAGTGTTTAAAAGCAATTGGAATTGAATTGTGAATAAATTGATATGAATGGGAACCCAATTCAAAGAGTTTTGTATATAAATGCAAGTGAATTGATTTTGAATCAGTAGGAATGAATTGACCTCTTAATGAGTAATGTTTGCATATGAATGAAAATGGATCATAAAAGAAATGCAAATGTTTCAAATTGGAAATAAGAATTGGTTGGTGAATCAATTTGGAATTGAATTAAAATAGATTGACGTTTGTGAAGCACATGTTAACCATATGTTAAATAGAAATGAATTGGAAGAGATAAATTTGGATTGTATGTAGTGAACTTGAATTTAAAGCATTCAAGTGAAATAAAATGAAGGTTGGACTTGAATAAGAAATTAAAAGATGATTGAAATCTTTAGATTGTTGGTAAAATATGGTTAACATTGTTACATTATGAAATTGCTTGGTTTGGTTATGAAATGGTTAGGTTTGGCTTGCATTTACATGGGAAATGTTGTTAAAATGCTCATATCCTGAAATTGATGAGTTTGTTGAGTTTAGTACAGGTACGGGAGGCGTTCGAGAGAGTTGGAGCGCGTATATGCGTTATATTAGCCGCTCGCTATTAAAAATTGCTTAAAAGGTACGCCTACGCCAAAATAATTGGGAATTTGATATATATATTGTGATATATTTTGGTTTCCGGCCATGTGAGCCGATGTATATATATTTTTGTATCCTGCGATATCGCAGAAGCTCCTCCGTGCAAAGGAGACTCTGTCAAATTTTTTCGAAAATTTTGGGAGTTAGAAAATTTTTGGGGTTTTGGGAAAATTTTTAATAACTAGTAAAGTTATTTTGAAAGCGAGTGTTAAGATAAAGGCTTTAGAGTAAAGAAAGCAAATGGTTTTGAAATGGAGCTGAAACTATTTTGGAAAGTGAATATAAACTTTAGCTAAGCAGATTGGGTAAGTAGATGGGTTGGAGAGTATTTTCTACCTTAGCAAATTTCGGGGACGAAATTTTTATAAGGGTGGAGGAATGTAACATCCCGTATTTTTTAAGCTATTGAATTTGAACATTTAATTCGTTTTAAATGTTAATGTGGATTCTTAATTGTTTTTGAAATGAATGGATTTGGGTTCAATCAATGAAAATGAGCTATAATTTTAACTTATAGCAATTCTGGTTGAATTTGATTAATGGAAAAATAATAATTAAATATTCGGGATTAGGATAAAAAGGTGAATCTGGATGTAAATAGCTGTAAAATGGTGTTTACATGTATTTTTAAGTTCAATTGGTTATAAACAATAATGTTGGATTTTTAGATGAATTTAAAAGTCAATAAATTATTATTTGGAATTTTATATTAATTTAAAAATGAATTTAATATTATTAAAATGCAATTTAAGCAGATTTGGGTCTGGCCCGAGCCAGAATGATTTTTAATGTGATTATAAATTTTATATGATTTATTGTTAAGTTAATAAAATTTTAAAAGTGAAATTTTAAGCGTTTTCGTCAATTTTGAAAATCGTCCGATTTAATAGACGAGTTAAAGTAGCCTTCCGGCGAAACCAGTTGCATTGGATCCGTAATAGTTAGTTATTATTGGATTTCAATTTTCGTAGCAATCGGAGTTGTCGTTTGACCGTGGCAGCTCGAAACGCATCGAAATCGATTTAACCGATTTAAATTTAAATTGATCGTTTAATTCCGTAACTCGCGCATACTATCAAATTAGCTTACGAAACCTGTTCCATTGTGTCCGGAATGCGGAAAAACCCCAGGATAGCCTGTCGGAACGTGAGAAATAGAGGTCGTTTGCATTAACTGTTAATCGAGAATTTTATTAATAAAATAATATATATTATATTATATATATACATTATATCGTTCAAGCCCTAACCCTATTCAGCTGGCCGCCATTCTATTCTTTGTTAATGGCCAGAAATTGTCTACGTTCTCCTTAAATTATCGATCAATCCACACTTCGATTTAAGAAACTTCCAACTAGAGGATCGTAGAACGTGGAGAGATCTCCACATCCATACGGTAGAGTGGCGTATAACTCGTCGTGGTGGCCAGAAAGCAAGGGGAAGCACGCGTGTTCGAGCGTAAATCACGAGCCCTGGGTGGAGCCGAGCTTCGCCACGTTCGAGCTGGAGGTGGAGTTGGCAACGGGCTACGCGATGGAGGTCGTTGATCTTGTTCTCGACGTGCGTGTTACGAGCGGTAGCAAACCCTAGCTAGGCGTTGATGGGTTCGTTTGTCTTCGTTGTTACCTGGAGCGTGCGCGATGGAGAGGGAGTGAGGAGCGGCCTTGATCTGTTCGTTTGTATCTACGGCTGTGATGTATTTGGTAAAATAAAATAAAAGAAAGAAAATTGTTTTGTAATTTTATTTCAAAACTTTGTAAAATCATATCGGGTTCATATGATATCAGATTCAAACGAAACTGGAAGCGATGGAATCGCAGAAAAGAATTCTTCGTGATGGCGCAGATCCGGAGTCATTCCGGGCAAGTAGGAATTTGGGTTAAATCGGACATCGTCCGGTTTAATTTAAATTTCGAACGTTTTCGAAAACTCAAGGTGAGTTATTCTCACTCACATCTGGATGCTAGACATTATAAATAGTTGATATTTAAATATCTGTGTGGATGGCTGAATATAATTGTTATTATCAGTCTGGTTGATATTTATATTGCGATGTGCTAATATCTGTGACGCAGGGAGAAACAGGTTGGAGGGATCCAACTGGATTCCTCACAATGTTGCAATTATTTTATAATTGATAGTGATACTTGTTTATATGATGTGATTTACAAGTCTGGAAATTTAGTTGTTCTGTGACATTGTGGTATAAATTGTAATCACAGAATTAAATTATAAATGGCTAAAAAAGTGTTTTTACGAAATAAAATGAATTGTTAAATTTAGAATTTCAAAGAATAAAATTTGAAATCGGATTTGAAAGGAAAAATGTAAATTGGGCCAAATTGGGATTTTGAATATAATGGGAAGTTTATGAAATGGGTAAATGGAAAGTATAGTTTTCTGGAGATTAAATTTATGAAATTATAAATTGTTTAAAATAACGGTGTTTATTTTAATAAGGACTAATGTTATCAGGAAATTAAAAATATGTTAAAATGGAGTTTCCGACTATAAATAAACAAGTTCAAATGAAAAACAGAATGTTTTGAAATGCCGTATTTCATTGGAATGTAACTAAGTGAATTGGAAATTTGGCTTCCATTGAAAATTCACCAAGATGTTTATTTAAAAATGTTTAAACTAATTTAAAAAAAATGAATTTCCGAAAATGGGAAAAATCGTGATTTAACTTCGGAGGAAGTTATAGTTAAGTATGGAATTGGAAATTTATGTTGAAATCATAAATTGACTTGAAATAAATCAGTGGATTTATATGAAAGAGTCCTTTGGAATGTTTTGGAAGCGGGAAAGTGTTTCCCTGGGAAAACCAAGTAAATGTTTTATAAAAGATTTTATTTAACTAAAGGTTAAGTTTTAAATCGTTTTAAAAGTATTTTTAAGAAATCGTTATTTTTAAAGAAATAAATTAATAATTTTTAATACCGTAATAATTTGGAAGTATATTAGCAATTATTTTACAAATGGATTTATTTAAAAGTTGGTTTTAGCTTAAGTTGTTAAAATTAGTATTTTCTTCTTATAACGCTATTTTGAATTTAGTTAAACTAAACCCTTATTTTTAAAATCAAAGTTTATGTGTTAATAACTAGTTTGCTTCACATATTTTAAATTTATATTTTGAGTAAATAAATAGAAGTAATTTTCATATTTTAAAGTATATTTCAGTATAAAGTATTTTTAACTGTTTTAAATGCAAATTGTTTTATACTTGGTTATTCCCGATGGGAATAAAGGGTAAAAGATTTACCTTGTAAAGGAAGAGTGGAAATTGTTTTCAAATGAGTTTTGAAAATGTGAAAATATATCTTTGAAAGATATTAGAAGAAAATAAATAATATGGAGATTATTTATTGTATGATGGATGTGTATGGATGTTTGTGAACATTAATTGATAGTTAAATCACCGACTATCAATATTGGCCAAATGCGCTGATCGTTTCGAAGAGACCGGGATCGAGTTTCCGTATATCGGGATTCTAGGTCTGGAGACTCGAAAACCACTTCGATTCGGTTTGTACGTTTCGCGAAAACGATTTCGGAGTCGAAGATGGAGCAGTGAAGTGCAAGGGCTAGTCGCTACTAATCCTGAGGATATTTCCAAAATGGATGTAGTAGGAGTAGTGCCTTCGGTTCCGTTCGGACCCGGGACGGACTTATATGGACGAATGCTTTCGTGACATCGTCAGGTGGACGATGGGCATTCTAAGGGATATGTGCTATAGAGGTATCGTTTAGCCTCAAGCCTCATCAACCGGGAATGACTGAAAATCAGGGGTTATGCAGCAAGGCTTCGTGGGTAGCCCCCACTTGAGAGTAAGGTCATCCCTGTTTAGATGTCCCTTTTATTTCGGCTTAGTGGTGCGGTTGCTGATCACAACCGTGGGGTGATTTTACTTGGAATTATCCAGTAAGGGATGATTCCGGCTTTGTGTTGCAGGGGAGCGGGCGTACTCCTCGGTACTGTGATCTAGGCCACGTACTGTGACAGGTGGTACCCCAGTGCCTAGTCATTCGTTGGAAATCCATTCTCCCTACGAGCCTGTACGGTTTTGATTGTGCCCAACTATTGTTGAAATGTGAGATGCAAGCATTTCAGCTAGATTCTATTTTACTTTCTATAGACACTATTATAATATCAGAGGATTTTAATATAAAAGTGTTTTAGCTATCGTAAGGTAAAAACCCGACATGTTTATTTGTGGCATGGTCTTACGAGATGCTTTTGTTTTTAAAGAATTTTGAAACTTTAATAATCAATTGGGTGTATTTATGATGCGCTGGTATTCCAGACTGACTCGGGTGTTATTTTATTATAATGCTCGGGTCAGACCGAGTATTTTACAGGATAGGTTGCTATGGAGCTCAGGAGAGGAGCTGGAGTTCGAGACGTATTTCTCGTACTTGTATTATTCCGCTGCTGTGATTGTTGTATTGACTGATTGACTGGATATTGATGATTGTATTGATGTACTCTGATGATGATGTATTGTATATAACCAGATATAGGTTTCATTTTGTGTAAAGATCTGTTCTATATATTATATTTTATCCGCTGCGACTGTGAGGTTCTGATTTTGTTTAGTTCTTTCTTCTTCTATCTACTTTCTTATTCTTCTATAATCTGTCTTTCCGGCATTCGATCGTCGGCATATTATACTGTTGAGTATTTTGTGTCGATTTTCGAGGGTCGTGAAGGGCGGGTCGTGACACTAATAATCTGATTACAGTAGCAAGGAATAGAAAAAACTTGATTACAATAAAGACTAAAGTAATCAACAGCGTAAAGTTTATTAGAATGACCACATAGGCTAGTATTTATAGGTGAAGATGACCACCAATCTCTCTGAAACTTTGGCTATAGGACCTTCTAACCCATATGGGCCCACCAGAGGGGTCGCTAGGCCTAAATCCCAAGTAACAGGGATCAGTACCGATCCCGTCATTTGTTAATTTTTGGTCAACAATCCCTATAGTGGCTTCTGCATGCTTAAATATATTGGCTCTTAAAATATCATGTCATTTGGACCACTGGAGCTCAAGTTATTGATTTATCATTGAGTAAACTCCATATGTAAACTACTTTCTGCCGAACCCCCTAAATTTAAAATGTCGATCCCTCTTTAGTGGACATAAGTATGCTGATCCATTTCCTTTCATAAGATATGCCAATCTCTCCTTTATTGGTTGAATTATGACTTTCCAAGTCAATAATCTATGTTGAACCATACTCACTTGACTACGTTGATCCCTCGTTTACTTAATCATGCCGACTCCTTACTTGCTCAACCATGTTGATCCATATTCAATCATCTATGTCGAGCCATCCTTTATGAGCTAAAGTATGCCTAACCAAGTCAACAAACCATGCCGATCCCTTTCTCATTCAACTATGTCGATCCCTATGAAGTTACTAAGCCATGCCGATCCCTTCACTTGTCTAAGCTATATTCCATATTTCAAGCATCCCGCATTGTTTATCTACCAATTCCGTTCAATTTTGGCTTTATATATCCATCTGTATGTTTACTCCCGGGTCCCGTAATCATTGTTTGGTGTCATCGAACTTGATAACAATCGGGTCTATCTTTGTGCAATCAGCCTAATATAGTCGGGTTAGGATACAGGGTAACACTTGCCTCCAAAGTACGGCTTCTGAGTAACATGACGTGCTTTGAATTGAAACAAACCTGAATTGTCAAAAAGAGGTCCATCTAGCTTCCTGAATGATTGATATTCCTTTGTCAAATCGTTCTTTCAAGGTATTGAATTCTTCATTAATTTCCATGACGCTTGGGCGATTTCCAATAATATAAATCCAGTGCCATATTTTTTCAATATATGCAAATCCGGTTTTGCAAGACCTATAAGCTTTTAATATCTAGTCCAGCCTTGAACTTGAAGGTTTCGGGTTTGATTTCAATTTCCGTTGATTTTAAAAAATTTAACTTTTTAGTCATTCACATGCATATTCATATGCATGTTTCTGTTGTCGGCTCCCGGACGCGTTCGAACACTTATGGGTCATTGCCAATTTTTATAACATTTTGTATGTTCATGCTCATAGCCCAACCTTTACAACTATTTTTATTTTTTATTTTTTCTCTTCTTTCTCTCTTTTTTTAAAATCTATAGGGTCGGCATTCATTATGCCGATCTCTCTTTCTAGCCACGGTAATAGGGATCGGCAAGCTTCTATGTCGATCCCTCTCTCTTCATTACATGCTCAATGTTTTGGGCCAAACTCACCCCTATATATCCTTCTCCGCTTCTCTCTCTTCATTACATGCTTAATGTTTTGGGCCGAACTCTCCCCATATATACTATATATATATATATATATATATATATATATATATATATATATATATATATATATCCACATTCCTTTCCTTCCACACTTACTTTATTCACTTGCTTTTGGACCGAGCCCTCGTCATGAAACAAAACTCTTCAACCCTTGGCCTTAAATCCACTCACGATTTTAACTAACCCACAAACTCACCTCTCCTTCCGTTTCAATTCAGTCACCTCCAAACACTCAACCTTGTCTCAATTCGAACATCCATACTTTTATATATGTAAGATTTTGTAATACTTCCTTTAATTATACAATAGGATCCTTAGCTCTGAGTTGTTGGTGAGTGTTCGAGGTCGTGATGGCGAACGATCTTGGAGAGGTTGATGATTACTGGAATAAGGGTAAGGTAGATTTAATTAGGTGTACGAAGAGGAAAGGAGGAGAAAAGGTGAGGGTTCGATGAAGGATTTGATGGAAGAAAGGTCGGGAGTAGAGGAATGTAGGGATCGATATACGACAACATGGCAGTGGTAGGGGTCGGTTAGGTAGGGATTAGTGGTATCAAATGGCGCGAAGGGTCCAGCTAAATTGGCAAGAAGGAAAGGGCTCGGTATTTTTAGGGTTAGGTTATCATCTAGCAGAGGGATCGGTAAAGGGTGTTTAGCTGAGGGATTGATTATGGTGGAATAGGGATCGGTGTTCCCTGGTTTAGCTGAGGGTTCGTTATAAGGTTTTTGGATAAGGATCGACATTCCTTTTGGGATCGACATGGAGTCAATAATTGGTTACTCGAAGTTCCAAACTAATCTAACTCAATTTATTTGAACAATTGCTACTAATTTGTCTTAATGGCCTTGGACATTTGATAACAAAGAATAATATAACATGCACATCCTCTGTTGAACATAAGAATGAGCAACCATATTCCCAGAACTTTCAGCATGGACTAAAAACTTGTGAATGAACTTAAGTGGCAAACTTCACACCTCAATATGCCGATAGTCGATCCCAAAACTTTCATAATCGATTAATCCTCTTGCCAGTTGAGACGATCGGCAATGACGGTCTTTCTGGATGAACTCCCAAGTCTTGTTGCTTTATTTCGTTTTTCTGATTTCAAACTGTTTATATCTGTTATATACCGCACTGCACTACACTAGTTCACACTTAGCATGAGGGGAACAGGTTATCTTTTCTAATCTCGATTATCTACTGAGTATAGCTAATATAGATTCCAGATGCTCGAATCGTTCAGCTGATATGTCTTCTGATCTAGCAATGCAACACATTGGTTCTGAAGCAAAGTCAATTTCCGCAACTATGTCCGAAAGAATTTCTCCCATCCATCATGCAGAACACACCAGGTCGATCTTTTCTCATATATTCCGGTCCTTCCAGTGGAGAACATAAGCCCTACTCCTGATGCTGTAGAGGGTGCTATTCTTCTTGATAACCCAGTGGACTCACAGGCCTCCCGAATTAGCGTGGCTGCTCTCCACCGGCTATGTTCTATTCATGGAATCCCGTTTGAGGATGTCTTAGTTCCTTTAAGAAATGACAGGCCTCACTTGCCCCCGGTAGGGTACATGGCATGCAATAAGTTTATGTGTTGGGCTGGATGCGTACCGCCTTTCAACTTGTTTATCCGAGAAATGCTAAGATACCTTGGGATAGCCCCCACTCAACTTCCTCCAAATAGCTATGCTTTTATACATGGAACCTTCTTATTGTTCATGAGTATTTTATTTTGTCCACCTACTCCCGAAAATATAAGATTTATTTACAACTTCAAACGGCAGTCGGGAAGCCCTTCTTATGTTTTTCTCGAACCCTCGCCGAATTGCCAAGTTCTGACGGGAGCTTGGAACAAACTCTCTTTGTTTAAGCATGAATGGTTTTACGTGCGATATCCTCTCGGCTTTGCGAGACGATGGTTAGAAGGACGTAACTGTTACCTTCACTTCTTTCTCAAGTTCACTAATCCAAGTCATAACTTCTCCTTTGAATCTACTAACATCTGAAGTTTTTTAGTTGTTCGCCCACCTTCTAAAGGCGCCGATTTTTCAAGAGCTGTTGCTACCATTCACGCTACCCCTGTTGGAGACAGGGATATCAAACTTCATGTAACTAATGAGTTACTATCCTTGTTCGGGCTGTTGGAGGATGGTCGTAGTATCGGGCACCTTGGAAGTGCAACATTACCGAGGAATGTTGCAGGCCGAGAAGCCGGGAGATGTTGATGTAGGCCCGGGGAAGGCGCTAATGGTCGAACCATTGCAAGGCACACAATCTCAAACACCCACTAACGAAAAGAAAAGGCGAGCATACAAGCTTCGTAGATGGAAAACCGCTGCGGATCCAGAGTTTGTTATTACTCCTGTTGAAGAGGAATCATCTTCTCAACACTTGGAAAGTTCGTTTAAGGGATTTTCAAATCTTTAAATTCTAGACGATGTCATAACCTATGATTTTTCGAATATCAACATTGAAGGACTCAACTCTCCCATTAGAAGTGGTGAAGGCATCTGAACTTCTGATAAAGAAGAGAAAACGCCAATGAGCAAGATTATTGTCAACGGCCTGTTGGGAGGAAACACTAGGACACTCACATCTACATGCACTTCACTATACACACTTTGTTAATCTTTCGCGCAACAATTACTAATACGCTCTCATTTGGTCCTTGCAGGTGCAATGTCTCAATCCAAAGCCTTCGATTGCCTCAGAAGTTCTTCATCATACTACCGATCTAGTCGGGATTCGGAGTCTGGCCGACGCAAGGAAAGAGATGAGGGACAGGATAAAAGTTGTCAATCTAAGGAATCTTCTTCCTTTTCTAAACCATAATTCCCAGTCCCAAACATCACGTCAAGGTGAACAATCTTACTTTCCTACCCAAAGTAAATACCAGCTATAACGACCCGATCTTCTAAGCCGGAAAATCGAACCATTAGTAATTAAAGAAAGAGAGGTAGAAGAAGAATGTAGAAAACAACATCAGAGTCTAACCATCACAGTGGAATAAAATATAATATATATTAACAGATCTTTACACAAATCAAAACTATATCTGTTTTATACCATATATCATCAGAGTATACATCAGAGAATACATAACATACAACTGGACAATAATCATGTCATGTCCTCAATACAACATAGTACAGAGTTCAACCCAGCGGAATATATATATAAAAAAGTATGAGAGTACGTATCTCCATCCATCTCGTCTCCTGAGCTCCACAGCATCATATCCTGTATCCTATAATACTCGGTCTGACCCGAGCATTATAATAAAATAACACCCGAGTTAGTCTAGAAAACCAGCGTGAGAAAATCACACTCAATTTATTATTAAAGTTTCAAAATCCTTTGAAAATCAAAAGCATCTCGTAAGACCACGCCACAAATAAACATGTCGGGTTTTTACCTTACGATAGCTAAAACACTTTTTATCAAAATCCTCTGATATTATAATAGTGTCTATATACAAATACTTATTCAATTAGCTGAAATTGTTACATGATTAAATTCCATCATACTAGCCACAAAGTGGGTAATACAAACAAAACTCGTAAAAGCACGTAGGGAGAATGGATTTCCAACGAATGACTAGGCACTGGGGTACCACCTGTCACAATACGTGGCCTAGATCACAGTACCGAGGAGTACGCCCGCTCCCCTACAACACAAGGCCGGAACCATCCCTTATTGGATAATTCCGAATAAAATCACCCTACGGTTGGGATCAACAACCGCACCACTAAGCCAAAATAAAAGGGACATCTAGACAGGGATGACCTTACTCTCCAATGGGTGCGACCCACGAAGCCTTGCTACATAACCCCTGATTTTTAGTCATTCCCGGTTGATGAGACTCGAGGCTAAGCGTTACCTTTCAGAACATATCCCTTAGAATGCCCATCGTCCGCTGACGATGCTCAGAAAGCATTCATCAATACAAGTCCGTCCCGGGTTCGAACGGAACCGAAGGCACTACTCCTACTACATCCATTTTGGAAATATCCTCAGGATTAGTAGCGACTAGCCCTTGCACTTCACTGCTCCATCTTCGACTCTGAAATCGTTTCCACGAAACGTACAAACCGGATCGAATTGGTTTTCGAGAAATTAATCTCGATCCCGGTCTCTTCGAAACGATCAGCGCATTCGGCCAATATTGATAGTCGTTATTTAACTATCAATTAACATCCATAGCATCCATCAAACAATAAATAATTTCCCCAAATTATTTATTTATCTCAAAATATCTTCGCAAGATATATTTCCATTTTCAATCCTTTGAAAACAATTTCAAACTGTTTCCTTTCACGGAATGCATTTTCCCAAATATTTATTTCCACTGAAACACCAAGTACAAAATACTTTTAGATTTTAAAATAATTTAAAAGCACTTTATTATAAATATACTTTACACTATTGAAATTTAAAACTACTTTAATACTTTATTAAAATATATACTTTAAGAATATTTAAAAACAAAACTACTTTATAAATATAAACTAAATTTCTCTTTTTAACATAATACTAAGTCACTTTTATATATAATTATTACAATAATAGAGTTGAAAATACTTACTTTGGAAATTAACATTTAGAAAAAACAAATTTTCTAAAACATGCCTTTTTAAAACACAATTAGAACTTTTAACTTATATTTAAAAATTTCTTTAAAAACGTACTTGGCCATCCAAGGAAATACACTTCTCTTCACATCCTTTAAAATAAATCAACATTTATTTATAAACCAATTCATATCCCTTTATAAATTCCCACCTTGAATATATCTTTTCAAATATCCACTGATATCTTATTTTACTTTATAAACCCAGTTTATAAATTCCAAAATCTCACTTCTCTTCCAAATTTCAAATCCCAACACTTAAATCAATTTACAATTGATTTCCAATTCACTTTATTTTGAAATAAATTTTCTTACTTCATTTATCCAAAATTCATTAATTTTCAGATTTTATTTCTTAATTATGATTTAAAATCTTTTTAACTGAAAATATCAATTTCAGATTTCCAAAATTCCCCAATTAATACTTTAATTAAATTTAATCCTTAAATTTAAAAATAAATCCTTCATTCTTTAAATAATATCACTTTAGTTTAAAATTTATTATTTCCCCTGTTAATCCCAAATTCCCCTTTTTCCTCATATTCAGAATTAATTTATTTTAAATTTAAGGTTACTTTTATTCTCCCAATTTCATTTTCCAATTTATTCAAACTCTCCACAGTTATTTACTTAAGAATTTACACTTTTATTTCTTTTCAAAAATCCAATTCTAGAGATTTTGATAACTCAGCATATCCACATAGATCCAATCAAGCCATAACAACCAATTATCCGTATAATTCATCACAGGATATCAAAAATCATATCATAGAATATTTAAACAAAATTAAATATTTTTGAGGAATCTAGTTGGATCCCTCCAACCTGTTTCCCTGCTTCCCTGCATCCACAGATGTTAACACAATACCAATTCCACTTCGAGGTGGAATATCGCGGTATATGGGTTTAAAATATTATCATCCGCTATTATGCGGCGCATAGGGTCTCATCCGCTATAAAATGCGGGAATATCAAATCCAATATATACTATATACTACTATATAATATATATCATATCCAATCAATTCAACCATTCAATCCAAATATTTAAATTTAACTATTTAAATTTAAATAGCAGCCAGATGAGTGAGATTAACTCACCTTTGCTTTTAGATTGGCAATCCACTACCAACCAGCTTGTTTCCATCAGGATTCGGACCTTGTATAAATATTATATGATCTTATTAATATCCGATTAAATCGAACAATTTATTTCCTTTTAACTAATTAAATCAACCAGTAATTTTATTCTAAACTAATACTCTTAAATTTAAACCAATTCTTTTTTTCACTTGTATGTGTAAACATTCAAACCGAAATATATATTTATATATTAACAACTAAAAGGATTGAATAAGTTTATTAAACAAATCTATCTTCATAATACATTATTAACAATAAACTAGTTAGTGAAGACATGTATGTATATATATATATATTTTAAATTTCAACCTATAAGTTAAAATGTATAAGTGTATATTTTATTTTATTTTTCTTACTGTAAAATTTTATATTCATAAAACTAGAAACAAAAATGGGTAATATACCTCACTGCCTGCTCGCGCTTGAAGAAATCGAATTCACCCCTTCGCGTACCCAGCTCGAGTCTACCACATCGGAAGCCTCCACCAAGCAAACCCTAAATCGAGAGACGTTCCTCCCTCGTCGTTCCGCGTGCGAGTCCAAACAAGTAGTCGACATCGAACTTGATTTCGGTATTGTCCTGCGCCATCCCTGACACACCTCCCATCCACGAAACCCACAGTCGACCTCACCAATCTCCTTCCCAAGATCTAAACCTGAGAAGCTCGCGAGCTAAATCGTTCGCATCGCCTACCTCCTTTAGAGCATCGCACCCTAGTCTCGCATAGCCATCGCGACTTCATCGCATAAGATCGTGACCAATTCTGTTTCGACTTAGAGGGGAAGAAGGAAAAAGGAGAACGCGGTTGAAAAATTGAGGAGCAGATATTTTTATTTGAGCTTCGTATACATTTTTTCTTTCGATTTCCCTGCCTTTAGAAATGTTGGACGACTTAAGAACAAAAAGGTGGAAAGAGATTTTCATAAGGTAGCTGCTTAACGTGGAAGATATTTTTTTTTGTATAGTGACGTTGAGGTGAAAAGGGGAAAGCTGATGTGAAATATATTTAAATTTCAATATAGATTTAAGCGCGTTTGTATATCATACGGCCATACAACTCCGACGATTACGAAATTTGAGATCCGAAAATAATTCAACATTACGGATCCAATGGATCTGGTTTCGTTGAATTCCGAGACTGCGCCTCGGAAGGCTATTTTTAAATTCAATTTGAACGATATATTTTAAAAACTGAACAAAACACCTTTAAATTCAAATTTAAAAGTTCTATCACCTTTAGTATTATTAATATGAATTTTACGAGCTTTCAAAATATTTTTAGTTAGCTTAGAATACCAGATTTACTATTTTATCCAACTTCAAATAATTTAATTTAATAATAAATCACCCAAAACAGCGATATTTGAAATTTAAGTTAATAATTAATCTCTGAATATTTAAAATTAATTAAATATTCCAATTTCAAATATACAAAAATTCTGGGTCGTCACATTCCTCCCCCCTTAAAAGAATTTCATCCCCGAAATTACCAGTTAGGAAGAATGATTCAATACCCGTTCTACTTCCCAATCCAAATAGTTTTTTTTAACCACTTGCCAAAACAAATCTTTTTATCACAGACACATTAACCCTTTTCTAACTTTTCAACTTATCCATAAATCCCAAACCATATCACTTGCTTAACCATTCAAATTTAAATTTAAACCCAAATTTGAATTATCAAAATTTTCTCAAAATTTTCTAACTCTCTAAGTTTCCAAAAAATTTCGCCAGCGTCTCCTTTGCGCGGCTAGCTCGATACAACTACAAAATGGCTCTACGGCCTCCCAATCTCAAAAAGAAAACAAAAGGCCAAGTGGCTGGATCAAAAACCCAATCAAATTTCATACAGAAATTCAAATACTTACCTTTTGTCGGGCCATTAAATTTTATCTTCTAAAATCAAAAATCCCAATTTATCCATTGCTTTTATACACCTTTATATCCTGCTAAGCAATAATATTCAATCACAATTCCAAAGTCATTTTATACTTTTCTTTACAAATTTCCAATATTGGCTTTGCTTAAGCCCGTACGATGCACATATATCATCCGTACACAATATCACATTCGATCGCTCACTCGATCACACAATTTCACTTCCGAACTAGTATCGTCCACCCGACTTCCTAGTGCGGACTCAGATCTGGTTTCTTGATCAGAAACCGTTATTCTCCTTGCATAGTTACCAACTATGATAGAGAATATCCAGATCAATCAACAATCCATATCCAGGTTCATCGTCGAAAATCGAGTGAAAAATCCTAACTCGGATCGGTATAACTACCTCGAAATTCTATGCTCGAATCTGGATCAAATAGCTATGCGAATAAAATAATATACGTACATCATACGTATTAATTTCAATTGATTATCAGCTATATCAATTCTCTTTTATTTCGCATTCCTTTTGATTGTTATCCACTTATTCACAACTTTCCCATCTCACAATTTACAGTTTCAACCTTAATTCAATTATTCACTTAGCATACTTTCAGTACCAAATTTTCTTAAGAATTCACTATTCATTTCTTAAGTTCAAGATAAACATTTTATATACTTCTTGGATTTGTTTCACTTCATTCTTGAAGTTTATATTCAATTTTATTCACTTTTGTCTTTACAATTCCATCAGAATTCAATTTGGTTTCAAACCCTGAATACTGAATTTTATTCATCTTATCTCAATCAATATTTAATTGACCATTTTCTTTAGTAGTTTCACTTGCTAATTTGTTTTCATATCTCAAATAAAAGTTTGTTTGCAAACTTTTTCTTTCTTCAATTTCTTTGATTTCACCTTACTTTATATACACACTTCAATAAGATTTCCATATTCAGTTCAATTCTTTATGCTTATCAATTTTAAATCATTTATCGTTAATGAAAATTTTCAAACATTTCAAAAAAAAAAATTCTAACTCCCAAAATTTACGGAAAATTTTGGCAGAGTCTCCCTTGTACGGAGGGACTTCTACGATATCGCAGGATGCACAAATATATATATACATCGGCCTCAGGCCGGAAATCACAATATATATCAATATATGCAGTTCATATCTCCTATTTTGAATTTTTTGCGTAAGCGTACCTTATTTTAGCATTTTTAAGAAAGCAGCTATTTATTTTAGCAAATTTCACAATCAAATCCAGCCAAACGGCTTCCAGGTACCTGTACTAACTCAACTTAAACAGGTAAGTGACCAATACACAAAGTTTATTAACATTTCACTTAATTACAACAGCTAAACACATGTATAACATAAGCAATATAACCAAAATAATTTTCATAAACAATTTATATGGTTTCGACACCTATTTCAATTGCATATTAATAACTATTTCCTAAGTAATTGAACTCAAACTTTTATTTAATGGACTTTCATTTTCATCCGAAGCCAAGCTTCCATAAATTCAAACTTAAATTAATTTACTTCAAATCATTTCAATTTCATAACTTAAGTTCATTCTCATTTTATTTGATTCTCATCAATTCAATAACCCCATTCTCCTTATCCATTTTAATTTCCAACTCACATTATCAATTCATCCTTCAATTTATTAATAATGTCATTCAATTTATTCCATATTCCATATTTCATTTACAATCCAAACATTTGATTTTTATCTCGAAATCACTTTAACTATTTTACTGGAGTTCAATCTATTTTATAATCTAAATTTTGGAGTATATTCATTTTCATATTTCATCTATTTACAATCAATTCCATTCACATTCCTTTTGTTTTTAACTTCGGATTATACATTTTATTTAGGCAATATATTTATTATTCCATAAACAGTTCTAAATAAGATTCCAGAGTTTAAACAATTTCCCAGAATTTCAAAATCACCTTTGAAATTAACTATATCCAAAATCCTTTTAAATTTCAAAACCAAACCTAGTTTTGCAAACAAACACCAGCCCAAAACATCCAGGTAGCAATTTCTCTTTTGGAAACTTGAAAATGAACACCGATGATGTCGCGATCATCATCGGAATTATTTTCCCGCGACCACAAAGAATTTAGTGCTTTTATTTGTTTAAAAACATTTCAAATATTTTTAATTTCCAAATCTCTCCAAAACTTTTTAAAACTGCTTTCAACTTCCAAGGGATCCAAACCTTCCTCAAAATTCCAAATTTGAAACCCATTCCGATTTATTTCCAAATATTTCTCTGGAATCCTATTCCCAATTATAAATCATATTTATAATTCACAGTTACAACTTTCACTTTATTATCTGAATTTATTTTCTTAACTTTGGTTATAAGTTTTCAATTTCTTATTCAATTTCCTCCTAATGATAATAATTTATTATCATCATCTAACAACCAAACATCCAAATATAACTAAAATTATTTATAAAAATTATTTCTTTCATATACAAAAATAATTTGGGTAAAATTATTTCATTTACCCTATTTTAAAACAATACTATGTCGGTTTATCTTGTTTAAGAGTTTAGAAACCCCTATCGATATTATGGCGTCCCACACATCGACCAAAATCCATAAACACTCAACCGATAAATCAACACAATATAAAACCATTTTATATTCACTAACAAATACGCGCTCATATCTATTAATACTCTCAAAATTCCGACCAGAGCCAAGGTTATCGCCAACCTTCGCTCTGATACCAAATGTAACGACCCGATCTTCCAAGCCGGAAAATCGAACCATTAGTAATTAAAGAAAGAGAGGTAGAAGAAGAATGTAGAAAACAACATCAGAATCTAACCATCGCAGCGGAATAAAATATAATATATATTAACAGATCTTTACACAAATCAAAACTATATCTACCATATATCATCAGAGTATACATCAGAGAATACATAACATACAAATGGACAATAATCATGTCATGTCCTCAATAAAAAAAAGTACAGAGTTCAACCCAACGGAATATATATATATAAACAAGTACGAGAGTACGTATCTCCATCCAGCTCGTCTCCTGAGCTCCACAGCATCATATCCTGTATCCTATAATACTCGGTCTGACCCGAGCATTATAATAAAATAACATCCGAGTCAGTCTGGAAAACCAGTGTGAGAAAATCACACTCAATTTATTATTAAAGTTTCAAAATCCTTTGAAAATCAAAAGCATCGCGTAAGACCACGCCACAAATAAACATGTCGGATTTTTACCTTACGATAGCTAAAACACTTTTTATCAAAATCCTCTGATATTATAATAGTGTCTATATACAAATACTTATTCAAATAGCTGAAATTGTTACATGATTAAATTCCAGCATACTAGCCACAAAGTGGGTAATACAAACAAAACTCGTAAAAGCACGTAGGGAGAATGGATTTCCAACGAATGACTAGGCACTGGGGTACCACCTGTCACAGTACGTGGCCTAGATCACAGTACCAAGGAGTACGCCCGCTCCCCTGCAACACAAGGCCGGAACCATCCCTTACTGGATAATTCCGAATAAAATCACCCTACGGTTGGGATCAGCAACCGCACCACTAAGCCAAAATAAAAGGGACATCTAGACAGGGATGACCTTACTCTCCAATGGGTGCGACCCACGAAGCCTTGCTGCATAACCCCTGATTTTTAGTCATTCCTGGTTGATGAGACTCGAGGCTAAGCGTTACCTTTCAGAACATATCCCTTAGAATGCCCATCGTCCGCTGACGATGCTCAGAAAGCATTCACCCATACAAGTCCGTCCCGGATTTGAACGGAACCGAAGGCACTACTCCTACTACATCCATTTTGGAAATATCCTCAGGATTAGTAGCGACTAGCCCTTGCACTTCACTGCTCCATCTTCGACTCTGAAATCGTTTCCACGAAACGTACAAACCGGATCGAATTGGTTTTCGAGAAATTAATCTCGATCCCGGTCTCTTCGAAACGATCAGCGCATTTGGCCAATATTGATAGTCGTTATTTAACTATCAATTAACATCCATAGCATCCATCAAACAATAAATAATTTCCCCAAATTATTTAATTATCTCAAAATATCTTCGCAAGATATATTTCCATTTTCAATCCTTTGAAAACAATTTCAAACGGTTTCCTTTCACGGAATGCATTTTCCCAAATATTTATTTCCACTGAAACACCAAGTACAAAATACTTTTAGATTTTAAAATAATTTAAAAGCACTTTATTATAAATATACTTTACACTATTGAAATTTAAAACTACTTTAATACTTTATTAAAATATATACTTTAAGAATATTTAAAAACAAAACTACTTTATAAATATAAACTAAATTTCTCTTTTTAACATAATACTAAGTCACTTTTATATATAATTATTACAATAATAGAGTTGAAAATACTTACTTTGGAAATTAACATTTAGAAAAAACAAATATTCTAAAACATGCCTTTTTAAAACACAATTAGAACTTTTAACTTATATTTAAAAATTTCTTTAAAAATGTACTTGGCCATCCAAGGAAATACACTTCTCTTCACATCCTTTAAAATAAATCAACATTTATTTTTAAACCAATTCATATCCCTTTATAAATTCCCACCTTGAATTTATCTTTTCAAATATCCACTGATATCTTATTTTACTTTATAAACCCAGTTTATAAATTCCAAAATCTCACTTCTCTTCAAAATTTCAAATCCCAACACTTAAATCAATTTACAATTGATTTCCAATTCACTTTATTCTAAAATAAATTTTCTTACTTCATTTATCCAAAATTCATTAACCTTCAGATTTTATTTCTTAATTATGATTTAAAATCTTTTTAACTGAAAATATCAATTTCAGATTTCCAAAATTCCCTAATTAATACTTTAATTAAATTTAATCCTTAAATTTAAAAATAAATCCTTCATTCTTTAAAATAATATCACTTTAGTTTAAAATTTATTATTTCCCCTGTTAATCCCAAATTCCCCTTTTCCTCATATTCAGAATTAATTTATTTGAAATTTAAGGTTACTTTTATTCTCCCAATTTCATTTTCTAATTTATTCAAACTCTCCATAGTTATTTACTTAAGAATTTACTCTTTTATTTCTTTTCAAAAATCCAATTCTAGAGATTTTGATAACTCAGCATATCCACATAGATCCAATCAAGCCATAACATCAAATTATCCATATAATTCATCACAGGATATCAAAAATCATATCACAGAATATTTAAAAAAATAAAAATATTTTTGAGGAATCCAGTTGGATCCCTCCAACCTGTTTCCCTACATCCACAGATGTTAACACAATACCAATTCCACTTCAAGGTGGAATATCGCGGTATATGGGTTTAAATATTATCATCCGCTATTATGCGGCGCATAGGGTCTCATCCGCTATAAAATGCGGGAATATCAACTCCAATATATACTATATACTACTATATAATATATATCATATCCAATCAATTCAACCATTCAATCCAAATATTTAAATTTAACTATTTAAATTTAAATAGCAGCCAGATGAGTGAGATTAACTCACCTTTGCTTTTAGATTGGCAATCCACTACCAACCAGCTTGTTTCCATCAGGATTCGGACCTTGTATAAATATTATATGATCTTATTAATATCCGATTAAATCGAACAATTTATTTCCTTTTAACTAATTAAATCAACCAGTAATTTTATTCTAAACTAATACTCTTAAATTTAAACCAATTCTTTTTTTCACTTGTATGTGTAAACATTCAAATCGAAATATATATATATATATATATTAACAACTAAAAGGATTGAATAAGTTTATTAAACAAATCTATCTTCATAATACATTATTAACAATAAACTAGTTAGTGAAGACATGTGTATATATATATATATATATATTTTAAATTTCAACCTATAAGTTAAAATGTATAAGTGTATATTTTATTTTATTTTTCTTACTGTAAAATTTTATATTCATAAAACTAGAAACAAAAAGGGGTAATATACCTCACTGCCTGCTCGCGCTTGAAGAAATCGAATTCACCCCTTCGCGTACCCAGCTCGAGTCTACCACATCGGAAGCCTCCACCAAGCAAACCCTAAATCGAGATACGTTCCTCCCTCGTCGTTCCACGTGCGAGTCCAAACAAGTAGTCGACATCGAACTTGATTTCGGTATTATCGTGCGCCATCCCTGACACACCTCCCATCCACGAAACCCACAGCCGACCTCACCAATCTCCTTCCCAAGATCTAAACCCGAGAAGCTCGTGAGCTAAATCGTTCGCATCGCCTACCTCCTTTAGAGCATCGCACCCTAATCTCGGATAGCCATCGCGACTTCATCGCATAAGATCGTGACCAATTCTGTTTCGACTTAGAGGGGAAGAAGGAAAAAGGAGAACGCGGTTGAAAATTTGAGGAGCAGATATTTTTATTTGAGCTTCGTATACATTTTTTCTTTCGATTTCCCTACATTTAGAAATGTTGGACGACTTAAGAACAAAAAGGTGGAAAGAGATTTTCATGAGGTGGCTGCTTAGCGTGGAAGATATGTTTTTTTTGTATAGTGACGTTGAGGTGAAAAGGGGAAAGCTGATGTGAAATATATTTAAATTTCAATATAGATTTAAGCGCGTTTGTATATCGTACGGCCATACAACTCCGACGATTACGAAATTTGAGATCCGAAAATAATTCAACATTACGGATCCAATGGATCTGGTTTCGTTGAATTCCGAGACTGCGCCTCGGAAGGCTATTTTTAAATTCAATTTGAACGATATATTTTAAAAACTGAACAAAAAACCTTTAAATTCAAATTTAAAAGTTCTATCACCTTTAGTATTATTAATATGAATTTTACGAGCTTTCAAAATATTTTTAGTTAGCTTAGAATACCAGATTTACTATTTTATCCAACTTCAAATAATTTAATTTAATAATAAATCACCCAAAACAGCGATATTTGAAATTTAAGTTAATAATTAATCTCTGAATATTTAAAATTAATTAAATATTCCAATTTCAAATATACAAAAATTCTGGGTCGTCACACCAGCCATCCTACAATGGGCCTCATATCGCTACATCTCACGAGCAACATTCCAGCTCCTTGAGCTAAACAATCTCATGAACGTCGATCAGGCAAACATCCAATTGCTACCTTTGATCCGCCTTTTCCTGCTGCTGCTCCCGATGTTTCTACAGTAGAGAAGTTGGTCGAGCTCAAGGCCACTTTTCCAAAAAAATTCTTTGATGGGCTCAAATTCCTTCCTTCCATTCATATAATTCCAAGGCAAACCAAGGAGAGTTCTCTTGCATGCGTCAATGATGCATTCGTGCAGCACAAATCATTTATACACTTGGTGGAAAAAGTCTCTGAAGTATCCATTGAGCGACAACATGAAATAGACCACCTCAAGTTGGAAGTTATACATGATAAGGACATAATCAAACATCAAGATTTTGAATTGTTAGAATTAAAAACTCAACTTGCTGAAGCGGAGAAAAACACTAAAGAAACGGCAGAGGTAGTAAGCCATTTGGAAGTTTCTCATAAAAAGGAACTCGATGCAGCACCTCATCATAGTGGGGCATTTGCATTTGAAAAAGACTTCTTGTAAAAGGAAAAAGGCGCTCTGGCTCGCCCGTTGAGGAACTTGAAGAACTTTTCAAGAAGGAAAGGGAGGAGAAAATTGAAGCTTAAGAAGAATCATAGAAGTGCTGCAAGGAAGTTGTTGAGGACAGGAGCCTGAAAGCTAAACTCGACGAGCAGCTTGCCCAAATCGAAGCTCTTAAAGAGGAATCTCAAGAAGAGGGCCGAAAAGAGATGATTGAACAAGTTAACTCCCAAGTGGAAGCTGTTATCGTGTCTTATAGAAATGAGATTAGGGACTTGTTTGACCCGTTAATCATTGAATATAATGCCAAAGTCCTTATCCACCGCGACTTAAGTTTTCTTGGTGAGGGTTATCTTGAATCGCTTGCTGAAGCTTGGGATCATTTTATCGAGATGAAGAAAAAAGAACTGGGTGTAGCTGAGCTCAATGAAGAAGAATTAGTGAGGAAAATTCATTATGGAAAAGAACCATTGGATTTAGCTGCCGCAAAGCTTCGATACTTCAACACTTATGCACCAATAGAGGGAGGAGAACATATTGCCAGATCTTTAGGGACTGATCCTAAGGATCCCTATTCATTCCAAACAGCCGGAACATCAATCTCTCCCGATACGAAGTAGGACCTTGGCTATGATCCGGACAAGCCCGGCTACCAATCCAAGATGTTATCCTCTATCTTAGAAGGTGGTATGCAAGCAACCACAGAGAGCCAACTGAATGCGGGTATCGCACTTTACTCCTCGGTATATGAAAAGCTTTATTCTTCATGCACAATAATTTTAAGCTAATCTCCTTGTTTTAACAAATTTTGCAGGTCTTCCAGACCCTAGTCGGACTCCTAAAAGTTGTGTTGCTGTAGAGCAACAGGAGAAACTAGTTGAGGATCTGGCAGTTGTTGATGTACCGGGGCCGATGCTCAAGTCATCGGGGCTCTTGATGATGACAAGGCCGAAGAGCCGCTCCCAACAGACGAGTCAGACGACGTATTGGAACCTCCGAACACGCCGCCAAGGTTAGCTTGAAAGAGTAGATTGGAAAAGAGGAGTTGCTGAAAAAAAATGTTAAAACTGAACCCGCCGAGGTGGACGTTGATGATCCTCATCTTGTTCCATTGCAAATTATTCGACCTGGCGGGTCGATTCCCGGTGAACTTTCTCTTAGCTCTGCAAGCTCTCCGGCTAAAGGCGGTAAAGGGTCCAGAAAGAGAAGCACAAGTGGCTCTACTCCCAAGAAATCCAAAAAAGAGAGGAAGTCAAAGAAATAACTACCGTTTCAGCTCAAGGTTATATTGTTTGCATAGTCGTTGCTTTTGCTGGTTGTGGTTGTATGGGTATGAATCCCATTTTTTGGAATAACTTGTACTGAGATTTTGAAACCTGTAATGTGAATAAAAATTTTAGTTTTCTATTGAGCTTTCGTGTGAATTGTGATTTAAGTAGTTGAACTATTACTTTCCATTCAATGTACTTGTAATTCATTGTTTGTAAATTCTGGTAACAAGTCACCAACTCCATCCCAAGGCCTCCAAGTGGTCGTGGCCTCGAGTCATATCAAACACCAGGCTCGAGCCTTAGTGTTAAGCTGTTGGAGTTAGCAGTTTTTTTAGCAACTATGCTTCTGCCCCCAATTTTAATTTGGCGAGGCCAGATGTGGGATGGTCGAATTTCATCCTTAGCGAGTTTATACACCTTCTGTTGATTTCAGGCCAGAGTTTGTGGAGTAGAGAATGATCGAACTCCACTCATCTATTCATCCATGTTCATATCCATACTCTGGGGACAAGATTAGGTCGATGGGTGGTCGGATCGCACCTAAGGTCAGACCGAGTATTACAGATTTCCAAGTAAGGACGTTCTGAAGCTCAGGAGGCGAGCTGGACGGCAGGAACGTATGGAGTGTATTCCGCTGTGATATTGTTATTTATTTGGACATGTTGATTGTAACTGTCTAGTGTTGTGTATATGTTATAACTCTGATGTATTAAAGTGTAATTTGACAAGTACAGATTTCCTTTGTATAACTGTTATTATTTAATATTATATTTTAATCCGCTGCGAATGTAAGATTATGTGTTTTGTTTCCTGTTTCTTCTTCTATCTCTTTCTTCTTTCCTAACTACTTGGAATTTTCGGGATCGAAAATTCCGGGTCGTTACATTTCGTATTTATACTCCAGTTTGCACTTTGGGGACTAAGAGTTATCTTGCGAGCGGTCGATTCACAATCGTTTTATGTTTATACTCCAGTCCGCGCTCTTGGGACTTAAAGTTTCGTTGGTGGTCAGTTCATACCTGATTTATGTTTATACTCCAGTCCGCACTTTGGGGACTTAGAGTTCTTTCGTGGGTGGTCGGTTCACACCTGGTTTATATTCATACTCCAGTTTGCACTATGAGGACTTAGAGTTATTTCGGAGAGCAGTCATATTGTACTCTTTTTAATTGATTAATTTGCCTCCTGGGATTTGATTTTTTGATTTAGCAAGCGATCGGTCGTATCTTGGTTGCTTTGATTTTGTTTTAGTTCCACGGTCTGGGCAGGAGTTATTTAATCATCAGATTGTCGGCCACATTCTTTCCTTATTGGGTATCCTATCCTTTGAATTGTGAATGAGAGTTGTTAAACGAACAAGTTGATTGAGCTCACCTTATTTGATCTCATTAGGAGTTAGCATGATTGATAGATTTCAAACTCTGAAAGCATGTCATACATATTGACATCAATCAGTTTCGCAATGTAATTAACATACAATGCAATAGCAAACATAAATACAAAGGAAGCCTTAAACTTTATTCATTAAATGGAAGGAAATAACATAAACTGTCTTATTACATATTTGGAAAATCAAATGCTAAAGCAAATTCTGAAAGTAAATACAACTAAAATGTAAAGAAAATAAACTAAGTGAAATGCTCTTGGAAGTGTAATGTCATTGACATTCGCTAGCTTGAAAGTTCCTTCTCCAAGCCTTCGTTCAATGAAATATGGTCCTTCCCAAATTGGATTTATGTGCGATGGTGTAGGAAAAACCCGGTTCAGGACAAGATCGCCAATTTTAAAGGTTTTCGGTTGAACTTTAGTGTTGTACTACCGGGTGACTCGATGTCGTTGTGCAGCCGCCCTCGGATCGGCTTCTTCACGCTTCTTGTCTATAAAGTCCAGATATTCCAGGAGGAGAACATTATTTGTTTTGGGATCGTAGTAAGTCACTCAATGAGAAGGGACTTCGAGTTCAACAGGAATAAAGGCTTCGAAATCATAGGCAAGGACGAATGGAGTATGGCCAGTCGCTAACTTGTGAGTGGTCCTATAAGCCCAAAGTGCTGTAGGGAGTTCATCCATGCACTTTCCTCTAGCCTTCTCTAAATGCTTCTTCAAAATAGACTTGATGATTTTATTTACAGATTCAACCTATCCATTCGCCTGAGGGTGAGCGACCACTACAAATCTCTTTTCTATACGATATCTTCGACAAAAGTCTTTAAATTCAACACTATCGAATTGAGTCCCATTATCAGTTACATTAGTCCGTGGAAGACCGAAGCGACATATGATGTTTCGGACAATAAAGATGATTACTTTCTTGGTTGTGATTGTGGCTAAAGGTTCTGCCACGGCCCATTTAGTGAAGTAATTAACTGCAATGATAGCATACTTTGCACCACCTTTAGAGATCGGTAAAAAATTGATAATGTCTATACCCCACATAGCAAAAGGCCATGGGCTGACCATTTGCGTGATTTATGTTGGCAGAGCTCTTGGGACTTTTGCATACATTTAGTATTTATCACATCTCCTTACATAATCAGCGGTGTCTCGATTTATGGTTGGCCAATAATATCTGTAACGGAGTATTTTCTTTGCCAAAGTTTACCCCCCAATGTGATCGCCGCATTCTCCTTCATGAACTTCTTTTAGAACACGCTTTATTTCATCATGAGCGATGCACCAGAGTAGAGGGACTGAGAAACCTTTCCTGTACATAATTCCTTCTTGCATAATATACCACGAAGCTTTGCGAAGAACTTGTTGCTTTTCATTTCTTTTATCAGGCAGGACTCTGCGCAGTAAATAGTCTTTGATTGGAGTCATCCACACTTCCCTTTCAGATTCCGCTTTCAGTGTCTGGTCAATCCCCATCATGTTTATACTTGGGGTATTCAGCACTTCAATCGGGACCAAGCCCATCTGATGTGCATCGTCGGTACTAGAAAACTTTGCCAACGAATCAGTCTCTCTGTTTTGATTGCATGGAATATGTGAAATTTCATAGTATTCAAATTCTGTCAACAACTCCTGAACTCGGGTAAGGTATGGGGCGAGCCATTGTCCCTTAGCCTGGTAGTCTCCCTAACTTGATACACTACCATATGCAAATCACAAAAGGTTTTAAAAGATTTAACTCCAAATTCTCTAGCAAGTCTATGTCCAGCAATCAAAGCTTCATACTCAGTCTCATTGTTCGTTGCTAGGAAATCAAGCTTCAGAGCGTAACAAATTAACCGGTTTTTAGGGGTCACAAGCATAATCCCAACTCTAGAACAATGATCATTAGATGCTCCATCAGTATACAATTTCCATCGTACAGTAGGGATTTCACTACCCTTTGGAAAATCATCTTGCACAGTAAACTCTACTATGAAGTCCGCCAATACCTGACCTCGGATAACACTTCGAGGGAGATAAGTTATGTCAAATTGGTTAAGCTCAATGTTCCATTTAAGTAACCTTCAAGACGTCTCAGGTCACCGTAGGACCTGTCTTAATGGGTGGTCGGTGTAAACATTGATCAAATGTGGCTGGGAGTACGGACGAAGCTTTTGTGATGCAATTAGTAAGCAGTACGCCAATTTCTCTATTTTCAGATAGTTCCTTTCTTCTCTCGTTAATCATTTACTGATGTAATACACCGGCCTCTGGACCCAATTCTCCTCACGAATCAAGGCGGCACTATAATGTGCTGATACGGCCAAATAAATGTACAACTCCTCATGATCTACCGGCTTTGACAAGATAGGGGTTTCTCCAAATGATTCACTAGAGCTTGGAACATGTCTTTACAATCCTGCATCCACTCAAAGTTTATGTTTCCTTTTTTAATCAAATCAAAGAAAGGAATACGTTTGTCGGTAGCTCTGGAGATAAATCGACTTAAGGCAGCAACCTTCCCATTTAGACTCTGCACTTGTTTAATACTTCTTGGAGCTTGGATATCATGGATAGCCTAAATCTTCTTGGGATTAGCTTCTATTCCATGAGCATTGACAATAAAGCCCAAGAATTTTCCTAATGCAACACCAGATGAACGTATAAAAATATAAAATATAACGATTCGTAATTTTGCTACTTCGAAAATGAGGGATTTTGATTATTTTAAATGTAAAAGGATTTAAAAAACTTAAATAAATAAGTTATATATAATAAATAATAATAGAGAAATTATTTATTCTTATAGTTAATAATAAAAAAGGATGAAATTTGGATTTTAGAACAAATCTGCAAAAGTTAAGTTTTGTTAAAAATAAATAAATGCTTAAATAAGTAGGTTTAAATATTTATTTGAAAATTTAATCTTATCAAAATCACTTAATAAAGATAGTAGAAGTATACTAAAGGGTTTAAAAATACGTTTACAATCGTTTTACAAAAATATTCAAAATTTGCCACATTTTATCAATGCAACTTCAATATTCAATATTTTGATATTAACCCTAACGATATGAGATTTTAACCTAGATAAACTTGTTTTAATTCATTTAATATAACAGGAAATTAATTTTTAAGTTTGGTTTACTTTAATATATAGTTTAGCAAAAACGTCAAATTTTGACTGTAAAATTTGTCAATAACAACGTTATTTTCAACTGTAACAAGTCGTCGCAGCGTTAAATGATCATATGCACTTTGTAACTTATATAATACCATTTTACAAACTATATAACACTTGTGTTTACATGTTATAAATCAAAATATCTTATTTTTATAAAATTAATAAAAGAAAATGATAAAAATGGTGTTAATGCATGATTTGACAAAAGAGTGTATAAGTAAACTAAGAAAACAACATCATTACATATCTTTCTTTTCTCTTATGCAAGATGGAACTTATACACATAGAATTCAAGCAAATGGAAAGTGAAAAGATAGCAAACTAAAGGAATTAGTGGCCCATATGCTTACTATTAATGCACACTTACAAATCCATTTAATGCAAATCTAATCAAGGCAAAAGTCTTCTTCTAAAGTTCAAAATCTAAGAAAGAAAAGAGAGTAATGAATCATATCCTTAACATCACATTAAGTTGCCATCCAGTCTGTCCTTTCATGCAAAAGTAAATGGGTATATTCAAATGGAAATATGAAGAGGATAGTATGGTCATTAGCCATTCCAACTCCACATATAAATACAAGCCCAAACTTCCTTCATTCTTCACTTCATTTCATTCTACAAACTACAAACTTCTTCTCTCCTTCCCTATTTCTTTTCCACCTCCAAGTCTTGCCCTATTCTCCTCCTCCACACCACCAACACCACATACCCGAGCTCCTACCATCTAAGACTTTATTAGGGAATTAAATTATATTATGATTAAGTTCATTTATATCATATAATGAAAAAAACTATTTTGTGTATGTACCCACCATCTAAGAACTCTCTTACGTTTCATTGATCAAGAGTAGAATGATTGAAAAGAAAAGAAATGGAGGGCATCCCAATGCCGAAAATATTTGCCTTGTTTAGTAATTTCGACTTCTCTTGCATTGTTGGGGACGAGTGCTTTTATGGTGGAAATAATAGTCCTTTTTGGAATACCAACCTAAATTATCTTTGAATGCCATAAATATTAATTACAAATGATTAATTAAAACCAAAAATTATACAAATATATCCACATAGAATCTAGAACGGTATCTGTGATATGTGCATATCCAATTGGAAGCTTATATTGCAACGACCAGGAATTTTGGCTATTTGAAATTGGAATATTAAACTGATTTTTAATATTTAAATGTTAATTTTTAACTCGAATTTCAAATATAACCATTTATTGGATAATTAAATTTTTGAATTTAATAATTGGAAATTGGCTAAAATAGTGAATCTTGAGTTTTAAGCTTGTTAAAAATAATTTAAAGGCTTATAAAATTTGTATTTATAATAAGGAAGATAATAAAACTTTTTAAATGGAATTTAGAAGTGATTTGTTCAGTTTTAAAAATATATCGTTTAAATTTACATTTAAAAATAGCCTTCCGAGGCACAGTCTCGGAATTCGACGAAACTAATTCCATTAGATCCGTAATAGTGTATTATTATCGGATTTCAAATTTTGTAGTATTTGGAGTTATTGTTTGTTCGTACGGTATGTAAACACGCTGAAATTTATATCGAAAATTCAATATAATAATTGGATCCAAAAAGCTATCTTCTCCATACGATTGAATTAGGACTCGAACCCTTTTCCATTGCATTCGAAATAGGGGTATAACATTATAAATGCCTAGCAGCATGCCTCGATAGGAGGTCGAGATTTTAAGTTGCGAAATCGAGACGATTTAAATTTAAATAAATATATATATATTTATATTGATCGACCTATATATTCACATCAACCTTTTCCCCTTCACTTCAGTCACTGTTTTAGATGACCTATTTGAACAAGTAAAGCACCTTCCCTCTTCCAAATTCATTAAGTGTTTCCCCTCAATAATACTGCTCGCTCCAGTTCATAAAATCCTCGCTCCTTCTTCCTCTTCGTCCAAAATTCATTAAGTCGATCCAAGGCAGCTGCAACTACATCAACGAACAAAGATATCACGCACATATTAATTCGCGAATGGAAAGCTTGTTCTTCATGTTAGAAAATGGCGTGACATTTTTTGTGCTCGACAGTATATCAATGAAATGGATAACTAGTGTTTAGCCTAGGGAAGGTTTTAGGCGATGGTAGGCTTCTGGGTTGTGGCATCAAGTTAGTGGTGTCGAGGGGCAGCTCAGAGCAAGTTTTTGGCACGAGCGATCACCTACAATGGGGTGCGACATGAGCAGGTCATGGTGAAGTCGCGTTTTTCTATATAAGTGCGGAGGTGGGTTCGATAGGTCAGGGAGGTGCGGTTTTTAATGAGGAAGAGAGCGACGTTGTTAATTTGTTTATGCGTGGTCGATGGGAGGAGATGCAGCGTGAAGATTGGCCATGGCTAATGTCTAAGAGCAGGAGAATGTAACTTTTGATTTGGAAGACGAATTGTGGGTTGGGCTTCAAAAATTGATAAAGGTATAGGTGTTTTTTTAAACAAAATAATTTTTTTATAAAATTGGAATCTTATAAAATCGATAGCTTATTCGTTTTAGGTCGGATTTGAATGCGGGTGTTTGCGTTAGAGTCGTATCGGCGGGTATTGTGCGATGTATTTGTTTTGGCTAGGATTAAAGCTATTAGAATTTTAAACTACATTCAAACGTCGTTCGAATTTAGTCGGAATTGGAATGTGGAAGCAACAATAAAAATCAAGGTGAGTTAATCTCACTCTATTTTGGAATTACCGTAAATTTTAAAATAGTAAAAATTAATTATTGATTTATTGGTTGGATTGATAAATTTTATCAGTTGAATGTGATATTATATATAGTAGTATATATATTGGAGTGATTGACATTCCCGAATATATATAGCGGATGAGACCTTATGCGCCCGCATAATAGCGGATGACCCTATATATCGCGATATCCTCCTCGAAGTGGGATTGGTATTTGTATATTGTATTAACATATGTGGATGCAGGGAAACATGTTGGAGGGATCCAACTGGATTCCTCAAAAATGTTGGAATTATTTTCATATTCGGTGATATGATTTATTTGAATAAATTTATGATAGATTATAGTGGAATCTGAATTTATTGGATGCCATGGTATTACTGGTTAGATTTTAGCATTTTAGAATACCATAAATATGAATATCGAAATTTTAAAAAGAAATTAAAGAAAAGTTTTGAAGTAAAAATATTTATAGTGGAATTTGGATTAATTTAAAGAAATGAATTTGGGAAAAATAAATAGTTTGATTTTAAAATTTTATTTAATAATTTCAGAATATGAAAATAGAGATTTATGGAATAAGGTAAATAAAAGGATTTTTAAATAATAGAACTTAAGCGATATTGTTTAAGTATAAAGGATTATTTTTACATTAGGATTAAATGGCTGGAGGAATGAAAAGGGAATTTTGAAAATATGGAATTGTTGTGCTAGATTTCCAATAATAATTTAAATTATAAAAAGGAAGTGGAATCGAAATACATTTGGGTTATTTTGGGGAAATTGTTTAAAAAATGGAATTTAATTTAGAAATCGATTTAAAATCGGTTAAGTATTATGAAACCGTTATAAACGAGAAACGGGACTATGGAATTTATGAATAAAGTAAAGTGATTATCAGTGGATAAATTGAAATTATAAATTCACGATGAGGATTTATAAGGAGATGGTTAAATCGGCTTAAAAATAAATGATAGATTTATTTTTAGAAAAATGTGAAAAGGAAATTTACGGAATTGGGACGCAAATAAATTGGTGATAAATCGAGAGAGGTTTATAAATGTTAGACTGGTTATATTGGAATTGGAAAATATATTTTTATCGAGAAATTCAGTTATTTAAAAAGGGAGAATTTTTAAGTGTTAACTAGAAAATTTAAAAGTGTTTAAAGAATATTTCAGAAAATTAATTATTTAGTTGTTTTAAAATTGTTTAAAGTATATTTAAATATTAATCAAGTTAGTTTATAGTAAGTTAATTTTTATTTAAAGTTTAATCGGTATTATTATTTTAAAGGGATAAATTATTCAATATTCAATATTATATAATATCTTTTATTGAAAAGAGTGTTTGCCTAAGGTTTAACTTGGAAAATTATTGCAAAAGTTTCATAAGTATTATTTTAAAAAAATTTAAATAAAGTTTATGGGAAGTAATGGTATACTCGCATGGCGAAATTGGAGGCAATGAGTGCCTGCGGTTGAGTTTTGGATTTCTCTCGGATAGAGACATAACCATTGAGCTGTAAATCCATGGTTTGATACCACAATGGTACTTTCCAGATTATTTTAAAGGTTTCCAAATATCTTTGAAAAGAATAGTTTGTAAATATACTAAATTCGGTAAAAAAAAGTATATATTTTGGATAAAGAGATTTGATTTATTAAAATAAATAAAATAAGACTTAGCGTTTTTAGTGGAAAAGAAAATATTTGGTTGAATGATTGTTTATTTGATAGTTAAATAACCGACTGTCAAATCTGGACCCAAAATATAACTTTGGGAATATCTAGGAGAAATACGGGGATTATATGGTACAATTACCGTTCAAGGTGCTATACTGTACATATAAACTCGTTTCGTTCTTCTAGGACGTTTATAAGGAAATCCGTCCACAAACGATTAGGAGGTGATCTCCGATCTTATTTTTGTTTGTTTATTTCCTAAAGAATCTGGGTTGAGTTTACCAGAAATATCGAACGTTGTTTCGAAGAGACTGGGATTGGGTAAGTTATCCAAAAACCACTTTGATCCAACGAGTACATTTTCGAAAGGAAAACAAGAGCATGGAGTCGAAGATGGAGCAGTGAAGTGCAAGGGCTAATCGCTACTAATCTTGAGGATTGTTCCAAAATGGATGTAGTAGGAATAGTGTCTTCCGTTCCGTTCAGACCTAGAACGGACTTGTATGGATGAATGCTATCGGTACATTGTCATTGGAGGGCAATGAGCATTCCAAGTGAAAATTCCTTTAAAAAGGTAATCGTAGCCTCTAGCCTCATCAACCGGGAATGACTAAAAATCAGGGGGTTGCAGCAAGGCTAAGTGGGTCGTTCCCAATCAGGGTATGTTTATCACCTTTCTAGATACCCACAGATATTATTTTATTACTACGATATATGGAAGGAGCTCGAAAGACGGTGGGAACACCCGGGGTGATAGCATATTCGGTCTATCCAGGTTAGGGATAGTCCGGTCTTGTGTTGCAGGGGATCCCGGCGTGGTCCTCGGTACACTGTTTCTAGACGTGTACTGTGACAGGTGGTATCCCAGTGCCTAGTCATTCGTATGGAATCCATTCTCCAATACGTGCCTTTACGGTTTTGGTTGTAAAGCCTAGTATGCTGGAATTTGATTAATGTAACAATTTCAGCTATTTGAATAAGTACTTGTACTTAGACACTATTATAATATCAGAGGATTTGATATGAAATGTTTTGGTTATCGTAAGGTAAAAACCCGTCGTGTTTATATGTGGCGTGGTCTTACGAGATACCTTCGATTTTCAAAAGATTTTGAAACTTTAATAATTCAAATTGAGTGTGTTTTCTCATGCTGGTTTTCCAGACTAACTCAGGTGTTATTTTATTATAATGGTCGGGTCAGACCAAGTATTACAGATACAGGATAGGATGCTATAGAGCTCAGGAGATGAGTTGGATGGCAAAGACGTATTTCACGTATCTGATTTATATTCCACTATGTATTGTAGGCTGTATATTCAGCATTTGTGAGGATAATTTATTATAACTATCCAGTATTGAGTTATTGATAGTGTTGTACTCTGATGATGTAATGTATAAATAACAGTTATAGTTCTTTTTGTATAAAGACTGGTTGTTGTTTATTATATATTGTTCCGCTGCGATTGTGAGATTATGTGTTGTTGTTTCTATTTTCTTCTTATATCTCTTTCTTCTTTTCCCTAACAATCTAGTATTTCCGGCATTCGATTGCTCGGCATGTAATACAGTGGACGTATTGATGTTGATTTTCGGAGGCCGAAAATCTCGGACGTCACACTTAGTATCAAAACTGAAGGTTAAGTTAGAGCTTTGACTCTGGTGGGGATTACTCATTAAAGATAGGGTCAGTAGCACCCTAGAATGAGTTTGAGTGTATTAATAGATATGAGCGCGTATTTGTTAGTGAATATAAAATTGTTTTATATTGTGTTGATTGGTTTATTGAGTGGCTTATGGATTCTGGTCAATACGAGTAATTAACTTTATTGATAGGGATCTCTAAACACTTGAACAGAGCAATTCGACATAATTTTGTTTTGAAATAGGGTAAATGAAATAATTTTACCTAAATTATTTTTGTATAAATAAAAGAATTAATTTTCATAAATTATTATAGTTATATATGGTGTGCTTGGTTGTTAGGAAATAATAATATTAAACTGTTATCATTTGTTGCTCTGGTAATTGAAATAAAAGATGATATTATAACCAAAAGTTAAGAAAGTAATTCATATAACAAAATGGAATTTTGTAAATATGATTTTGTGAATGTGATTTATAATTTGAAATGAAATGGAATTCCAGAGGAATATTTAAACATGATATGGCTTATAAAAACGATTTATAAAGGATTTAAAAGTTAGAAATTTGGGAATTTAAATCCTGTTGGTTTTTGAAATGTTTTCCAAAGTTTTGGAAAATAATAATGGTATTATTTGGAGAATGTTTTTGAATTGGAAATATTTAAAATGGTTTTTAAAGGAATAAAAGCACTAAACTTACTTCAGTTGCTGGAAAATAATTTCAATGATGACTGCAGCATCATCGACGTTCATTTTCGAGTTTCCAAGGGGGAATTTGATACCTTAATGATTTGCAATTGGTGTTTTGGAAAAACTGGTTTTGGTTTTGAAATTGAAAGAATAATTTGATATACCAAAGGATTTTGGGTATATATGATTTCAAAAACGATTTTGAAATATTAAGTAATTGTTTAAAACTCTAGGGTTTGATCTAAAATGTTTTATGGAATATAATAAGTTTGATAGCTTATAAAAGTTCGAAATTTGAATTGGAATGGAAATTAACTTGAATTAAGTTTGATAAAGAGGATTTGAGAATCTAGCCTAAGTAGGCTAAATGGAAAAAAGGATTATTGAAGATGGAATTTAGTGAGATTTGAAATAAAATTAGTGAATGAACTAATTAATTAAATTAGTAAGTTAAACGGATTTGAAATTGAATTTGATTGGAAATAAATTAGTAGATGGAACTAATTTAAAATAATTAGTGGATTAAATATGGGTTGAGATATGGTCGATAAAATTCAATACTTAAGATTTGGAAGGTAAATTGAGTTCGAATGAAATTGAAAATTTAATTTGAATAGAAATGGATATAAACCAAAGTGATGAAGTGGAAAAAAATAAATATAATAAGTTGTATAAAATATTTATAATAGACTTAAGTAAGTTAATGGTGAATTATAAAGTGAAGTTGGTGTTGAGGAATATACTAAGTTGATATTTGAATGAAGATTAAATAAAAGGTGTGTAAAATGATAATTGTGGATAATTGATTGAAATGAAATGAGTGAGAATAAAAGAAATGGATATAGCTAATAATCAATTGGAAATTAATACGTAAGTTGTACGTATATTATTTTATTCGTATAACGATTTGATCCAGATTCAAGCACAAAATTTCGAGATAATTTATATTGATCCGAGATAGGATTTTTCGCTCGAATTTCGACGGCGAACACTGGATATGGATTTTTGATTAATCCTGGAATTCTCTATCATAGTATATGGCTATGCAAGGATAATGACGGTTTATAATCAAGAAACCAGATCTGAGTCCGCGCTAGAGAGTCATGCGAACGATACTAGTTCGGAAGTGAAATTGTGTGATCGAGCGAGCGATCGGATTTGATGCTGAGTACGGATGTATATGTACATCGTACGGGTTTTGGAGAAATAAAAATTGAAAATTGAAAATGCTGAATAAAATGATATTGAATTTTATGATTGGACACTATTGGTAAATAAGGTGCAGGTATTGAAAGCAAAAGCTAAATTGATGTCTTCGATTTCAAGAATAAAATTTGATTGCCCGACAAAAAGGTATGTGTTTAAATTGTGTTTAACTTGATGGTTTTCTGATTGAGCCACTTGGCTTTTGTTATCTTTTGATGATTTGGGCCCATAATGGCATTTTGTAGTTTTTCGGATCTAGCCGCGCAAAGGAGACGCTGGCGAAATTATTCGAAAATTTAAAGAGTTAGAAAAAAATGAAGAAAATTTTGATAATTTAAAATTTGATTTTAAATTATAATTTGAATGATTGAGGGGATGATATTAGTTATAATTAATGGATGAATTTGGAAATTAGTAAAATTGATAGTGTGTCTTCAATAAAAATTATTTTCGGGAAGTTGTTTAAAATTGTGTGGTTTTGGGAAAATAGTTAACGGGTTTTGGGCATTCTTCTTACCTGGCAATTTCGAGGACGAAATTCTTATAAGGGGGGATGAATGTAATGACCCGGAATTTTGGCTATTTTAAATTGGAATGTTAAATTGATTTTTAATATTTAAATGTCAATTTTTAACTCGAATTTTAAATATAACCATTTATTGGATAATTAAATTTTTGAATTTAATAATTGGAAATTGGCTAAAATAGTGAATCTTAAGTTTTAAGCTTGTTAAAAATAATTTAAAGGCTTATAAAATTTGTATTTATAATAAGGAAGATAATAAAACTTTTTAAATGGAATTTAGAAGTGATTTGTTCAGTTTTAAAAATATATCGTTTAAATTTACATTTAAAAATAGCCTTCCGGGGCACAGTCTCGGAATTCGACGAAACCAGTTCCATTGGATCCGTAATAGTGTATTATTATCGGATTTCAAATTTCGTAGTATTTGGAGTTATTGTTTGGTCGTACGGTATGTAAACGCGCTGAAATTTATATTGAAAATTCAATATAATAATTGGGTCCAAAAAGCTATCTTCTCCATACGATTGAATTAGGACTCGAAACATTTTCCATTACATTCGAAATAGGGGTATAACATTATAAACGCCTAACGGCACGCCACGATAGGAGGTCGAGATTTTAAGTTGCGAAATCGAGACGATTTAAATTTAAATAAATATATTTATTTATATTGATCGACCTATATATTCACATCAACCTTTTCCCCTTTAGTTCAGTCACTGTAGATGACCTATTTAAACAAGTAAAGCATCTTCCCTCTTCTTTATAAACTCACGCAACAGAATCGGAAAAAAGAGGGTGAAATAAAAATCTAGCTTTAAATCTTCCTCTTCTTCCAAATTCATTAAGTGTTTCCCCTCAATAATACTGCTCGCTCCAGTTCATAAAATCCTTGCTCCATCTTCCTCTTCGTCCAAAATTCATTATGTCGATCCAAGGCAGCTGCAACTACATCAACGAACAAAGATATCATGCACATATTAATTCGCGAATGGAAGCTTGTTCTTCATGTTAGAAAGGGCATGACATTTTTTGTGCTCCACGGTATATCAATGAAATGGCTAACTAGGGTTTAGCCTAGGGAAGGTTTTAGGCGATGGTAGTCTTCTGGGTTGTGGCATCAAGTTAGTGGTGCCGAGGGGCATCTCAAAGTAAGTTTTTGGCACGAGCGATCACCCACGGTGGGGTGCGACATGAGCAGGTCATGGTGAAGTCGCGTTTTGCTATATATGTGCGGAGGTGGGTTCGATAGGTCAGGGAAGTGCGGCTTTTGATTAGGAAGAGAGTGAAGTTGTTAATTTGTTTAAGCGTGGTCGGTGGGAGGGGATGCAGCGTAAAGATTGGCCATGGCTAATGTCTGAGAGCAGGAGAACGTAACTTTTGATTTGGGGAAGACGAATTGTGGGCCGGGCTTCAAAAAATGATAAAGGTATAGGTGTTTTTTAAAAAAAACTAATTTTTTTTTTAAAATTGGAATCTTATAAAATCGATAGCTTATTCGTTTTAGGTCGGATTTGAATGCGAGTGTTTGCGTTAGAGTCGTATTGGCGAGTAGTGTGCGATGTATTTGTTTTGGCTAGGATTAAAGCTATTGGAATTTTAAGCTACATTTGAACGTCGCTTGAATTTAGTCGGAATTGGCATGTGGAAGCAACAATAAAAATCAAGGCGAGTTAATCTCACTCAATTTTGGAATTATCGTAAATTTTAAAATAGTAATAATTAATTATTGATTTATTGGTTGGATTGATAAATTTTATCAGTTGAATGTGATATTATATATGGTAGTATATATATTGGAGTAATTGACATTCCCGTATATATATAGCGGATAAGACCCTATGCGCCCGCATAATAGCGGATGACCCTATATACCGCGATATCCCCCTCAAATTAGGATTGGTATTTTTATATTGTATTAACATCTATGGATGCAAGGAAACAGGTTGGAGGGATCCAACTGGATTCCTCAAAAATGTTGGAATTAATTTCATATTCGATGATATGATTTATTTGAATAAATCCGTGATAGATTATAGTGGAATCTAAATTTATTGGATGCCACGGTATTACTGGTTAGATTTTGGCATTTTAGAATACTATAAATATGAATATTGAAATTTTAAAAAGAAATTAAAGGAATGTTTTGAAGTGAAAATATTTACAATGGAATTTGGATTAATTTAAAGAAATGAATTTAGGAAAAATAAATAGTTTGATTTTAAAATTTTATTTAATAATTTCAGAATATGAAAATAGAGATTTTTGGAATAATGTAAATAAAAGGATTTTTAAATAATAAAACTTAAGCGATATTGTTTAAGTATAAAAGATTTATTTTTAAATTGGGATTTTAATAGTTGGAAGAATGAAAAGGGAATTTTGAAAATATGGAATTGTTGTACTAGATTTCCAATAAGATTTTAAATCACAAAAAGGAAGTGGAATCTAAATACAGTTGGGTTATTTGGGGGAAATTATTTTAAAAATGGAATTTAATTTAGAAATCGATTTCAAATCGGTTAATTATTGTGAAACCGTTATAAACGAGAAACGAGACTATGGAATTTATAAACAATGTTTATAAATAAAGTAAAGTGATTATCAGTGGATAAATTGAAATTATAAATTCACGGTGAGGATTTATAAGGAGATGGGTAAATCGGCTTAAAAATAAACGACAGATTTATTTTTAGAAAAATGTCAAAAGGAAATTTACAGAATTGGGACGTAAATAAATTGGTGATAAATCGAGAGAGATTAATAAATGTTAGATTGGTTATATTAGAATTATAAAATATATTTTTATCGAGAAATTCAGTTATTTAAAAGGGAGGATTTTTAAGTATTAACTAGAAAATTTAAAAGTGTTTAAAGAATATTTCAGAAAATTAATTATTTAGTTGTTTTAAAATTGTTTAAAGTATTTTTAAATATTAATCAAGTTAGTTTATAGTAAGCTAATTTTTATTTTAAGATTAATCAGTATTATTATTTTAAAGGGATAAATTATTCAATATTCAATATTATATAATATCCTTTATTGAAAAGAGTGTTTGCCTAAGGTTTAACTTGGAAAATTATTACAAAAGTTTCATAAGTATTATTTTGTAATTTTTTAAATAAAGTTTATGGGAAGTAATGGTATACTCGCATGGCGAAATCGGAGGCAGTGAGTGCATGCGGTTGAGTTTTGGATTTCTCTTGGATAGAGACGTAACCATTGAGCTATGAATCCATGGTTTGATACCGCAGTGGTACTTTCCAGATTATTTTAAAGGTTTCCAAATATCTTTGAAAAGAATAGTTTGTAAATATACTAAATTCGGTAAGAAAGTATATATTTTGGATAAAGAGATTTGATTTATTAAAATTAAATAAAATAAGACTTAGCGTTTTCAGTGGAAAAGAAAATATTTGGTTGAATGATTTTTTATTTGATAGTTAAATAACCGACTATCAAATCTGGACCCAAAATATAACTTTGGGAATATCTAGGAGAAATACGGGGATTGTATGGTACATTTACCGTTCGAGGTGCTATACTGTACATATAAACTCATTTCCTTCTTCGAGGACGTTTATAAGGAAATCCGTCCATAAACGATTAGGAGTTGATCTCCGATCTTATTTCCGTTTGTTTATTTCCTAAAGAACCAGGGTTGAGTTTACCAAAAATATCGAACATTGTTTCGAAGGGACCGGGATCAGGTAAGTTATTCGTAACCCACTTCGATCCAACGAATACGTTTTCGAAAGGAAAACAAGAGCATGGAGTCGAAGATGGAGCAGTGAAGTGCAACGGCTAATCGCTACTAATACTGAGGATTATTCCTAAACGGATGTAGTAGGAATAGTGCCTTCGGCTTCGTTCGGACCTAGAACGGACTTGTATGGATGAATGTTATCAGTACATTGTCACTAGAGGGCAATGAGCATTCCAAGTGAAAATTCCATTGAAAAGGTAATCGTAGCTTCTAGCCCCATCAATCGGGAATGACTGAAAATCAGGGGGTTGCAGCAAGGTTAAGTGGGTCGCACCCAATTAGGGTATGTTTATCACCTTTCTAGATACCCTCGGATATTATTTTATTACTACGATGTACGGAAGGAGCTCGTAAGAGGGTGGGAACACTAGGGTGATAGCATATTCGGTTTATCCAGGTTAGGGATAGTCCGATCTTGTGTTGCAGGGGATCCCGGCATGGTCCTCGGTACGCTGTTTCTAGACATGTACTATGACAGGTGGTACCCCAGTGCCTAGTCATTCGTATGGAATCCATTCTCCAATACGAGCCTTTACGGTTTTGGTTGTAAAGCCTAGTATGCTGGAATTTAATTAATGTAACAATTTCAGCTATTTGAATAAGTATTTGTACTTAGACACTATTATAATATTAGAGGATTTGATATGAAATGTTTTGGTTATCGTAAGGTAAAAACCCGTCGTGTTTATGTGTGGCGTGGTCTTACGAGATACCTTTGATTTTCAAAGGATTTTGATACTTTAATAATTCAAATTGAGTGTGTTTTATCACGCTGGTTTTCTAGACTGATTCGGGTGTTATTTTATTATAATGGTCGGGTCAGACCGAGTACTACAGATACAGGATAAAATGCTATGGAGCTCAGGAGACGAGTTGGATAGTGAAGACGTATTTCACGTATCTGATTTATATTCAGCATTTGTGAGGACAAGTTATTATAACAGTCCATTATTGAGTTATTAATTGTGTTGTACTCTGATGATGTAATGTATAAATAACAGTTATAGTTCTTTTTGTATAAAGACCAGTTGTTGTTTATTGTCTATTGTTCCGCTACAATTGTGAGATTCTTTGTTGTTGTTTCTATTTTCTTCTTCCACCTCTTTCTTCTTTTCCCTTACGATCTGGTATTTTAAGCATTCGATTACTCGGCATGTAATAAAGTGGACGTATTGATGTCGATTTTCGGAGGTCAAAAATCTTGGACGTCATATATATATTCTATAGATTGTCAATCATCATCTCAAAGGATAAAGTATTATGCATAGGACCAGCTTCAATCTTTGTCTATCCACGAGTCGTTCGCCTTGTAGTTTTGATCGGCTACAACGACATTTCAGTGTTTTTCTATTAAAAATTTAACAAAAAGTGTGAATATGAGCAAAATGAGAACGTTGTATAAATGTTTATAAAATAAGCATCTGATGCCCACACTTATTAAATAAACATCTAAAATTGAAACACTTGGTAGATGAGCGTTTCAAAGGCAAATGCTTAAGTGTCCCTTAGTCAAGGATACCTTAGGGTGTGTTAATAGACAAACTGGATTAGAGGTGTTAGAGGTTAGAGGTTGTGGCATTTGTGGACAAAAATTTGATTAGAGGTTGGATAAGAAATATTTATGTAACATGTAGTGTTTAATTTTTATTAGCAATAATTATTTTACAATAAAGTTATACAATATATATTTTATAAATATTTAATATTTATTAAGCAATAATAGAAATTAAAACTAAAATTCAAATTTAAATACAAATTCAAACACCTACTACAAATTCAAATACAAGTTCAAACTAACGATAAAGAACATACAAATATTTAATACATCAACATCATCATTGATAGAGTTAGTGGTATGCCCTAGGGGCACTTATGTAATTTGTTACATATAGCTAACTCGCTGACCAATCTTGATCAAAATAAAAGTATTTTCTTTCTATTATATACTTGATATAATGTGGTTATATTAATAAATAAATTTAATTAAAAGTATATTTAATAGAAAATCCATAAATGGTATGTTTTGTGATAGTAGTTACAAAGTGTTGTAATCGTGAGTAATTTATCACAATGAAACAAATGTACCATTTTAAATGTTCCTAGTCAAGATGCATCAAGACTGGATATCGATGTATCCTTTGAGACTAGAGTACGTAACGCTCTCCAAATGTTGGGCAGTATATTACTCATGACTACTAGGGGCACCAAGGTGTTACATACTGATAGTAATTGGATAACTATGGAACGACTCACTCGATAGTTTTCTGTTAGTTAATATACCTAAGGTCAAATAGAAAATATCGATGTGACTAATTTACACAATTTTTTCGACTTGAGAATACTGTCAACCTTCAATATAAAAAACTCTTCGTTGATTATAGTCAATCATGGAACGACATCCATCAAGTGATTATAGTTGGGTCGAATGGAAGTATTGGAAGGAAGACACTATTCAAAAGAGTATTCGTTACTTCAGTTATATGAGGTCAGTATCATGGTCAACTCAAGTCAACCCAAAGTCAAAATCTCTGGCCAAAGTAGTATGGTTAATAATAATTGTTATTATTGAACCAAGGATTTTGTGTTTGGACTATAGAGTTGAATATGGACAATATTGGAATTTTGACCATTACCAAATTCCATAAATCCAAAGTGATATGGTTTTTGACGAAGAGAATTGGTGTATATAAATGTCACTAACGGGTAACGCTTATTAAATTAAATAAGATTTTACTGAAATGAATAAGCGATGAATTTGGCCATAATGTCACACCACTTGCTAAGTGACATGTGAACGTTAACATTTGAATAGTTCGGTGTTAATTGCTGACCAAATTTACACCCAAGAGTTATATAACTGAAATGATGAATTCCCTTAATACCGAATGATTTTATTAGTTTATAATTATTATAAATAAATTAAATTAATTAATATTTATGAAATATTAATTATAAAAATTTGATTATGGTTTGCAAAATGAACTTGTTATATATTTATAATAGTTATAAATGTATCAATCGATATACGATATCGATAAGCGATTTAATTAGATTTAATTGCATAGCATTTTGGCTTGGGCTTAGATGGGTTTAAAGCCCATCATTAGGGCTGCATATTTCGGTTTTGACAAGTTATTGGAGGTGGCTAAAACATAGGATTAGACCTAGAGATGGATGGCTAAGATTAAGAGAGAATAGGTAATGAGATTGTCCTAATATCTCTCTTGTACAAGGCTATATATATGGATCTCTAAACCTTTAATAAAAAACCACTTTTGGTTGCCATAATTATCAAGTTTGCTAGCTGAAATTAATCCCCATATCAATTCTAAGAATCTCAAATCAATTCAAGTTAAGTAAAAGCACTATTTGATAGAAAAAGTCGACGATTCCAGACTTACAATCTAACGGATCAAGCATAACTAGAGAAGGGAATTCATTGATTCAAGTGAACTTAAAGGCATCATCAATTGGTATTTTATTTATATATTACAATAATCATATCGTATTTTATGATTTAATATTGATTAATCCCAATTCTGTATATATATTAATGTTGTATATCTTGTTAGGTGAGATTTTCGTAGGTATACGTAGTTGTCACAAATTAGTTTGGTTATGTGCATGGTTATATTATTATGTGTTATAATTTATGTATAAACAAATATAATTTGTTGTAAAAAAATAAGTTTTGTCATTATTAATTATTTTATGTATATTTATATATTAATTTAAATATAGACTACTGTATATTTTAAACATGTAATTACATATATGTATATTTATAAGGGACAGTTTGGCACAGGTCCCTAACAAGTTTCAAAATACACAAAAACCCTAGTAAAAAAAAGTTTGTAAATTAGGTCTCTAAAATTAAGTTACCGAATAATGGCATACATTTATGCAATTATTCAGTGAATAATTGCAGACATTTATGCAATTATATCAAAAAATTGTAGACATTTCCACAATTATTCACTGAAAAATTGCAGAAATTTTCGCAATTTTTTCAAATAATTATGGAAAATTCCGCAATTATTCACCAAAAAATTGCGGAAATTTCTGCAATTTTTTCAAAAATTTGCGCAAAATTCCACAATATTCACCAAAAAAATTGCGGAAATTTCCGCAATTATTCACCAAACAAATTGCATAAATTTATGCAACTTTTGGATATAATTGCATAAATGTCTGCAATTATTCAGTGTATAATTGTATAACTATATGCAATTACTTAGTAACTTAATTCTAGGGACCTAATTTACATCCTTTTTTTACTGGGGTTTTTGTGTATTTGAAACTTATTAGGGACCTGAGCCTAATATTCACTATTTATAATGTATAAACAAATTAAAATTTTTCCTTACACATATATATACATAATATGAATTATCAAATTCGAAAATAAATTTTTTATAAATATAAATAATTTTAAATTATCTTTTATTGATTATTTGAATTGTTTATTGAATCTAAAATAATTATTGCACTAAAAATTCGATTTTATATTTTTTAAAATTACTACATCTATGCATTAACCCACGAAAAAATTTCAAAATTTTTTGTTAATATTTAATATTTTTAATAATTAAATTACTTCGGTTGAACATTTCTTTTATTTATTAAAAATAATATTTTATTTCAAAAAATCATGAAAAAAAATTTGTACCAGTATTTTATGATCCTAAATTATCATAAATTTTAATTTTTGATTTTTTAATAATTATTACTAATATTTATAATTATTATGATCAAAATTATTTATTACATATATATGATAATGATAAAATTATAAAATTATTATTTTATGTTTGTTATGCTAATTTTGATCTGGAAATCATTTTAAAATATATATATTTATATTTTAAGTATTTGAATGTAATTAATTATTCATATATATACATTTTATTTAACCTTATATATATATATATATAATTTTAATTATTATATATGTATGTATGTATAATTTTACACTACAAGAAAACTTATTATTAGTTGCATTTAATAGTAGCAGTTCAAGTTAAGTGCAACTGAGCAAAACAAAAATAAATAAAGAAACGCCACTACTTGTTCCCGCCAACAATTCATGAAAAAGTTGGCAAAAATTTTCTTCGGCCGCTCATATATATTTTTCTTCCACTTATCACTTGAACAGTTTTATCTACTTTTTCTTGAAAACTTGAAAAAAAAATTCCATTTGGATCTGAAGCTAAAATCACCAAAGTTGTCTCATTCAAGCCCTAGCTCTCAAAAATACTGTCCATATCAAATCTCGTCTTGACCTCAGCCTACCACTGTGCTGCAACCTATCATCATGCCCAAGCCAGTCATCATGCCTCATCCTATCACCATGCCTCAGCCCATGACCTATGTTGGTGAGTAGGAATTCTAGCTATTTAAACAAGTATTTATCTTTGAATTGATTCTCATACATTACGCAGTACTTGGTTGATTTGCTAACCATTTTTTGGTCTTTGACTACTGCTTTGCGGTTTTGCTTTCTATTGGCTAGTTAGGTCAATTTTCCAAGTTATTTCTATTTTAGTTTCATTTATTAGTTGGATTAAGTGAATTATGGCACATTAGTTAGGTTGATATGGCCTTGTGCCTTGAATGGGAATAGAATTATGCGACTATTTTTCATGAGGGGATTTAAGAAAAAGTGGTACTCTAGGTGCCTACTAAAAGTAATTTTAACTTGGAAAAGACGATCCCTTTAGCATAGCATCCAATGATAGTCTCCATCCCTTCTAGTATGTGTGACGACCCGGTATTTTAGCAGTATGATTTTGATAAATATTTAATCCAATTAAATAAAATGTACACTGATCATTTTAAAATGAATAAATCTTCTGGGAAAATTGACATTTACTTGTATAGATTTGTATTTTTGAAAGGGAAATTTGATTTTGGAAATTTAAAATAAAACTCTTAATAATGTTTAAAATAAAATCAAAGTCTATCAATAAAATATAAATATTAAGTATAGGTAAAACTTATGAATATAATTTAAATATCGATAGTTAAAAATACAAATAGAAATTAAAATGAAAACAAGAATTAAGTGATTGGGTATGCTTGCAACATAAGTTTAAAATTTGTAAGAACAAAGTATAAATAGGGCAAAATGTAATGTAAAACCAGACATAAACATATGTATATGAATTGGGAAGCTAGGAGTTAACAAAACAAATGTTTTTATACAAAATATCTTCTTATACAAGCCAATGTCTACCTGCAAATGTTATAAATAAAATAAATAATAATAAAATAGTATATACATGTATGTACTTACAAATCAAAGGGGATAAGTATATGTAAACATAAAGAGGGACCATTGCATTAAATGCTATCATTTCTAGCAAAACCAGGTCATTTCGAAAACTGGAAAATCATTTCATTTGCCTCAAAAATCTAGTTTGGTCAAAGGAAGAAAATAAAAATCTATGACAAAAAGGAAAATGTTTGTACCAGATATACTTATCTCCTGTAAAATATTTTCTATATATGCATCCACTTTATTTCATTTTCGTTCATCAAGAACTAGCATATCAGGAAATAAGGAAAACATGTAATCTTACAACTGAAGCTAAGTAATAACTTAAATTTGCAACTCATCACAAACAAGAAGATCAAGAATAAAACTAGGATCAGAGACAGTAGCTGCTTCCAGATATTGATGCAGGTGAGTCAACTTTTAAATTTAAAAACAGTTTTAAAACCCAATTTTACTTGATGCCTGTGATAAATTTATATGGAATGTTATAGTATATTTGCATGAATGTTCTTTGCTCTGTAAATATGATTAAATGGCTCTGTGAATATGAATATCTATGCCTGTATGTATATATTTGGATTCTGTGATGATCTCTGTCCAAACTACAAAGAAAAAAAAATTCAAATATCCTGTTACACTCAAATTTAGGTCTTGATATTTGAATAAAAAAAAAGATGATGGTAGTGTAATATAAATTTTAAAAATAGATTCAGGAATTTGTATTAAGTAATTATCTCAAATTTATAAAAGACAGAGAACTTTTGAAATTGGGAAAAATCAAATGTTTTAAATTCATGAATTGAATTCATGATTAGATTTGTGATAGTAAATGTTGAATTTAGGAATTTATAACATAATTTTTAGGCAAGTATTCCATGAGTTGTCTCGAGATGAACGGGATTTGGAATATGATCAAATTCTAGTGATCGGCGTTGAAGTGGGGTCGAGATTTTGTCTAGAGGTGGCCGGGGAGTGGTCGATCTCAGTAAAAATGGAGGGAGTGATGTTTGATCATCGTGGCGTTGGTGGTAGATTGAAGTAGGGTTTTGGGAGGCTGTTTGGTCGAGGTGGTTGATGTGTCGTTTTCTTCGTCGGTGATGGTTCGAGTTGGACCGGACCAAGGGGAAAGGTGGCGTAGGGATGTGTCAAGGCTTCGGTCGGAGTTTCAGAGGAAACAATGGACTGAGTTGGCTGGACAAGGGAGGTTTTTGATGATGTTCTGGTTCCAGTTTGACCTCGAGTGCTCGAATTTGATGTGGATTTGTGGTGGATGCCTAGGTGGTCGAAATTGAAGGTATAGGTCATCGTCGACCTATTAGAGGTAGTCTCGGTGGTCGGAGCATCACCGTGGAGTGGTGCACGTGCACACAAGTGTCAGGTCTTGGGTTTGAGTTTCTGGATTTGGGGAAGAAGGTTAGGGCTCGGGTGAAGCTCGTGTTTTCGTATGTCGAACTCGAAGCAGGTGAGTGTTGAGAGGAACACGGGGTGGACTCGGGAAATTTGAGGGTAAGGCTCGGGTTTGGGACTATTTCGAGCTAGTTTTTTTTTAAAAAAAAATTATTTAAAGTGAAAACATGTTTTGGTTTGAAGAGAGAACGTGTAACAGTTTTAAAGCAGAGAAAATCAAAGTGTTAAAAGTAAAGAAATGTTTAACGAGTTCCATAGTTAAAAACAATTAAAACAAGTTTTTCAAAATAGGAATTTATTTATACGAGTTGAACAAGTTTCAAAGATTTTTAATAGTTGAATTAATGTTTAAATTGTTTGTTCTAAAGAAATTTTTATATAATTGATTTGCAAAATGTTTTCAAATGGAAGTTTAACGATAATAACCAAAAGATATTTAATGTAAAGAACAATTACTTAATGGAAGTAACTAGAAGATAAGTTAATTACTGAATGTAATTAATTGAGAATTAATTAATGATGAATTAAATTAAAGGATAATTTCTTAGTGTAAGTAATTAATGTGTAATTATTAGATGTAATTAATTTAAGAGGATAATTATTTTATGGAAGTAATTAAAAATTTATTTACTTGGTGTAATTAATTAATGAAATAATTAATAAAACTTTATTTAGAAGTAAATTAAGAAATTAATTAAGGGTAGTTATTTACTGAATGGAATTAATCACAAGATTAATTAAAGATAATAAATTCAGGAGTAATATATTTATGAATTAATTAAGGATAGTTAATTTCTGGATGTAGTAATCAAGGATGGTAACACCGGAATTTGGTAATATGATATGTTTGGGTGGAAATTAAAAATGTGGGTATTTTATGATAATAATTGCTGAGTAAAAGTGACATTCAGTATTTTATAAAGTTGTATTCACTTGAAACTTGGGATAAAGAGGATATTGGATTCGAAGGGACCCGAGTCGGGTATTAGTTAATACCCAAAAACCACTTCGATTCTTTATAAATGGATATGTGGAATCAATAGGCTGTAATGGAATGATTTAAGTGAACTTGACCTTTTTAATCTAAGCTTTGATACTTAGAAATTGTTGTGTAAATTAAGTAATGACTATAACAAATTATAAAATTGTAAATAGATGAGAGTTACCCCGGGTTTTACATAAGCTGTATACTGTTGTATTCCTTGATAGATGAGTTTACTCACGCTGGTTTTCCAGCCTGACCCGGGTGTTACTTTGATGTAATGCTCGGGTCAGACCGAGTATTACAGATTTTCAGGTAGAATGTTCTGGAGCTCAAGAGACAAGCTGGATGGCAAGTACGTATAGAGTATTTCCGCTGCAATATAGTATTGTATTTCTCAGACATGATTACTATATATCTTCAGCGACTGTGGATATGTAAAACTCTGATGTATTAAAATGTAATCAACAGATATAGTAATCTTTTGTAAACTGTTATTATTTACTATTATATTTTATCCGATGCGAATGTGAGATGTTGATGTTTCTGTTCTTCTTCTACCTCTTTCTTCTTTTTCATAACTATCTGGAATTTTTGGGTTCGAAAATTCCGAGTCGTTACAGGTATGATTCAATTAATAGGATTTGTCTCATCACAGCTATGAATTTATTTTAAATAAAATTTAAGCATCTATTCTCTTTTACCTAGCAAGGTAACATAAAGACATTTGGTTATCAGTTCACCAATAATTTTTTCTTAGTTTGTTCTAAATTGGCTGCTATATTGGAATGTAGATTGGTTACCAAGTCCCTACACTATTGCATAGGTTTATTCTTTTTTTGTCAGTGGAAGTCAAGAAAAAGTGCAAAACACTTTTATCTTAGAAATTCAATATTAGATATGGATCGAATAATTATGATTCTTTTGAACTCATGATGCGAGTCATTATAAAGATAGTTTTCATACTTTGTAGAATAAAAATTTTAATATTGGAGGCTTTCTAGTGCTTAAGGTGTAAATTAAATCGAATTATTTATAACAATATTCCTGAAGTTTCAGATGAGCTGATAGGAAAACTATTTTCCGTCTATCGTATATTTTTGTTTGATTAAAGGATTATTAAATACATGAAATACTGGTCATCAAAAAAGTTCTTACAAATGAATTTCAAGATACAGCAAAGTGATGAAAGTTGAGCTTTCCTAATGTCTATAAAATCTAGATGCAGAGACCTGGCATGGAAATATGTATAACGAAAACCATTTGGATATAAGTGCGCATTTAGAATTAAAATCCATTCAGATTTAGGTTGTGTTTACAGAGGTTTGGTTATGGATATCATATAATATACAACATATATTTGGATATGTCAGAATAATCAATCTGATTTGTATCTGGACTATATTTTTGGTGGTGGAAGTCCCAGTTTATGGGGTTGCAATTTGCTCTCCCACCAGTATATAAATCAGCAAATGATCGACATTTTGAGTAGTTTAGATTCAATTATTGCATAAGGAGCCTGCTTCAACTTATCTTTTTATATGTACATAATTTGAGAAGGGAAGAAAAAATGTGTATTTGTTTCAGTATTATCACTATAAAAGATTGAAACATGTATTTGTATGTTAAATAGAGAAAATAACAGGAATTGCTACTTTTGTTTTTATTAGTTTAAATTTTGGGTTTCATCTTTCATGCTAATAAGTCGTTATAATGATACTTTGTGTTTCTTTAGTTGAAAGCCAAAAATTCCAAGAAATATAATTTGGAGGATGATGACGAAGGTAGCGACTTTGCAATTCCATTGAATGATATGACTTCAATGGGCATGTGGCTTCTAATGAAGATGAAGGCACATCCAGTAACTTGTCAATGAATTAAATAGCCATTATGCTACAATTTTTATGTGTGTATACATACATCAATTCAGTGTCTACTACTCTGCTTTTTTTCTAGCTGTCACTTGTTATTTCTCGCTTCTATTTTTATCTAGAAAATAGATTGCACTAGTTATATGTCTGTAACGCCCCACCTCTATGCTCATAATAACAAAGAGTATTAAAAGGAATACTGTCTATTATTACGAAGAATAAGGCTGGATAGGAGCGACCATCCGTAATTGGCCTTACACTAATATTGGTTATCTCGATAGGAGTGGTATATACTTTTTTTTTCATCTATTAATTATTTACTCCCATCGACATATCCAATTATCAGTATAAAACAAACTACGATGGTTCATAATAGTTTAGGACATTAGATATAACAATAACACAGATAATGTAAATGCGGAACACAGATAAAAACAAAAGTCTCAGATATATATAACTGATGTCAGTTAATACATAGTTGACACTATACATATGATACAACTACAACTGTCGACTCTAGAAGTTATATATACAAGTACATTATCGACTTATATACATGAATACATATCATTCTATACAATGACACGACTACTACAAAATGACTGACAACTTCAGAAGATGTGAAAAGTCTTCACTCCCGAACAGCAACTCAAAGAAAGAAATCTACAACCTGAAATACTCGGGTCTGACCCGAGTATTACATTCAAAAGAAAATAATACCCAGGTCAGTCTAACTCAAACCAGTTTATTAGTGTATAGTAGCAATAATAATCAGATAGTCAAATAGACGACAGTCACAGAAATCTCGTATATCCAACTCTCGATACGAGAATTGGATAACAGCAGGTATAACACTAAATAGTGTTAAACAATAAATTAGCAGATTTAAAACATCAACAGAGATAAATAAACAATTTATCAAATCGACTAAATCAATTTAAAGCGATTGAAATTGTCACTTTAAAACCATCAAAAATTCGATTGGCTGCCGTACACACACGCGTGTACGGCCTCGCCAATACGGCATAAAAGATCAATGCATCAGAAGCAAAAGAAAGATCAATTCAAAACTGTCGAGTTCGGGTGGCTGCAGTGCACGCACGCGTGCACTGCCTCGCCACCACAGCATATACTGAAATATCAATAAGGCACAAAAGGCCAGTGCTCAAGAATTCACAGTGCCAACGAATGCAATAAGCAAGTGTATGATACAGTGAACTACATAACACATCAGCCCTACGACAGTACTACGAGTCAGGAAGTAGTGAGCAAGTCGAACTGCAGCGGTTCAAGTAAGGAAGCAAACTACAGGTAACTGGAAGTGACCATGGGACGGTCAACAAGGTGAATGCACAAAGTACACAAGTGATGGTATATATCACAACTGCACGTGGCAATGAATCAAGGTACAGCGGTGAAGCAGATCAAGTAACATCACGTAAAGAACTCATGTGAAGCTACACATCAGAACAAATGCATGCACATATATGAAGGCTACACACGAATACACTGGGGCAATGCAGCAGTCAGCAACTAAAGCATGAATGCTGCTATGGAGACCAGAGTATGGAAATGCCCAGATTCGAGTGAAATCAGCAAACCAAGGAACTGACAACCAGAATGAATGTAGTTCAAGTGACAGTGCAACCAAAAATGGTGACACTGAAAAGGTTCAAATGAATACCAGTGCACGACCATACAATGGACAGGAGGAACTTAAGGCAACTTATAGTGCAACATGACAACAAACAGTGTAACAACATAATCACGATGCCAAGTACTACAAAATCTTGAGTATCATCAACGAAAGGATACAACCTATATGCACTGTAACACTAGACAGCGCAAGTGACAATGCTAGCTACAGGTTGGTATAAAGTCAAATTGAACAATGTGCAAGTGACAATGCTAGCTACAGGTAAAGTAAACATATGTACCCAAGGTAAGGCAACACAGCCACAGCTGAGTCATTTAGGCATATGGATGAAAGTAAATGTCAATGAGATGTAATGTTTAGCATACATATAAATCCAGTTCACATGTATAACAAACACAAAGGACAAACTCAAATTAAGTCAAAAGTGCAACAGAGACTGTATAAGCTCAAAGGCATTTGCATACTCAAGTGCAATACAACCACAAAATACTCAAGTGTAGATCCGAAATGGACTTGACAGTACACAGGTATACTGTCTTGAGGTAAATAACCTCAACAACTTATAAAGCATGGTAAAGGACACATATACTAAACAAGTTTGCAAACTGTCTCAATTGGGCGAGACAGCTACACAATTATACAGTGCCAAAAAGAATGCATATATAGGTGCAGATATGTCAAAGTTCTCATGAAGCCGAAAATAAACAAAGTATCGAAGAAAACTTCAACTACATCAAACACATAAGTCGATCGTGCAAGCAGTGATAAGATCGGGGATGCTGACTGCAGTACAACAATCGTGGACTTGAAGGCTTTATCGAGTTAATGTCAAAGTCCAACGAAGACAAGTTCGAAATCAATTTCAGAGCCGAAGCCAAGGAAAACAGTAAGCACAAATAAGGCCAGGCAAAATCTAACAAGACATAAGTGCCAGAACCACGCAACAGTAAGAAAATCAACATCTTCAAACGAATTCGAATGCAACAGTTTTACAACATTTCCAAATTTTATAACGAAATCAAAGCAAGGTATAACCATTCAAATTTTTGTGGCCGAAGCCGACAAATTCAAAGAACCAGATCAAAGGCAGAACTATGTATCACTGAAAGGTCGAATGTTCTCAAACCAAGACCGTGGCCATCGCGACATTAAAACAAAGAACAAAAATCAGAGAGGGCATCAATTGACATTATTACAACAATGGTGATGGCTGACAAAATACAAAGTCATGAAATTGCATTCATATAATCTCGTGACGGAAATTAGTGGGGGTTCACGAGATGAAGCGATGCCGTAACAACCAGAAACAAGAAAACGATTATCTCAAAACAAACGAACACAACAAATTAGCTTCAATTTGCCAAACAAAACGAATCGACACACAACCAATTGAAAACGAACGAAAATCACAAAATTAAACTCAACCAAAATACGCTTGAACTAGATGTGAGTGACGATCGAAATCACTCACCTTAGTTACGGTCGAGACAGCCGAGCCATGCGAAGAGACGAAGCATTTTGGGGAAGACGAACAAATTAGCAGCCACTACCCGATTTCTACGATACCCTAGTTGGAGGAGACGAGGCCGCCATTTAATTTCTTTGCTCTCGTTTGTTTTAGGGCTTGTGAACGAAAATGGGGAAACGAGGTATTATCATCTCGGCCTTAGAACAACATTTAAAAGGATTTTCAACTGATAAATTTCCAATAGCACTTAACCCCCCAAATTATTCGTTATTGGACGATAATTTATTGTTATAAAAATCCCAGGGTTGTTACAGACTCCCCTCCTTATAGAAATTGCATCCACGCAATCATAGGGAATAAATGGATAAAAGGTAACAACCAAAAGAGCAAGGCAATGACGAGTGCATAAGCAAAGCAAATGTCAGCAGGGGAAGTACTAGATATGAAATCAAAAGGTTCGACGGCTTCAAATCAAACGAATCAACATCGTGGGAATCAGGGATCAAAAATCAGACGACTAACAAAAGCAAGAACAATCGAGTTCCAGCAACTGAAAGAGAAGGAAAAACAGAGCAGAAATCCCATACAGAGTACGAATTGAATGCGAGTAAATCAAATTACTCACCTGAATCGCCAGAGAAAAAAAGACGAAGCTCAAATCTCAAAATCGCAAATATTTACTTATCTCAAACGATAATCAGAAGACAAATCAATTATCTGATTATCTCAAACTATAGTCAGAAAACAAATCAAATATCTGATTATCTCAAACGATAGTCAGAAAACAAATATTCAATTATCAAAAACGATAATCAAATTTCTCCAATCAACAAATATTCGATTATCAAAAGCGATAATCAAATTTCAAATCAACAAATAATTAATTATCTAACAGCGATAATTAAATCTCAATCAACAAATATTTAATTATCTCAAGTGATAATTAAATTTAAAATCAACAAATATTTAATTATCTGAAGCGATAATTAAATCTCAAAGCAACAAATATTTAATTATCTAAAGCGATAATTAAATTCTCAAATCAAAAATTATTTAATTATCTAAAGCGATAATTAAATTCGAAATCAGCAAATATTTAATTATCTAAAGCGATAATTAAATCTCAAAGCAACAAATATTTAATTATCTAAAGCGATAATTAAATTCTCAAATCAACAATTATTTAATTATCTAAAGCGATAATTAAATTCGAAATCAGCAAATATTTAATTATCTAAAGCGATAATTAAATCTCAAAGCAACAAATATTTAATTATCTAAAGCGATAATTAAATTCTCAAATCAACAATTATTTAATTATCTAAAGCGATAATTAAATTCGAAATCAGCAAATATTTAATTATCTAAAGCGATAATTAAATCTCAAAGCAACAAATATTTAATTATCTAAAGCGATAATTAAATTCTCAAATCAACAATTATTTAATTATTTAAAGCGATAATTAAATTCGAAATCAGCAAATATTTAATTATCTAAAGCGATAATTAAATACAACAATTATCCGATTATCAAAAACGATAATCAGAACTCATATCAACAAATATCTAATTATCACAAGCGATATTTAGAAACAACAAATATCTGATTATCAAAAACGATAATCAGAACTCATATCAACAAATATCCAATTACCTACAGATAATTGGAAGCAACAAATATCTAGAAATCAATTAAGAAGACTAGAAAATCAACATAAAAGCTTGGATCGATCCCATCAGATGGCGAGTTTTTAATTCGTCGCACGTGCATCAACAAATGGCCGAAGCCTACCAAGTACTCAACATAATTTTGGCGCCCATCAGATTGACCCGAAGGTCCGCAGAGTGACCCGAAGGTCTAGTACTGGTATTTGACCCGAAGGTCCATCATATGACCCGAAGGTCCATCATAGTGGCTCGAAAGCACACGAAAGCATCAAATATTTCAATTAACGAGTCCGGAATTAACCGAAATAGCAAACGCACATGTCCCATACCACGTGTTTTACTAAATCGTTTGATTCTCTTCATCGTTTCCTTGAAAGTGTGAAATTCATCAAAATCATCAAAACAGCAGATATTCAATTAACGAGTCCGGAATTAACCGAAAAAGTAAAAGTGTGGTTCCATACTCCGCACTTTTGCTAAATCGTTTAAATCTCTTCTTCGTTTCCTTGAAAGTGCAAAATTGTGTATTTCGTAAAAATACACTTTACATTCTCAAACGGACAAGTCCGGAATTAAGCGAATCAGTAAAAGAAAGGGGTCATAGTCCTCGATTTTGCTGAAACGTTTAAATCGCTTCCTCATTCTTTTGAAATCGCAAACTGTAAAATTTTTGAAAACAATTTTATTTATTTTGCAAAAATAACAATTCGCATTCTCAACTGGACAAGTCCGGAGTTAAGCGAAACAGTAAAAGAAAGGGGTCATAATCCTCGATTTTGCTGAATCGTTTAAGTCGCTTTCTCATTCTTTTGAAAACGCAAACTATTAAAAATTTATAAAACAATTTTCATTTTAAAACGATTTTTCCAATCACGTGGTTAAAGCAGCAAATCAGTAACAATTTCGATAAGGAAATTGTGCTTCTAAAAATACCGTAAAACGGTTACACATCAGTATTGCGGAATAACCGCTTGAAAATCCACTTTTAAAAATTGGGCTGTTACTGAAGTCAAAGCGACAGTAATTTTTAAAACATCAAATATCTCATCAAAGAATTCACATCAAAATGTGACATCAGTGAATTTTCATTCATTAAAATTTTCAACAAGACACCGTGCCTCAAAAATTCAGCATTGGTGTAAAAATCCCGTTATAAAAATAACGGCAACAAAATACGTTTCATAACCAAGCATCGGTTCAACGCAAAAATAAATGCAGTAACGCGCAATTCAAATTTTTGCGCGTACTACAGAATGAACAAAGAAACCATTCGAAGGTATCTTCAATGAAGATAATTTAAAACAGCAAAAATCTAATCAATAGATGATTAGTACCAAAAGAAAGCCAGCGGAAATTTCAACAAAAATCACATATCTGCAATTCCTTCGAATCCTCAATTTGGATTCGAAATTCTCAAAGAAACAAATAATTACAGCTATGTAAACAACAATTGGAATTCATATCAATTTCGTATTTTGATTCTTAAATCAAAAGATTATCAGTTGTACTCAGCGAAGACAGTTTCACTGTTTCCGCTGCGCACTCTGATAAACAGAACCCAAATCAATCAAATCATCAGAACACAATTTCACTATTATTTTTAAATAAAGTTATTTAAAAATTTCATCAAAATTTCAAAACATTAGTTTTGAATCAAATCACAGATAAAACATCGACCAATAGTTGTAACATATGTTCCATCCAAGTTATGTTTTATATTATGTCCATAAACCCCAAGCTCTGATACCAACTGTAACGCCCCACCTCTATGCTCATAATAATAAAGAGTATTAAAAGGAATACTGTCTATTATTACGAAGAATAAGGCTGGATAGGAGCGACCATCCGTAATTGGCCTTACACTAATATTGGTTATCTCGATAGGAGTGGTATATACTTTTTTTTTCATCTATTAATTATTTACTCCCATCGACATATCCAATTATCAGTATAAAACAAACTACGATGGTTCATAATAGTTTAGGACATTAGATATAACAATAACACATATAATGTAAATGCGGAACACAGATAAAAACAAAAGTCTCAGATATATATAACTGATGTCAGTTAATACATAGTTGACACTATACATATGATACAACTACAACTGTCGACTCTAGAAGTTATATATACAAGTACATTATCGACTTATATACATGAATACATATCATTCTATACAATGACACGACTACTACAAAATGACTGACAACTTCAGAAGATGTGAAAAGTCTTCACTCCCGAACAGCAACTCAAAGAAAGAAATCTACAACCTGAAATACTCGGGTCTGACCCGAGTATTACATTCAAAAGAAAATAATACCCAGGTCAGTCTAACTCAAACCAGTTTATTAGTGTATAGTAGCAATAATAATCAGATAGTCAAATAGACGACAGTCACAGAAATCTCGTATATCCAACTCTCGATACGAGAATTGGATAACAGCAGGTATAACACTAAATAGTGTTAAACAATAAATCAGCAGATTTAAAACATCAACAGAGATAAATAAACAATTTATCAAATCGACTAAATCAATTTAAAGCGATTGAAATTGTCACTTTAAAACCATCAAAAATTCGATTGGCTGCCGTACACACACGCGTGTACGGCCTCGCCAATACGGCATAAAAGATCAATGCATCAGAAGCAAAAGAAAGATCAATTCAAAACTGTCGAGTTCGGGTGGCTGCAGTGCACGCACGCGTGCACTGCCTCGCCACCACAGCATATACTGAAATATCAATAAGGCACAAAAGGCCAGTGCTCAAGAATTCACAGTGCCAACGAATGCAATAAGCAAGTGTATGATACAGTGAACTACATAACACATCAGCCCTACGACAGTACTACGAGTCAGGAAGTAGTGAGCAAGTCGAACTGCAGCGGTTCAAGTAAGGAAGCAAACTACAGGTAACTGGAAGTGACCATGGGACGGTCAACAAGGTGAATGCACAAAGTACACAAGTGATGGTATATATCACAACTGCACGTGGCAATGAATCAAGGTACAGCGGTGAAGCAGATCAAGTAACATCACGTAAAGAACTCATGTGAAGCTACACATCAGAACAAATGCATGCACATATATGAAGGCTACACACGAATACACTGGGGCAATGCAGCAGTCAGCAACTAAAGCATGAATGCTGCTATGGAGACCAGAGTATGGAAATGCCCAGATTCGAGTGAAATCAGCAAACCAAGGAACTGACAACCAGAATGAATGTAGTTCAAGTGACAGTGCAACCAAAAATGGTGACACTGAAAAGGTTCAAATGAATACCAGTGCACGACCATACAATGGACAGGAGGAACTTAAGGCAACTTATAGTGCAACATGACAACAAACAGTGTAACAACATAATCACGATGCCAAGTACTACAAAATCTTGAGTATCATCAACGAAAGGATACAACCTATATGCACTGTAACACTAGACAGCGCAAGTGACAATGCTAGCTACAGGTTGGTATAAAGTCAAATTGAACAATGTGCAAGTGACAATGCTAGCTACAGGTAAAGTAAACATATGTACCCAAGGTAAGGCAACACAGCCACAGCTGAGTCATTTAGGCATATGGATGAAAGTAAATGTCAATGAGATGTAATGTTTAGCATACATATAAATCCAGTTCACATGTATAACAAACACAAAGGACAAACTCAAATTAAGTCAAAAGTGCAACAGAGACTGTATAAGCTCAAAGGCATTTGCATACTCAAGTGCAATACAACCACAAAATACTCAAGTGTAGATCCGAAATGGACTTGACAGTACACAGGTACACTGTCTTGAGGTAAATAACCTCAACAACTTATAAAGCATGGTAAAGGACACATATACTAAACAAGTTTGCAAACTGTCTCAATTGGGCGAGACAGCTACACAATTATACAGTGCCAAAAAGAATGCATATATAGGTGCAGATATGTCAAAGTTCTCATGAAGCCGAAAATAAACAAAGTATCGAAGAAAACTTCAACTACATCAAACACATAAGTCGATCGTGCAAGCAGTGATAAGATCGGGGATGCTGACTGCAGTACAACAATCGTGGACTTGAAGGCTTTATCGAGTTAATGTCAAAGTCCAACGAAGACAAGTTCGAAATCAATTTCAGAGCCGAAGCCAAGGAAAACAGTAAGCACAAATAAGGCCAGGCAAAATCTAACAAGACATAAGTGCCAGAACCACGCAACAGTAAGAAAATCAACATCTTCAAACGAATTCGAATGCAACAGTTTTACAACATTTCCAAATTTTATAACGAAATCAAAGCAAGGTATAACCATTCAAATTTTTGTGGCCGAAGCCGACAAATTCAAAGAACCAGATCAAAGGCAGAACTATGTATCACTGAAAGGTCGAATGTTCTCAAACCAAGACCGTGGCCATCGCGACATTAAAACAAAGAACAAAAATCAGAGAGGGCATCAATTGACATTATTACAACAATGGTGATGGCTGACAAAATACAAAGTCATGAAATTGCATTCATATAATCTCGTGACGGAAATTAGTGGGGGTTCACGAGATGAAGCGATGCCGTAACAACCAGAAACAAGAAAACGATTATCTCAAAACAAACGAACACAACAAATTAGCTTCAATTTGCCAAACAAAACGAATCGACACACAACCAATTGAAAACGAACGAAAATCACAAAATTAAACTCAACCAAAATACGCTTGAACTAGATGTGAGTGACGATCGAAATCACTCACCTTAGTTACGGTCGAGACAGCCGAGCCATGCGAAGAGACGAAGCATTTTGGGGAAGACGAACAAATTAGCAGCCACTACCCGATTTCTACGATACCCTAGTTGGAGGAGACGAGGCCGCCATTTAATTTCTTTGCTCTCGTTTGTTTTAGGGCTTGTGAACGAAAATGGGGAAACGAGGTATTATCATCTCGGCCTTAGAACAACATTTAAAAGGATTTTCAACTGATAAATTTCCAATAGCACTTAACCCCCCAAATTATTCGTTATTGGACGATAATTTATTGTTATAAAAATCCCAGGGTTGTTACAATGTCATACAATGATAAGTCGGAACCAGTTTCTCAGTTGATGGTTCATCTGCTTTCATTCTTGTAATGGAATGAAATTATAAGTGAAATGCTCCATTGGATTGAGTAGATACTAAGTTCTTATATAATATAATCACTCAGATTACTTCCTTATATGCACTCTAAACATATGATCTTGTTTGTTAATATAGTTGACAAATATTAAACGTTATACAGGGCGATTTAGAAACACTTGCAGACATTCAACCATAAAGAGAAGAAGGTTTGTAAATTGACTAAACCTTAGTTCCTAAAACTCGCATCACTTATTCAACTTGACTGTATTGTATTTTGCATTTTTTGTCATTTTTATCTGATTTATCCAAAGCCGAGATTATGTATTTCGTCTTGTCCTTACTTGATTATTTTTGTTAGAGGCAGAGCTGCTTGTTCATTCTATCTAGATTTCTATCAATCAGTGATATAAGATTTATGTTGCAATTTGTTTAAATGCAGATGCCTTCATTTCTTGACTGATTTAGATGACGCACATGAGATGCCTTCTATACTAATGTCACTGTTGAGGGTGTGCATGAAGGCCTCAGCAGGCAAGTCCAATTCATTTAAACTTTATAGTGGCTTGGGATCACATGAGCCCATTTCGAAGCCAACTTATAATTCAAACAACATAGCCTACATAATTTATCATTTGTCCACAACTTATCTTTGTTACGCTTACTTAACATCCAAATTTGATGTCACGTTGAATATGATAATTTAGAACATTATTCAAATAAGGATAGAAGTCACTGATGTATAGAGTTTAAGCAACAAACTTGCTGTGCAGTACCAAAAGCCATATCCAGAATTAGCATAACTATTATTTGGAATCAACTCATGAATCTATACTATTGCCTCATTCGTTTGTTTCATTACACTTGCATCAGATGAGGATAGGAGATTATGATTGGAGATTAATCACAGATGAGGAGGTGAAACCTCAGTCATTTGTTTCTGTTCAGAATTGGAATAAGAGAGGTTATTCAGTTATGAGTGTGTAGTGTAAGGATAGATTCAATTTGATGTTTGATGTTGTATGTGGGATTAGTGATTTGGGTTATGTCACTACGCTATAAATGGCCTTCTACAACACAAAAAAAATGTTTGCTCAGGCCCGAAAAATGTTGCCATAGGTCTATGGCAACACTTTTAGGGTGATGCAATTTTTGCCGTTGCCTTAGACCTCAAAGGCAACATTTTGACTATCTAAGGCAACATAAGTAATATTGTTGCAATAGAACCCTATTTGGGTCTATGGCAACACCCATAGGTGCCTGTAGCAACATTCAAAAATGTTGCTATAGATATTGATTTTCTGAATTTGTGGGGCCCACAATATAGAGCATATTTGATTTTTTAATAGAAATAAATATTTATTTAATAAAATGCTATTTGCATAGAATTTGATATTCAAACAGTAATTTATTTAAATAAATATTTTATTTCAACATTTGAAATAGTACAAATTCCTGACTCCACTATTTTACAATTCAATGATATATAACACTGATATTCACATATACAGATATTCCTCACTACATCACTCAGTTCACTCATTACATATGCAGTTTCAATTTATACAGACACCGACACTAATAAATATATGACGAGCCGAGTGTCGAGTCGAAGGCGAGCCGAGTAGCGGGTCCGGGCGATTCATCCGATTTTGGAAGATCGAGCCTTCTTTGAAACCTGTCTTCAAGCTCATGCACATTTGATTTGACTCTATCTTCAAGCTTGTATCCAGCTGTCCAGTCTTCAATACCTGTCACATATAATTCAAAAGCAGTAATCTGGAAAATAATATTTAACTCGAACAGAAAATGAAAATACTTTTTTAATATTATTTGCCTCAGGTATTTGGGTTGTTTCTTTTCATAAGTGCATAAGCCAAACACGAATGCAACACATGGATACAAGGCAGTATGGAAGACAGCAAGCAATAGTTTAGGCAAAAATGCACAAAGGAGAAGCCAAGTGCACAAAGTAGTACTCAACACAGCAAGCAACATAACATGACCAAGAAATGCATGTACATGGATGAACATACATGCATCATAAGGCTTGGTACAAGAAACTACTCAAGTGCAAGTTCATACTAAAGTGCAGCCAGATATGTAGACAAGCCAAAAAATGGACACGGCACAAGGTCAAACCCGAGTCATCGATTGGATTCAACTCAGGGCCAAGCAACCAACAAAAAAAACAAGAACCAGGTTCAGCAAAATATAGACAAGCCAGTGCAAGAAACATAGCAGTACACATAGGCAACCCATCAAGCAAAAACAGTGAATGCATCAGGCATGTACAAGAGAAAGATAGGCAGTAATATGATATATAGAGGACTTGGAGCATCAGTTCATGTTAAAGAACAAGGTTAGCATGGTACCAGTTCAGTCCAGACCAAGCAAAACCAACAAAGCTCAACACACATATGTTTGTATATATCGTGGAAATCAAAACTCAATGTTCAGATTAGTCAACAGTTTTAGAAAACCAAAGATCACTTTCAAAGTTCTGATTTTCAAAAATGCAGAAGTTTTCAAGTGAAGCAGTTTTCAAGTGGACAGCAGAATACAAATACTTCAAGTTCTGGTTTAACAAATGCAACAAGGTACAAAGGTATGTGAACAAGTTTAACAAAGGTTCAAGTTCTGTTTTAACAAATGCAGCAGAAAGGAGCTAACAAGCTCAGATCAGAAATCAAAAACAAGCCAGTGAACCAAAATCCAACATACCAAATAATATCACATCGCAATTCATCATCGGCAAAGCAAAATCAAGCCAGTGAACCAAAATTCAACATACCAATTCATCATCGCAATCCAACATACCAGATTTCTCAAAGTCCAACAGAAAGATTAAACTCGAGATTATAGGAAATAAAGCCTATAAATAAATCCTAATTCATCATCGGCAAAAGCGTGCGAGTATAACCAAAATCGAGAATATTCAAGTAAACCAGAAGGCAGAAAACATACCAAATAATATCGCATCGCACCCGACGATGAAGTCAAAGCAATTCGAGCAATCAATCAAGGAGAATGAAGGAGCAAGCTACAAAAAACGTTTCTCACACTAGATTCGATCAATCAGAGCATCAAAGCAACTAAAATCGCGTGCCCTAGTTTTCACTGAAACCAATTCGACTACCCCCTACCACTCTGACATCAGGCCCTAACCACGAAATTGCGACCAAATCAGCAACTCCCTGAACCATTGCAATCCCACAACCTTACCTCGAATCACCAGAATCGCCAAAAACCTGAACAAAATCGCAAATCCGGAAGTAGTGAGGAAAACTGACGCGAGGCGAAAGAAAATAACGAAAATTGATATGGTCGATAGGGCTGCACACAACCCATATTCAACCCGACCCAACCCACCAACCCGACCCAACCCACATAAACCCAACCCAACCCATCCTAGTTCGGGTCGGATATGGGTTACAATTTGTAACCCATACTATATATGGGTCGGGTGTGTTATTTTGTTCAACCCAACCCTACTTTAACCCAACCCAACCCTATATTAAAAACCTAATTTAATATCAATACACTTAAAATTAGAATAGTCTAATCCTAGAATAATGTTTATGTATTCTACAGTAAATATACGAAAAAACATATTTTATGTCAACCCAAACAAGATAGAATTTGGCAAAGATATTCCAAAGGGCATTTTAATGTATTTTAAAATGAAACACTTGTTCTACTATGTAGTGAATTAATTTCATATGATGTGTTTTACAATGAAATTTTAATAAAATATATGTTATAATGAATTAGTTAGTTTAAGTGCGTTATGCTAGCTAAAATCTAATATATTATGTTGAACATTTTAATGTTATTTTTTGAAAATATTCCTTTATATTCTCATTTTTTATTAGATTCATGCAACCCAACCCAACCCTACTAAACCCGACCCAACCCATACTTCGACCCAACCCATATCCAACCTCATATAGGGTCGGATACGGGTTGAGCTACCTTAAACCCATACCTATGCGGGTCGGATGAAATATTTGGTCTGACCCGACCCAACCCATACTTTGTGCAGCCCTAATGGCCGACAGGGGATAAAAGCAAAGCCAGTTATTCTCCAGATCGAAGAAATAAGGAGGAGAGGCGTCATTTTTTTTAAAGTCGGCGGAATAAAAATTAGGGATTGGAAAATTGGGGGTGAGAAACGAAAGCGGGTGAGTGAAAAGTAAAGCGGGAAATGGAAATTGGTAAGGTGTGGATCGATGGTGTGAATCGACGGTTGAGATTTTGTTTTAAATGGTGGTGTGGATCGCTGAGGTGTAATTTGTTTTTTAATTTTTTTAATTAGAATGTATCTATGGCAACACTATATAAAAATGTTGCATCGTGTTACACTTGTTTAGCTAGAGCAACACATTTTTATGGCTATGGTAACACCAAAAATACAACGTTGCAGTAGGACCAAAATTTTATAGCTGTCGCAACATTTTAGCTGGCAACACCTTGCAAAAATGTTGCAGAAGGTCATTTATGGCGTAGTGTGTTGTCATTCATGGCACTATTGATACTTGAAATGATCAAGCAAATTTGGTACTTTCTTTTACCTTTCATTTTGTTTTGGTCTATAATTTGAATATTTCTAATGTTTTTTTATGTTGTACTTTTTTCTTTCTTTCTGGACTTTTATATGAAACATTTAGATGGAAACCCAAATAGTTCAGAGGCGAAGAGGCAAAGAGTGGTTCAGTATTGGCAAGTAGCTATTGAAAGAAGAGCAGCACAGGTATGTTTTAAAACTATTTCTTTTCAATTGTTTTGTTCTTAGATGCTCCTTAATGCTTTACTTAAACTGATATTTACAACTCTATTTGCAATAGTACTATACTTGTTTCAGTTTATTTGACTACAGGACGTATGTTTTTAACCATTAATGCAATAATGCTACACATAACGTCAGTTTCATCCATTAAGTTCATGTTATAAATGCATACCATGTATGGTTTTATTATATAAGTTAGTTTCAGTTTACACATAACAGTCAGAACTTTATTTGTTTTATTATCTCTTTTACACCTAACGTCAGTTTCAGTTTATTTGTTAAAATTCTTCAATAATTTTAGTACTAATCAATCATATGTGAATGTTAAAATTAACTAAGTTTTGTTAAAATTAAACAACTTTTTTATAAAATTAACTAAGTTTAAGTTAACTAAATTTTATAAATAATAATAATATAACTAATTTAATAAAGTTTTATAAATGATGATGATGATGATGATGAATTAACTAAGTTTATAAAAGTTAACTAAGTTTATAAATAAAACAGAAATGTTGCTCTTTCATTTCTTTAAACGACATTATTTAGCGTATTACAAGGGAACACGCCAACACATGTATATGGAGCCTAGCACTGTTGTTCTAGAGTATTATGAATCATATGTGCATATTTTGCACGAAAGTGTACCTCATAGCCTGATATCTATTTCTGATAATGTTCGCATGAAATTTCTATCATCATGTTTGATTGCTTGCATGCTTAATTTAGTTTATTAACAAGAAGATCAGATGTCATTCATATTTCATATGCTTTTACAAAACATCATAATAGTTTCAATAGATGCACGCTACAAAATAATACTGTTCTATAAAGGTAGGATTATTTTCATACTACAAACCGCTTCACTTTTAATATTGTATAGTTCTTGTCTTCTAGAGTTAAATTAACAATGATAATAATAAATTAACTGAGCTAATAAAAATTGTAACGACCCAGAATTTTGAACGAATTAAATTGAAAATATTTAATTTATTTTAAATATTTGAACGGTGATTTAATTTGAATCCCGAATATAATTTAGAATTTGGCGATTAAATTTTATAATTTAATCTATTGAACTGGATAAAAATTTAAATCTTCAATTTAAAGCCGAAGAAAAATATTTCGAAAGCTTTTAAAATTCGTATTGATATTACTGAAGATAACAGAAGCTTCAGAATCGAATTTAAGAGTAAATTGTTCAGTTTGAAATTTAATCGTTCGAACCGATATTTAAAAATAGTCAAATTTCAAACAGTCTCGGAATTCGACGAAACCAGTTCCATTGGGTCCCGAATGTTGTATTATTGCCGGATTTCAAATTTCGTATCTATCGGAATTCATATGTAACCGTACGGTGAGTAAACGCATTGAAATTCAATCGAGTTTAATTTAAATTTTTAAATTTAAATTTTAAATCTTGAATTGGTCAATAAAACACCACGTTGTCTCCCTTAACTCACGCCGAGAAACGCTGCAGGAATCACGAACAAGAAATCGTGCAAATCATACCTCGTTTAATTTTAAATATCTCCTCTCCCTCTCCTGTTTCAAAATCAAAGAAAACAACGAAAAGTATCTCATTCAAAGAAATCAATGGCCGAAGCCGTTCTCCCCAATTCAAACAAAATGAAAACCCTTTCTTTATCAAACCAGGCTTCGATGAGTGGAAGGGAAATTCGCGACCCAGTCGCGAACGCGTTCGCGAGCACGACGCTGTTTCCGGCAAGGCACGACTGCGGAGGCGACGACTTCTAGGGTTTCGGCGCTGGGGGGTTTCGCGAGGCCATAGTGGCGATTCGAGCAGCGACAAGGCGGCGTTCAAGTGATGGCGGCGACGTCAACATCGGCATAGGATTGCGCGATTTAAATCGCGGTGGCACGTGCGAACGAGATGGAGCATTCGCGAAGAACTGGTGGCTATGTCGTCGAGCTTGGCATTCCAATCGGAAGTGGGGGAAGCTCGCGGCGACGAAGGTGATGGAGGCTGCGACCCGGGGGGGATCTCGCGATGGCTTAAGGTGGTCGCTGGTGGGGTTTACGATTTGGGGGTGTCTCGTGGCAGCGACGACAAGGTCAGGGAACAATCGAGTTCGTACAAGCAGTGAGGTTCTCGAACGATTGCTGTAAGGTATATCGTTTTCTTTTAAATTGATTTAAATTTAAATAGCTGTATAAAAAAAAAATGTGTTTGTTTTAATATATGGGTTAGAGGAAAATAAAGGTTGTTATTAAAATGAGGATTTTATAGATTAGACAGTAAGGAATATAGAAAGTTGTTTTTGTTTTTGTTAATATGTATATATATATAGGAATTATTATTATTTAAAAAAAAAAAAAAAGAGAAAATGATGATTTATTTAGGGTGATTTATGTAGCCAATAAACTTATTTAATTTGTCACTTAAAGAGAATTTATTAAAAGGGATTTGGCTTAAAATTTAATTTTTAGTTAAATCAATCCATTTAAAAGAATGTTGGTTCAAAATAAAATCACAAGTTAATTAATTTAAGAAATGGGAAATTTATTATTCGATCTGTTCGAATACTAATGAATTTGTATAAATGTTTATACAAGGTCTATAAATCGAGAAAACCAAAGAAGGATTGGATTGGATTGCAAAAAAATAAATAAAAATAAAAGCTAAGGTGAGATTTTCTCACTCGAAGGAAATTTGAATTTACAGTTATTATTGATTGATGATTGTTATTGGATTGTTGATATTAGATATTTTAGGATATATCTATATATATAGCAGTATATACATATTGGCATATGTATATATTGGATTGATGATTTCCCGCCTCGTATAGCGGATGAGACCCTATTGCGCCGTTAGTAAGCGGATTTATAAAAACCTATATACCGCGATAATTCCGTACTGGAGCGGAATTGGTATTGTGCTAACGTCTTTGGATGCAGGGAAACAGGTTGGAGGGATCCAACTGGACCCCTCACATTGATTGAATTTATTTATACTGTGATATGGATATGTGAATGATTATATTGATGTTATCGACCATATTGATGTCTGGAAAATTGTTGAAAGCTAAAATTTAGCTGAATGGATGTTTGATATCATTGGATTCCAAAAATAAACGAAATTGAATTTTTGGAAATAAAAATAGAAATTTCTAAGTGAATTTGATTTTAGAAATTTAATGAATTCGAAGAAAGGAATTTTAAAGTATAAAAAGTTAATTTTTATAATCTTATCGAATTTATTTCCAGAATAAAGTGAAAATGTTAAATAAATGAATTTCGCATAATCGTGAGTATAAATTGAAGAATTTAATTTAAGAATTTGGATTTTTAAATAGATTGAAAGAAACGATTGAGATTTATTTTCTTAAAAAGGAATTTATTTAAAAGAAGATAAGTTGGAAATCCGATTTGAAATTTACTTGGTAAATTGAAACGATTTGGGAAGTAAATGTAAAATGACTTCAATTTAAAGAATCCATTTAAAAATAGGATATTGAATAATTTGAAAAGAATAAGAATTTATTTTAGTAGTGAAAATAAATTTAGAAATCAATCTGTAATTGATTTGGAGTTAAAGTAGAATTAGAAATTAAGTTGAAATCCGATTTTAGATTCAAAAGTGAATATTTGGAAAAATGAATCCAAATTGAAATAAGGGAATGTGAATTTAAAATGGAAATGATGTTAAAACGATTTATAAAGGGATGAACTTTACAATTGTAAAGTTTTAAAAGAATGATTTTTGAAAATAAATGAATTATAAGTATTAACTTATAAGGTGGACCGTTAGTATAAAAATTGAGTTACGAATTGAACTAGTTAATAAAGAAGATTTATAAATTGTAGTTTTTATAAATGGAAATAGAATTTATAGACGTGTTTATAAATTCGAAATAGATTGAATTTGATAAATTAAATATGGAAGATTATTAAAGAAGATATATTCACGATTTTGGACAGTGAATATATTATTGAATAAAACGGATTCATTTTTGAAGAAATGATATTTTAAAAATGAAGTTAAATTGTTTTTAACGATGTTTCAAAAATGTGTTGAATATCGAAAACATAGATTTCAACAGTTCTTGTTGAAATAGACGTTTTCGAGAAATTTAAGGAAATGATGGACTATAACACTGTTGTTATAGTAAATGATTTCCGAAAGGAAATGTTTTGATGTAGTATTGGGATTTATATATCTATTAAAATCCGAATCCATATACTAGTGATTTTGAGTCGTCGTAACGATGTTTTACGTAACATTCGTTTTGACTCAAATAAATGTGTTTAAAGAGAATGATTTCCTTAAAGATTGAGTATATACTTAATTTGATTTAAGTATATCGAATATTTTCAAATGTTGAAAATAAATAGATTTGTGAAATACTTGTTATTAAATAAGTATGGAAATGCTTTTTCCAATATGAAATAAACTGTTTTGAGATTTTATCTTCGAAGATAAAATGAAATGTGAATATTTGAAATTGTTTTCAAATGGTTAAGTGTGGAAATTTTATATCTTGTAAAGATATTTTTGAAGATAAAATAATTTGGAAAATTATTTGGAATCTGATGATGTTGCGCATCTTTATTGATAGTTAAATAACCGACTATCAATAATTACCTTGAATGAAAATTGTTGTGAATTGGATGAATTTGAATGCCACACTTATTTTTGAATAAACGCTCACTATTCGGGTTAGCCGGGAAAGGACCATGGGGTCGTATAACCCATTCCGAATATGTGATACGTCGTTATGAATCGCAATTGAAGACCGGTGTTGAAGACCGGATATTTTTGAAAACGGAAGGATTACCGTCGAGTTACTCTACATCGACTGATCTTCGATTTAGAGGTTTTATCACCCTTAGTGACGGGAAGTCCTGACGTGATTGAAAATTATCCGGAATTGCAAGGGCTTCGTGAGAAGTGCCTTCGGTTCTGTTCGATCCTGGAACAGACTTGTATGGATTGTGTGTCTGACGTTACAATTTGAGATATAAAGCTGATTTCTTTCAAATACATTTCTGTTGGTGGCGGAGAATTTATTCTCTTAGCTTAACACCCTTCTCTGAGACGTACGAGCTCAGAGGTTATGTAGTTGAAATTTATCAGCGATATATCCCAATTTGGTAACGTGGCATACTGAGTGTTGCTGTGAAATGATCAGTGTTTGATCATTTGTGATATGATCATTTGTTTGATCTTATATCTTTGTGATCATAGGTTGATCATTTTTGTTTGACCCGAAGCAGGGCTTTTTGAGAAAGCGTAGCTTTGTGGACGAGACTTCGTCGAGCCTCACACCCCGGAAATGGTCGAAACAGGAAGGATGCAGCAAGGTTCTAGGGAGTAGCGCCCCTTAGTGTATGTCATTCCTTCTGGATAAAGGTGGTATCATGGTATGGAGCCCAGATACTTAACCTCTGTGGTTACTGCATTATTATTATCTATGTGGTTTGTTGCGAATCGGGGATCCTCGGGAAGATCGGTGACGATCGGGGGATGGCATACGCGTGTCAGTAGTTACCTATTTTTGCAGAGGTAACCCGGCCTTGTGTTGGCAGAGATCTAACCGTAACGTTAGGTTCTCGGGTCGTCTATTCCAGGGACGTACCCATCGTGGATAGGAAGTTCCTTAGCCTGACCATTTGTTGGAAATCCAAAGAAACAATACGATCTTGTACGGTTTTAGTTGTAGAACCTATCATTCACTTATGGTGGTCACCACTGTTTGGATGGTAGCTATAGTAGGCATAAGTGCGGAATGCCTATGTTGGCTAAGATTAATATTATACTTTCGAAATGATTTCTACACTATGCACTAATAATAATATCAAAAAGAATTTGATTTTTGCGTAGTAAGCATCTTTGACTATCATAAGAAGAAATCTCCTCCAAGTCTGCGTTTGCATTGTGTGTGTGGTGGGAGGTCTTATGGTAGTTTCATTTTCCAAAAGCATTGCGAATTGACATTAAAGTTTTCCTGTGGTTTATTTTAAAGAATAACTGTTTTACGATCTCACACCAGTCACCATGACTGACTCGGAGTTTATTGTTCCCTTCTAAACTCTGGGTGCCCACCAATTTCCACACGGGCAGCCTAGAGTTATATTATCAGGATATTCTGGATATTCTGGAGCTTTGAAGATAAGCTGGAGGACGAGACGTAGTATTTGTATCTGATAGTATTTATTCCGCTGTGTATTCTGTATGAGGACAAGTTTATATAACTGTCCATTGTTGTTTATTGACTCTGATGATATGATGTGATGTAATGTAATAACAGATAAAATTCTTTTGTTTTAAAAGACTAGTAATTATCTATTGTATATTTTTCCGCTGCGATGTGTAAGATTCTGATATTGTCTCTGTTCTGTATCTGTGTTGTTTTGTTGTTCTTCTTCTCTTTTCTTCTTCTTCTACTTTTTCTTCTTTCTAAAACCCTCACTTTTGAAGTTTCCGACATTCGATGGCTCAGTAGTCGATAAAGTGAGTATCGATGTTGAATTTTCGAAAGTCGAAAATTTCAGGATGTGACAAAGTGGTATCAGAGCATATGGTTAAGCGACAACCCTGCTCTGTTGGGTGTTACTCATTAGAGATAGAGTCAGCAGTACTCTAGAATGAGTTGAGTGTAATAATAGATATGAGCGCGTATTTGTTAGTTAATATAAAATTGTTTTATATTGTGATGATTGGTTTATTGAGTGGTATATGAACCTTCGTCGGCACAGTCTTGCAAAACTGTATCGAAGGGGTTTCTAAACACTCGAATAGAACAATTCGGCACAGTATTGTTTTAAAATAGGGTGAATGGAATAATTTTTACCCAAAACTATTTTGTATAGAAAAGAAATGTTTTCTATAAAATATTATAGTATATGGTTGCATGGTTGTTAGGAAAGTGATAATATTGAAATGTTATCATTTTTATATGAAATTGAATAAGAAATGGAAATTGTAACTCCAAAGTTAAGAAATGAATTCGTATACAAATGAAATTTGAGAATATAAATTATAAATGTGACTTATAATTTAAAACGGAATTCCAGAGAAGTTTTTGGAAATGTTTTGAAAGGAGTTTGAAAATTTTGGAGATTTGGAAAGTTTAAATCTTTTTGATTTGAGAATGAATTTCAAAGGATTTGATATTGTGGAAAATTGTTTTAGAGAGATGAAAGCTCTAAACTCTTTTCGGTCGCTGGAAAATAACTTCGATGATGACCGCGGCATCGTTGGTGTTCATTTTCGGGTTTCCAAAAGAGGAATTGCTGCCAAATTGTTTTAAATGGAAGTGTTTGGAAAAAAATTTGGATTTTGTTTTGGGAATTAAAAGGATAATTTGAATTGTTTTCAAATGATTTTGAAATGTTGCTAAGACTCTGGAATACTATGAAAATATCTATGAATATTATGAAGTTGAATTAGATAAATTGAGACTTGAATTGTGAACTAAATAAAAGAATGGTTTGGAATTGCAAATAAATTCAAGTAAGAAGAAATAAATTTCAAATGAATGGAATTTACAATTGTAAGTGAATAAAATTGAAACTGAATGTTGAAACAAATTTGAATTGTGTGAAATAAAATGAAGCTTTAAGATTAGTTTGAAGTGAACTAAAGATAATTGATGTAATTCAATATTCAAAAGTGAATTGAATCCAAATTAGATTGAAAGTGTGAATTAAATTCAAATGAATGTGAAATGTGAAATTGAATGATAATGGATATATAACTTCAATAGCGAACTTAAAGATGATATAAGCAGTTATATTGAAAATTTTGTAATTGAATGTACGAAATAGTTGGATGTTATAACTAGATATAATGGCTAGTAGATATACAAGTATAAAGGAAATTGAATTTGATTTCACAGATAATTTGAATTGCTCGACAAAAGGTACGTATTTGAATTATAATATGAGTTTTTGATGATTCTCTCTAGCCGCTTGGCTTTTTCTTTTTCTTTTTGAAATCTGAGAGTCCGTAGGGACGTTTTGTAGTCATACCGTATTAGCCGCGCAAAGGAGACGCTGGCGAAATTTTTCGAAAATTTAGGGCGTTAGAAAATTTTTGAGAAATTTTGAAAGTTTAAATTCGAATTTGAATTGTTAAGGAAAACAAAGATGTTTGAAAATTACGAATATGTTTAGAAAGTTGATTGGATTAATAACGAATCTTTAGTAGGAAGATTTGTTTTGATGAATTGATAAAACTATTGAATTGTGAAAAATAGTAGACGAGTTAAGGACCATTTTCCTAACTTGTAATTTCGAGGACGAAATTCTTTTAAGGAGGGAAGTTTGTAACGACCCAGAATTTTGAACGAATTAAATTGAAAATATTTAATTTATTTTAAATATTTGAACGGTGATTTAATTTGAATCCCGAATATAATTTAGAATTTGGCGATTAAATTTTATAATTTAATCTATTGAACTGGATAAAAATTTAAATCTTCAATTTAAAGCCGAAGAAAAATATTTCGAAAGCTTTTAAAATTCGTATTGATATTACTGAAGATAACAGAAGCTTCAGAATCGAATTTAAGAGTAAATTGTTCAGTTTGAAATTTAATCGTTCGAACCGATATTTAAAAATAGTCAAATTTCAAACAGTCTCGGAATTCGACGAAACCAGTTCCATTGGGTCCCGAATGTTGTATTATTGCCGGATTTCAAATTTCGTATCTATCGGAATTCATATGTAACCGTACGGTGAGTAAACGCATTGAAATTCAATCGAGTTTAATTTAAATTTTTAAATTTAAATTTTAAATCTTGAATTGGTCAATAAAACACCACGTTGTCTCCCTTAACTCACGCCGAGAAACGCTGCAGGAATCACGAACAAGAAATCGTGCAAATCATACCTCGTTTAATTTTAAATATCTCCTCTCCCTCTCCTGTTTCAAAATCAAAGAAAACAACGAAAAGTATCTCATTCAAAGAAATCAATGGCCGAAGCCGTTCTCCCCAATTCAAACAAAACGAAAACCCTTTCTTTATCAAACCAGGCTTCGATGAGTGGAAGGGAAATTCGCGACCCAGTCGCGAACGCGTTCGCGAGCACGACGCTGTTTCCGGCAAGGCACGACTGCGGAGGCGACGACTTCTAGGGTTTCGGCGCTGGGGGGTTTCGCGAGGCCATAGTGGCGATTCGAGCAGCGACAAGGCGGCGTTCAAGTGATGGCGGCGACGTCAACATCGGCATAGGATTGCGCGATTTAAATCGCGGTGGCACGTGCGAACGAGATGGAGCATTCGCGAAGAACTGGTGGCTATGTCGTCGAGCTTGGCATTCCAATCGGAAGTGGGGGAAGCTCGCGGCGACGAAGGTGATGGAGGCTGCGACCCGGGGGGGATCTCGCGATGGCTTAAGGTGGTCGCTGGTGGGGTTTACGATTTGGGGGTGTCTCGTGGCAGCGACGACAAGGTCAGGGAACAATCGAGTTCGTACAAGCAGTGAGGTTCTCGAACGATTGCTGTAAGGTATATCGTTTTCTTTTAAATTGATTTAAATTTAAATAGCTGTATAAAAAAAAATGTGTTTGTTTTAATATATGGGTTAGAGGAAAATAAAGGTTGTTATTAAAATGAGGATTTTATAGATTAGACAGTAAGGAATATAGAAAGTTGTTTTTGTTTTTGTTAATATGTATATATATATAGGAATTATTATTATTTAATTATTATTTAAAAAAAAAAAAAGAGAAAATGATGATTTATTTAGGGTGATTTATGTAGCCAATAAACTTATTTAATTTGTCACTTAAAGAGAATTTATTAAAAGGGATTTGGCTTAAAATTTAATTTTTAGTTAAATCAATCCATTTAAAAGAATGTTGGTTCAAAATAAAATCACAAGTTAATTAATTTAAGAAATGGGAAATTTATTATTCGATCTGTTCGAATACTAATGAATTTGTATAAATGTTTATACAAGGTCTATAAATCGAGAAAACCAAAGAAGGATTGGATTGGATTGCAAAAAATAAAATAAAAATAAAAGCTAAGGTGAGATTTTCTCACTCGAAGGAAATTTGAATTTACAGTTATTATTGATTGATGATTGTTATTGGATTGTTGATATTAGATATTTTAGGATATATCTATATATATAGCAGTATATACATATTGGCATATGTATATATTGGATTGATGATTTCCCGCCTCGTATAGCGGATGAGACCCTATTGCGCCGTTAGTAAGCGGATTTATAAAAACCTATATACCGCGATAATTCCGTACTGGAGCGGAATTGGTATTGTGCTAACGTCTTTGGATGCAGGGAAACAGGTTGGAGGGATCCAACTGGACCCCTCACATTGATTGAATTTATTTATACTGTGATATGGATATGTGAATGATTATATTGATGTTATCGACCATATTGATGTCTGGAAAATTGTTGAAAGCTAAAATTTAGCTGAATGGATGTTTGATATCATTGGATTCCAAAAATAAACGAAATTGAATTTTTGGAAATAAAAATAGAAATTTCTAAGTGAATTTGATTTTAGAAATTTAATGAATTCGAAGAAAGGAATTTTAAAGTATAAAAAGTTAATTTTTATAATCTTATCGAATTTATTTCCAGAATAAAGTGAAAATGTTAAATAAATGAATTTCGCATAATCGTGAGTATAAATTGAAGAATTTAATTTAAGAATTTGGATTTTTAAATAGATTGAAAGAAACGATTGAGATTTATTTTCTTAAAAAGGAATTTATTTAAAAGAAGATAAGTTGGAAATCCGATTTGAAATTTACTTGGTAAATTGAAACGATTTGGGAAGTAAATGTAAAATGACTTCAATTTAAAGAATCCATTTAAAAATAGGATATTGAATAATTTGAAAAGAATAAGAATTTATTTTAGTAGTGAAAATAAATTTAGAAATCAATCTGTAATTGATTTGGAGTTAAAGTAGAATTAGAAATTAAGTTGAAATCCGATTTTAGATTCAAAAGTGAATATTTGGAAAAATGAATCCAAATTGAAATAAGGGAATGTGAATTTAAAATGGAAATGATGTTAAAACGATTTATAAAGGGATGAACTTTACAATTGTAAAGTTTTAAAAGAATGATTTTTGAAAATAAATGAATTATAAGTATTAACTTATAAGGTGGACCGTTAGTATAAAAATTGAGTTACGAATTGAACTAGTTAATAAAGAAGATTTATAAATTGTAGTTTTTATAAATGGAAATAGAATTTATAGACGTGTTTATAAATTCGAAATAGATTGAATTTGATAAATTAAATATGGAAGATTATTAAAGAAGATATATTCACGATTTTGGACAGTGAATATATTATTGAATAAAACGGATTCATTTTTGAAGAAATGATATTTTAAAAATGAAGTTAAATTGTTTTTAACGATGTTTCAAAAATGTGTTGAATATCGAAAACATAGATTTCAACAGTTCTTGTTGAAATAGACGTTTTCGAGAAATTTAAGGAAATGATGGACTATAACACTGTTGTTATAGTAAATGATTTCCGAAAGGAAATGTTTTGATGTAGTATTGGGATTTATATATCTATTAAAATCCGAATCCATATACTAGTGATTTTGAGTCGTCGTAACGATGTTTTACGTAACATTCGTTTTGACTCAAATAAATGTGTTTAAAGAGAATGATTTCCTTAAAGATTGAGTATATACTTAATTTGATTTAAGTATATCGAATATTTTCAAATGTTGAAAATAAATAGATTTGTGAAATACTTGTTATTAAATAAGTATGGAAATGCTTTTTCCAATATGAAATAAACTGTTTTGAGATTTTATCTTCGAAGATAAAATGAAATGTGAATATTTGAAATTGTTTTCAAATGGTTAAGTGTGGAAATTTTATATCTTGTAAAGATATTTTTGAAGATAAAATAATTTGGAAAATTATTTGGAATCTGATGATGTTGCGCATCTTTATTGATAGTTAAATAACCGACTATCAATAATTACCTTGAATGAAAATTGTTGTGAATTGGATGAATTTGAATGCCACACTTATTTTTGAATAAACGCTCACTATTCGGGTTAGCCGGGAAAGGACCATGGGGTCGTATAACCCATTCCGAATATGTGATACGTCGTTATGAATCGCAATTGAAGACCGGTGTTGAAGACCAGATATTTTTGAAAACGGAAGGATTACCGTCGAGTTACTCTACATCGACTGATCTTCGATTTAGAGGTTTTATCACCCTTAGTGACGGGAAGTCCTGACGTGATTGAAAATTATCCGGAATTGCAAGGGCTTCGTGAGAAGTGCCTTCGGTTCTGTTCGATCCCGGAACAGACTTGTATGGATTGTGTGTCTGACGTTACAATTTGAGATATAAAGCTGATTTCTTTCAAATACATTTCTGTTGGTGGCGGAGAATTTATTCTCTTAGCTTAACACCCTTCTCTGAGACGTACGAGCTCAGAGGTTATGTAGTTGAAATTTATCAGCGATATATCCCAATTTGGTAACGTGGCATACTGAGTGTTGCTGTGAAATGATCAGTGTTTGATCATTTGTGATATGATCATTTGTTTGATCTTATATCTTTGTGATCATAGGTTGATCATTTTTGTTTGACCCGAAGCAGGGCTTTTTGAGAAAGCGTAGCTTTGTGGACGAGACTTCGTCGAGCCTCACACCCCGGAAATGGTCGAAACAGGAAGGATGCAGCAAGGTTCTAGGGAGTAGCGCCCCTTAGTGTATGTCATTCCTTCTGGATAAAGGTGGTATCATGGTATGGAGCCCAGATACTTAACCTCTGTGGTTACTGCATTATTATTATCTATGTGGTTTGTTGCGAATCGGGGATCCTCGGGAAGATCGGTGACGATCGGGGGATGGCATACGCGTGTCAGTAGTTACCTATTTTTGCAGAGGTAACCCGGCCTTGTGTTGGCAGAGATCTAACCGTAACGTTAGGTTCTCGGGTCGTCTATTCCAGGGACGTACCCATCGTGGATAGGAAGTTCCTTAGCCTGACCATTTGTTGGAAATCCAAAGAAACAATACGATCTTGTACGGTTTTAGTTGTAGAACCTATCATTCACTTATGGTGGTCACCACTGTTTGGATGGTAGCTATAGTAGGCATAAGTGCGGAATGCCTATGTTGGCTAAGATTAATATTATACTTTCGAAATGATTTCTACACTATGCACTAATAATAATATCAAAAAGAATTTGATTTTTGCGTAGTAAGCATCTTTGACTATCATAAGAAGAAATCTCCTCCAAGTCTGCGTTTGCATTGTGTGTGTGGTGGGAGGTCTTATGGTAGTTTCATTTTCCAAAAGCATTGCGAATTGACATTAAAGTTTTCCTGTGGTTTATTTTAAAGAATAACTGTTTTACGATCTCATACCAGTCACCATGACTGACTCGGAGTTTATTGTTCCCTTCTAAACTCTGGGTGCCCACCAATTTCCACACGGGCAGCCTAGAGTTATATTATCAGGATATTCTGGATATTCTGGAGCTTTGAAGATAAGCTGGAGGACGAGACGTAGTATTTGTATCTGATAGTATTTATTCCGCTGTGTATTCTGTATGAGGACAAGTTTATATAACTGTCCATTGTTGTTTATTGACTCTGATGATATGATGTGATGTAATGTAATAACAGATAAAATTCTTTTGTTTTAAAAGACTAGTAATTATCTATTGTATATTTTTCCGCTGCGATGTGTAAGATTCTGATATTGTCTCTGTTCTGTATCTGTGTTGTTTTGTTGTTCTTCTTCTCTTTTCTTCTTCTTCTACTTTTTCTTCTTTCTAAAACCCTCACTTTTGAAGTTTTCGACATTCGATGGCTCAGCAGTCGATAAAGTGAGTATCGATGTTGAATTTTCGAAAGTCGAAAATTTCAGGATGTGACAAAGATTAACTAAGTTTTGTTAAAATTAAATAACTTTTATAAAATTAACTAAGTTTAAGTTAACTAAAATTTAATATAACTTATTTAACATAGTTTTATAAATGATGATGATGATAATGAATTAACTAAGTTTATAAAAATTAACTAAGTTTATAATAATAATAATAATAATAATAATAATATAACTAAGTTTATGTTAACTAAATTTTATAAATAATAATACTATAACTAATTTAACAAAGTTTTATAAATAACAATGATTATGATGATGATGATGAATTAACTACGTTTATAAAAATTAACTAAGTTTATAATAATAGTAATATAATTAAATTAACCGAGTTTTAGTTATAATAATAATAAATTAACTAAGTTAACCAAGTTAATAAAAATTAACTAAGTTTTGTTAAAATTAACTAAGTTAACTAAATTTTATAGATAATAATAATATAACTAATTTAACAAAGACTTATAAATAACGATGATGATGATGATAAATTAACTTAGTTTATAAAATTTAACTAAGTTTATAATAATAATAATAATATAATTAAGTTAACTGAGTTTGAATAATAATAATAATAATAAATTAAGTTAACCAAGTTAATAAAAATTAACTAGGCTTTGTTAAAATTAAACAATTTTTATAAAATTAACTAAGTTTAAGTTAACTAAATTTTATAAATAATAATAATATACCTAATTTAACAACATTTTATATATAACTGTAAGATTGAACTTTATTTATCTCATTTCGTTTATAACTCTGATTATTTATATGACATTATTTATAATATGATATACTCATACAATGTTGTAGATGTTTGATATTAGATTTGAAGTCCTATGAATTAACATACTTGTTTGACTATATGTTGTGCTTTCACTTGTGCAGGCATTGGATTTCCGAAGAGAGCAAGTTGGACTTTTATGGTGCTAACTTTCACTTGTGCATGCAACAAAGAATTATGGGTAATCAAGCATTTTGTTAGCACCAGTTTGGTATAACATTTTATTAGTACTAGGTGTGTAAATTTGTATACGAATGGTTATTGTATGTGAGTTAGGTCATTTTATCAAAAAACTATTGTATTAGAATGGTTATGGATATCTTATTTGATTATATGATTGATATGTTTTTTTAATTGTTTGAATATGATGATTATGTGAGTGATTGTTGATAGATATAGTAGAAACAAAATAGACCATCAACAGGAAATAATAGCATGAAAAAATGGTGCAAAATGATCAACAACTTTTAGTAGCATTTCAAAAATGCTACAGAAATACATATAGTGGCGTTGAGTAAACGCAACCGTAAAGTAGAGGTAAAGTTGGAAACTCCATTGGTAGCGCCAAAAAACCTTTTGGTGGCGTTTTTAAAACGCTATAAAAGATTTATGGTGGCGTTTGAGAAACGCTGCAATAAAAGGATTTATAGTGGCGTTGAAATAAATGCAACTAAAAATCATGGATTTTTAGTTGCGGGCTTTATCACGGCGTTTATCAAACGCTACCAGAAGTTTTGGTAGCGTTTTTTGTGCGCCACCTATATTTAATTTTGAGACTTTTAGTTATAAAATATATTTTAAATATATGTATACGTATTTATATAAATATACTTTGGATTATAGATTTATGCACATATTTAGAGAACATACAATACATATGAAATGAGCTAATGTGTCTGTTGCGATGTAAATTCCAACATCTATATACGGGCATGCTATACCCTTCATGGATTATTATGTTACACATGCACGCACATATGTATATGTATATGTATATGATACATGTATATATATAAATTAAATCATTCTATTAACTTTACATTACAAAGTACTTAAATTTAAATAAAATACATGATTTTATTTAAAACAAATTTAGAATTGTTCTAAATGAATTAGACTTCATAGGCCTAATAAAGATCCAATAGGATAAAAAAATTTGAAATACACCCACTACTACAACTGCGGGCTGGCTCAGTTCCAACAATGGTATCAGAGCCCAATAGCCTATGCGGTCTAAATTAGTCATGTTAGGGCTAACTTATTAAGCTTGCCCACTCATTACGGTATATAGAAAGGTAATGGCTTGGATTGGAATTGGGTAATCAAGTACCCTGTCCTACCTGGTTACCTGCCTGGTCTTATAGGTGAAGTGAGCCTAAAGGTTGCTCCTAATAGAAAAGGCCCAACTTAATTTGGGCCTTGGGCTAATTTTTAAAATTGTCTTGAAAAATAAAGTAAAAGATTTTAAATTTAATTGTTAAATTTAAAATAAAATATATGTTTATTATAATAGTTATAATGTAACATATTTTTCAAAATGTTTGAAAAACAAAATAACATAACTTTCGAAAATTATAAATTTTATTAATAAGTTAATTAATAAAATGTATGTGCATGTAGTAAATATATTATGAAATATGTTATGATATTTTAAAACATTTAAGGTATCATAAATATGCATGCATACATATGAATAATGATTTTCAAAATCAAGATAATTTAATTAATTTAATTAATTTAATTAAAAGGTTAATTAATTGAAATTATAATTACACATGTATATGATATATGTGTTATACTATAAAGGTTATAGTACGTAAATATAAATGTTATATTAATATAAAATTAATTAAAATGTTAATTAATTAAAATTAATTAAATGTGATTTAATTAATACAATATTATACACAAGACTATTATATAAGTAATGTGAAATATAAAAACTATATAACAACAAAACTTAAATGATATGAATGTATAAACTAAAAGTGGAACATTAAAGAAATCCAAATAGACTTAAGGAATAAATATATACGTAAATGTACGTATACTGTGATTTTAGATGTGTCTAACACTTGAATCACGAGGGTATTTCATAAGAAATACATTATTCCATAAGTCGATATCACTCAATATAATATACTGAAGATTATGAATCTTCAATAAATTACTTGCATACTCCTTAGTTGTTGGGCAAACTCAAGTTGGGGATGTTATGTGTAGTATTATTAATATATTGAACATATGAGGTAAGATAACTACATGTATTTGTTGAGCAAACTCAAGGTACATATAATATACTTAGGCCATCATGATATGGTAAGAATGAGTGAATAATCTCTTTTGATTTGTTGAGCAAAATCAAGATCGAAATGAGATTAGGACAAGGGAAAATGGGTTAGGAGTTATATGTGATACAACCGATAAGGAGTTATCCATCGTTTGTGGGGCTATGATTTGTTGAGCAAACTCAAGGTCAGAATACCAAGACAGATGAGTCCTAACACCCACTAGTGTAGTCGAAAGGCTTCTGTGTTTCATCTTAGGGTTTGAAGAAACATAAAAGACTAGTGGGAGCCTTATTGGAAAAATAAAATGGTAACATTTAACCTTTCTAATATTGTAAGAACATATGCTAAATAATGTTATAATTATCTACAATGATAAATTTGTACATTTAATATGATTGATAAAATGTTTATCAATTAACATATACAAACGAACTGAATTGAAAGTTGACAAATGGAAATATAATACCTACTATCAAATTCCTATTGCATATTAACGTTACAACACCCATGCAAGTGCCTGATTTTACAACTACTGAATACATTCGTGGTTTGGTCACTTATGCATTTATTTAGTCAAGACCATGTATTGCATTTTAGTTTCAAACTCTAAAACAATAAAAGACTATGGATATTTGATCCATAAACAATTGCATATAAATGTTATATGGTGAATGGTCAAAGTTTGTAAAGTAAATTATTTCGATGAAATTAGTTCATCCAAAAAACCGAATAAACCTTAGTGCGAGATCGAGTATTCAATCTGATTGATTACAAAACAGATCATATTGTGTTAATGTAACACAAGACCAAAAACTACAAGATAGATATAAGAACTTGATTGCTAAAATGTCATTTTGATCGGTTTACGTAAAGTGCTGCATATTTGATGTCCTTAACTATTAAGGATGATCGAATGCGCTTTTGTAAAGAGTTTATTATGATATTCTAGTAAGGTTTTCTTTTGAATAGTTTGACCATTTGAAAGGAAAACGAATGTATAAGAATATATGTAATTTAAGATATAGTTGGAATGAAGAGAATGAATACTCACTTCTGCTTCATAAGGAAACATTGGAAATATGAATTGTAATAAATAATTGATACTTAATATTGGAATAAGAAATATGATTTCTATTCTGAAATGTATTTCCATATAGAAAATTGTTTTCTATGAGATTTATTTCTTTGAGCTCAAGGTATTTGATCAACGAACTCTCCACTTAAATAGTTGCAGTGTATGAAATAAACAAATTGTATTAAGTGAATGACAGATATCCAAATTTAATACCTATTATAGTAATGGCGGAAATAGTGGGAGCATACAATATAGCACTTATTATTTACATCATAGTACGAAAATTGTTTTCGTATAACTTACCATACATTATTTATGAAATAATGATTATTTTTCGGTATCGACTGAAAAAAATAGACATAGCTATATTTCAATATGAATATTATGAATATTCTTTATGAAATAAAACTATAATGTGGTAATTTTTTTCTTATAAGAAAAGTGATGCATAGGAAAATACAAAAGTATCTAATATTATTTATGGTTGTTTTGAATTATAGACTAAGCCGTAGTTTTGAGAAATAATTTTATTGTATGATTTTGAATCATATGATACTTGTTAATTATATCTCAAACAATAAAGGGCTATGCACCCATTCAGTGGGAGTATCATAAGAGTTGATGAACTCCTCGGATTGATACATATAGATGTATGCAACCATAATTCTATAAATACCAAAACAATTCCTTATACTTCGTCATATTCACCGATGAGTTATCGTCGACATGGACATGTTTATTGATACACGTGTAGTATGTCTATGGTAAATTCATAGAGTACAAAACATAAGTAGATAAAATAACATGCAATAGAAATGATTCGATTTGATCGATTGAGTGAGTATATTGAAAAAAGGTCCGAATGTACCTAAAAATGAATAAATATTCAATCTCAAAAGTCACTCCTCCATGTGATGCATAATGATGCATCGATAAGGGGTAATCGAACTTTGTTGAACAATGTGCGATTAATTGTGAGTGAAACTGAGTTAGTTTCTTTCTATAAGGTCATGTACTTAAGAGTAGTACACAAGGTTAATATTATTTCATCTAAATAACGGTTTACAAAATCACACAAGATAAGCGTTTATAAGAAACTCCAACATATCCTAGGCCAAGGAATTGGCAGGTTCTGTGAGTCAAAAGATTGCACGTAATAATTGTTTATGAAGGATCTTGTATGAATCTTCCCAAAAGGATTTTGAAAAGACTGTCATTGGATGACATATTTATGTTTCTAACATAACTTTTGTAAACTAAAACCAAATTAGTTTAATGAATAAGAAAATTCATAAAACGTTTATAAATACCTATTATATTGCGCTGAGAAACATTTCAAGAAATACCAACTTCATTGTGAAGGAATTTCCTTGAGAAATCATTGGTAGTAAAAAGGATTTGGATACGATCCAAAGATAGAACTGATTAGATGAGATGAAATAAAATTGACTAACCTAAACAAACACAATGCATTAGATTGTCTAATAAGTATTCTCGCTCATTGAAGAGAAACTATGAGTTTCTTGTCAATTTCGAAAATATATAATCCTCGATTGTTTAATTAAACCACTAAGAGTGTTGACTCTATCATATGGTATGATGTGCAAATCTAAAAGAATTCCAAGTGCGCTGTCAAAATATGATTTTGGTAGTCATAACCTAAGAGATGTGATCCATCGGCCGTGATTATGTCTTTATGAGCAAGACTAATGTAGTTGGAATTAAATGAGCAACGTTGATGAGAATAATATTGCAAATTTCAGTTGTTGAAATTAGTGTAATAGATTCGGTATTCAACGTGCTCAAGTTAATTCGGATTTACTCACAAAATTACCACTTGATATGACTTTATGTTTGGTACGTATGTATTGAAACAGAAAATTCTAAATAATGATTTCGAGTAAACTGTTTACACATAATAACCAAAATGTCTCGAAGTCGATGGGAGAGATATTGAATTTGTGAGTCTTTGGATATGATCCAAGAAATGATTCGAAAGTATCATTTTATAAGCATCAAGATTGGATAAGTATTTTGATAGAAATATCAAATAGTTTGATTTTCAATCAAAGTGCAGAGGAAGCGTGTGTTCATAAGAAAGAATGTTAAAAGGTACAATGATATTTCTAAGCTATACACGTTGTTGATTTTAACAATGTACTTGTGTTAAAATTAGCCTTAGTTGTTTTAATACTCAACATTGGATTAATAAATGATGTCTTTTATAGCAAGTATAAAAGATGTCAGGAATGTCCCAAATGATATACAAAGACACCTTATTAAAATGTTTAATATGGAACATGTAAGATTGATTACTTTGCATTGGCAAAAGGAATTATCATGCATGTTGTGTTGTCTACGATATCATGATTTTTTATGTATTTGATACATGAAACAAATATCAAATCCAAATTGATATCACTAACTGGTTGTTTGAAGTTCTCATGTATTTATAAAATACTAGAGAATTGTTTACAGAAACATAAATTCCTTATGAAGGAATGTTCAGACTCAAACTTTCACAAGTAATATTGAGTATAATATGTCAATAACAAATCTTTAAGTTGGAAATGTTCCAAATAAAGACCATGGTTGATTCAATGAAAAAAGGCTACGTACATCGCCTTGAATAGCATCGCAATCGAAACAATGTATATAAAAAAATATAAGTGCACAAATTTATAACTAAGCCGTTTCCAAATGTTGAGAATCTCATGTCAGGGTTATATGATAACAATGTCGTAATATAATTCATAATAGAACTTAGAGCTCACTCGAAGTCGAGAGACATACTCCGAATTGTTCCACATGATAAAACAGTTTATCACCGTCGGAGAAAGTTGATTGACAGAGTAGATAATTAAAACATAATAGCATACCCATTCACAAAGGGACTGACCTAATTGGTTTTGAGAAAACCGATTGGAGAAGTTGGAATAAGATTCCATAATTGACCCTATGTGCAAGTAGGAGATTGATAGAGTTAGGGGTATGCCTTAGGGGCAATTATGTAATTTGTTACATATATCTAACCCGTTGACCAATCTTGATTGAAATAAAGGTAGTTTTCTTTCTATTATATACTTGATATAATGTAGTTATATTAATAAATAAATTTAATTAAAAGTATATTTAATAGAAAATACATAAATGGTATGTTTTGTGATAGTAGTCACAAAGTGTTGTAATCGTGAGTAATTTATCATAATGAAACAAATATACCATTTTAAATGTTCCTAGTCAAGATGCATCGAGACTGGATATCGAAATATCCGTTGAGACTAGAGTACGTAACGCTCTCCAAACGTTGGGCGGTATATTACTCATGACTACTAGGGGAACCAAGGGGTTACATACTGATAGTTATTGGATAACTATGGAATGACTCACTCGATAGTTTATGTTAGTTAATATAACTAAGGTCAAATAGAAAATACCGATGTGACTAATTTACATAATTCTTTCGACTTGAGAATACTGTCAACCTTCAATATGAAAAACTCTGCTTTGATTATAGTCAAATCATGGAATGACATCCATCAAGTGATTATAGTTGGGTCGAGTGGAAGTATTGGAAGGAAGACACTATTCAAAAGAGGATTCGTCACTTCAGTTATATGAGGTTAGTATCATGGTCAACTCAAGTCAACCAAAAGTTAAAATCTCTGGCCAGAGTAGTACAGTTAATAATAATTGTTATTATTGAACTAAGGATTTTGTGTTTGGACTATAGAGTTGAATATGAACAATATTGGAATTTTGACCATTACCAAATTCCATAAATCCAAAGTGATACAGTTTTTGACAAAGAAAATTGTTGTATATAAATGTCACTAACGGGTAACGCTTATTAAATTAAATAAGATTTTACTGAAAATGACTAAGTGATAAATTTGGCCATAATGTCATACCACTTGCTAAGTGATATGTGAACGTTAACATTTGAATAGTTCAGTGTTAATTGCTGACCAAATTTACACCCAAGAGTTACACAACTGAAATGATGAATTCCCTTAAGACTGAATGATTTAATTAGTTTATAATTGTTATAAATAAAATAAATTAAATTAATTAATATTTATGGTTTGAGAAATAAAAATTAAATTAAATTAATTATAAAATTTGAATATGGTTTGAGAAATAAAAATTGTTATATATTTATAATAGTTATAAATGTATCAACCGGTATACGATATCGATAAGCGATTAAATTATATTTAATTGCATAGCATTTTAGCTTGGGCTTAAATGGGTTTAAAGCCCATCATTAGGGCTGCAAATTTCGGTTTTGACAAGTCATTGGAGGCGGATAAAACTTAGGATTAGACCTAGAAATGGATGGTTAAGATTAAGAGAGAATAGATAATGAGATTGTCCTAACATCTCTCTTGTACAAGGCCATATATATGGATCTCTAAACCCTTAATCAAAAAAACTTTTGGCTACCATAATTATCAAGTTTGCTTGCCGAAATGAATCCCCATATCAATTCTAGGAATCTCAAATCAATTCAAGTTAAGTAAAAGCACCATTTGATAGAAAAGGTCGACGATTCCAGACTTGCAATCCAACAGATCGAACATAACTAGAGAAGGGAATTCATTGATTCAAGTGGGATCAAAGGCATCATCAATTGGTATTTTATTTATATATTACAGTAATCATATCATATTTTATGAATTAATATTGATTAATCCCAAATCTGTATATATATTAATAATGTATATCTAGTTAGGTGAGATTTTCGTAGGTATATGTAGTTGTCACAAATTATTTTGGTTATGTGCATGGTTATATTATTATGTGTTATAATTTATGTATAAACAAATCTAGTTTGCTGTAAGAAAATAAATTTTGTCATTATTAATTATTTTATGTATATTTATATATTAATTTAAATATAGACTAATGTATATTTTAAACATATAATTACATATATGTATATTTATACATAATATGAATTATAAAATTCGAAAATAATTTTTTTATACATATAAATAATTTTATATTACCTTTTATTGATTATCTGAATTGTTTATTATATCTAAAATAAGTATTACACTAAAAATTTGATTTTATATTTTTTTAAATTACTAAATCTTTGCAGTAACTCAAGAAAAAAATTTCAGAAATTTTTGTTAATATTTAATATTTTTAATAATTAAATTACTTCGGTTGAACATTTATTTTATTTATTAAAATTAATATTTTATATCAAAAAATCATGAAATTTTTTTTGAACCTGTATTTTATGATCCTAACTTTTCCTAAATTTTAAAATTTGATTTTTAAATATTGATTACTAATAATTTTAATTATTATGATCAAAACTATTTATTATATATATATATATAATAATAATAATGATGATAAAATTATAAATTATTATTTTATGTTTGTTATTGTAATTTTAATCTGGAAATAATTTTAAAATATATATATTTATATTTTAAGTATTTGAACGTAATCACTTATTCATATATATACATTTTATTTAACCTTATATATATAATTTTAATTATTATATATATATATATGTTTAATTTTGTATGTTTAATTATATATATATTTATTTATACAAATGTTTTAAATTATATATATATATGTTTAATTTTGAGACTTTTAGTTATAAAATATATTTTAAATATATATATACGTATTTATATAAATATACTTTTGCATTATAGATTTATGCACATATTTAGACAACATACAATACATACGAAATGAGCTAATGTGTCCGTTGCGATGTAAATTTCAACATCTATACACCGGCATGTTATACCCTTCATGGATTATTATGTTACACATGCACACATATATGTATATGTATATGAAACATGTATATATATAAATTAAATCATTCAATTAACTTTACGTTAAAAAATACTTAAATTTAAATAAAATACATGATTTTATTTAAAACGAATTTTGAATTGTTCTAAATGAAATAGACTTCATAGGCCCAATAAAGATCTAATAGAATAAATTTTTTGAAATACACCCACCACTATCGCTGCGGGCTGGCCCAGTTCCAACAATCATGTAGCAAACGAAACATTTCTGATTTTATAACATGTTACAACAATCTGTGTTGTATTTGATTAACTTGCACCACCATGGTTGTGTTGACACTGTTCATGCAAATATTTAGCATAACTCGATGGAACTTTTGCATTAACAATTTCTTAATAATCGAGATCTGTACTATTATATTTTCTTTTTAAATTATCTATAACACAAGTTACAATGACAAACTCTGCTAGTTTGTGAAACTATATGTCGACATGTCTGGTAAAATATTGACTTTTTTTTCAAATACCAATATCCTTTCCACATCCATGCTTAAACTAGAATGATAAAAATTGAAGATTTCGTTATGCCATTTCAGAATATTTTAGGTTTGTTGAAACTCTAGAATGTAATAGCATTCACTATGATAAGGTGGTGGATATTCATTTCTGAGCTTGCATCCTAAATCTATAAGGTAATACCAATGTCGGCCCTTATCCGAAGCAGTAGAAGCAGCTGCATTGGGCCTCCAAATTTCTAGGGCACAAAATTAGTTGCCGCATTATATATATAAAAAATACATAAAGAGAAAACACAGCTGCACAAAAAAAAATCATAAAGCATAGGCAGAAGTGCAGAAGTAGAAGGTGCCAGCGGCAAAGGCAATCAATCTCCAATGAGCAATCCCATTCTCAATGCCTTGAATTCTGATTTCACTCTCAATTTCCTTCAATATTACTTTGCTTAAATATTGGATCAAAGGTTAGAACTTTTATATTTGTTTTAATTAAGTTAATAATTGATTTTATGTTATGAATCTCATAAAGTTAGTATCAATGGAATGCTAAATTTGATGAAAACAACACTGTTTGGTTAGAAATTTAATGTTGTACTTTTTTCTTAAATTGATTCAAAGGAAAAAAAATTCTTCAAATTATTAGAGGTACATACTTTTTATTATAAATTATTTTTTATAGTAATTTTTTTAGATAATTAGTTCATTCCGATTAATTCAAATATTAATTTTTGAATTGACAAGATTATGACAAATTCTTTTTGTTCCATACAGATGGTTTACATTCAGATTCATTTTCAGTGTTATTTGTAGATAATTCTATTATTTGTGGATTAAAAAATTACCTTTGTTAATTGGTTAACAAAATTCTCATATATAGTGTTAGTTATGCAAAATGATTGTTCTTGATAATCTATTTAGTGCCTTTTGAAGTATATGTAATAAAAAATAGACATTATCTTATTTTTCTATTAGTTATTATTAATACAATATATTTCTCTATATTTTTGTTGTTGTATAGTGTTTAGAGATGCGCAAACAAAAATCAAGACACGTTAAATTAGCACGTGTATAAGGACCTAGATTTATATTGGCTTTAGGTACCACAACTTATAGGACCGATCCTGCGTAATACTTACCAAGTGGTGGGTGTCGTAAGGTTTCAACTTCTTTAATAACATGATTTAACAGCCTACTACATGGACAGAGCCTTCCAAAAGACATTACAAAACTAAATTTTCACCTACCAATTTGTATGATGTTTCATGATTTATCATGTAGCAAAATGTTCCTACCGTATCATGAATCTCTATATGTTTACTGAAATTTAAGCCAGACCTAGTAGATATGACGTCGCATAGACGTTCGAAAGTAGCACTTCTCGTTCGAAAAAGGTTCCGACTTCTGTTCACATGGATGCCAACAACATCAACTATCCACATTCGACCAATGTAAGAAAAATTATGAAGTGTAGTAGAAATTAACTGAAATAGCTTTAGCATCAATCTAGCACTAGCTTTGAGATCATCGTTGTACTTCTCTAAACCGTTGAAATAAGATAAATCGTTGCTATTAGTTGAGTCCACTGTGCCTTTACGTTCGACTTAAGCCCTTTGCATCTGATGTAAACTTTACATCTTGTCCAATGACTACATGTTTGAGAGTTCAAACGCTTCACATTAAAACATTGACGTAACAAATATGTTTGACTTATCTTAGTTAACTCGAACATAATTCCCACTAAACGTTTTTTCTTAAACGTTTTGCTTATCCATGATCGGGTCTGGCTAGAAATCGAAACAATTGGTCTAAATATTAATGGATCCAACTATTTGGACAAAATAAAATACAATTAGTGACATAATAGATATGAACCGTGGGATCATGTTACTTTCGCATTTTAGATTAAAACTGGGGTAATATAACGGCTCAAACCAATTTTGTACAAGTTGTATCATTTATAAGTGTCCAAATAAATTCTCCCAATATTAAGAAATTTTCCGTGTTAAATAAATACCTTGTAAAATGGACGAGTCCTCTCTGCTTCCTCGTGTCTATTTCGACTCTGAAAATGAATACAATTGGATTCCCTCGTACCCACCCTATCTTATTTTCTTTAAAATATTCATCAAAACACCATAATTTAATTAGAGAAACCAGCAGATTCCGATTTTATTGCACTCCAGTCGAATCCCAATCGGTTTGTTTTTAAGTTGCATCTTCGTTGCTTTTCTTAATTAGGTTTATTCAAATTTTCATATGTTTAATTTTCTTTTCAATTGATGCATGCAGATTGATGTAGCCAAACCTAAGTACAAGGCAGGACCGTTTGATGGCTTGCTTCTCAACTTTTTTAGGCAGAAAATGGTGGAGGTGAGCTCTATATTTTTTTGACTGAATTTAATTTGACTACTAGCTGGATTTGAATAATTACCCATAATATTGACTAATACGATGTTGTGAGGCAAATATATTCAATTAATTCAATACAAGAATAAAACTATCTTAATTGGGCTGTGATTGTGTGAAAAACCAACCACTAACTTGCACTTTCTTCATCTAACATGATCCTGTGAGCGGAAACAATCCTACTCTGTTTTTCTCCCTAAATTATTGAAGTGGTTTTTGGGCAGAATTGACTATACGTGTACGTATAGGTCTATCAATGAGTTGGGTTCGGTTAAGATAGCATAAAATCCATATCCGTATCTGAGCCCCATTTTTATATCTATAACTCAAAAATGCTATGTTACCCAGCCGTAAGTTCGTCAAATCCTGCGGCAACTAACAGGTTTTTCGGAGGGTCCACCTGTAAAATTACAGCATTACCCCCCTGAGATTCACCATTTACACTACTTCACATGAAACACCTGGAATGCCAGTCGGGTAAAGTAGCATAACCCTTTATAACTTGAGCGTGAATTGAGCCGGCTAGGTGTTTAAAACCCATGACCCAAGCTTGATTCATTCTGAAGCACAGTTCGAAATTTTAATCCTAAAATCATTCTTTTAGATCATGGTTTTTTAATATGGTACACAGACAAAGCCTACAGACAAATTGGGTACTGATGAAATCGAGTTCACAAATAAAAGAACCAACACGGTCAAAGTTGTTATACAAAATGATGCACAAACAATAAGCACATGCACACTCATGTTTTGTATCATGGACTACTAATAATCGGGATGGATCCAAATCGAGTAGTAATGAAAATATACCCACCCCTAATAATAATTGGGTCGGACCTGGGGTTGGATCTAAGTTTTTAAAGCTAATGTCGTATGGGTTTGAACCGTAACCAGCATCATTGGAGACCTGTATATGGTGTTATCCATGTTCTATAGTTAAGGGAGTCACTTATTTTCAAACATGTGACCCTAAAGAAAAAAGAGAGAGAGAGAAGAAACACCGTATTAAATATTCAACTCTGTTTTGAAATTTTGTTAACATAAGAAAGTGGATGCAGTCCCGGTTTTAGGGCTAGGCCAGATAGGTGACCGCATAGGGCAATCCCCCTCGACGGGGAAACCATAGCCAATGATCTGAAAAGTAATTACAATTGTACTTAGAAAATATAAAGAATGAGGTATATATTCAATATATAATTACCTTTAGCTCATTTGATTGGGCAATGAAGTCAATAAGGGAAGTGGTGCAGGTTCAATGCTGGGGAATGGCAAATTAAGCATCAAATTTTTTTACACATTGCCAACGGCAAATTAAGCATCAATTTTAAAAAAGAAGCAAAAACTATTTTGCTTTTGATTACCAAAGAGGCCCTCAAAGCAAATCCAACTAAGGGTTCAGTTCCTGAAGTGAACAGAGAAATTAACCTATAGCTAGTTGCTGAAGCAAAATAACTCACACTGCTGTAATGTGGTCTTATTTGGCATTTTAAAAACTATAAGTCATTAATACCACTATATAATATTGTACTGTCCAGATCATTTTAAATATAATGCAGCCCAAACTGCTAGATCTACATAACAATATATTCACAAAATGAGGTTTGAATAACTACTTATTATACACCATTGGCACCGCTATATTATGCATAGTCCAACTGACTTGTTCATGTTGAAGTGATTTGGTTGTGTGAATGACTTAGGTGTAAACTGTTATGTCATATAAGAATTACACTCCATCACCCTCTAGTGTTGGGATGCTCCAACACGTAAAAGAATTCAGTCTATTGTTGGAAATAGTTGTATACTGGTATGTACCTTTTAAGAGATTTTTAATCAAATATTAGAACCTACACAGAATTATTACTGATCTCTTTCCTATTTTGATTGTCATCATTACAAAAACAAAGTTCATTCGGTGTTCTGTAGTAGTATTTTGCTTCACAGCTGGGCATTACATTCTAAATCCTTTTCTGAAAGAAAGTAAAATAAAGTTATATAACATTGAAATGTTTTAAAGCTGTAGGAGATTGGATGGGATTCAAAAAAGCCTGGATATGATGGCTTGATTGAAGTTGCGAATAGACTCATGCTTAAAGGGAAGACCAATCTGGAGACTGAAAAATCAGCTGTATAAAACTTTCCACTATGTTTAGATTTCTTCATTATTGTATATGATTGACATCTATGCATGCATGTTTGTGTGCTGTGTATGTGGCTATGTGTAGCATGGTGCATGGATTTGTTCTTAAGTGTTATTTATTCATACGTGCATATATAATTCTTCACTTAATCTATTGTAATGATTATGACAAACCAAGAAAAGAACATAATAAACAAAGAAGTGAATAATTAACAGTGATGTGAAATACTTCTTTATATGTTGAGGTAGGCAAAAACTATCCCTTGCGAATTTATTTTTTATGTCAGGTTTGATAAATCAAATAATCAAGAGCACAATGGTGTTTTCAATTCTGGCACTTCAGAACTAAGAAATGATTTTTGTGAGATTTATAGATTTTAGTAAAGAATTAGAAAAAGTTTTCATGCTATAGTCAGGTATTGAAACAATGCTATATTGTGGAAGAAAAATAAAAGAATGTTGGATTATATAAGTAAAGGAATTTATTATTATTTGCCATCTAATTTTGACTTAATAAGAGCTTTTAATAGACAAATACATACTTGAAATAAAATGAAGTGTTTGATAACGTCATATACATATGAACTGAATTGTAGACTTTAAAATGCATTGGAAGTATTACAAGTTTTAAAATCTTGGAATACAAACATTATTTAGAAGTGTTGATAACATTATGCATTCAGCAGTTTGACTGTTGATCAGATTTAACTCTTACATTGCAACTATAGACATGTTTGAGCTGACTCGGTGTTCTTCGTCTTGAATGGATGACTTTTAACCAAATATACCTATAATTTCATGTAGTGGTTATGCACTATATATCTTTTCTGAAGTGCTATTAAGAATTAACCACGTCTCACAATGGCTACTACACAATGTCATTCCTGTAGACATATCCTTGAAATGTTCTAGTAAGAAATTACCTTGCCCGAAGAAACTTTAAGTTGTTAAGAGTTGTACAACTTAACCTAAACCACTTACTCTTTTTAAGGACTCATGTGATAGGAATAGTTACTGAAAAATATTAAGACTTTCAAATGACACATAATTTAGTTTCCCTATTTTATCTTGTTTATTTCTAATCATTATTGGACTTGAGAATGAGTGCAAGCTGGAAATACCTTCGACTTGAATATCTTTTATATTCATTTGCACAGTTCATTGATGGAAAAATGTAGGATTTGCTCCTAATTTTAGAAGTTTTAGCCAAGTCAACCCAGCATTATAAGTCACGATTGTTTTACTTCCTTTTGAAAATGAAGGTTCGTGTGCTTAAGTCATTGTTTCCGCCATTTATTCTCGTCCTTTTTAAAACGCTTATAGCACCAATTGGCGGTGGTAAAGTTGCTTCCATGATGGTCGGTAAGCAATTAATATTTTTTTCCGATTGGTTTTATTACTCCACATATTTTGTTATTTGAGCCATGTTTATTATGTAGCAAGAGCAACTGCTATTTCTTGTCAGTGGCTGATGGGCACATGTTCAGTTAACTCTGTTGATCTTCCTGATGGTTCCACTTGCAGTAGTGGGGTATTTAGATTTTTGTTCATTTGATTGTTGCTTATTTGCATTTATTCAAGGGCGTAACCATAAATTTCGACAATCCCTAGGAAAAAAAAATTGGGGGAAACCCTGAAAATGCAGGTTGATAGACTTTTTATATCATGGTTCAATAATTGGACCTGTAAAGCTAGGGTTATCTAACAAATAGTTCTGCCCTTGTTTGTAATATAGTAGGCCCTGTGGTCTCAACTGTTGTTTTTATTGATGTAGGTATTTGTAGAGAAATGTAAGTATCTTGAAGAAAGCAAATGTATAGGAATTTGTATCAATACTTGCAAGTTGCCGACTCAGGTCAGTGCAATTCAAAACTCCTATATGTACTTTCTTAAATTATTTGCTTTGCTAAGCTGAAACAATAAACAATTAGTTTTGTGTATGTTTACTCTGCTTCAAGTCTTTTTTCTGAAGTCAGGGTTGCAACCTAGAAGTATGGTGTTAATCCATGAATATACACATACAAATACCTAATGATTGAAATTTACACAACTCAGAGTACAGATTGTAAGCAAAAAGTATATTATTACACATTAATTAATTGGATCTTGAACATAACTAACAGTGTACCATCTCACCATCTCATCGGTACATCATATACATATTAAAAGTTCAAAAGTATGGAAGCACCACATCTTCACTTCTTGTTCTTATCAAATCCTATCTTACAAGTTCAAAAGGAAGTATGGTGTTGATGCACAATTATATTGATGCAGCTATCTATGTTTTGTCTCATGTCAATCCGGGGTAAAATCCTGTGTTATTACTTATAGGTGAAACTCATCGACGAATTCAATACTTTTATTCTACATCGATATTTTGACATGTGCAGAGCTGCATATATGCATAAATATGTACTTAAAAAAATAAAAATGAATTAAAACCATTCAAAATTATCATATATTTGCTAATAAGAGAATTATTGGATATGAAAAATAGAAAGTGTAAAATAAGCAAAATATTGCATGACAAGTGTAAAACACGAATTGAAGCAAAAACAGAATCATGAAGAATGCAACTTTCGATTATGTATTGATATTGAGAATATAATAAACATAAATAAATTTAAATACATGTAAAAACCATGGTTTTTTTTGTTGGACTGAGATTTGAACTCATAACCTCATTTATAACCAAATTTTCCAAAAAAATTGAGATGGATTATTCTCATGATTGGGTCTTATACATGCATATGAACAACATTTCGGTAACTTTGCGGGGATCCAATAGGTGTGAATGTGTTGCAACTATTATTAAAAATGCAAATTCTTCTTTAACTAATTAATATAAACAACAAACAAAACTCCTATATCTAAAATATAAGGTGCATATCAGTTCAGAATTTGTTCCGGATATCCAAGTCCAAACCAATTGTTTAAAAAATAATGAAAATTAGATCTAAAAAATTACCATATTCAAAAATATATTTGATACCAAAAGTATGTGCTCTACTTCACCAAATCCCGGATTTTTTTTTCTATTCCACATTACACAATAACAATGGATAAGGTTTTTGGATCACAGCCCTCAACGTTCACAAGTATACTGCTTATTTAGAAATACAAAAATATAAAGCTATTTCACATTGAGTTATTAATTCAAACCAGCATACATCTAATCATGTCTTACAAAATATAAGCTATAAGTAATGGAATTTGCTTAGAAACAAACTTGGTTTCATATAAATCTATCAGTAGAACAAAAGTTGCTGGTAGCCTAGCATTTACCCATAACAACATCCATCCTCGTCCTTCCAGTGGCCTCCTTTGGTTCATACTAGACCAAGAATAGTTTGGATTGGTCACCTAATGGTTTATAATGGGAAAAGAATGGATGCATGTTAATATACAACTATGCTGCCTTGATGGATGAAAGGGATTCTCATAGCAAGACAACCTTGCATCTCTTCTACAACCATGAGTTTGCGTTTTCGAGCAGCTCTTTCAACTTCTGCTCAACTCTTCGACAACCCCGTTTTCACGGTTTAGGCTGTTCCCATTTCGCTCGTCGTTATTATGAAAATCGCTTTTGCTTCTTTTTTTCCTCTGGCTACCGAGATGTTTCAATTGGTCAGATTGACTCTTACCTGCCCATGGATTCAACATCAGTTCGAAAGGTTGATCTGACTGAACTAAGAGCGCTTTCTTATACTTCATTTCTTTATGAATTTCATGGTAATAGGAAATACATGTTCCACCGAGACAGAATTTGTAACTTGCTGCCCTCTTGCCTATCAGACCAAGATTGGCCTCTGTGGAAAGACCGATTCATTCAAATCAACATGGAGTCTAACTCCATTGCATGTATAGCGAGCGCACCACTCGCTTGGCGGGCCGGTAGTAGCTACGGGCAAGTGCTTGGTAGGCCAACAGCCCAGTGAATTGAGTGGGGCACTCGATGAAAGAGGGGCACACTAAGCAAGTACAAGAAATTGGCTATGCTCCGCTTTCTTTAAAAAAAAAGCAAGGTAGCGTAGCTGTACACTTAGGGAGGCGTTGGTAAATTAATTGGACACCCCGATCATTATTAGACCAGAGCTAATTCTAGGTAATCTTAAATAATAAAATCATAGTTTCAGTTTTGATTAGATGTTTGGACAAGTGAATTATATGGAACTACAATATTATATATAATGAAGTTGTACCGAGTCAAAAATCAAAATAACTTTTAACCAAAACTTGTTTTATAAAAATCAACTGTGTATATTCAATGTTATGATTGTTTGATCCAAGTGGTTATTGACATAACTTGAAAACATAGTTTTCTCATAAAATTTGGTCCTACAAATGATATAGTTTTTCAAACATATACAAATTAAATTTATAGCTGGTTACAATAGCCTTTTAAATAGACTTGAATTCCTCAAAGTTGTTCGGATAAGTTTAAACGGATGACCATTAGATCTAAGCTCTTTTGACTAAACCGAACCATAAAGGGAATTTCATATTGCTTGAGAGTTTGAAGCATAATTATGAAAAATGTGCTAAGGCAGTTTCATGGTGCATGATACAACAATCGCGCATTTTCACCCTAAGGTGCGGCACACATGGCGCACGGCACAAAAAACTCATCTTTTCAATATTTTGTTGTTTTTTAATATTTCTAATTAATTTTTATATTTCACAATTCAAAAATACATAGAGATAGGTACATTTCATATAATTATGCTTATTATTTTACTATTATTATTATCATATTTTGTGTGTTCAAATAAATATCTTTAAGTAAGATTATGTTATAATAGACATGGAAAATCTAATTCTTTTATGTAATAGATTCTCAAAACAATTTGAAATATAAAATCCATCATGGATATGTATGAATCAAATTCAAATTTCTAGTTTATCCGTAATATGTATTAATACTTTGAATTTTGACTTTGAAAAGATTATTGTACTTGAAATTCTATGCTTATAACATTATGTTTAATGGTGTTTTTGTGAAATGATTGAAAAGAATCTTTGTTGTATGTCTTTAGTAAAATAAATGATATAAATTGGGCCTTTTCAATTAATTATTATGCATAATAACATTATTTTTTCTCTAAACATGTGCAGTAAATCAAAAAGGCCTGTGTTGTGCGCCGCACCATGCGCCAAGGTTCCATGAAGGTTTTGTGTCATATTTCCCTGCGTGTCATTAATTACTATGGCTTAGAAGCAAGATGTTGATCAAATATCAATGATATAAAAGATCAAAGTTATATTGAAGTAAAATATGCCTTACTGGTTTGGTTTCATTTCAGACAAACTTGTGTATAAAAGTTGTGCTGCTATCAGCTTACACAAACTTATGTGAAACATGGCATCTATCATGAATCATGATGGGAATATAATGATTTTAAGGATCTCTACACTACTAAATTGGGAAAATAAATTGATAAAGAGAATATATTTTTAACATGATAATTTTATTTTCTTCTTTATTAAAGTCACCAAAACCTTTGCAAATAACCAAACAAAGCCTCAAACCTCAATTAACCTCTCTTTAATGATGAGAACTCTATATATTAATTTACAATTGTCATCATTTAATAACAACCATTGGATATAATGTCATGTATATATAAATTAGTTCTAACCACACACACATACAATGTTCTAGTTAGTAGTTCTATTATTTAGAGATTTTTCTTATTTAATGTTGTGTGCACACACACTTAGCATTAAATAAGCAAAATAACAGAACTACTAACTAGAACATCTCTAATATATAAAAGAATGTCAACAAAACTTAATCGATCACTTGCCAAATAAACCAAAACCATGAAGTTGTCTCATTTCCCACATGCCCCCAAATCAAAAACTCATTCTTTACATTTGTCCTTGTCAATGCAAAACAAAGACTCATCATCTTCGGTGTTAATATTTGTCTCTTCATTAATGCCTTTATCATATTTGATCTTCTCTTCTTCTAACGCTTTCAATAACTCTCTATTCTTTTGGGCTTGTTGCAAAAACATTGCACTTGACCCAATTTTTGATAGTAGTAGCACATGAGGTTGTCTTACATGTTTTTGAATCCGATCATCTTTTTCATTTTATAAATGGTCCTATTTGCCCACCTTATTTTTTTACATGGTCCGTTTGATTTCCATAAAATTGAGTCATTCACAATGGTGCAGACTATCCCCATCACCACTGAGATTCATCCTTTTCATCTCTTCATTGAGAAAGTTGTTAACCACCAAATTAACTGAAACAATTTCATCTAAGTTGTCCAACAAAACTACACACATTATCCATTTCCTGAATTTTCCAAAGATTAACTGATAGTTTTAACTGCTTATTTATGTTGTCCATCTTCTCCTGTTTAGTTTATATGATTTGTTTCCATTATTCTTCAATGACGTGTGAAGATAAAGATGCAAATAGTCTTTTTTTCCTCTCCATATATTCCAATTTCTTTTGCTCAATTTCTCAGATGTTGTTTAATTCGTCTATATTTTTCATCAAAGACATTTAGGGGACTGATGCCAATTGTAAAGATTTTCTCTATATAATTAAATTAAAAAAATAAATAAATGAACAAATAATAATTTCTTTCTCAGCTGGTTTTTCAATTATAGCTTTAGCCTATTTTGCAAGTGATCGATTGTGTTTTGTTAACTTGTTCTTTTATTTGTTGAAAATATTTTTTGTTTGTAGATATACAATTCACGCATTTTTGTTTTTTTAACCAAATAAGTATATATATTGTCGTATACATTTATGGAATGACTAGGATTAATTAGAAAAACGTGTAACAATGTATCTAACTGTTATTATTAAATGATGATGACAATTATATAGAGTTAGACATTATCGAAGAGAGTTATATTGTTTGAGACTCTATTTGGCTGCTGTGTAAGGTTTTTACTGAATTCAATGAAGGATAAAGGTTAAAGAAAATACGTGTTAGTTTTACTATATCTTCATTTTTACTAAAACCTGTAACAAATGCCAAATATACCCAAACCTTAATCAGCTTCCATTGATGATGGCTAACTCTATGTTAACTTAATTATTATCATTTGATAATAACCACTAGATATATTGTTATATATTTATCATGGTTTTAAATCTTCTATATATCGCCCGAGATCTCCTTTTCATGCTTAAACGAGACGAGACATCAAATCTCCTCCATATCTCCCTCGACACTCATCTCGTCCGAGATATTCTAATCTCACCCGAAATATGGATCAAAATTTCAATCCGAGATCTCACCCGAAATTATATATATTTTTTATTTTCCATAATATTTTTTATTTTCATATTGATTCAAAAGAAACTACTCAATCCAATTATAATTTACCAACTTCTTGAACACATTCTTTACTTTTTATCTTAATGAGTCATAGCGAAAGGTTTCACTTCTTTATTATATTCAAATAAAGATATTATTCAATCATTACCAAATCAATTAAGCTAATCAAGCTACTACTCTTCTAAAAATATTCCTTTTTTCATGTAAATCAAGCATGTTACCATTTTTATTTTTACTAAGAAAGTTATAACCGTTAAATAAATTTTTGACACATCAATTTTAGACACATAAGTACATCCGAGATATTCTCGAGATGTATTATAAAAGCCGAGATGTCAATCCGAGATGTACACCCGATATGTACTCATCTCGTTTGAGATCTCCCCCGATACGAGATAACTTGTGTAAAAATTTCGAGACGAAACGTGACCGAAATCTGATATTTAAAATCTTGATATTTATAAGTAATCCTAGCCATTTAATAAATATACATGATATTATATTTGTATTTCCTTAAATAACCAAAATTCCTAAATAATAGATTTACTAACCAAAACTATCTCCAACAAATAAAAGGACAAGTCAACAACCACAATTCATCTCTTGACTAATATACCAAAGCCCAAATTCCACTAAAAACAAGAATTAATTAGTGTATTCACATCTTAAATTATAAAAGTGAACATAACATGCAACAAAAAAAGACAATTTTCTTTGTCTCACTAACCTTGACATGGTTGTCTTAGTCTATGCCTCTAACTAACCTTCCTACACTTGCCATGTCTCTTTTGCTTAAGCTCGTCAATTTATACTTTAAAATTCAAATGATGTTGTATCTATGTTTATATCCAAAATCCTTTTCGGATAACAAACATATGTATATACCAATATCAGATGGTTGTCGTGTTTTCATCTATCTACCGGTGGTTGTTAGATTCAAAAAATCGTTATGACAAATATGACTTAGCCAAGAACCGTTTCAATGTTATTTCCAAAAAATAGACAACGCGATAACAAAAATAATGTTTACTAACAAAATTTGTGCTTAAAATACACTAAAACAATATAAATTTTAATCATCTATTCTAGGGCTACTATGGTAACGGTAAATTTACCATTACCATATCATTACCAGTCAATCGGTTACCATTTTAAAGTAAAGTCGGTATAATCGGTATGGTAACGGTAAATTTATCATTTTCTACGATAAAACATCGGTAATATTTTTTCAAAACCAACGGTAACGGTAATTTACCAGTCCGTTCATAATACATTGATATTCATATAAGATGTTGTATAACGGACATTAGAAGCAAGAAAATAGTTCAATTTATTTCAGTAATTCAACTCAAATAATGATAAATACACTTATTTTCTATGTCCTTTATTAACTTACCTGATGAGATATATAATGAAGCGTCGTTCAGTGTAAAAATATATTAACTTATTATTTTTCTAGACAAACGGTAATATACCACTACCAGTGTAACGGTTACCGGTTTATCGGTATACCAGTCATCGGTTACCAGTCAATCGGTAACGGTAACGGTAAACAACTTTAGTTTATCAGTAAAAACGGTACGGTAACGGGTATTTACAAAATGATAATGGTAACCATTACCATAACAGCCCTAGTCTATTCTACTAAAATACACACAATATAAACCATCAACTTGATAAAAAACGAGCGGATGTTTATCGGATGCAGATGCAAATGGATTTTTGGATTGCTGTAATATCATATCCATATATGTGTCCACTTTTCGGATATCAACTATTTTTTCATTTTTCGAGTACGGATGTGAATGGTTATTTGAGTCTACGGTTACTTGTGGAGAATTCTTCCTTTGCCTCCCCTCAGTTAATCAATTTTTATTACTTAATTTTTGTGTATGGAGTTAGAAGGATTACAAAGCACTCAGGGTTCTGAGATTATAATCCATCGTTCTGTTCATTTGAATCCATAGACAGCATATAACTATCATAAGTAACCAACAAATGTTATATAAGTGAATACATTTTTAAAAACAAAAGGAATACTAATTTCACCGATCGAATCAAAAGCCACAACATAGTAAAAACATAAACAGAACGGAACAAAAAATTTAACTACCATACATCCATTTCTTGTGCATACATGGCCATTATAAGGGCAATAACCCTTTATGAGGTTTAGGTCAACCCTTAATGTAGATTACATACTCATAACTTGTACATGTCAATAGCTTTGGTTTCTATAGTTGCATATTTTAACTGCTGTAATAATCCATGCCAGACATTCTTCAAAGATTGCATGGGAGTTCCTTTACATATGGAACCGAACTTCACCGACTATAGCTGCCAGGTACATATGTTGGCACTGAAATTATTCACAGTTAATTTTCGAATTATCAAATTATGAACTCGGCATGGCTTTATGCAGTAACCATACACGTTATGTGTCATTGTATGTCTTTATGAATTTTTTAGTTTTTCTAAACCTAGCGATCACTTCTACATAATATAAAATGATTCATACATGCTTCTTTTACTATGGAAATTAGGCGCACATCCCTTATTTTCAAACTTATCCCACTTTTGTTCCCTTTTAAAAAGAAGTTTCACGAAATACCTCATTAATCATTTTCAGCGAAAATTTGCAGTTTTTTGTACATATTTGTGCAGAAAAAACTGCAAATTTTCCTGGAATAATTCTAGGAGTGTATCGTAAAACATTTTTTTTAGAACCTAAGGAATTGTATTTTGAAATTGACAGAAGGATGTTTGACAAAACTTCACTGTTTTATTTGTACAGTTCAAATTTGGCATTTCGGCACCGGAACCAAATAACGACGAAGTTCTTCGAGAGCCATGTTTGGAAATATGTCCAAATGCAAACCGTCGTAAAGAGCTTGGAAGCAGGAATTTAGTTTCTAAGTGTCCTCAGGTTTAGGTTTGTAACATCTGTTGTACGTAAGTGATGTTTTGATAGTCAATACTTGTAATTTGACAACATTCTACCACAGAGCAAAATAATTGTTCTAATTTCTCCTCTATTACTAGCTTATTGTATTTAAGTGATGACTTATATAAGTAGTGTTAGTACAAGTTAGCATATTCAAAAATGTATAGTCACGTGAATGAGTTTGTGGGCAATGTTCAACTGAAATTAATCACCCTTGTTCTTTATGTTAGGTATATTCAGTGAATTTTACCTTTGATAAGACAACAAGATATAATATACTGTATATTATCTCATTATGTGTTATTATTTATCCCAACTTCTAGTAGGTAACTCACTGAATAAAATTATTCTCAAGAGACTGGAGAAATTCGATTTCAGTTGAGTTCACAGGCGTACATTCTGCTAATGGAAAGTGATTCTTGAATATAGTGCAAATAACGGGAGCGTTTCGCGTTTTTTCAAAATTGAACAGTTGATAGCTCAATTGGACGTAAATATTTATGTTCGATGTGAACATGCTACGACAAACATAAGAAAACCAAATTTTATTTTATTGGTACACATTAAAATTTAAACTAGTGATGCTATTTTCTAAAAAGTATAATTGTTTATCATTATTAATACAATAATATTAATAATTATCTATGTAATAATAAATTAATAATATTATTAATGATGTTGTAAAATATTGTAATATGGAAATTGTGAATATGCTTAATTATATCTATAAGGACTATGTTATAAATTTTTTATCCTTTTGAGTTTATAAATAGAGCTCAAGGGTATTGTGCATAAATATTTCTGATGATCACCATTTCTAATGTCTTCTAATCTTTTTTTTTTGAGAAAAATATGTGATCTTCTATAAATAGAGGAGAACACACATGCAACTATATATATTACAATAATAAGACGCTGCCAACATGTCTGACAGGTAACAAAACTAAATACAAGTATCAAAGAAGCTCAGGTACTCCTAAGATGAGTTCCGGCAAGGCCACCACCCATCACACCCCGATATCGAGTTCCGGCATGACCACCGCTTGATATTAAGGTGTTAGAAGTACCTAAAAAACTAAAGAAAAGTCCAAAAAAACCGGATGTCGTCACAAACTAAGAAGGAAGCTCTGTGCATCTGGATCTGGAGGATTGGATAAGCAACTACTCTGAAGTGGAACTGAATGTGATGCTGAATGGAAGATCCGCTCTGAAGACTCTGTATAAAAGGAAGAAGTGCCAAGCAGAAAAGTAGATCCTCTTGAAAATGGTACGCCACAATGGAGATGAAAGTGTCTAGTCTCTGTGGTGGAACTGCTAGTGATCCTGAGAGGAAGACTCTGCTCTGATGACCTCTCTACAATCTGAAATCCTGCAATCTGAAGACATGAGAACCTGCAAAGTGAACGTGACACCCTATTACCCATACCCGTGTCTGAAAGATGACTAAGAAAAAAGTTAGAATGATACATATATATGTATATTTATATAATTTATATACATATATATGTATTAAGGAGGTAGGAAATAAAAACCTAAATAAGACTAACTGGACCAATACTAAAGGATTAAACTACTTGTAAACTAATACCAACAATGGCAAGTACACTAATTGAAACAAATCTTTAAAAAATTCTTATGAACCTTTGATCATAAGTAAGTTATGATTAACAATGAAATCATCATGTAAATTTGAAAAAATATTAATACTACTATTGTGAATGTTAAATATATTATTATTGTATTTAAAAAAGTTAATATTATAACTAACCTTATTAAGATACCCTTTAAATTGATTATTTTTAGCTAATTTATATTTGGGATTAGAAATCCAATAAAAACAAAATGAAGAAATTGTAAAAATCAATTTGTTAAAATGACTACTATTATTATTAAAAATTCTTTGATTTCTTTCAAACCAAATATACCAACAAATAATAATGAATAAAGTGTCAAGTAAGAATATAATATTCTTATTGAACCTAAATCTAAAATTATTCCAATAGAAGTCGCAATCCGAAATTTTAGTTATTATATTAAAGTTAAAAATTTTAAGGGTATTATTTAGAATGTAATAAGAATCCATGCAATCATAGTATATATGTTTAATATCTTCAAGATGCAAATTGAAAAATTAACATTTATTATCATTTTGAATGTTTTTTTCTCTTTAATATCTTCTAATCTTCTTATATTTTTAAAACGTTATCAGCATGATCTCTAACTTGTAAGCAGCTTTTTCTTTTCCGTTGTAAAAACAATTGAAACATGTTTTGATTTCGAATTTATTTATAAATCACGGAATACGAGTAATATCATGCTCAAAAGATAGATTTCTAAGATCTAAACATGTTTTAAATGGAAGATAGGTAATTCTTCATCTACGGAGCTATTGTTCGTAATTCTATATATGACATAGTCGAATAATGGTTGAAAGGATGTTCTTTGCTTGATCAAATAGTACAATTTGTCATGTGCTTATTATTACCCGTTTTTTTTCATTGCTCAATTTCAAACCACAAGATTTGAATATTAAAAGAGATTTTTTTCCCTTAATACAATATTGAAGGAAAAAATTATGAGGTTAGCTACGTTTACTCTCCACTTTGGGAATTTCGAAGCTTTTATTTCCATAATTGAATTTTTCCAATTTGTTTACGCATATATCATTCTTTATGCTATTTTCCATTTCTATCTAGTTTCTTACTCACATAAGAATCTTAATTAAGACATTTTTTAATGTCTATGTGCTATATATGTAACTGATGGTAAAAATTTTCAAATATAGTTTTGGGGCTTTGGGTTTTGATTTGGAAGAGAAGAAGTAAAGAGAGAAGAAGAAATCAATTAGTCCCACATGCGAGAAAATTATGCAATATATTTGTATAAATATAGCTTTCTCATGTGGATGTTGGGGCCTTGGAGCTCCGACATGTTTGCTTTATTGTGAGAAGAGAAGTCATGCAACACCACACCGTTAAACCAAACTTGGGTTTTAACTGATTTACCTCCTGGTGCTAAACCTATAGGATGTAAATTGATATTCAAGAAAAAGTTGAATACAAATAGATCCATTGATAAGTTTAAAGCCAGATTAGTTGCTAAGGGATATAAGCAAAAAACATGGAGTAGATTACTTTGATACATATACTCCAGTTGCTCGCATATCTTCTATACGCTGTCTAATTGCACTTGCATCAATTCATAAATTAGTCATACATCAAATGGATGTAAATACTGCTTTTCTAAATGGAGATTTAAAAGAAGAGATATATATGGAACAACCTGAAGGTTTCAAAACCCCAGGCCAAGAAAAGAAAGTTTGCAAATTAGTGAAATCTCTTTATGGCCTGAAGCAAGCTCCCATGCAATGGCATGAGAAATTTGATAAAGTTGCATTGTCATATGGATTCATTGTTAATGATACTGATAAATGTATTTATAGCAAATCGGATAACAACGGTAGTGTTATAATATGTTTATACGTTGATGACATGCTAATATTTGGTTCCAATATATCTTGTGTGAATGAAACTAAAAAGTTTCTGTCTTCTAAATTCGATATGAAAGATCTAGGAGAAGCTGATGTAATTTTGGGAATTAAAATTGTTAGGAAAGAGGGGGAGTTATTACTAACTCAATCTCATTACATAGAGAAATTCCTACAAAAGTATGGTCATTACGATGACAAACCAGCACCAACTCCTTTAGATCCTAGTATTAAATTAGAAAAGAACACTGGACGTACTATCTATCAACTAGAGTATTCCAGTGTTATTGAGAGTCTTATGTATGCTATGCATTGCACTAGACCAGACATCGCACATGCTATAAGTGTATTATGTCGATTTACGAGTAATCCAGGTTTCAAACATTGGAAAGCTATTTCCAGAGTTTTAGCTTATTTGAAAGGAACCATTGAATATGGTTTATCTTATAAAGGATATCCTGCTGTAATAGAAGGATATAATGATGCAACCTGGAACAATGTAGAATCCAAATCCAAGACTACTACTAGATGGATCTTTACATTAGGAGGCGCTGCTGTGTATTGGGCTTCCAAGAAGCAGACCTGTATTTATGACTCAACAATCTTGTCAGAATTGATTGCATTAGCAGATGCATGTAAAGAAGCGGAATGGCTTAGGAATTTATTAATGGAAATCCCTTTATGGAAGAAGCTATCTCCAGCAGTCTTGATTAACTGTGACAATCAAGCAACGATATACAATGTGTCTAATAAGACATATAATGGAAAGTCTAGACATGTGAGTCTAAAACATCAAATGGTGAGACAGTTACTCAAAAGAGGAGTTATAACCATTGACTACATAGAAACGAAGAAAAACTTGGCCGATCCACTTACAAAGAGTCTTCCAAAGGCAATGGTTTCTATAAAGTCACAAGAAATGAGACTAAGGTCTGTGAATGAAGGTTGATCATTCTTAACAAAACTCAACTTATGTCTTGAAAAGGATAGACAAAGTTCAATGGGTACCAACAAGTTAAGAGAATGATTATGGAACACTAAATCGATAATCCCATAATATTTAGTGTTGGATTCTACAAGAACAAAGGATGAATATATATCCTTAATAAGTCTAAAAACCTTAAAAGGTGAATCGAAGAAACACCTTAAGAGACTTACCTATATGAGTATGGAAATCAGGCCGTTTCCTAGGAAAGTAAGACTGCTTTCTAAGTAGACTCATAAACCATGATTTAACCACATGGCCATTAACGTGCTGAGCAATACAGAACACTTTACCTAAGGAAATCAACATGTTTGATTGTTCCGGTTTTATCATTAGGGATACTTGGTTCAAGATTTGTTCACCATAGAATCTCGAAAAGGCTTTGAATGATTTACACTAAGTAAAGGTTCAAATCCAAAAGATACCTTTTATTTATGTGTTGGTTTTCACAATGATGCAAAACTTGGTCTTAGAACTACATAGACTTGATCCCACTTGGGTATGTAGGAAGTCACTCTACTGATGCAGCCGTCCTATTTATTTATTTTTCTTATTTGAAAATTAGGGGAGATTGTTGTAAAATTTTCAAATATAGTTTTGGGGCTTTGGGTTTTGATTTAGAAGAGAAGAAGTAAAGAGGGAAGAAGAAATCAATTAGTCCCACATGCTAGAAAATTATGCAATATATTTGTATAAATATACCTTTCTCATGTGGATGTTGGGGCCTTGGGGCTCCCACATGTTTGCTTTGTTGTGAGGAGAGAAGTCATGCAACACCACACGCGCACCGCCACCGTCCGTATGACCGAACCGGACCGGGTCGGGTACGGGTTTCGGGTTCAGATCCGAAAATATTCTTGGATCGAATGTAAACAGTAACAGGTTAGATTTCAGCCCGTTAAGGACCCAAAACCGAAATTCCTAAATTTGAATAAATGGCGGGAAATTTGTAACGTTTTCTAAACGTTACAAAATGAATAGACGCGACGTTTAAATATTGAATGGATAAAGCCGTTTGTAACCATTGCAAACGGTTGTGACGCTTAGCGAATAAGCACCTCTCTACCACTATAAATAGTGACGCCCAGAAAACGTTAGAGATAATTCTGAATCTTCTTCTTCTTCACAGAGCAGTTTTTTTGCACGCTAGAAAGTGTTACAAAACACTACGCCACCATTACTCTGTTTTGTGACGCCTCCAAGGTGTTGCAAACTCAGAAAACGTCGCAGAATTGCTCTCTTCTTCCTCTTCATTCTATTCTATACAAATTGCATCATCAGAAACCATTACTAAAGTGTTCTTGGTCGGATCAAAGGCGTACAAACTTTTAATCCGATTTCACTGTTATAAGGCTTCATTGAATCCTGAAAGTCGATAACCCATTTGTACCTGGTGGGTTGATCTATTGTCTGAAAGAATCTATTTCATAGATCCTTGAAGTCGGAAGTACAACATTATCTTCTTCACAATCGCCATCAAATTTGTCTCGAACCGCAAAAGTTCACAACATTATACTCACATAAGAATCTTAATTAAGACATTTTTTTTAATGTCTATGTGCTATATATGTAACTAATGGTAGGGCAATAAAAATAGTAATATTTGTTGAAATGATTGTTTTGAATTTTGCTGTTTCAAGAATAAGCAAGCGAGTATCAATATATGAATTCTAATTTATTTCTCCCACTCTAATATGCTAACCCCGCTTTAATGGTGTTCATGAATACAATACTATCAACTTTTATCTATTTATTCCTTTAGATTAGTCTTTACTGTTAGTGGAAATTAGGTTGAAGGACTTCTCATTTCAGGGTAATAAGTTTTAAGGACAATATTTTTGAATAATTAGTTTTTAGGAAAATTTACAGAAAAATGATAAATACATTTATCTTTTTAAGTTATACAGGAAAATGATAAATTTATTTATCATTATTTCTGTATAACTGAAAATGATAACTTCATTTATCTTTTTCTAAAAATTGTCCTTAAAACTAATTTTTTAAAAGTGTCATCCTTAAAACTTATTACCCTACACAAAGAAGCCCTTTGAGTGAAAATCCACGTACTATTATGTATGTACGAGAAAGTCATTATGATATGATATGGAAAGCGTATGACTTTAGATGTGCGTTTACACATTCTAATAAAACATTTGCATTTATTTACATTCAATATATGCATTTTTCCTTACAATACTTCTTGTTCATTGTACAAAATGTTTTCATAGAAATAATATTTAATGGCTTGCATATCAATATTTGTTACCGTTAAATGGTATTTACAATTATTCATTAACTTCCGTAGTGAAGGTATATGCTTATTATAATGCAATTACTGTTACCGTTTTAGAAAACCTAAAGTTTTTCTATGAATCAAAAACTAAGGCGGTGGTTGATTTGAAAATTGAGTATTGTGTTTTGCGTTTTCAACGTGTACTTTAAAATATATGCAATAGTTGAAGAGGATGGAAAACGGTCGATTTCGAAAATGATTTTAACATATAAAATTGAAAATGACTTTCTCGTGTTTTCCGTCTTTTGTAAGATATCAAATTCTATCTTCTGTAATCTCTTCTTTTGATTGTTGGATTGAGTAGTATGTTCCAACTCCCCAATTCCCACACAAACAAACATTGAGAACACAAAACACAAAACTTGTTTTCTAACCAAGCACTACCTAAAGTTTTTAGTATAGTTGAATCGATTATTATTTTTAAATTAATGTGTGTTTGTCATAAAATGCATTAAATGTGTTGATTATGGCAGAATATTAAATGCCTTCGATAAGTTTTGTAAAAACCACTTGGGTCATTTTTAAGTACTTTTTTTATTAATGCATTTATAGCTACGAAATAATAAACCTAACAGTTTAAAATCAAAAGGTTGGTGATTATTTGTGACAATTACATTGCTAATAAATCACTTATGACAATGATATGGCGGCAACTTATTTGAAAAATAAAGGTTAATGTATTAAACATGCATTTATATATGTAATTAATCACACTTATGTCACCACCTCTTCATTGCTATAATCATAAGTCACATATTAGCAACTTATTTCCATTATTCTCAAAGTAGTATAGTTATTCCAGAAGAAAATTCTAATGTTTTACAAGAGGTGTCTTAAAGTTGTATTTATATTGCAAAATCTGACCATAAGAGATTTCTAGAACTTTCATTATGTTTTTTGTATAATTATACTAGTGTGAACCCATGCTTCACATATGGAATTTTATAATTAAATTATCGAAATGTCAGTAATTAATTTATCCTGATGACTAAATGTGTTTCTTTTTTCAACCTTTAATAGTTAATTTGATGTTTAAATTAGGATTGTTTTGTTCGTTCTATGAGATTGTTATGTCTTAATTGGGAAAAAGAAGTGTTAGATGTAACATGCATCTGTGTTTATGAAGAAACTGGGGAAAGAGAATAAAATTCAAGTCCACGTAGACGGCTACTGACAAATTATTTTTCGTAGGAGATCAGTATGTGAATAATAACACTGCCTAAGTTAAATATTTTGTACATGGATGCAGATTACGAAGAAGTTCGCATCCTTAATACTGAGAATTGAATAATTAATGTGATGGCGCATGTCGTCAACATGGAATACTGATCATTTCTGGCAGTTTATATCTATCCATGGGTGTAAATATAGAAATATTAGTTTTAATACATTATTGGGTACTAAATTGAATATTCGTTAGCAAATTGCTTATTAAACCATTGTTGGAATAGGCGATTCCTAAAAATAGACAACATATGCCTAAGTTAAAAGCTTCAAATAAACAGAACTATCATAAAACACCGGCCATTAAATGAAGATAACTACATAACATATTATGCTGACAAAACACTAAGATGAGAGAATTTGCAGACTGACAAGTTGTCAGAAATTATTTATGTTCTAATATTAGATTAAATGATTTCATAAAATGTGGATATGGAAGCTACTTCTCCTATATTTGAAGATATCATATACCTGTACTCAATGATAAAATATAGCAATTCAAAAACTATATTAGCAAGCAACCAACAGCTAAACATTGTAAAAATAGATTCAGTGATCGAACCTTACAAAAGCCTTCATATTGTTATAGATGGATCTTTCTTCACCAACTGCCGTAACTATTGCATTGAAGTTGTCATCTGCTTAAACAGTATCCGAAGCTTCTTTATCAACCTATAAGATAGTTAGAAGCTTTAAAAAGATAAAGAAGCCAAATAAAAATTTGAATTTCAAGATGTTTTACAATAACAGAACTTCCAATATTTTGAAAGACATACATCTTTTGAAAACTGCAATCTACATCGTGTTATGTATATAAAACCATTTCAGTTACAACTAAACACTTTACAAAACTCACAGTAAACCATAATATTATTAATCACCTCAGTCCTCGCAATTCCCTATGACGCCCCACCTCTATACCCACACTAACCAAGAACACTACGGTGTAGTGCTGTCAATTAGCACGGAGAATAAGGCTGTTGAGGAGCGACCATCCATGTAACTTCTTTGTGCGAGTACCGATATGTCAGATGGTATAGAATGCATATCATTTAAGGAGGAAATCCGACATACCGATACAAAATCAAAACTATCACACAGTGGCTATATATGATCTTCAGAAACAAACATAGAAACAAACATAACATAAATCAGTCACAGACATCCATATCACAAAGGCGGAAAAAGATATGAATATATATAACACATGAAAGTGTACATCAGAGTAGTGGTCAGAAAGATCCATGATAATACAAAAGAATAGCAACACGTGCTACACAAAAGAATACATCTATGAGTCGGTAACTCAAATGTATACAACAAAAACTACTAATCTAAGTAGTCTGCCAAAAGTCAGAGTAATAGATTCCAGGAGAGAAGTCAAGTAGAAGCACCTGTAACATCTCGGTCTGACCCGAGTATTATTTATAAGAAAATAATAAACGGATCAGTCTAGCTATAAATATCAGATGATAAGGTATAGAATAAAAGACATGGCATGAACATATAACAACCATACTGACATACTACTATAAGTATGTAATTGAAAATCAACAAGAGATTAATCAATATCACAAGAATCTTCTCAAAGATAAAATAGGGTATCATACCCTAAACTTGTATTCATAATAAGTCAATGACACACAAATTCACCAATGCATAAAAATTGATAAAACTTATCAATGGAAATCACGAAAATTGGTGAAACACAAAATTCCAGAAATCATCACAAGAAATCCAGAAATCACAAGAAGGGGGAGGCCTATCACAAAACGGGAGTATGAAAACTCACCAACACGTGTAACACAAGACGAGACGCTATCTCATGGTAGCTAACCATTAATATTTTTTGAGCCGAAGCTCCACAAGAATGGCCCGAAGACCGTGGGGCGCTACCCCACATATGTGATGTAGAAACATCACACAAACGGGGTTTAGTCTCCCTCGTAGACAAAGATACATCGCACAATTGCTAGTCTAAATCAAATCACAAAAATGATCGTCATGATCATCAAGAAGTGTCAACCACACCAAGCTAGTAAATATATGAGTTTAGCTTCATGTCCCATAACCACTTGCTTAACTTAAATATTTACGAACAAACTGTAGATCTTCACTAGAAAATTGTCACAAGAGGTTCAATCGAACAAGTCCAAGAATTAACCGACGAAGTGAACGCAAGCGTTTCATACCACTCGTTTTACTAAGTCATTTAATTAGATTTCTCGTACGAGTGAGGTAAAGGTTTGTATATACTAGTAGATTGGAAAATGGTTTGAGAAAAAAAGTTTTGTAAGAAAATAGTGTTGAAATCATTTTGACGGAAGAGTTTTGATATTTACTACTAGTATTGAAACCTTCATATTTTTAAAGTGACAAGCCATAAAACGATTGTAGAACAATCAGTCATAAAAAGTCACATTCGAAGATGCGAATAAAATCCAAGGAAATCTGCCCAAACTGCCTTAAAGTAGAAATAGGTGGTGCGACCTAGCATTGCCGAGCGACCTAACAAAATACATGTCAAACGACCTAAGTAAAAACAAGCGAGCAACCTAACGTCTTAAACGAGGCCGAGCTAAGGAGTACAAGCGGGGCGAGCTAAAGATGCAATGGAACGACCTACAGGTCAAGCGACCTAAGGTAAGACAGGTCGAGCGACCTAGTGGAAACGGGGTCATGCGACCTAACAGAAGTGAGGCCAAGTGACATGAGCGAGCAACCTAAGGGTTGACGACCTAGGCGATCAGCTCATGGTGAAGCGACCTAAGGGCCAGCGACCTAAAGTGGAAATGGGTCAAACGACCTAACGGATCGCGACCTAATGTGGAAATGGGTCAAACGGCCTAACGGATCATGACCTAATGTGGAAATGGGTCAAACGACCTAACGAGCATGCGACCTATCAGGGGCGAGCGACCTAACACGAAACAGGCCGAGCGACCTAACACGAAACAGGCCGAGCGACCTAAGGACTATCGAGCTAGTCATGCGACCTAAGTGTGGAACGCTCTTTGACGAGCGACCTAGTGGCGAACAACCTAAGCCTTAGCGACCTAAGTGTGTCGAATGACCTAAAGGCGAACGAGCTGTTTTACAGGCCTGGCTAATCCATCGTCGAACGACCTAAGCCTAGTTTTGCCAAAAACACTAAAAATTGGGATTTTCACCATTTCAATCCAAACCAAATGCAAATGCACATGCACCAGGGATAAGGAATCATTCCCAACAATCCAATGACAGTTATAGGCAAGAATGTGAGATCAAAATCTCACCTTTTCATGAAATTGATGATGGAGAAGCTTAAAAGCAATGGAAGGAGCTTGAATCCAATGTCTTCACTTTGAATTTGGAGTTAGTTGTTGGATTTGCAATTGAACAAGAGCTTTGGAGTTTTAATTTCCCTTTCCCTCCTCCATTTTTGATGAAGCTTCAAAGTTTAAGCAATTAGAAATGAAGTATGAAGAGAAGGAGGGGGTTGGGCTAAGTTAGTAAGTGGTTCAGCCCAAACCAAAGCCCTAAGTGAAAAAGTGGCAAAAATTCCACTATCTCCAAACATATCAAAGTTTATACTTAAAAAGACCGCAAACGTCATTTTGAACTCAATGAAGGTGGTCTCGAGTCCTAATTTGACCGTATGTAAAAAGTAGCTTTTTGGACTAAAATCCGACTAACGATAAAATATTTAAATAAAATATTTAAATATAAAATCGATAAATATGCGGGTTGTTACAGACTCCCCTCCTTAAAGAAATTGCGTCCTCGCAATATATAAGATGGAAATAAAAAGTAACAACTGTTGGGCGAATTCTCCCCACCAGTCCAACCATAGCCGAACCAACAGGTCTCCTAACCCCTGTCGAACCGAACCATGTCCCAGCCGAATCAACCTACTCCCCCTCCAGCCGAACCAACATTCCTCCAACTATTGCCGAACCGACCTCCACCGAACCATGTCCCAGCCGAATCAACCTACCCCCTACAACCGAACCAACCTACCGGACTATACAACCGGACCAAGTGCCACCGGACCAAGTGCCACCGGACCAAGTGCCACTGGACCAAGTGCCACCGGACCGAACCACGCCTCCACCACTGAATCAACCATCACCGGACCAAGTGCAACCAGACCAGAAGCCGACCGAACCAACTCTGCCAGGCCAGACTGCATCTGCCCAGGCCCACCAGCAGCTATATACATCCAAGACCCCTGCCCCCAGCCTCACTCTATAAATAGAGGGGCAGGGGTACAACAATGGCAGACAAGTTTGAGAGCTCAAGCACAGATAGAACTTTCAAACAACTTTCATATACTTGTATCAAAGCTTTGTACTTGTAATTTGAACAGTAAAGGAGAATAACATATAAAGTGGATGTAGGCACATTCTGGCCGAACCACTATAAATCTGCGTGTCTTTTATAGTTCAGTCCCTGCTTTTCATATATTTGCATAAATCACCCAGATCACAAGAATAACATAAAATCAACTAAATCATACGACTTGGAGGTGTTTGCCCTTTTTTGTTCAAACATTTTTGGTGCTTTCACTGAGAGCAAGAAGCTCGAAGCTTCAGCCTCTCCTACTTAACCTTCTTCCTAACAGCATCGTTCATTGCTTGGAAAACATGGTTCCCAGGCAGAGGAAAGATGTTAACAGAGGAAAGAACATCACGACTAGTAGTATTCCAGATCCAGTGGTCACAAATCAAGAGGATCGTCCCGTTCCAGCAGCAGTACCAACTGAAAATCAAGCAAATCCGACCACCCCTGCCACAGAACAGCCGGCAGCAATTACTAGGGCAGATCTAGACAGGGTTGTGGCTGAAGTAACTAACCGCTTCACATCCCAGCAGGAAGCCTTGGTGGACCATCTCATGTCACGCTTAAGGGATGCTGAAGAGTCCAACCACAACACTGAATCATGGGGTGAGTCCCGGTCTGGAGGATCTCAGAGACAACAAAGATCTTCCTTCTTCGAAGGAGCTAACGACAGAAGCGGCCATGGTAGGAGTCGAGACCGAGCTCAACCCGAAGTTAGACCTGAGGAAATGCTTGGAACCGAACCCAACAGGGGAGGTACCGGGCGGAGGTCAACTGTAGCCGAGCCGGTCGTACTGCCTAACCACGGAAACACCAATGAGCGAGGCCGAGCTAGAGTCCAGCCCGAAGTTGGACCCGAGGAAGTGCTTAGATCAGACCCCAGCAGGGGAAGATCAAGGCAAGGGCCAACTGTAGCTGACCCTAACATGCTCCCAGAAGACCGAAGGCAGCCACTGGAAAGTATTAGGAATGATAGACGATACCATCCCTATAGGACATTTGGATGGAATCAATCCCACAGAACAGAACCAAACTCATTTCTATCTGCTCCAAATTCTGATGAAAGGATGGCATGCTTGTTCAGAGAGTGCGTCCAACGGGATCAAAGATATCGAGGGATAGGCGCTAGGGTAACCAGCCCTTTCGCCCGCAATATCGAAATTGCTATCACCCCCCAAGAATGGAAAATGCCAGCAATGGAACCTTACAAAGGAACCTCTGACCCCGTTGTACACTTGCAGAGATACACAAAGCATATGCTCATGTGCGGGGCAACAGAGGGGGTACTGTGCAAATGCTTTCCACTATTCTTAGCAGATCTAGCTACCTCCTGGTTCTGCCATCTACCCCAAGGATCCATCAGCTCATGGGAGATGTTGAAAGAAAAGTTTATCAGCCAGTTCCGCATTTATGTGGAACAACCCAAGGACGCTTATTCCTTATCCAATGTCAAACAGAAACCTGGAGAGAAGCTGCAGCAATATTTAACCCGATTCAATGCCGCAGCGGCCGCAGTCCAAGATGCCGATGAGAAGCTTATCTTAATGGCCCTCTATAGTGGTGTGCATCCGGATACTAAATTTGCTAGAAGATTGACAAAAGAAAAACCAGCTAATTTACCCGATTTCTTCCATGAAGCCGGGAAATATATGAGGCTTGAAGACGCTGCCACTGAGGAACGGTCAGGGCAACAAAATAAGGCAGCTCAGGGCAACACGCCCGCTGCAGCGAAGGACGTTCGAAGAAATGATTCTAGAGACAATGCTGGGGGCAAGAAGGGAGAAAAGCGCCTATATCGGCCATGACTGAGATTCGACACTTACACTCCTTTGAATGAAACCATTGAAAACATCTTCCTTGCCACCCAAGACGAAGTTAAATACAAACGCCCCTCGCACAAGAAGGAATCAGATAACGCGATTAAGTCTGGAAAATTCTGCCGCTTCCACGAATCCCATGGGCATGATACCAATGAATGTCATCATCTCCGGGACTTGATTGAAGAACACATCAGAAGGAAGAGACTGGAACGCTATGTAAAAGGTCAGAACAGGACTCCAGCTCTTGCCAATGAGAACCCAAGGCTACCTTCCCTAGAGGTAGGCAGAGGAAATCGCAACACTAGCGGCTTCAGTCAAGAGAAGATAGTGGTCCATACCATCTCGGGAGGACTGCACATCGCCGACAGAAGCCAGGCAAAAATGGAAAGATATGGAAAGTCTCTTAGAAACAATGAAGACTATGTTAATTCTGTTATAGAAGAACGCCACCCGAAGCGGAAAGAGAGTGATAACATCACATTCAGTAGGCGCGACCTAGAGGGAAGGCAGTACCCTCACATGGATCCCATGGTTATCTCTGCCCGGCTCAGTCTGGCCGAAGTTTTCCGAATTCTAGTAGACACTGGAAGCTCAGTAAATATCTTATTCAAGCATGCATTCGACAAAATGAAACTATCAATAAAGGACATTTCTCCCTGCAATAAACCACTACACGGTTTCACTAGAGATGCAAAGATGCCCCTCGGGCAACTGGACCTCTTTGTTGAAATTGGAAGCCATCCCCGCTCCGTTGTACGGAAACAGACATTTGTGCTGATAGAAAACCACTCGGCCTACAACGCCTTCTTAGGAAGGCCAGCCTTGTCTGACTTCCAAATTGTCCTGGCCCCATGGTGCCTAAAGATGAAATTTCCAACGGACAATGGAGTAGGGGAAGTAGAGGGAGACCAGGACGTTGCTCGAGACTGCTATGTAACTGAACTTCGCAACAACCATAGGAAGGATAAAGGGAAGAGTGTAGAGGTTTCCCTCTGCACAAAAAGTTTGGAAGCATAGCAACTAAAGAAAGCCCCTCCTCTTCGATATACCAGCGACCCTTTCAATGAATTAGACCCCAGGGACAAAGAGGAGGAGGCCACCGCCGAGCCTGCAGAGGCTATGGAATTTGTATCTGTAGACAAACATGACTCGAGTAGACTATTGAAAATCGGGTCCCAACTAAAAGCAGAATTGAAGGAACAACTCATTGACTTTCTCCGCCACAACTTGGATGTATTTGCATGGTCACATGCTGACATGACCGGAATCTCTCCTGACATAGCATGCCACGTACTAAACATTGATCCTACCAAGGCGCCCGTAAAACAAAGAAAGAGAAGTATGGGGGCAGAACGATCAGCAGTCCTCGACGAAGAAGTAAAGAATCTACTTGCCAATGACTTCATACGAGAGGCCATCTACCCAGAGTGGATCGCCAACCCGGTGCTTGTAAAGAAGGCTAATGGGAAGTGGCGAACATGCATTGACTTCTCCAACTTAAATGACGCCTGCCCGAAAGATTGCTTCCCACTTCCCCGAATCGATCAACTTGTAGACAGCACAGCCGGGCACGAACTCTTATCTTTTATGGACGCATACTCAGGATACAACCAAATTCCCATGCATGCTCCTGATCAAGACCACACTAGTTTCATCACTAACCGGGGATTGTACGGCTACAAGGTATTGCCTTTCGGACTTAAAAACGCAGGAGCCACCTACCAGCGCCTCGTCAACAAGATGTTTGCAGGGCTAATAGGACAAAGTATGGAAGTGTATGTGGATGACATGCTGGTAAAGTCAAGGAAAGCCGACGATCACGTAAGCCACCTGGACGAGATGTTTCGAGTACTTCGCCAATATGGAATGAAACTTAATCCTCTAAAATGCTCCTTTGGAGTGTCATTAGGAAAGTTCTTGGGATTGATCGTCCATGCCAGAGGGATTGAAGCAAACCCTGAACAAGTCCGAGCTCTAAAAGATATCAAAATACCTTCCACTCGAAAGGAAATGCAAAGCCTGAATGGGAAAGTGGCCGCCCTAAGCCGATTCATCTCCAAAGCAACGGACAAGTGCGTCCCCTTCTTCGAAGCTCTAAAGAAAGACAAAGGAAAGTTCGAATGGACTGACGAATGCTTAACAGCTTTCCTTAACTTAATCGAACACCTCCAGAAACCACCGGTACTCTCGACTCCAAACGAAGGCGAAGAGTTATACCTATACCTTGCTGTATCATCTCATGCTCTAAGCGCTGCTTTGGTAAGAGAAGACAACCGCACGCAGCGGCCAGTATACTTTGTAAGTAAGAGGTTTATAGGGGCAGAAATCAGATATCCTAAACTTGAGAAGCTAGCATACTGTCTACTAATCGCATCACGAAAACTGCAACACTATTTTCAATCCCATTCCATCAGAGTTCTGACCGATCAACCGCTGAGGCAGGTACTCCATCGTCCCGACACTTCCGGACGACTACTTAAATGGTGCATTGAACTAAGTCAATATGATATTACCTACCATCCTCGCACCACCATCAAAGGGCAAGCCATGGCCGATTTCATTGCCGAATTCACTACCAACGAAGGTAAGGAGCAATCAGAGATAGCAGAAGACATCAAGTGGAACCTCTTTGTGGATGGTGCATCAAACGAACAAGGCTCGGGGGCAGGTGTGGTAATAATCACTCCCAGGGGAAGTAAGCTGCACTATGCTATAAGGTTGGAATTCACTGCCACTAACAACGATGCAGAGTATGAAGCAGTGATAGCTGGATTAGAACTTGCCTTAGAAATCGGAGCCAATTCTTTGTGTCTTCATAGCGATTCTCAACTTATTGTAAATCAAATACTAGGAGAATTCCAGGCCCGAGAAGAACGACTCATAGCATATTTAAAGAAGACCAAGTTACTTCTCAATCGATTGGACCACTATTTAGTCAAACACATCCCTCGGGAAGAGAACCAAGAGGCCGATGAATTGGCGAAGCAAGCTAGCATGAGAGACAGCGCTATTTCCAGAGCAGTAGCTATCTCAAAGCAACTGACCCCAAGTTTTGAGCAAGTAAATCTGATAGCTGCAACCGAAGAAGCAACTTGGATGACTCCCATCCGAAACTACTTACAAAGTGGCACACTGCCCAACGGGCGTAACGAAGTCAAGAAAATCTTGAGGAAAGCTTCCCGCTACATAATACAAGAGGGCACCCTCTATCGGCGCGGCTTCTCTAACCCCTTATTAAGGTGTGTCGCTGGAAGGGAAGCCAAGGAAATCTTATCCAACATTCATCAAGGAAGCTGCGGAGATCACACTGGAGGGCAGACTTTGGCAAAAAAGATACTCCGATATGGATATTTCTGGCCCACCTTAAGCAAGGACGCCTTAGATTTCGTCCGAAAATGTGACAGATGCCAGAAGTTTGCTAAGATTCCGCGGCTACCAACAACTGAGATTACTCAAATGACCAGCCCTTGGCCCTTTGCAGTATGGGGAATTGACTTGATCGGCGAACTGCCAATGGGCCGAGGTGGGGCCAAATATGCTATAGTGGCAGTCGACTACTTCACCAAATGGGTGGAGGCAGAACCCCTAAATAAAGTATCTTCAGCAAAAGTTATTAACTTCTTGATCAAAAATGTTCTATGCAGGTACGGAGTCCCATTCAAAATTATATCGGACAATGGTCTTCAGTTTGACAGCGAGGAGTTCGCCAACTGGTGCCAAGAGCACGGAATTCACAAAAGCTTCTCATCCGTAGCTTATCCCCAGGAAAACGGACAAGTCGAAGCCGTCAACAAAATTCTGAAAACTCTAATAAAAAAGAAACTCGAAAAGTCAATGGGCGCTTGGGTGGATGAGCTCCCTACGGCACTGTGGGCCTATCGCACATCTTTCAGAACATCAACGAGGCATACTCCTTTCTCTTTGGCATACGGATCGGAGGCTATGCTCCCGGTTGAAACCATCGTGCCTTCCCACCGAGGATCCACTATAACCCAGAAGAGAACGAAGAACTCCTTCACTTGTCTTTGGATCTAAATGAGGAGAGAAGAAATGATGCAGCCCTCAAAGCAGCAGCCCACAAGCAAAAGGTGGCAGCACAATAAAACTCCAAGGTCAAGCATCATATCTTACAAGAAGAAGATCTTGTCCTCAAGCGAGTCTTCCCTCGCCTCGGAGCACTAGATCCAATCTGGGATGGACCATATGTAATTCATAAAGATCTCCACAATGGAGCTTATATTTTGTCAACAGTGGACGGAGAGGTGTTCCAGAGGGCATGGAACATCCAACACCTCCATCGATACTTTTATTAACTTGTACTGCCCATATGAAGTGAATTAACAAAGAGAATCAGTGGACGTAGGCATTTTGATGCCGAACCACTTTAAAAAACCTTGTCTCTTTTTTAACTTGTTCCTTTATATCTTGGCTGCTTGTTAACTTTATCCTTTTCTGTTGAACAAAACCCTGTGCAAATAGCATTTTCACTCAAGGCGCTCCACAGCGCGACTTCTCTGGACAAGACCTAACAGGTACTATACGAATCTATGCCCTCGCCAATGAGACACTTTTGCTCCGGCATCCCTCTGCTGCGGGTTAACTCATTGCTCGCGACGACCCTCAAAGCCAACTGTAATGAGCCGATTATAAGCCACCAAGAAGGCCGACTATAGCCGAGGCAGCTCATTACGGCGTTCGGGTCGCCGGCAACTGTGAACCTACTTTAAGCCCCAACATAAGGTGTGGCCAGCCAGGGGTAGTTCACGGTTGACGATCGGCACCCACGCTAGCCAGTCATAGTAAATCGAATAATACCCACGATTACGGGCCATAATGGCCCGGGTAGTTACTGTGCGCGATCTCGGCTCTGATGTGTCTTAAGTATGGCTGTGGTAAAAAAGATTAACTCCCCGCGGAGGCGTAAGATGGGTGACAAATGTCTCCAAGACCCACAGCTAGGGAAAGTGACTACAAAGCCCGTTTGCCACGAACTTAAGCACATCGAAGGCCTTCCGTGATTGGAAGATTTACTATTTCTCATATTTCAATTTTATTTAAAAAACTATTCTCCTATCCTCTGTAACAATCCCTAAAGTACAGGACAAAGAATAGGGGACATTCACTAATGGAAGCGGGTACTCTCAACGAGACACTGGACTGCATTCCATACTCGGTCACACAAGACATTCAAAGCTGCCATCTACAAGCAAAATATGAAGGGCGGTATTTCCTTCTTTCATGTATAAACACGTGGCTATAATTTATTCACACATCACACTAACATTGCAAGACATGAAATTATGTTTTAAACAAGAACTTGATGTCAAACACAATTGAATTACAAGAATATGCATAGCTATATTTCTCATACAACATGTCAAAATAGCAAAAACATTCAAAAACGACAGAATCAGCTTAAGTTAAAAAATTACACGTCAAGAATAATGTTGTTTATTACAAGTAGCATAATTACAGCCTAAGAGTTACGTTACTGTTCTGAGACTAACATACACAACAATGTCAAGTTCACAAAAAGATATCCAGGTCAAATCAAGGAGCCGGCTGCGTCGGAGTTTTATCCTTGTCCTGTTGCCCACCTGTCCGGTCAAAGAAAGAATTCATTAATGATAAGCAACCAAGTTAACAAAAAGACTAGAAAGGAAGACTTACCAGCACCTGCTTCCTGACCATCCTGGTCATCATCCTCTACTTGCACACCTGCCTCCTCAGCAGCAAGCAGCCGCATACCCTCCTTCACCGCCACCTTCTCCTCCTTGGTAAACTGGGCAGTGACCACATCCATTCTGAAGACCGTGCCACCCTCTTTATCCGCATCAGCCCTGGCCTCCTCTAGAGCCAGGAGATAAATCCTGGCCATAACTCGGGGGTAATCATCCATCCAAGATAAATTACCCTGCTTCCAGGTGCGGAAATACATGTCCTGGAGCATCTCATCCATCACCCCCTCGTTTTCCTCAAGCTCCCTCATTCGGGCCTCAGAAGCACGCAACTTAGCGACGGCAGCATCCCTCTCTGATCGGTATCGTGAGCGGTCAGACTGAAGGGATATCCTCATCGCCTCCATCTCCTCCTTCAACCTGGACTGAGCAAGCTTCGCGGCCTCAAGTCTTCCCGATAATTCCTGCACCCGCTCAAGGTCCGCTTGTCGAACCTCATCCACCGTCGTGATGGCCATGTCAATTCGCTCCTTGCAGGCGGCCTCCATTTTTCGCAACTCTGCCCTGCTGACCTCTTCCATAGTCTTCTTCAGTTGCCTGGATACGGCCTCGTGCTGAGAAATTTGGATGGCTTGATCGGCAAGCTTCTTAGCCTGGTCGGATACCATTAACCGTAGCCGAATGTTGGCACTCCCAATTTCCTCCCCAGCCTTGACTAGTCAGGCATGATGCCCCATCAATTTCCTGGTCTCCTCAGCAACCCGGTCAATATTTGCCTTAGCCTCATCCCCCAGAGTTACAACCCGGGTAGTAAGCAAATCAAGGTCCAGGGACTTAGCTTCGTCAAGCACCCGTACCATAGGATTGCGAGGGAGAAGATGCTCACCAGTAACCTCATCGAAGGAGAAGTCATGAGATGCCGGGTCCAGGTCTGGATGACCCGCAAACGGATTGCGAACTAAGCCAGGGTGATCTATCGGGGTGACGGTTGGATTCTCAGACAGATGTGGGGAAGGTATAAACTCGGTGTCCTCCTTCTCAATATCATGAATAGGCTGGAGTGGGGCCGGAGGGCCAGGAAGAGATTCAAACGTAGATCGACTCCTCTTCCTCTTTTGTATATCTTCTTCAATAACTCCAAGAAGAGGATGATAGCCGACTACATCTCCAGGACGGTTAGTAGGAGGCTTCGGCTTGGCGGAAGCTTTGAGGAGTTTGTATTGTTCAAGCCTGTGCCGAAGATCTGAGGTCTTGGCCGTTTTGCCCGCTCCTGGAATAAAAATCAAGTGTCAGCAGCATGCATTAAGCCATCATTCGAGAATTAAAAAGAATAGAGAGAAATTCACCTTGAACCGCAGAAGTTGCCTCAGTAGAAGCACTCCCGGAAGATAAATCGACGTCGGTCCCAACCTTATCAGCTTTCTTGGACTTCTCCGTTTCCTCCAACTCTTCAAAGGCTTGGCGGAGAGTATCATCCGTCCACTCTTGGATCACACCCGCCTGCCCAGGAGGCAAAGCCCCGGTGCCATCACCGCCCTGTCCTTCGCCACCATCATCGCCGTGACGATCACCGTCACCTTCTCCACCGCTTCCGCTCTCCGCTTCACCTCCTTCATCCTCGCCTTTTTCCCCCTCCACTTTATCCTCCTCCTGAACATCTGGATGTGTGCTGGGAGAGGGTCCATCAGACTTCTTGAGTTTCTTCCCCCCGGTGACTGGATGCGCCGAGAAGGGTCTCCTTTTGCCGCTCTTCGCCGTGGCCCCTCCTGTGGCTTTAGCAGCCCTCTCCTCCACCGTGTCTCTCTGCTTGACAAAGGACTGATGTGGTAGGATCAGGTTGTGCCCCAGAAGTGTAGCGTTCCTAATCAAGTAAGAGGCCGACCTATCCCTTCCCGTGATGGCTTCTATTTCCGCAGCCATCTGAACCAGGCGGTCATTCTCTACGACCGCAAAGCCACCTGTCGCTAGCAAGAAATAAAAACACATGAGAAGAAGCATTGCAGTCAGAACAGAAATCATAAATAAACTTCGACTTACAGCCTGAGGTGAAGCGACGGATGGAAACAGAGTCATCCTTAACAAAAAACCATTCTTTCTTAAACATGCTGAACTTCGAATATAAGTCCAGGACCGGCTTGAAAGATACGGCTGATTCCAAGCTGATGTTTGGAGACCCCTTCTTATAGCCTCTCAAGTTGTACAAATACCGGATCTCCCGGTTGGAGGGAGGACGCCCGTATCTCCTTTGGAAAATGAAAAACAGGCTCACCAGGATGGCGTAGGAGTTCGGCTGAAGCTGGAATGGAGCCACCTTTAAGTAAGTGATGAAGCTGGTTATCCAGGCATTGATCGGGGGGATGGCCCCACACATACAGTGGTACCTACTATAGGCGAAATATCCTTCGGGGGGATTATATGGCATCACTCCCTCCCCCGGCAGTAGCATGCGTGCTCTATCAATCCCAAAGGAGCGAGAGATGACATCGAGCTGCTCGTCTTTGAGTGAGCTAGGGAAACAATCAGGAGGCGAGTTCAGAAGCTCCTGAGGACCATACCCATCTACTAATGATCTCGGGGCGGGCCCATAATGTCCCAGTCCTGATGGGGTTGGGGGCATGGCAGAAGGCTCTTCTCTGTCCTGAGATCTCTTCTTTTCTGATCGGGTTTCCACTTTGTGAGACATTTATCTGCAAACACAAAAGGGCATGTTATTAGAACAAGGAAATGTAGAGATACAGACAAGCGAGTGCGTACAATCTAGGGTTTCGTTTGTAATTTAAGAGCACAAGGGGCCTGAGAACTTGTTCGATAATCAAACTCCCCATGGTCATTTGGGGGTTCGATACCAAGGTTCATTCGGCATTTCCAACACAGGTTCATTCGGCATTTCCAACGCAGGTTCATTCGGCATTTCCAGCATAAGGTTCATTCGGTAATCGACATCACCAGTCTCATTCGGCGGCTCAAGGCTAAGGGACATTCGGCACTCACGATCTCAATGTCATTTGGTAGTTCAAAAACATTAAAATCATCCGGCAATTACCTGGTTCGGTAGTCAGAAGGTTTCAGCAGTGTAATTGATTTGGCAGAAAGAAAAATCTGGTTCGGCTATATCGGATTGGTAAGGAATAACGAAAGTGTATAGCCCCTACTTATAGGCAGATATAGGATACCGGACCAATTGATTCGGCACTCAAGGACCGAATGGAGATGACCAAAAAACAAAGTAAGCCATATGCCAGCATATGCCCCACTTTGGGGGGCAAATGTTGGGCGAATTCTCCCCACCAGTCCAACCATAGCCGAACCAACAGGTCTCCTAACCCCTGCCGAACCGAACCATGTCCCAGCCGAATCAACCTACTCCCCCTCCAGCCGAACCAACACTCCTCCAACTATTGCCGAACCGACCTCCATCGAACCATGTCCCAACCGAATCAACCTACTCCCCCTACAACCGAACCAACCTACCGGACTATACAACCGGACCAAGTGCCACCGACCAAGTGCTACTGGACCGAACCATGCCTCCACCACCGAATCAACCATCACCGGACCAAGTGCAACCGGACCAGAAGCCGACCGAACCAACTCTGCCAGGCCAGACTGCATCAGCCCAGGCCCACCAGCAGCTATATACATCCAAGACCCCTGCCTCCAACCTTAATCTATAAATAGAGGGGCAGGGGTACAACAATGGTAGACAAGTTTGAGAGCTCAAGCACGGATAGAACTTTCAAATACTTGTATCAAAGCTTTGTACTTGTAATTTGAACAGTAAAGGAGAATAACATATAAAGTGGACGTAGGCACATTCTGGCCGAACCACTATAAATCTGCGTGTCTTTTACAGTTCAGTCCCTGCTTTTCATATATTTGCATAAATCACCCAGATCACAAGAATAACATAAAATCAACTAAATCATACGACTTGGAGGTGTTTGCCCATTTTTTGTGCAAACAACAACTATAAAAGCATATTAACACAAAAGGAAATTTGATATAAGAAGTTCACCTTACAGAGCATGAGAAAGTACGTCCGGATGTGTACGCTCGATGAATTCTCTAGATTCCCAAGAGCAATTCTTAGGATTTGAGGACCATTGAACTTTAACAAGCGGAACAACTTTATTTCTAAGTCGTTTGACCTCCGAAGCAATAATTCGAATAGGATGCTGCTCATAAGTTAAATTAGGCGAAACTTCAATCTCTTCTACAATACCAGGCTCAAGAACAGAATCGGAATCCCGAAGGCACTTCCATAATTGAGAAACGTGAAACACGTCATGAATGGAAGAAAACTGAGTCGGAAATAATAGGCGATAAGCCATGGAACCAATACGTTCAGTGATAGGAAATGGCACAATATATCGAGGTGCTAATTTTCCCGATCGACTGAAACATACAACACCCTTCATAGGTGAAACATGAACTAATACAAGATCTCCAACAAAAAAATTCTAATTTCCTTCTTCGATTATCGGCATAGGTTTTTTGTCTACTCTGAGCTTCTTTCATCCTATGACGAATAAGTTCAATCTTTTCTGTGGAATCACGAATAAAATCTGGACCTAAAACCAGCCTCTCACCGACCTCAAGCCAACAGGAAGGAGATCGGCATGGCCTTCCATAGAGTGCCTCGAAAGGTGCCATACCAATACTAGCTTGGAAGCTGTTATTATAGGAAAATTCGACAAGTGAAATATGATCTTCCCAACTTCCACCGAAATCAAGCACACAAGAACGAAGAAGATCTTCAAGAGTTTGATTCACACGCTCAGTTTGTCCGTCGGACTGGGGGTGATAAGCGGTGCTAAAATTAAGCTTCGTTCCTAAAGCTTTTTGAAGACTCTTCCAGAATCCACTAGTAAACAATGGATCACGATCACTAACAATGGAGGTAGGAACTCCATGCAATTTAACAATTTCTTTGATAAAGAGTTTGGCCAGAAGAGGAACGGTTCGGTTCGACCGAACGGGAATAAAATGGGCGGATTTAGTAAGTCTATCAACGATCACCCATAAGCTATTATGACCCGAACGAGAACGGGGAAGGCCATCAATAAAATCCATGGAAATTTGATCCCACTTCCAAACTGGAATCTCCAATGGTTGCAATAAACCACCGGGCCTTTGATGTTCAGCGTTGACAAGTTGACAAGTCATGCAACACTTAACAAAGTTAGCAATATCAGATTTCATTCCCTCCCAATAATAAAGTCGCTTCATATCCGCGTACATTTTACTACTACCGGGATGAATGGAAAATTTGGAACGATGAGAATCTTCCAAAATATCTTTACGAAGATCACTGATATTTGGTACTATAAGTCTACCAAATTTTCGAATGCCGCCACGAGAATCAATATCAAAGTCCTTCGAACCTTCAATATCAATTTTATCCTTAAGATTTTGGCCAAGCAAAGCCAATTCAGGATCTAGCTGTTGAGCTTCAAGAATGCGGTCAAAAAGAGAAGGACGAGCCTCAAGGCTACATAGAACAAGAGATGAACACAAATCAGATACACGATCTCTAATCTCACAAGTGGATAAAACCTCGAGATCATTCCATTCGGATATCATCATAGAAACAACCGCTTGTTGCTTACGACTAAGAGCATCAGCAACTCGATTTCCCTTTCCGAGAGTATAAAGAATATCAAGATCATAAGAGGCAAGGAACTCGAGCCAACGCTATTGACGCAAATTAAGTTCCTTTTGAGAAAACAAGTATTTCAAAGACTTATGATCAGTATAAAGTATAAATTTCTCTCCCAAAAGAAAATGTCGCCAAATTCGAAGGGCGAAAACGATAGCCGCGAGTTCTAAATCATGTGTGGCATATCTAGTCTCAGCTGGCTTCAATTGCCTAGAAGCATAAGCAATAACACGTTCTTTTTGCATAAGAACGGCACCCAAACCAACGCGACTAGCATCGGTATAAACAACAAAATCTTGATTCCCTTCGGGAATAACAAGAATAGGAGCATCAGAAAGGAGTTCTTTTAATTTCTAAAAAGAAGTTTCACATTTGTCCGACCAAATGTATTTAACACCTTTCTTCGTTAAGCCAGTAAGAGGCACGACAATCTTAGAAAAGTCTTTGATAAAACGACAGTAATAACCCGCCAATCCAAGGAAGCTACGGATTTCCGTTACACTCTCCGGTCTCTTCCAATTTTGAATCGCTTCAATCTTTGAAGGATCCACAGATATTCCGGATTCGGAAATAATATGACCGAGAAACTTCACACTAGATTGCCAAAAGTGGCATTTAGAAAATTTTTCTTTTAATTGATTGCTCCTAAGAGTTTCCAAGACAATCCGAAGATGCTTTTCATGTTCCTCCTCAGTTTTAGAATACACAAGAATATCATCAATAAAGATGAGAACAAACCAATCGAGGAAATCTTTGAAAACTCGATTCATAAGGTCAACAAAATAAGCCGGAGCATTCATTAAACCAAATGGCATAACTAGCCATTCATAAGATCCATAACGAGTACGGAACGAAGTCAAAGGAATACTATCCTCTACAATACGAAGCTGATGAAAACCGGTAGCCAAGTCCAATTGTGAAAAGACTTTAGCACCACTAAGCTGGTCGAATAGATCATCAATTCGAGGTAAAGGATATTTATTCTTAATAGTAAGATCATTAAGCTTGCGGTAGTCGACGCAAAGCCTAAGTGTACCATCAGATTTCTTCACGAAAATTGCTGAAGCTCCCCAAGGCAAGGAACTAGAGCGAATAAATTGCTTCGTCTCCAATTCGGATAATTGTTTGCGCATCTCTTCATTCTCCTTATTGGACATGCGATAAGGAGGACGAGTAATAGGTTGAGCTCCAGGTATAAGTTTAATTTGGAACTCAATTGCTCGCTTAGGTGGTAATCTTAAAACGGGCTCAAATATGTCGGAAAAGTCACGAACGACGTCAATAAGAGAAATGACATCTTCCTCATCGTCATTGTCATTATCACGAGGATTTAAAGAATATAAAGATGCAGCCAAAGTAGAATCCGAATCTTTTAGAACAATTGAAATTTGCTTAACAGATAGTGGATGTCGAAGATAAATAGTCCGCTCGGGACATAGGGTATGAGCTTCATAACGATTAAGCCAATCCATACCCAAAATCATTCCAAAGCCTAAGTAACGCATGACATGCAAATTGGCTAGGAAAGGAAAATCACACAAAATAATCTCCACATCCTTACAAAGCAAACTAAGAGTTGCGGATCCACCAACCGGATTCGCAATTCTTAAAGAAGTCATTAAAGCAACAACACTTAAGGAAAAAGTATCAACAAGTTCCTTTGATATAAAAGAATGGGATGCACCCGTATCAAAGAGAACTCTAATAGGTTGATTATGAAAGATAATAATGCCATCAAGGACAAAATGAGACATACCTTGACCGCGAGATGTGTTACCAGGGGCTTGAGCCACGTTTAACTTTCCCTCCTTGCCTTGAAGCTTATGGCATAGATGCATATAATGATCTGGACTTTTACAATAACGACATGAACGGGGCTTTGAACACTTGTTCGCAAAATGGCCCCTAGCACCACAGTTGAAGCATTTCCCACCACTAGGGGAAGGTGTCTTTGCAGCAGGAGTTGCTTGCTTACCCTTTTTGTTGGGATAAGGACCTTTGAACTTGTTAGGCCTTTTCTTATTATTGAAGTTTGGTTTGGAACCCACCACTTCAACCTCACTTTCCCTATCCGCCTCTTCAAGACGAAGAGCGATATCAGTGAGTTGATCGAAAGGAACTTCTAATTTTAGAAGTAATGGCTTCTTGAGATTCTTTTTTAAGCCATAGACGAATCTTTGGTTCTTCTTCAATGGGGTGTTGATGTATTCAACCCCATATTTAGAAAGTGACTCAAAGGATGCGACATAATCTGTCACAGAGGATTCACCTTGAACAAGGTCTATAAAGCGTCGAGCCAATGTCACTTTATCTGCTTCTGGTACGAATTTTAATTCGAAGTGTTCCCGGAATTGCTCCCAGGTGAGATCCGCTTCATTAATTTCAGAAATAAGAAGTTCGTACCAATCAAATGCTCTTTCTTGGAGCATACTGGAGGCCACCTGAACACGGTGAAGATCGATAAGATTCATGCGAGAAAAGATTCGATCGCATGTTCTTAACCAAGCCTGGACTTCAATAATAGTTTCAGAACCTTTGAATGGCTTCCCACCTAAGTTGGTATAATCGTTGCACAAGCGTGCAAATCCAGACTTAGGATGAGTAGGTTCCTGATTAGGACCAGCTGCTTGAGCATTCTTTACTAAATCAAGAAGCTGTTGAGCAGTCATAAAAACTCCATCCTGGGGAGTAACAGTAGATGGTCCAGCTCTGGGACGGCCTGGTCTAGACATTCTCTTTTTTAAGGAAGAGAAAAGAAGAAAAGTTATTCTCCAAATAAATATCAAGCAAATCTTGATAGATAAAACAAGGATACATAAAAGGAAATAGGATGAGTCGGTTCGAAGACTTGACTTAAATCCTAAGGCACGACTCCTAAGTTGGACTTAGGACGATGATCCTTGTTAAGTTATTCTACATTGTTCTGAAGTTTGGCTCTGATACCAAGCTGTGACGCCCCACCTCTATACCCACACTAACCAAGAACACTACGGTGTAGTGCTGTCAATTAGCACGGAGAATAAGGCTGTTGAGGAGCGACCATCCATGTAACTTCTTTGTGCGAGTACCGATATGTCAGATAGTAGAGAATGCATATCATTTAAGGAGGAAATCCGACATACCGATACAAACTCAAAGCTATCACATAGTGGCTATATATGATCTTCGGAAACAAACATAGAAATAAACATAACATAAATCAGTCACAGACATCCATATCACAAAGGCGGAAAAAGATATGAATATATATAACACATGAAAGTGTACATCAGAGTAGTGGTCAGAAAGATCCACGATAATACAAAAGAATAGCAACACGTGCTACACAAAAGAATACATCTATGAGTCGGTAACTCAAATGTATACAACAAAAACTACTAATCTAAGTAGTCTGCCAAAAGTCAGAGTAATAGATTCCAGGAGAGAAGTCAAGCAGAAGCACCTGTAACATCTCGGTCTGACCCGAGTATTATTTATAAGAAAATAATAAACGGATCAGTCTAGCTATAAATATCAGATGATATGGTATAGAACAAAAGACATGGCATGAACATATAACAACCATAATGACATACTACTATAAGTATGTAATTGAAAATCAACAAGAGATTAATCAATATCACAAGAATCTTCTCAAAGATAAAATAGGGTATCATACCCTAAACTTGTATTCATAACAAGTCAATGACACACAAATTCACCAATGCACAAAAATTGATAAAACTTATCAATGGAAATCACGAAAATTGGTGAAGCACAAAATTCCAGAAATCATCACAAGAAATCCAGAAATCACAAGAAGGGAGAGGCCTATCACAAAACGGGAGTATGAAAACTCACCAACACGTGTAACACAAGACGAGACGCTATCTCATGGTAGCTAACCATTAATTTTTTTGAGCTGAAGCTCCACAAGAATGGCCCGAAGACCGTGGGGCGCTACCCTACATATGTGATGTAGAAACATCACACAAACGCGGTTTAGTCTCCCTCGTAGACAAAGAGACATCGCACAATTGATAGTCTAAATCAAATCACAAAAATGATCATCATGATCATCAAGAAGTGTCAACCACACCAAGCTAGTAAATATATGAGTTTAGCTTCATGTCCCATAACCACTTGCTTAACTTAAATATTTACGAACAAACTGTAGATCTTCACTAGAAAATTGTCACAAGAGGTTTAATCGAACAATTCCAAGAATTAACCGACGAAGTGAATGCAAGCGTTTCATACCACTCGTTTTACTAAGTCGTTTAATTAGATTTCTCGTACGAGTGAGGTAAAGGTTTGTATATACTAGTAGATTAGAAAACGGTTTGAGAAAAAGAGTTTTGTAAGAAAATAGTGTTGAAATCATTTTGATGGAAGAGTTTTGATATTTACTACTAGTATTGAAACCTTCATATTTTTAAAGTGACAAGCCACAAAACGATTGTAGAACAATCAGTCATAAAAAGTCACATTCGAAGATGCGAATAAAATCCAAGGAAATCTGCCCAAACTGCCTTAAAGTAGAAATAGGTGGTGCGACCTAGCATTGCCGAGCGACCTAACAAAATACAGGTCAAACGACCTAAGTAAAAACAAGCGAGCAACCTAACGTCTTAAACGAGGCCGAGCTAAGGAGTACAAGCGGGGCGAGCTAAAGATGCAATGGAACGACCTACAGGTCAAGCGACCTAAGGTAAGACAGGTCGAGCGACCTAGTGGAAACGGGGTCATGCGACCTAACAGAAGTGAGGCCAAGTGACATGAGCGAGCGACCTAAGGGTTGACGACCTAGCCGATCAGCCCATGGTGAAGCGACCTAGAGGCCATCGACCTAAAGTGGAAATGGGTCAAACGACCTAACGGATCGCGACCTAATGTGGAAATGGGTCAAACGACCTAACGAGCACGCGACCTATCAGGGGCGAGCGACCTAACACGAAACAGGCCGAGCGACCTAAGAACTATCGGGCTAGTCATGCGACCTAAGTGTGGAACGCTCTTTGACGATCGACCTAGTGGCGAACGACCTAAGCCTTAGCGACCTAAGTGTGCCGAACGACCTAAAGGCGAACGACCTAAGCCTTAGCGACCTAAGTGTGTTGAACGACCTAAAGGCGAACGAGCTATTTTACAGGCCTGGCTAATCCATGGCCGAACGACCTAAGCCCAGTTTTGCCAAAAACACTAAAAATTGGGATTTTCACCATTTCAATCCAAACCAAATGCAAATGCACATGCACCAGTGATAAGGAATCATTCCCAACAATCCAATGACAGTTATAGGCAAGAATGTGAGATAAAAATCTCACCTTTTCACGAAATTGATGATGGAGAAGCTTAAAAGCAATGGAAGGAGCTTGAATCCAATGTCTTCACTTTGAATTTGGAGTTAGTTGTTGGATTCGCAATTGAACAAGAGCTTAGGAGTTTTAATTTCCCTTTCCCTCCTCCATTTTTGATGAAGCTTCAAAGTTTAAGCAATTAGAAATGAAGTATGAAGAGAAGGAGGGGGTTGGGCTGAGTTAGTAAGTGGTTCAGCCCAAACCAAAGCCCTAAGTGAAAAAGTGGCGAAAATTCCACTATCTTTAAACATATCAAAGTTTATACTTAAAACGATCGCAAACGTCATTTTGAACTCAATGAAGGTGGTCTCGAGTCCTAATTTGACCGTATGCAAAAAGTAGCTTTTTGGACTAAAATCCGACTAACGATAAAATATTTAAATAAAATATTTAAATATAAAATCGATAAATATGCGGGTTGTTACATTCCCATTGCAATACCAATATCAGCTATTTTCAATGTCGGAGCATTGTTAACTCCATCTCCAGTCATTGCAACAACTTCTCCATCCTCTTCTAGCAATCTAACTATCTCTTGCTTGCTAACAAATTTTGTTACTTGTTGGTGTATGTATGTGTGTGTTCTAGCATCATCAAAATTATAAGTCAATATCAACAGTTAAATCGTCTGTTTTAGTAGTTGATTTGAAATATTAATTTTACTGTGTAGAAATATTGAAGAGGACCTAAGTATGAAATGAACACACCCATAAACTTTTGTAAAATTTGGAACAATATATCTTAAATTATGTTAGTGGTGCTAATGGGTTGCCACAAAAGTGGGCTGTCATGGATCCTCCCTATGCGTATGTGTGTGTTTATATATATGTATATATATATATATATATGCATATATGTATGTATGTATATGTATATATGTATATATGTATGTATGTATATATATATATATATATATATATATATATATATGTATGTATGTATGTAATGCATGTTCGAAGAATTAGATACCAACGTCACTTTTCTTCATGTTTTAATTTCAAATTGCCAACTATATAATATATGGTTCAAAGTATGACCACTTTTTCTTCGTGGTCAAAAGTTTAATGCTGTAACATCCATGGTTTAAATCTAAAAGAAATTAATTGTCAGTATGAAATTTTTTTGTTTATCATTTGTAAACAGGAAAAAAAAGCCTAACCATTATGTTCTCTTATAATACTGTAGGAAATGGTTTATTTCTTCTAAATATGGCCAAGAGCTGGAAACATTCAAATTTTCTTGGGCTTGAGATTAATGATAAGGTGCTTATTTACAATATTTCTACTTTTATCTTGTGCTACAGCATAACATCAATTTTATCTTATTATTTTTTAGTATGATAACCCTAGTCAGGGATACACATTTATAAAACATGAAAAATATACCTACAATCAAAATCAAGAACAATTTAGTCGTAACTAAATTGATCGGATTGGAGTTGATAAAATCTCATTTATTTATAGAGAACAATATCACATTTGGAGCTTATTAATTCTCACCATTAAGTACGGGTCTTTCCCACCGACTAAAGTTCGCCTATAAGATCTATGGATTGATGCTTCCATTTTCCCCTGGATTGAGTAAATATAGCATTTTTAGGATAAATTAACGTATTTTAGAGTAACCTAGAGTCTGTAGAATACTATGGACAACGCACAACATATTTCAAATATTCTTAGCCTAATTGCCTACTTATAAAGGTAATTAAATAGTGAAATAGTGGTATAGCATAAGGTCTAAAGTAGACTGGTGCTTCTTCAGTTGATAAGCAACCTATCCTAATCAAAGTATTGCACACACAAATAAGTCAGCAGTTGACTTTTTGAATGATTAGTAGCCTTGTTTGAACTAACAAATAGCATGTATTCTATGAGTATATGTACAGTGTGCCATACAATAAATCTGCAGGTTATCAAGTGTTACAATGGTCAAACGATGAAATGTCATAGTTACGTAATTTGTTTCAATCGCATACCACTTTGATATAGACTTTTCTTTGCTGCTATCCATTCCTGGGCTGCTATCAAATATAACAAACTTCTGCCTATCAACTGTTATTCTGTACTAAAAAGGATTACAAATCAAATTGTGACAATTGAATGAACTATAGCTCTATTAATCTAGCATTACACTTATAGACATGGATTATAAAAATATATATGCAAGAATTGGATAATACTGCCTCAAATAAAGATTTCAATTTGTGTAAAAAAAATCTCTATATTGTATATTTTGCAGATTTTTGTATGCATATTTTACTGTGTAGGTTCAAAATTTCGTCAAATTTGATCTTTGCAATGCCGGCTTATTATATTTTTTGAACAATTACTATTAATGTATGCCGAAGGGCTTGAAACCAAAACATCCAGCAACAATTCAAGTTATGTGTCTTACCACTACACACAGTGCTTATTGGCCAGATTGCATCATTTTAGCATGAGCTAAAATGGACTAAAGCATTCCATATTTGATTGTATTTTCATCTACAGGCATGACTACTCTATATTCAGCAGGCATTATTTAATATGTGAGATCTCCATTTTTAGGTTATCAATTAGAACTTGCATGTGCTGTCTTGCTAAAAGGTTCGATACATATACCTTTTAAAGCTATATTTCTTTGCACAATAATTCTGCCTTTTTCTCCTTTTCTGGTCGTACACATTTCTCGAACTTGGATTGTGAATCAAATTAATCTTCCAATAGTTATTTACATATCATTTTTGTATCAAAAGAGAAAACAGTGTTAGAACCCTTAGTTTACGATTTCGACGATGACAACTGTACAATGGAAATCATGTATATATATATATATATATATACCATTCAACTATACAGATATGAATTCAAAGCAAGACAAACCACTACTGTGATAAGACGATGAACAAAGCACTAAAGAGATTCATCTACAAAGTTGCACGAGGATCAAAGAGAGATACACTGAAGAATAAACCCAGGAGAACATCACTTAACACAGGTTCAGACGTCTGAGTGCAGAACTTCAGATGTCTGAATGTAGAAGATGAACAAAAATAATAATAGATTCTCAGACGTTTGAAAACACCATTCAGACATCTGAAATTGGGCTCGGGGTCAGATAATTCAAATTACAACTGTCATCTCCGAAGAGACACAACTCCATCTCTCCTTCACAACTCTTCACCAGTGAACAGCTCCTTCACAACTCTTCACCAGTGAACAGTGACGACTCTAGACTGAAAGGGAAGAGGTGTAACTACTAGAAGCAACCTTCTACAACTATATAAACGAGAATAAAAAAGGATCAAAGCACTTAACTAATTCACTCGACTCTCTATCTTGATCATCTCTTGTTCTAATCATCTACTTGCTATCAAATCTGCAAATCTGAGATCATACACTTCCATACTCTCTCGAACAATATTGTATTCAATCATTCAAGAGATATAGGAAGTTCAATTGTACTATATAGTCAAAATCCGTGTAATAGAGAACACATTCTTGAAAAAGAAACTCCGATATTGTAAACTTGTTCCTCCGGGTGAAGTGAGGGTTATTTGGTGAAAGGAAATTCCGAAGAGGAGCTTCGGGACTGGACGTAGGACGGGAGGTTCGAACCAGTATAAAATCCCTGGTGTGATTATGCTTATTTACATACTTTACTATTGTTACACTATAGTTTAAATTAGTCATATACTTGTCATTTGTATAATCGATCCACCATACTATAGACTTTCAATTGGTATCGGAGCTTGGTTTGATCAAAAGCACTGTAACAAGTTTTTGAATCACTAATATGGAAAGTATCTTTCAAGAAGGTCAATCTACCACACGTCCCCCACTATTTAATGGCTCCTACTATGCATATTGGTCAACCCATATGCGTATTTTTATGGAAGCCAATGGTCTAGAAATATGGTCTGCTACACAAAATAAATATGAAGCACCTGACACTGCTATGAGCACATGGACCGATGCACAAAAGACCTTAGCCTCAAACAATGCTAAAGCTATGAATGTTTTATTTTTCTCTCTAGATAAAAATGAACTTTCACATGTCATGTTATGTACCACTGCGTCTGACATTTGGCGTACCTTATAAATTACACATGAAGGTACAACAAAGGTCAAACAAACTAAGATTTCAATTTTGCAAAACTAATTCTCCTCATTCAAAATGAAGCAAAATGAAACTATTATTGACATGTATTCTAGATTTCAAACTATTCAACATGATCTTATGGCATTAGGAGTTAAGTTTACTGATTTTGATTTAGTTTCTCGAATAATCAACTCTTTAACATCAGATTGGGAAAGGAAGGTATTAGCTATTGAAGAAGCTAATGATCTTTCTACTCTCAAGGTTGAAGAGTTGATAGGAAATTTAATGTCCTATGAAGCTAACTTACAGGCAAGAAAAGAACAAAATGTTGAAAAGAAGAACATAACATTTCAAGCAAAGAATGATGACTCAGATTTGGATGAAGAAGAGATAGTTTTCATTGCCAAGAATTACAACAAATTCAAGAAATTTAGAAAGATGACCAAATTCCAAAAAGAAGGGAAGTCCAATACAAAAACTCTATCTCAAATAAAGTGTTATGAATGTGATCAATACGGACACATGAAGAAGGAATTTCCTAAATGCAATAATGAGAAAAAGAATAAATTTGAGAAATTTAAGGAGAAAAGAGCTTTTAAAGTCACTTGGGACGATTCCGATTCATCATCATCTTCTGATAGTGATAGCGATAGCGATAGAGAACAAGCTAATTTATGTTTTATGGCTAACACTGATGAGGTATGTCCTGAACTTAGCTATAATGAACTATTAGAATCAAGTATGGAACTTGATGATAAGTTTAGACAAATCAAAAAATTGAATAAAGAACACCTAGCCAAAATAAATTGATTAGAACTAGAGATTGGTTTATTAAAGGATGAAAAAGTTATTTAAGAAGAAGAATTGGAGATTTCACAAGAAAAGTGTAAAAAGTCTATCGAATATATGATACACAACTTAGTGAAATAGATAGGTTAAAACTTGAGAATAATAATTTGATTAAAGAAAATATTGAACTAAAAAGTAGTATAGAAATTTCAAAAACTGAAATTTGTGAATTAAAGGATAAACTAGAAAAAATTACTAACAATGTTTCAAAGTTTAACAAAGGAAAACAAGATCTTGATAATTTAATTAAAATTTCGAAACCTTCTGGTAATTGAAATGGATTAGGATTTTAAAGAATCATCCTATAGATAACATTATTGGAGATTTAAATTCTAGAGTAACTCGAAATCAACTTAATCAAATAAGTCATGTTGCATTCGTTTCAAATTTTGTACCAAAGAACTATAAAGAAGCTTCTAAAGACGATTTTTGGATCTGAACGAAATAATGTTTGGGAACTCCTTCCAAGACCGGAAGATCAATCCGTCATTGGAACTAAATGGGTATTTAAAAATAAAGCCGATGAACCGGAAATATAGTTCAAAATAAAGCATGTTTAGTAGCACAGGTGTATAATCAAGAAGAAGGAATCGATTACGATGAAACTTTTGCACCTGTAGCTAGATTAGAAGCTATACGAACTCTACTCACTTTTGCTTGTCATAACAATTTTAAATTATATCAAATGGATGTCAAAAGTGCATTTTTGAATGGTTTTATCAAAGAAAATGTTTATGTTGAACAACCACCATTATTTGAACATGAAAAATTTCCAAATCATGTTTTTAAATTAAATAAAGCATTATATGGGTTAAAACAAGCCCCTAGAGCATGGTATGATAGGCTTAAAACTCATTTAATCTCATCAGGATTTCAAATTGGTAAAATTGACACGACTTTACTTATTAAAAGAGAAAATAATGATATTTTAGTTATTCAAATTTATGTCGATGATATCATATTTGGATCGACTAATGAAAATTTATGTGTAAAATTTTCTAATATAATGAAAAATGAATTTGAAATGTCACACATGGGAGAATTAAATTTCTTTTTAGGATTACAAATAAAGCAACTAGAAAAAGGTATCTTTAAACATCAAGAAAAATATTGCAATGAACTATTAAAACGTTTCGGTATGGATAAAACATCTAGTAAACCTACTCCTATGAGTACTACGGTTCATCTTGATAAAGATGAAAACGGAGAAAATTTTGAAGAAAAATTATATAGGAGTATGATTAGTTCGTTATTATATTTAACCGCAAGTCGATCCGATATAATGATGAGTGTTTGTCTTTGCGCACGTTTTCAAGCAAAACCAAAAGAATCTCATCAAAGAGCCGTTAAACGTATTTTGAGATATTTATCTAACATGAAACTATGGACTATTCTATCCAAAAGGATCTTCCTTCGCACTTGTATCATATAGCAATGCGGATTTTGGAGGATGCAAAACGGATAGAAAAAATACTAGTGGAACATGTCATTTCATCGGACAATCTCTCGTCTCATGGTTTAGTAAAAAACAAAATTGTGTTTCTCTATCCACTTGTGAAGCCAAATATATTTCAGCGGCATTAGCATGTGCACAAGTAATTTACATGCAACATACCTTAAAAGATTTTGGAAAAATAATTGAAAAAATCCCTGATTTATTGTGATAACACTAGCGCAATCAATCTATCTAAAAATCCGGTAAATCACTCTAGAACTAAACATATAGATATAAGACATCATTTCTTAAGAGATAATGTCGAAAAAGGAACTATAACTCTAGAATATGTTAACACTGAAAATCAAATAGCCGATATCTTTACAAAACCATTAAATGAACAAACTTTTGTAAAATTATGACGAGACTTAGGCATTTGTTCACTTAATGAACTTTTAAACTAAGAAAAATTTCTTATATCCACAAGTTTATTAGTTTGTTAAAAACCTTTAAAAATTTAGACAAGCATTTTGCACCATGAACAAACTACCTATTTTTATATTTGGCTTGCTATAAAAACTAACTTTCTGAAGTTTCTTTAAATATAACAAATATCATAATCAAAATGTCATCTCAGGAAATAACTTCGTATAACTCTGGATCGCCATCCTCAAACGTATCCACTCCTTCTCTTAGTACTCCATCACCTCCTCGTTTCCTACCTTCTCCTGACTTACCAAAAAGTCGATGCGGATTATCACCTCTACTAAAGAAAGGCAAACGAGAAAAATCGCCTACAATCCATGAAAAACTTAATGAAATATCACACTATCAATTCGCAATGATGGATGCTCAAAAGGAAATGTACTATAAACCGGAAGGAACAATCAAACATTTGAACTTCCTGGAAAAGGCTCTATATGCTATATATGGTCATTCTCCAACAAAGAAGTGTTTACATAAAAAATCTCCACGCTTTGTTGAAACTCCTAAAGATGAACCGTCAACTTCGTCACCCAAACCTCCTTCCTGGTCCCCAATCAACTATGGTGATCCCACCTACGAACCGAATTCATGGGATCGTCAGGAATGGAACCAAGAAAAATAAACTATGACGTTTGGAGACGATTATATACATATATATTTGTTTGTATTATATTGTATTCTATTCAATAAATAAAGTTTTTTTCTTCACAAAACTCTCAAGAAAAAGCTAATATGGAGTTTTTAGACGTCTGAAATAGATTCAAGACGTCTGAACTAAGAATTTGGAACAAATTATATGTTCCCAGACGTTTGAACTCAAGTCCAGACGTCTGAAATCACTCTCTGTCTCACATTAAAACTTTCCTAATGTTTGAGTTTTGATTCCAGACGTCTGACTTTACTTTCTGTTTCTAATTTAGACATCTCCAGACGTCTAATCTACTTTTTAAAACGTCTGGAACGGGAAACAACAACTTTTCAAACCCTATACCTGATCGATCAACCACTATTTCACCACTTCAATTCATTTCCAAATTAAAAATTATCTCTCTCAAAATCTCTAAAATCGAATTTCTCTTAAAATCAACGCCACCACGAACTAAAAAGATGGGAATTAAGAAAAGGAAGCATGGAGAACGATCTTCCTCTCAACCATTGATGGTGACTGATACTCAAATCAACAATTGGTTATTTCAGAATCCAACAAATATACGACGGTTTAACGACTTGAAGATTAAGAAGATGCATCTAGCACCTTTCTATAGCCTAATCAAGTTTCCTTCATATGATATGGATGACATATGTGAGCAAGGTGAATTGAAAACCCTTATCTCTTTTAATGCCAACGATGTTTCTATCGATCAACTAGCTATATATCTTTTTTACGCTAATCTAGATAGTCCATCGGTATGGACTACTGAGAATGATGAAGATTGGTTATGGACGAGTGTCTATGAGACAAAAATCAAGATAACCCCCGCTATAATTGGACGATTCTTAGAATGCTCTTATACGGGTCAAAATTTATCTGAAATGGAGGACATGCGATTCAAACCTCGTAATACTATCACTCATCAATTATGGGAAAATCGAATGCCTCAATTTTCATCCAAATTCCTTAGGCCACGTGCTAGGCTCCTTACCCGAATGCTTATAAATACCATTATCCCTCGATTAGGTATTCATGAACAAATTACTGATCTTGAACACAAAGCACTATATGCATTATTTGGTCGAACTAAGATCAATTAGGCTCAGTTCATTTTCGATGAACTAAAAGGTTTTTGGAATAGATCTCGCCATACAATCATTTACCTGACTTATATTATGCGAATTCTCAAAGCACTAAACATCCCATCGTACATTTCTGCTTTTGAGGAGTTACCTATCAAATATAGTGGAACAAAATTTTTCAATCTTATGCATTCGCCGAAGGAACCACCATCTTATATAACTTTTCTAGAATGGGAAACTGCACAAGATCAACCTCCTCCTCCTCAACAACAACAAACAACAAGAAGGTGATGTTGAACTACCAAGGTAACCATCTCCACCTCCTCCTTCCTCATTTGAATATCACTCCGATATGGAGATATTGGAAGCACGAACTCAGCCTCATGCTAATGAGAATATTTCTCACTTAACCTTACAAAACCAAGTGCTCCTATCAAGAAATCAAATTATCCTTGGTAAACAAATAGCGAAGCTTAATCTCACGTTGTCCACAAGACTTTCCAAAGTTGAAGACTCTCTCGTTTCAGTGGTTTCTAAACTTAATCATGCCCTTCAACAAGTCCGTCAACCTTCTTCTGACTGGTCTACACCTTCTCAATCTCCTCACACATCGCCAAAAACCGGCGATAAGGGGAAAGGGAAATTAGACTCCTCTCGTGTTAAACTACCTTGACTTCATAAGGTAAATATTTTGTTGTAATTAACTCCCTTATCAAAGTTCTGGTAAGACACTATCAATATTCCTCTTTTTTGATATGCTTAATGATGTAATCATAACCTCTTTGTTAGTGATATAATTATGTATGTACGTCATACTTGGTTCTGCATTGTTTTATAATTCTTCGATTATTTTTGATAATGACAAAGGGGGAGAAAAATAAATATGCACATCTATAGGGGAAGATCATATTTAGGGGGAGAACCTTTCAGTAATTGTTATCTAAGTACATTATATAGTTGTCATCATCAAAAAAGAGGAGAATGTTAGAACCCTTAGTTTACGATTTCGACGATGATAACTATACAATGGAAATCATATATATATATATATATATATATCATACAACTATACAGATACGAATTCAAAGCAAGACAAACAACTTGTAACGACCCGTATTTTTAACACTTTAAAAATACGAATTAAAATGAAAATTTTGGATAAAAATCCGAAGGAAATAAAATTTTGTGTTGTTAAATGCGAATTACAAGTTAAAATACAAAATTGAATTCTAAAATAACCTATTTGTAAATTAAATATGGATGTTAACTTGTAGTGAATGTAAATAATGAATTGAATTTGATTGTAAACCAAATTGGTTATGATTGTAAACAAAGAATAAATAAAATGGTAGATTTAATAATGGAAGTTTATGTTATTGAAACTAATATAAATAAATGTAACTTAATATTACAGTTGATTGAAAGTAGATAATAACTGAAACTGTAATTCGATAAAGATGTTAACTTGTAATTGAACGTAAGTAAAGATTTAAATTTGAATGTAACAAGTAATTGAATTGAATTGAATTTGATTGTAAACAACGAAATAAATAAAATGTTACATTTAATATTGAAGTTATAATATGGAAATCAATGTAAATGAATGTAATTTAATATTACTGTGAATTTAAATAAGATGATAGCTGAAGAAAATGAAAGTAAATGAATTATAAACTATTGATAATAATGTATAAGTAAATGGTTGATTCAATAATGAAAGTGTAAATCGAAATAAAAGAATTCATTTGGAATTAAATAACTTGAATTTGAATTACAATATAATTGAACGTGGAGTCTAATATAATCTTTTATATTGGATTTATAATGGAAAATTGCATTGTAAAATATTGTTAATTACCGTGGAATTAAAAATGGAATCTGTGAACAATTGAAATTCGATTTAAAAGTTAATAATTTAAAATTGGGAATTTTATATTGAAATTAAACAGTCGAATAATTTATTTTTCAAATATTGGATTTAATTAGACAATTAAATCGATAATTTAATAAGTTAAATTTTAGAAATGATTGAAAATCGAGTTGAATATGATTGAAAATGATTTGTAAAATTTTATCTTATCATATTGGAGTTATAGTAATGTTATAGAACTTTTAAAATTGAATTTAAAGTAAATTTGTGAAAATTGAATATTTTAATATTTAATTATCGACTGAAAAATAGCCATTTTTCGAACAGTCTCAGAATTGAACGAAACTAGTTCCATTGGATCCGTAATAGTTTGTTATTGTCGGATTTCAATTTTCGTAGCAATCGGAGTTATCGTTTGACCGTGGCAGCTCGAAACACATCGAATTGTTTTTAATATTATTCGGCGAGAGAAAATAGTCATTTTTCAAAAAGTCTTGGATTTCGACGAAACTAGTTTTATCGGATCCGTAATGTCATATTATTGTAGGGTTTCAAATTTCGTGTCAATCGGATTTACCGTTTGTCCGGGGCGAGCCCAAACGCACAGAAATTTGATTAACCGATTTAATTTTAAATCGATCGTTTATTGCCGTAACTTGCACAGATGATCGAATTAGCTTCTGAAACCTGTTCCATTGTGTTCGGAACGCGGGATAAACCCTAGAAACACCGGTCACCACGCGAGATTTGAAGTTCGGATTTTGGAGTGAATAGTGTTTTTCGGTAAATTTTTATAAAAGGAACCCTTTATCATTTCATTTGAAAACATCAGCCCTAGGGTTTCATAGCCGCCACTTTCAAATTCAATGGCCAGAAAATTTTGAAACTTCTTCCTCATTTTCCTCTCAATCCATCAACAATTAGCAAAAGTCGTCAACTACAAAGTTGTAGAGGACGATGAGAGCTTCAAATCCATACGGAGATGATCGAAAACGGAGCAACGAATTAATGGGAAATCGAGCTCGAAGCTGCTGCGTTTTCACGTTTTTCGAGGCCAAAGGGGAAGCCGAGTTCCATGCTATTCACGGTGTAGGTAGAGTTCGCCGAGGGCTTCGCGATGGAGGTGGCTGATCATCTTCAAGTTGTGTATTTTGGTTGTGAAAATTCAAAGAAGAGAGGCGGCTATGGGTTTCATACTCACGGCTTTGAACGAGATAAGGAAGAAGGGGAGGGTGCGGCCAGATCTGATGGGGTGGAAATCGATGGCCTGGATCGTTCTAGGTAAAAAAAAAATATATATTTTTAAATAAAATGTAAATTGTTTATATTATTAATGTGTACAAACTTCTAAAATGCATAACTTTTTCATACGAGGTCCGATTGGAACGAAACTTTTTGCGTTGCGATCATAAAGATGAAAGCTTCAAAATGAAACATGTTTGGATGGATTTGGAGACAGTGGAAATTTGGGCTAAAGTTGGGCGTCGTCCAGTTTTAGTTCCAAACCGGAACGTCTCGGCGACAACAGAAAATCAAAGTGAGTGTTTTATAACGCTCACAACGTACTGAATATCTTTATGGTAGTTAAATTTGACATTATGAAGTGATATGAATTTATTTGTCGTTGTTTGATAAAAATTTAATTGTCATATAGATTGCCGTGTGAATTCACCGTTGAAAATTTAAATTGACAGTAAATTGAAATTAGGATTTAATTGAAATCAAATTTCCCGATATTGATAACTATGAAATTGCCGTGAATTGTATTGACTATTTGATGATTTATTTCGATGTATGCTATTGGTTGATATTTAAATGTTTGGATGTTTATTTGCTTATATATATCCTGTTATACATGCACATGACACTGTGATTGGTTTAAGTAATATATATTCATCCATGTCATTTAATTGAAATAACTAACCACTTGGCCATAGGTTAGAGAAATATATAAAGACACCGGGTTGGTTAAATTAAATGATTTTAAAAGTTGTTTTGAAATTATTTAAATGAATTGATTTTAAGAATAAAAATCCAATTTATGGAAATTGAATTATTTTGAATTGAAGCTCGAGATGTTGGAATTTAAACTTGGTAAATGAAATTGTTTAATTATTCGAAGTTTAGATTTTTAAGAAAAATTGAAATATGGTGTAAAGTTTCGAAAGTCGATTTGTTTTAAAAGATTGGACTTTTAATCGAACTCTGAATATTTCTAAGAAAATTTATATGAAATGATATTTCAAGTTTGAGTTTGGAGTTGAAATGAAATATTGAGGCAAAAATGATTTTTGAAATGAAATCGTATATTTTGAGTAAATATGATATGATTTTGGAAATGGATTTATTTGAAGTGAAAGTGATATCGTATTGATATGATTTTGAAATTTTAATGAGATATTGAGGCGAAAATGATTTTGAAATGAAATCGTATATTTTGAGTAGATATGATGATTTTGAAATGGATTTGATTTTTGAAGCGAATATGATATTTTGATATCAATTATGAATTGATTTAAAATGTAAAAGAGCCATCGGTGTAATAATACGTAGTTATTAAAGAGACCAGGATCGGATATGGACATACTCTCTGTCGATACCGAAAACCACTTTAATAATTAATATACGTAGAGTGTTGATCCAGAATGAAGTGGATGGTTTGATGAACGCGTTGACTGAAGAAAGAGAACGATATTTGATGACCCCTGACATGACTAAAACAGGAGCCGCGCCGGGCCATTGAGGTTCGCCACCTCTAGCGGACACACTTCTTCGTTACCATATCTATTACTTTTGTGATTCGATTTGGGTGCACCCCTCGATTATGGGAGTGTTGTTTTCACGGTGTTGGGGTGGTAGCTGCTATGCCCAACATCAGTCCGGATCAGGCAACTACTAGTATCCTAGTTGGTATCGCCTCATGTACCTTGTCATACTGATTATCCTATCGCGACCACTACATTTTGGTTTGTACCTTTAGTATATGGATTGCCCTCTGGTGACTTCCGGTTTTGGGGAAACTACGGTCTTGTATATGCTCTTGGGAATACAAATGTGTTAAGGGTGGAATGGGCCATAGCTTAATGCTAGTTTGATATTTTACTTTATGATAGACATTATTGTATATAGCGTATTCTATTATATAGTAGATATTTTAACGGATCCTTAGGAGATGGAAATCCCGAACATCTCTTAAGTTAATGCATGCACGTTAAACACTGGATAGGAGGTGTCTAAAACCCGTAAACATCTCCGACACCGTCACACTCATATTTACTTATTCGATTTAATTTACATGAGATATTTTAGTCCTGACTCGAGTGTTTTGTCTTTTCATTACGCTCGGGTCAGCCTGAGCATTTCAGATAAGGTTGAAGATCTATTCTGGAGGACGAAGACGGAGTTTGGTATTACATCATTTGTATTCTACTACTGTATTATTTTTCCGCTGCATTGTTTTATTATCTCTGATATGTATGTAACTCTTATTTATGATGTATAATAATAATCAAATTTATTTATTTAACAGCTTCATGAACTGTTATTTTATTATTATATCTTGTCCCTTCCGCTGCGAGATTCTGAGTTTGTTTCTGTTCTTTCTTTTCTTTTCTTATTTAACCCCAATAACTATCTGTATTTTGGATTGTTTGAGTCGGCATGTGTGTATGTTTTGTCGACTTGAATGGTAGAAAATGCGGGTTGTTACAGTTGGTATCAGAGCTTTGGTTTAGCGATAAACCTAGGCTCTAGTGGGGAATAACTCATTGAAATAGAGGTAAACTATATGAATGAGTTGAGTGTATATGAGAGAGCGTATTTGTAATTTTGATATAAAAATGATTTATATTGTGTTAATTTGTTCCGTTGAGTATTTATGAATTCTGGTTGGTACTTGGCATCGATAGGAATTTCTAAACACTCGAATAGGAAAGATTGACATAATATTGTTTTGGATTATATTCTATATATAAAAGACTTATCTTGAAAATTTATAAATTTTGATTGTATTGGTTGTTAGGAGATGATAATATTAGATTATCATCGTTTATTGTTGATTAGTCAATATTTCTAACTATTAACTATTGGATGATTTTAAGAAATGAAACTTGTAAATATGATTGACAATGAATATAAATGGTAAATAAAATGAAATAAAAATGAATTTAAATTAAGATGGAGAATTTAAATTCCGGTGTTTTGAAAATTTATTAACAAAAATTTGAAATGTATAATATAAGTATTATATGATAGTATATTCGATTAGAAATTGTTTTCAAAGGATTTCAAATGAAATAAGTGTTATACTCCCCTCTTGACACTAGAGAATGATTTCGGTGATGAGTGCACGCATCATCGACATTTATTTTCGAGAGTCCAAGTGGGGGAGATCACTTAATAGTTTTTCTAAACCCTGTTTTGATTAAAATTGAATTTTCTTTTGTATTCTCTATAATATGATTTGATATATAAATTATATAAGTATATATTATTTCAAAACTGGATTTGAAATGAAACCGGGATTGGAATTCTTGAGTTCTTTAATAATTAATGATTTTTCTTTTAATGGTTGAAATGAATTAATACTTGAATCATTACGGAACTTCTGAATTGCGAAATGAGAAATGAACCTAAGAGCTAAGTGAAATATCAATTGAAGTAGAAATCCTTAGAATTAGGAAATTATGAATTTAAAATAAAATTGAAACTGTAAAACTCGCATAGTATTAAATTTCATTCCATAGCATAGATATAACTTACCAAAATATTTAAGAAGTTCAAAAATGTTATATGAATTGTTAATTGGATAATATACAAGTATAGGTTTGAATAATGAAATATGCATTTAATTAATGGTTTGCAAATATAAATAAAATTGTTAGTAAATAATTGGAATTTAAATTAACATTTAAAGGTGATTCACAATTATGTTAATATAAAATGGAAATACTATATGTGAATGTAAATGTGAAATTAAATTATAGTGAAATTTAAGTAATGACTTAAGAATTAATTAATTGAAAATTCAAATTTGAATGAAAAGAGGTTGTATGTTGTTTAACTACATTCTATTTGCATAACTATAACTTACCAAATACTTAAAAAGTTTAAAATGCTAATAAGGATAAGTAGAGGAATAATATACCAGTGTGAGAGTGAATAATAAAATGTGAAGATCTATTGATAGTTGTAAATATAAAAGAAATTTAAGCTGTAAAATGAATGATATATACAAGTGAATGAATAAAATTTAAAATTAATGAAATATAAAATTTGTAAATGGAAACTAATTAAAGTTGAATATAACTAAATGTCAATAAACTTGGAAGTGTATGAAATAAAAAAATTTGACTTGGAAATGTATAATTGATTTAGTATAGATTCTGGATGGATGGTAATGTTTGATATGCATTGGTTGTTTGATGGATGGTAATTGATTTAGTAGAATTCATTAGTGTTAATGGAATTGAATAAACGGAATAAAATTTTAAAATAATTAAATTCAAATTTGAAGCAAAGTGAAATTAAATATAATTGAATCCAATTTAAATTGAAGCAAATTGACTTGAATTTAAAATGTGAATGAAACAAACTTGAATAAATCGGAAACAAATTGAATGTAAACGTATTTCATGGATAAATAAGAAAATAAACGACTTTGTGTTTATGATTGTTTCTTTAGAAAATTTAAAGTTTGATGGTTTGTACTTTGAAATAATAAAAGTAAAATTTTGGAAAAAAATCCAAAATTGTCCAATATATGCTGAAACGAAAACAACCATAACTTTTAAATGGCTGGACGAAATTCAACGATATTAGACTTTTCGGAAAGCTTAGAAACTGTAGCACGACTTTTGTTTAGACTGTCTTGAGGAATTCCTTCATTTACTTAGTTAAAAATTTGAATCTTCTCGCTGGCCTGTGTAAAAGGGAAGCAAAATCAGTAGAATATACTCTTAGTATTTTTGCCATAACTTTTTACTGGTGTATCGGATTTTGATGATCTTGCACTTTCTCGAAAGCTTAGAACTTAAGCTAAAACTTATGTTTTAAGCATTTGGTGTTTTTCTGTCGTTTAGAAGGTCAAAAACGTGACCAAACGTCGTTGACCTGCGCAATTCATTGCCAGGCTGAGGCGTATCTATTTAGTAAAACGGTCGTAACTTTTGAACGGAAGATCCGAATTCAATGATTTTGGACATTCCGGAAAGCCTGAAACGAATGCAACAACTTTTTTTTAGATTCCATTGTCAAATTTTATCGTTTAGGTGACCAAAAACTGAGATTCGTTTGCTGTCCTGGAATTGGAATTTCAGTTTTGAAGCTAAACATGTTATATGTGTGTTGTTTATGATAAGTATATCGATCTATCTTTATATGCATGGTTCTAACTTGGTTATTGAGCATTTTAGTAGGTAGCAAAGGGGTTGCGCTTCGCTTGTGGAGCTCGCTTCTGCGTTTAATGCAAAATGTAAGTTAAAATGCTAATAAACACTAAATAAAAGGCATGTTCTCGGATTATAGTTTGTGTTGTGGTATATTATTGTGTTCCTCATGTTTTGGGATGCCTCATTCTTGTAATGAGATGTATATCATGCAATTATTACTACTGTGAAATTTTTCGGTCCTAGCCGCGCAAAGGAGGTGCTGCCGAAATGTTTCAAAAATCCGGGAGTTAGAAAATTTTGTGAAAAAAAATCCTATAACTAAATTTTGCAAATAAGTAGAATATTTTGAATGAATTATATCTAAATGATGGTTTCCCCTTCTCCATTCCTTTTCGAGGACGAAAAGTTTTAAGTGGGGGAGAATGTAACGACCCGTATTTTTAACACTTTAAAAATACGAATTAAAATGAAAATTTTGGATAAAAATCCGAAGGAAATAAAATTTTATGTTGTTAAATGCGAATTACAAGTTAAAATACAAAACTGAATTCTGAAATAACTTATTTGTAAATTAAATATGGATGTTAACTTGTAGTGAATGTAAATAATGAATTGAATTTGATTGTAAACCAAATTGGTTATGATTGTAAACAAATAATAAATAAAATGGTAGATTTAATAATGGAAGTTTATGTTATTGAAACTAATATAAATAAATGTAACTTAATATTACAGTTGATTGAAAGCAGATAATAACTGAAACTGTAATTCGATAAAGATGTTAACTTGTAATTGAACGTAAGTAAAGATTTAAATTTGAATGTAACAAGTAATTGAATTGAATTGAATTTGATTGTAAACAACGAAATAAATAAAATGTTACATTTAATATTGAAGTTATAATATGGAAATCAACGTAAATGAATGTAATTTAATATTACTGTGAATTTAAATAAGATGATAGCTGAAGAAAATGAAAGTAAATAAATTATAAACTATTAATAATAATGTATAAGTAAATGGTTGATTCAATAATGAAAGTGTAAATCGAAATAAAAGAATTCATTTGGAATTAAATAACTTGAATTTGAATTACAATATAATTGAACATGGAGTCTAATATAATCTTTTATATTGGATTTATAATGGAAAATTGCATTGTAAAAGATTGTTAATTACTGTGGAATTAAAAATGGAATTTGTGAACAATTGAAATTTGATTTAAAAGTTAATAATTTAAAATTGGGAATTTTATATTGAAATTAAACAGTTGAATAATTTATTTTTCGAATATTGGATTTAATTAGACAATTAAATCGATAATTTAATAAGTTAAATTTCAGAAATGATTGAAAATCGAGTTGAATATGATTGAAAATGATTTGTAAAATTTTATCTTATCATATTGGAGTTATAGTAATGTTATAGAACTTTTAAAATTGAATTTCAAGTAAATTTGTGAAAATTGAATATTTTAATATTTAATTATCGACTGAAAAATAGCCATTTTTCGAACAGTCTCAGAATTGAACGAAACTAGTTCCATTGGATCCGTAATAGTTTGTTATTGTCGGATTTCAATTTTCGTAGCAATCGGAGTTATCGTTTGACCGTGGCAGCTCGAAACGCATCGAATTGTTTTTAATATTAATTCGGCGAGAGAAAATAGTCATTTTTCAAAAAGTCTCGGATTTCGACGAAACTAGTTTCATCGGATCCGTAATGTCATATTATTGTAGGATTTCAAATTTCGTGTCAATTGGATTTACCGTTTGTCGGGGCGAGCCCAAACGCACAGAAATTTGATTAACCGATTTAATTTTAAATCGATCATTTATTGCCGTAACTCGCACAGATGATCGAATTAGCTTCCGAAACCTATTCCATTGTGTTCGGAATGCGGGATGAACCCTAGAAACGCCGGTCACCACGCGAGATTTGAAGTTCAGATTTTGGAGTGAATAGTGTTTTTCGGTAAATTTTTATAAAAGGAACCCTTTATCATTTCATATGAAAACATCAGCCCTAGGGTTTCATAGCCGCCACTTTCAAATTCAATGGCCAGAAAATTTCGAAACTTCTACCTTATTTTCCTCTCAATCCATCAACAATTAGCAAAAGTCATCAATTACAAAGTTGTAGAGGACGATGAGAGCTTCAAATCCATACGGAGATGATCGAAAACGGAGCAACGAATCAACGGGAAATCGAGCTCGAAGCTGCTGCGTTTTCACGTTTTTCGAGGCCAAAGGGGCAGCCGAGTTCCATGCTATTCACGGTGTAGGTAGAGTTCGCCGAGGGCTTCGCGATGGAGGTGGCCGATCGTCTTCAAGTCGTGTATTTTGGTCGTGAAAATTCAAAGAAGAGAGGCGGCTATGGGTTTCATACTCACGGCTTTGAACGAGAGAAGGAAGAAGGGGAGGGTGCGTCCAGATCTGATGGGGTGGAAATTGACGGCCTGGATCGTTCTAGGTAAAAAAAAAAGAGGATATATTTTTAAATAAAATGTAAATTGTTTATATTATTAATGTGTACAAACTTCTAAAATGCATAACTTTTTCATACGAGGTCCGATTGGAACGAAACTTTTTGCGTTGCGATCGTAATGACGAGTGCTTCAAAATGAAATTGGTTTGGATGGATTTGGAGACAGTGGAAATTTGGGCTAAAGTTGGGCGTCGTCCAGTTTTAGTTCCAAAGCAGAACGTCTCGGCGACAACAGAAAATCAAAGTGAGTGTTTTATAACGCTCACAACGTACTGAATATCTTTATGGTAGTTAAATTTGACATTATGAAGTGATATGAATTTATTTGTCGTTGTTTGATAAAAATTTAATTGTCATATAGATTGCCGTGTGAATTCACCGTTGAAAATTTAAATTGACAGTAAATTGAAATTAGGATTTAATTGAAATCAAATTTCCCGATATTGATAACTATGAAATTGCCGTGAATTGTATTGACTATTGGATGATTTATTTCGATGGATGCTATTGGTTGATATTTAAATGTTTGGATGTTTATTTGCTTATATATATCCTGTTATACATGCACATGACACTGTGATTGGTTTAAGTAATATATATTCATCCCTGACATTTAATTGAAATAACTAACCACTTGGCCATAGGTTAGAGAATTATATACGGACACCGGGTTAGTTAAATTAAATGATTTTAAAAGTTGTTTTGAAATTATTTAAATGAATTGATTTTAAGAATAAAAATCCAATTTATGGAAATTGAATTATTTTGAATTGAAGCTCGAGATGTTGGAATTTAAATTTGGTAAATGAAATTATTTAATTATTCGAAGTTTAGATTTTTAAGAAAAATTGAAATATGGCGTAAAGTTTCGAAAGTCGATTTGTTTTAAAAGATTGGACTTTTAATCGAACTCTGAATATTTCTAAGAAAATTTATATGAAATGATATTTCAAGTTTGAGTTTGGAGTTGAAATGAAATATTGAGGCAAAAATGATTTTTGAAATGAAATCGTATATTTTGAGTAAATATGATATGATTTTGGAAATGGATTTATTTGAAGTGAAAGTGATATCGTATTGATACGATTTTGAAATTTTAATGAGATATTGAGGCGAAAATGATTTTGAAATGAAATCGTATATTTTGAGTAGATATGATGATTTTGAAATGGATTTGATTTTTGAAGCGAATATGATATTTTGATATCAATTATGAATTGATTTAAAATGTAAAAGAGCCATCGGTGTAATAATACATAGTTATTAAAGAGACCGGGATCGGATATGGACATACTCTCTGTCAATACCGAAAACCACTTTAATAACTAATATACGTGGAGTGTTGATCCAGAATGAAGTGGATGGTTTGATGAACGCGTTGACTGAAGAAAGAGAACGATATTTGATGACCCCTGACATGACTAAAACAGGAGCCGCGCCGGGCCATTGAGGTTCGCTACCTCTAGCGGACACACTTCTTCATTACCATATCTATTACTTTTGTGATTCGATTTGGGTGCACCCCTCGATTATGGGAGTGTTGTTTTCGCGGTGTTGGGGTGGTAGCTGCTATGCCCAACATCAGTCCGGATCAGGCAACTACTAGTATCCTAGTTGGTATCGCCTCATGTACCTTGTCATACTGATTATCCTATCGCGACCACTACGTTTTGGTTTGTACCTTTAGTATATGGATTGCCCTCTGGTGACTTCCGGTTTTGGGGAAACTACGGTCTTGTATATGCTCTTGAGAATACAAATGTGTTAAGGGTGGAATGGGCCATGGCTTAACGCTAGTTTGATATTTTACTTTATGATAGACATTATTGTATATAGCATATTCTATTATATATTAGATAGTTTAACGGATCCTTAGGAGATGGAAATCCCGAACATCTCTTAAGTTAATGCACGCACGTTAAACACTGGATAGGAGGTGTCTAAAACCCATAAACATCTCCGATGCCGTCACACTCATATTTACTTATTCGATTTAACTTACATGAGATATTTTAGTTCTGACTCGAGTGTTTTGTCTTTTGATTACGCTCGGGTCAGCCTGAGCATTTCAGATAAGGTTGAAGATCTATTCTGGAGGACGAAGATGGAGTTTGGTATTACATCATTTGTATTCTACTAGTGTATTATTTTTCCGCTGCATTATTGTATTATCTCTGATATGTATGTAACTCTGATTTATGATGTATAATAATAATCAAATTTATTTATTTAACAGCTTCATGAATTGTTATTTTATTATTATATCTTGTCCCTTCCACTGCGAGATTCTTAGTTTGTTTCTGTTCTTTCTTTTCTTTTCTTATTTAACCCCAATAACTATCTGTATTTTGGATTGTTTGAGTCGGCATGTGTGTATGTTTTGTCGGCTTGAATGGTAGAAAATGCGGGTTGTTACACAACTACCGTGACAAGACGATGACTAAAGCACTGAAGAGATTCATCTACAAAGTTGCACGAGGATCGAAGAGAGATACACTCAAGAATAAACCCAGGAGAACATCACTTAACAGATTCAGACGTTTGAATGCAGAACTTCAGACGTCTGAACGTAGAAGATGAACAAAAATAATAATAGGTTCTCAGACGTCTGAAATTACCATTCAAACATCTGAAACCGGGCTCGGGTCAGATAATTCAAATTACAACTGTCATCTCCGAAGAGACACAACTCCATCTCTCCTCCACAACTCTTCACCGGTGAACAGTGACGACTCTAGACTGAAAGGGAAGAGGCGTAACTACTGGAAGCAACCTTCTACAACTATATAAACGAGAATCAAGAAGGATCAAAGCACTTAACTAATTCACTCGACTCTCTATCTTGATCATCTCTTGTTCTAATCATCTACTTGCTATCAAATCTGCAAATCTGAGATCATACACTTCCATACTCTCTCGAACAATATTGTATTCAATCATTCAAGAGATATAGGAAGTTCAATTGTACTATATAGTCAAAATCCGTGTAATAGAGAACACATTCTTGAAAAAGAAACTCTGCTATTGTAAACCTATTCCTCCGGGTGAAGTGAGGGTTATTTGGTGAAAGGAAATTCCGAAGAGGAGCTTCGGGACTGGACGTAGGACGGGAGGTCTGAACTAGTATAAAATCCCTGGTGTGATTATTCTTATTTACATACTTTTCTATTGTTACACTATAGTTTAAATTAGTCATATACTTGTCATTTGTATAATCGATCCACCATACTATAGACTTTCAATAAACAGGTGTCACTAATAAATAAATGATAAACAATTAAACCACTAAAGCACTTTGTTTTATGGATCTTCATGCAAAAGAACACTAAATAGTTAGAGTAATTGACACCATATGGATAAGTTTATCACGTGGCATTTTCAAACTTGGACATGAGCAAGAAATCTAAAAATAATCTTACAAACTTGATAAGCTTTCTTTCACCTGGAGCCTTAGTCCATACACCTTGTAATGAGTTGTCCTAATAAAACAAAATAAAATGAACAATGAATTAGCCTTGATCAATATAAAAAGACAATTTAGTTGGAGATATGTTAAGGTGTTCAAAATGAATGACCGCATTGTGACTCACAATTAAGTCTGCCAACGCGGTTTCAAAAGTAAATTCTGCCGGCAGTTCTTGAAGGATATCAGTGCTCGGGGTTAAATCCCACATATTTTGAAGCATACTAGATAGATTATATGTATTGGGGTTGTAGTGTGTTAACCCTCTTTCGCTTCACGACCTAACGAGTTAAAGAGCGTACCGACTTAAGAGCAGTAGCCGACCTAAGACGGCACCGGTTTAATAAGTTACGAGATAAGGAGATCTACGACTTAAAGTATGAGTCGACTTAATAGGCTACGAGTTAACGAAGGCTCCAACTTAAGGAATAGGCTGACTTAACCAGTTACGAAGGCTTCCGACTCAGCAGATTCCGACTTAAGGGGGTCTCCGACTTAACAGTTTGCGAGTTAAGGAAATCTACGACCTAAGAAAGCTCCGACTTAACTACAGGACCGACCTAAAACACTTACCCACTTGAGGAATGCTCCGAGTTAAAGTAGGCACCGACTTAAGAGATGCTCCAACTTAAGAGTCTACGAGATAAGGAAGTCTCCGACTTAAGGCAATTGTTAACGACTTAAGGCCTACGACCTTCTATAAGTCGCGTACGACTCGTACTAACTCATTCAGAAGAAACCATGTAACCCAAGATACATCTCTTAAGTCGTTACCGACCTACGACGTATGCTAAGCTCGTTCTGGACATTCAGGGGCAACTAGTATAAACCCCTATCTCCTCGTCGACTTACGACCTAGGACTTTCTATAAGTCGGCCACGACTTAAGACTTAGGAAAATTTCCGGTTCAGATTTTACTCTATAAATACTACCCTAGCTCCAACGTTCGGAGGACTTTTTGGCCGATCATTTCTTCAAGCGTCGTTACTCTGCCGAGCTCTCAACTCATTCAACAATTGAAGATCTTCATATATTCGAGACACTACAACAAGCTTTGAGAGGAATTTCCTACATCCAACACGGATTCATCAAGTTTCGTCATCGAAGTTTGAGCTAGTAGTCGAGATTGTCTTTATGATCAAACTGTATTGCTTTCATAAGAGTATTGTATCGTCTTGTAATCAGATTCAGTAATAAAGAGATTCAAAGTGGACATAGGCTCGATCTCAAGCCAAACCACTATAAACTGCTGTCTTTTACTGCTTTTTCGCTATTTTACTGCTTACTTCTTGTTCCCGTCACATGGGTGGTGCTTTCACAATTCTACTACACACACCGGGTGTTTGCGTTCACTTTTTAGCGTTAACATTTTGGTACTTTCATTGAGAGTTGAACTCAGGAAGATTTTCACCGTTGCTTCGCAAAGACTCATAAAAAGAACCTCTCTTAAAAACCAGAAGCTGATCTGAAATAATGGCTCCTGGAAGAAGAGGTAGACCTATCAGATCCATAAATGCTCATGAAGGGACTTCCGCTTCCCCAACAGCAGACCAAGCAACTCCTACCGTTGGAGTCACCAGGGCTGAATTGGATGACGCAGTTTCTGGATTATACCAACAAATTGAAGCTCAAAATGCTTTGATGATGGATAGATTAACTGCTCTGCTCGGGGCAAATCGTCAACCAGAAAACCATCAAACAACCTTTCCTGAAATGCCACCTTTCCAAGCTGAGGGTTCTATGCCGCAACCAACTTATCGTGAACATGTGCCCAGGCAAGCTTCCGAGAGAAGGATTGATGCCTGCCTAGAGATGTCTTTGAACAATAAAGGGTACCTGTCCGAAATGGTTGGCCGCATCATGAAAGAGAGCATGCAGAGGGAAGAGAATGAGAATGACTGGGGATTTGCACCAAGCAGAACTCCGTTTACTGAAAGGATCCTGAAAAAGGAATTTCCAAGTAAATTTGCACCTCTTACTATCCAAGCCTATAGGGGAACGAGTGACCCTAATCATTTCCTATACAAGTACGATTGGCATATGGCCGGTGCAAGAGCGTCAGACTAGATTAAGTGTCAATACTTTCCAGTGTACTTGGAAGGTGTGGCCTTACTTTGGTTCACAAAGCTTCCAATTCGGTCAATAGATCAGTTCTCCGACTTGACGCAAAAGTTTAAAGAACAGTTCAGATTGTATGCTTCAAAAGCTAAGGATATAATGTCACTGTCTAGTCTTGAACAAGCTCCCGGAGAATCAATCAAATCTTTCTTAAGCCGTTTCAATATAGCTGTAGCCGAAGTGGATAATGTAGAACCACGTATGATCCTGACCTACTTGGTGCGAGCCATCAATAAATCGAGTGAATTTGGAAAATGGCTAAAAATGAAGGAACCAAATTCCCTTGAGAAGTTTTATAAAAAGGCCGATGAATTCATGCGCCTGGAAAACCTTTCCGCCTCAGCAAAAGTATTAGTTGCTAAGGACAACAATAATGATCTTGCTTTTAACAGAAGAAATTCTGAGAATCAGAAAAGGGAAAACGATGGAGGAAAGAATCAGGGGAATGAGAAGAAACTCCGCCGCTTCGATATTTCAGATTTTACTCCTTTAACTGATGCACCAAGAAAAATCTTTTTCGCAACAAAGGATGTTGTCAGGTATCCTAAGCCACCTGAGATGAAGAGAGGTGCAGTGCGTAATGGAAAATTCTGCCAATTTCACAATCAACCTGGCCATGACACTGACCAATGTCGCCAGTTAAAAAATGTGATTGAAGAATTGCTGAAGCAGGGTAAACTCCAACAATACGTTAAGAGAAGCGGAGTCGATCCAACCTCATCCACTCGGGGTCAACAACGTCCTACCCATCAATCTGATTCTCGCAACAACACTGCAGTGCAAGATTCAGAAAAGCTTGTCATTAATGTTGTCACAGGAGGTCCACACCCATCAGGCAGAAGTTGGGACGATTGCTAATTGTCTACAAAATTGCAACTGGGGCATCTTTCACTTTCTCTGGCATATAAATCCGAAGCTACGAATCTGGTGCAAATGGAAAGCCAGCCCGGAGATTCTGAAACAACAATCACTAGCATCCATTTTTTACTTAACAGCATTGCTTAAATTTGTAAAATGATAATGGATGTGTAACTTCTGCATTGTAAACCGCTGAGAAATCAGTATGATTGAACAATGAAAAACTATGAATTCTGTGTTTTCTGTTACAAAATGCCTGTTATATTTCGATGTGTAAATACTCTAAATGTATTGCTAAAATGTCGATCTAATATTGCAGGTCATTAAAGCAAATCTCACCCATCGCAAAGCCAAGCGAGCCCTACAAATCACTTATTAAGAAAATACCAAGCAACAAAAAAAATTCCAGATTCAAATCCCATACAAGAGGAACTTCACATAAAAAGTTGGCGACGCCACTGTGTCAAACACTCGTTAACTGGTTGCGGTCGTCAATATAAAAAGACATCCAACCAAGTAACTTGCGTTTACCCTGTGGAGTCACTTAACAGTGAAGTCTACTTCTTCGGATAAAGCAATTTACTTGCAAAAGAAAGGAAGACGTGCTTGGAAACAATAATAAAGGATCGCAGATAGGCAGATGATGAGGAAACATGGGCCGGCAAACATAGAAGCAGCCAAAAGGAGGTATGCCTCTCAATAAGAAGGCCGGTAGATCCACAAAAGGGACACCTTCCCAGGCAGAAGGAACAGGACCCTTGCTAACTGGTCGTGATGCATCCGATCAGACAGCTTGCGTCCGTCTCGTGGATCCAATTGCCTCTGAGATACAACCCTCCTGGCACACCAATCCACCAAGGCTCCTCTCCGGAAGCCGATAAAGCCCTCTAACGAGGCACGCCAAAAAATGAAAGTGCTTTCCTCAATCAAAAAAGATTGGTGGAACCACCGGAAGGGCACCTTCCCAAGCTGAAGGAACAGGGCCCTTGTTAGTTAATTGCGATCGTTTGTGCAAATGAACATCCAATCAAGCAACTTGCGTCCGCCCCGTGGATCCATTCAACCATGAGAAAGTAACTTCCAGGCAATCACAAGATCTCTTCGGAGGAAAAAGCCCTCTTAGGAGGCACATTTCACCAGTGTAGAAGTGCAAAATGCTCCTCTTCGAAGGCCCACTTCACCAGAGCTGAAATGCTAAAAAGCCCTCTTCGGAGGCACATTTCACCAGTGTAGAATTGCAAAATGCTCCTCTTCGGAGGCCCACTTCACCAGAGCTGAAATGCTAAAAAGCCCTCTTCGGAGGCACATTTCACCAGTGTAGAAGTGAAAAATGCTCCTCTTCGGAGGCCCACTTCACCAGAGCTGAAATGCTAAAAAGCCCTCTTCGGAGGCACATTTCACCAGTGCAGAAGTGCAAAATGCTCCTCTTCGGAGGCCCATTTCACCAGAGCTGAAATGCTAAAAAACCCTCTTCGGAGGCACACTTCACCATGCTTGAAGTATCAGACATAAGCCCTCTTCAGAGGCACAAAAACAAAGCCTTCTTCGGAAGCACTAAACAAATCAAAAAATTCTTCAGAAAGTTCACTTCACTACATAGGAAAATCCACTTTTTAACAAATAAGAGTGATCGTCTCTGAAAGTTGAAGTGTTCTTCAAGGAAGAAAGAGAAAGTGAAAATTTCTCCAAAAATGAGATATAATCTATTAAAAGTAGAATGATTCTTCCCTTAAAAGCGGAATAGTTATTCTCTGAAATAGGAATATCGGTCTTGTAAAAGCTAGAAATGTTGCAATGCACTTGTGGTATGGGGGCAACACTATACAATTCAGTTACATTAATAAAAGTAATGTTCAAGCAACATACCGCAAGTTCATTGCAATATCACGAAGAGTAGATGTGGAATAAATGCATTCTCAAACACGGACAAAAAAGTTTGTACAAGTAAAAAGAATCGTTTATTCTACACTAAAAATGAGAAATAAATATACTCACACATACATAAGAATTTGTACAAGTAAAGGAACTATTTTATTCAATACTATGAAAATTCTTTACATGTGCAGATATCTCAAAAAAGCAAAAGCAGGGACCGGTACCCGCACAATCTCCGGTCGGTACATGCAAAAAAGCAAAATAAGAAGTAGAAAATCTAGCCTGTCATTCCTTCTTCCCGCTACCTTTGGAGCCTTTGCCTGGCTTGATGTTTAATTTCGGAATCCGACGTGGGCGGGACGGAGAAGGAGGAATGGTTGGATCGTCTTCTATTTTGTCTTCTCCAGTTGAAGCACTTCTCTTCTTCTTCTTTAGTACACGCTTTCCTTTCCTCTTTGAAGAAGATTCGCTACCCAGAGACAGCAGTTTGGAATGTGTTGTATCGTCATCAAATGACTGCTCCGGAGTCTTCTCACTGTCCTCCGTCCCCTCCGCTTTTTGTTCTTGAGAAGCGAGTGGATCTTCAAGCCTTGGAGAGCTTCTATCTGTTCTTCTTGCGACCCCGGTTGAGAAGCAGGGGTGACTTAAAGAGATGGAGGAGGAATAGCTGGAAGAGGGGAAGTGTGCGCAGCGCCAGGTGCCTCCGCTGCAGAAGAAAAGAAGTTAAAATCGGTATTCTCTGAGAAAAGAGAAGTTATTAGTTCATCAAACTCGGTTAAATCGAATAAGTGATTCACTAGATCCGGGTCGACGCCAAATTTACCTGAAGAAGTCGGTTTTGTAAAATTAATCTCGAATTTCTCGGCCTCAATATCTTCCAGGGCTTCATCCTCAGTAGGAGTAGTCACAATTTCAGTGTCTACTTTAGCAGGAAGCAAAGAATGGGCACTGGAATCTATAATATTGACGTCAGCTGAAGTTGAAGTATGAACAGGGGCAGTTGAAGGAGCTTCCTCTTTCGGGTGTTCATCTCCTGTAGACTCAGCTCGCGCCCTGGCGAGTTGCTCTTTTCCTCTAACAAGAGCGGCACGAGCTTCATCGTCAAGGTAACGCGCCTCAAGTCCTGCTTCATCATAGCCGGCACCGCCCAACATATCAACTGCGGCTTCCCACACCTCAGCCAGAGCAATCTCATATTCAGGGCCCAGAAAAGAGAGACTTCCATGACCCAGAACGCTGTGTAAATAAAAGTCGAATAAGGTAGAGCTGACGTTAGCTTTTGTTGCCTCGTGCGATTGCTCGGCCGCTTCTTTTTCGGCAACGGCTGCAACTCGACCAGCAACAGCCTCATCACGCTCTTTCTCAGCTTTAGCAAGTCGAGACTTTAGCAATTCGATCTCCACGTTCTGGGAGTTAACTGTTTCCCGCAACTGAGTGTTATTTTTGCGGTATTCTTCAACAACGAACTGCTCAGCCGCAAATTTCATCTCAGCATCTCTTTGAGCAGCGTGCGCATCCCGCACTTGTTTTTGAAACACTTCTTCTTTCTGAGATTGCAAAGCAGAAGAAGCGGCGAGATCTTCCTTGAGTTTTTTAACCTCGAACTCAATTCTCGCATTATCATCAGCAATACTCGTCATTTCCGCGTCATGCTGCTTGCAAATTTTAGCCCATTCAGTCTTATCATTCTCCATGGTCAGCATGTTTTCAAGATTCATATGGTTGACTCTTTGGAGTTCATCAACGAGTTTCTGCCATTGCGACATCCTCTCAATGTTAAGCCTAATTGTATCAAGACTTTTAAGCATGTCTTGCTTATCGATCGGGACCAAATCTAGGTCAAAGCGCACTCCTTTTAAGCACCAATTCGGAAATCGGCTTTGAAGCGTTGGAGGGCCATCTTTAACCTGATACTGGGGTCTGTTGATGATCGCTTGGATATCAGACTTCTTTAAAGGAGGAGAGCCAGACGGGATATTAGGAGAGATGGGAGCATCGATTTTTTCCGAAATTGCAGACGTGTCCTTTTCGCTAAGCTTGGTCCGCTTGCTAGAACCATCAGCAATGTGGCTCTTCCCCTTGTCGTCGTAAGATTTCCTTTTTTGAGAATCGTCACTTCTGCGGGAAGAGTCATACCGCTCATCCCTACTCCCATAGTGCTGTTCATCTTCTCTTTTACGGCGCTCTTCATAGTCCCGCCTCTCTCGAGCTTTCCTAGTAGCTCGTTCTTCGTCCGTTTCCCTCGGGGCATCGAGGTATTGCCTAAAATCATAAGCTCCGCGGCCTTCATAGCGCTGAAATTTGTCGTAATATGAACCAGTGCGCCCCATCAGAGAACCTGAAATTGAAGAAAGGACGAGCCTTAGAAATCTTCAAGTTGAAAAAGCTAAGTGCATATAAATGCCAAAAATCCTAAGTGTGTGTAATGTGCAAGCTACGTGCGTCACTACAAACCACTTTTGGGTGTGGAAATGGCAATGACTTGTGTGGTAGGTGTTGTAGTTTGTTGCAAAAAAGAGGTCGCTTCAACAACAGGAGAGATCGCTTTTGAAGTATCATCTTTAAAAAGCTCCTGAGAAGTTATCATTATATCGCTCAAGTTATCAAAGGTGTCATCGCCGTGATACCCAGCAGAACTCTCTTTTTCAACTTCCACATCGACCGTCTTTTCAGAAATTCGAGGATTTTCTTCCTCTTCAATAACAGGTGAACGTGTTAATTTGCTAGACGACCCCACGATGCCAGTAGAAGCAGAGCACTTCACTAGTGAAGTCTCAGTGGTGATTTCTTTCTACATAGGATCTTCAGCAGGGGCAGGGGCATCTGATGCCTTTCCTGGAGAATCAGGGACTTCATAAAGCTGTGTAGAGCGAGAAGAGTGAAGAAGTCCAAACTGGTGGAGAAATTCATCCTTCAATAAGAATTTCGCGTCCCGCTCTTCAGCTGGTACGGCCATAAGTCTCTCCAGAGTTGGCTTGTGGCTGGGATCCCTAGAAGGAGGGGGAAGCGCTGAAATGAAAAAGCGAAATTAACATTTGGCAATTTGGATTTCACAAAACTCAGAGAATAAAAGAAGTAAAGATAGATGATCTTACTTCCTTCCCTCCACACAGCATAAAACCCCGGGGGACAGCGAACGTAAAAGAACTGAGTCAAAAACCCATGAGCACTATCAGGGAGGCCGACAACCAATTTACGATTTCTGGCGCTTCTTACAACAGTTATCGAGGGATGATCTTTAGTTCTGGTAAAAGAACACAAGTAGCAAATCTCGTCAAAGCTCGGAAGTCGCTCAAGAATTCTCCCAAACAGCACACACAATCCCATTATAATGGCGTAGCCATTGGGATGTAGCTGAAATGGGGAGATGGCCAATTGTCGAAGAAGATGCTGGAGGAAGTTGTTGAAAGGTGGAATGGCTCCGCTCAGGCACATTTGTCGATTAACTGTTACAAAGCCAGGAGGTGCTGCATCAGCAGTATTGCTTTTCTCGGGAAGAATGGCATCAGCTTCAGCAATGCCGAACTGAGCGCACAACTGCCGGAAAACTTTGTACGATAAAGTGGTGGAGGCCCTTTCTGGAGGATTGACTAATGGAGCTGGAATAAAAGTGGCTTCTTCAGCCTGGGCTGTAGTATCTTCTCGCAGAGAAGTCATTCTACACAAGCAACTGGACATTCAAATGTGAAGGTGCACGTTTCCTAAAAAGTGTGAAGTGTTGTGCGAAACTAATAAAAAATAACAAGTAAATATAACTGAAATTGAACTAGTCGACAATCGGTCGGCTACGAAATTTCAGGACTTTTTAGTTGAAATTTAAGTGTAATGTTACTGCAAACAAACCAGCTTTAGTTGATCAGCTTAACTCAGCTTTGACGCTACACTTGAATTTAATATTTCACAGCATTTTGTTCACACAATTCATTTAAGTTAATATTTTCTTTATCGACTAATCTGTCATTCGATGTGGGCAGTCAATGGCAGTATATTCATCCCGGTTTTCTGCAAATGTTGTGATTAACAGGTTGTTGACTTGCAAGATAAATGTGGCATGTAGAAAGGTTCAAACAGTTAAAAATTAGGCAGTCTGTTCCAGCATTTCAAGTCAAGAAATTCATGTCAAAAGTATGTTCCAAGTTAAAGAATGCAAGTTTAAACATTTCACTAAGTCTTAACTCGTTCACGACCTAAGAGGCAAGCTATGAGTTAAGTCAAGTCATCTGTCCTTTAAGTCGCGCTGCAAGAAAGAATTTCAAGTCAGAATGGAAAAATCGCATGTCCTAGGTCGTTGCCGACCTACGACCTATGACCTACTTTAGGTCATCAAGAGTTAAGTCGCGATTTCTGTTTAAATCGCAAAGGCCTTAAGTCGTTCATCCTCCCCAATACACCAATTCGCCAAACTCCTAACCCGTTAACCCGTTAACCCATTAGCCTCTCCTTCAACCAAAACTCTCGTTCCCTCAATGCATTTAATCATCCCGAAATCACCATAAACTCGGTGTAATGCTATTCCATCACAAACCACAAGTCAGACAAACTGAATCGCCGCAATCCGTCGCATCGTTCACACAGACTGTCCAAGTCCAAGACAAATCATCTCGAATCCATCAATAATCGATTGAAACGAAAATTGCAGTGAAGCATGGCATAAGAAGAATAGGTCAAAAATGGGATTCATAATTCAGTAACAGTCGAGGATTGAATGGGAAAGTCGAGTTCACTTACGCAATATAACGATAAGGATAACTGGTGATCAAGAAATTGAATTCGTCTTCGAAGAATCTGAATGCTTGTTCATGGCGGAATGAAACAGGTGAAGGAGAAGAAGGAACGACTCAAGCTATTTATACAAGGGCGGTGAAATGTGAATCGACACAAACGACTTACGACTCATCTTAAGACGGTCACGACCTCACGCACTCATCAAGAAGCGAGTTAAGGAAATCGAAGCACACGACCTACGACTTAGGCATGTACTTCGAGGGGCAAATGTTAACCCTCTTTCGCTTCACGACCTAACGAGTTAAAGAGCGTACCGACTTAAGAGCAGTAGCCGACCTAAGACGGCACCGGTTTAATAAGTTACGAGATAAGGAGATCTACGACTTAAAGTATAAGTCGACTTAATAGGCTACGAGTTAAGGAAGGCTCCGACTTAAGGAATAGGCTGACTTAACCAGTTACGAGTTACGAAGGCTTCCGACTCAGCAGATTTCGACTTAAGGGGGTCTCCGACTTAACAGTTTGCGAGTTAAGGAAATCTACGACCTAAGAAAGCTCCGACTTAACTACAGGACCGACCTAAAACACTTACCCACTTGAGGAATGCTCCGAGTTAAAGTAGGCACCGACTTAAGAGATGCTCCAACTTAAGAGTCTACGAGATAAGGAAGTCTCCGACTTAAGGCAATTGTTAACGACTTAAGGCCTACGACCTTCTATAAGTCGCGTACGACTCGTACTAACTCATTCAGAAGAAACCATGTAACCCAAGATACATCTCTTAAGTCGTTACCGACCTACGACGTATGCTAAGCTCGTTCTGGACATTCAGGGGCAACTAGTATAAACCCCTATCTCCTCGCCGACTTACGACCTAGGACTTTCTATAAGTCGGCCACGACTTAAGACTTAGGAAAATTTCCGGTTCAGATTTTACTCTATAAATACTACCCTAGCTCCAACGTTCGGAGGACTTTTTGGCCGATCATTTCTTCAAGCGTCGTTACTCTGCCGAGCTCTCAACTCATTCAACAATTGAAGATCTTCAGATATTCGAGACACTACAACAAGCTTCGAGAGGAATTTCCTACATCCAACACGGATTCATCAAGTTTCGTCATCGAAGTTTGAGCTAGTAGTCGAGATTGTCTTTGTGATCAAACTGTATTGCTTTCATAAGAGTATTGTATCGTCTTGTAATCAGATTCAGTAATAAAAAGATTCAAAGTGGACGTAGGCTCGATCTCAAGCCGAACCACTATAAACTGCTGTCTTTTACTGCTTTTTCGCTATTTTACTGCTTACTTCTTGTTCCCGTCACATGGGTGGTGCTTTCACAATTCTACTACACACACCGGGTGTTAGCGTTCACTTTTTAGCGTTAACATGGTGTACAAAGTAAAGAAAAGTTCGGGTTCAAAGTAATAACATTGATAATAGTGTAGCTTAAAATACAAAATACTTACATGAAATGTATCAACGGACTCTGCATCACAATCCTATAATAAATTAACATTAGGAAAGGCGATTAATAATTTGACAATAATATAAAATGACCGGGAATCTCTATGTGACCACCTGTACTTCATACTAAGATGGTTTTTTGTTTAATATTTGTTATCCAAAAGGTAAGAGAGTAACCACTCACTTACTATTTTTCATAGAAATCACATTAGCTGTAAAAAAATTACCATTTAATCACCAAGTCGTCCTGTATAGAAGTAATTCTATCATCACGATTTTATAACCGAGCTGATGAAGTATATAGGAACTATAAGAGCATATAAAATGGTCAGTTGTACATAAGGTAACAAAGTTGTTAAAAATATTACAATGTTTTAAGTTATTGTTTCATTCTCAATGTGAAATTATATGATCATTTATTAGCGCATCAGGTATACCTTTCCTAATAGGCTGAAGCAGAAGAGTTCATAGCAACACACATGAAAACTGAAATATCATATGACAATGATTTCCGAATATCCCATTGGAAGTAGGAAAGAAGATTTCAAGTGAAAATATATGGGCGTATTTCAGAGAATGAAAACAAAGATAGGAAGATAGAAGGAAACAACATTATACTTATGTTGCATTTACCATTTTAGAAAGCTACATAACATGATGACTTGTACCACTATAGGAACGTTTATTATAAAGATACACTAAATTTATAAATCATCCATAAAAGAATGAAACTTCATAGCATAAACCTACAAAATGTTTCACCTATGAGTTTATGGTGTTGTTATAAATCTATGACGTACAAACCCGCCATGCATTTGAATTTACATAAGTTTACAAACATTCTGCATTTAAATATTTCTTATTTTGTGATCGAGTAAATCTATGTGTGTTTGTGTATGTAGGTATGCATATGTAGGTATAAACAACACACCGATAGACCACTTCAAGCTTTGAGAAATTTACCAACAGTAAAATATTTGAGGCTTTTCTACAAACATAATACAATACTACATATGATATTTAAAATACATAAAACAGTTGATCCTCTGAATTATAACCAAATTACACTAAGAATTGGAGAAGTCAGTGTACTTTACTAACACAATTCAAACAAAATAACCGAACAAATCTGACTCTAGTACAAATTTATTTTAGTAAAATCAAAAAAAATCTAACTATTTTATTAACTTCTACATCTAGCAACCTAATTCAAATATTCATTGCTTTGTTGAATATATGGGAAAGAACAGATACAATATATTTTCTTCTTAATATATTGAAATTGGTTAACAGATTTACATGAGCAATATTAAGTGACATGCATTTATATAAGTCAGAACATGTCATAAAGTTCAAGTTTTGAAGTTCAAATGCATCCAAAGTAGGTGGAAGATGTGTCATAGAGTAACAAAATTGAATTTTATATTTGCGAAAATCCCTTACGTGAAAGGACTGGTGTGATACCCTAATTTTGGAATATCTGTTAATTGATAATTAAATGGGTTGAGTAATAGAAATACTGATTTATAAATTGAACAAATAAATCTGATAATAAATATTTATATCTGGATAAATATTTATGTGATAATCTCTTAATATAATTGCTTAAAATTGAAAAATTATTCATTTAAAAACAAATAATAATGATTGTTTATATATATGGATATAAGAAGATTTTAAATAAAAAAATTATTATTATTTTCAAACAAATTAAATTTGTGTTTGTTTAAATGTGTGTGTGTGCGTGTATATGAGTTGATTTTAATTTGGATTTTAAATTGAATTGAATTTGAATTGGAATTCAAAAGATAAATATCATAAAATATTTTGGATTTAAAAATATATTATATATGATTTTATTCTTTTATATAATTGGTTTTATATTATTTTATTTAAAAGATTTATTCATATAAAGTAAGATAATGTATTTACATAATAGAAAATATATATATATAAGTTTAAAAAAAAATCATTTAAAAATTTATTAAATTCAAGGAAATTATACTTGTAAGTTAAGTGTATATAGTTTAACAAATGTAAATTAATTAATACATGCTAATGACAAATGCTAACAAGTTAAACAAGTGTCACCATGTTATTTTATTTTATTTATTTATTTATTTTTTAAATGTCAATATCTTCTCTTCTCCATTCTTTTTCTATCTTCATCTTTCAAAACAATGAAAACAAAAATCTGTAAAACTAAACCAGAGAAAATTAAAATAAAAAAAAACCTGTAAACAAAAGGTTAGCAAACCAGAAATATCAAGCAACAACTTTTCAACTAGATTAATAAAGCAAGATCACGGGCAAATTGAAGCAAAACAAAGATCAACTCAGTTTTTAAATTAAAAGCAACAGTTTAAAATCAAGAACATGAAGCAAATTCAAATTTCCAAAGAAGACCCAGGCTTCTCTGATTCTTCCAGAATAGTGAGTTAACATTTATTTAAAAACAGTTTTCTTTCGCTTAAATGTTGTGATGAATTTTTTTTGAAAATGGGTGCATATGTTTATGAATATGAATGCATGTAAGTATATATGATGTGGCTGTGTATATGATATATATATGTAACTTTGTTAACTCTACAGGTTCAAATTCTCTCAAATAAATTCAAATCCACCTTATACATTCAATTTTAGGTCTCGAACCCTAAATAGAAAATGATTGTGGATGTGTAATAGTGTTTCTAAAAATATTATCAAGAATTTATATTAAGGAAATTTCTTCAAAAATGTTAAACTACAGAGAAACATCAAGACATGTAAAAATTTAATCATGTGGAAAATTTGTTTTGATTATAAAAGCAGATTCGTGTTTGGAAATTATGAATTTTGGTGGTTAATTTAGGATTTTTAAGATTATAATGGATGAGATAATCTGTGTTGATCAGTTTTGGGTATTTTGGCAATTGACCACGGTCGATGACAATCTGGAGCTTGGGGTTTGGCCTGGAGGTGGCCGGGGTGTCGGGAATCTCTGGAAAAATGGTGAAGGAATTTATCTACGGCCGTGGTGGCCAGACATCGGTGATCTAAGGTTCGGAGGCTTGTTCTGGTCGGGGTTTTTATGTGCTTCGCGCGACATCGATCGATCGCCAGGGTTGATCGCGAGAGGTGGATTTGAAGCGTGGTGATGTGGAGTGGCTTAGGATTGGTCGGCGTGATATACGATGGTCGGAGGCGTTGGCTAGGATGGGTTTTCCGATTTGGGAATGGGATCCAGTTTTAGATCGAGGTGCTCATTTTCGATTTGTAAGTGTTTCCGTTGATCTGAGTTATCGGGGAGGATGGCGTAGTTGTCTTCGACTGGTAGATGGCCGTGGCGTCGATCGATGGCGGTTAGAATGATATGCATGGTGCACGGTGATCGGGCGTGTGTCTGGGTATGTTTGGGTAAGAAGAAGCTTTTGGCTTGGGAATTTCTCGAGTGGTTCTCGTGTACAACTCAAAGTAGAGGAGGAGCAGGAATTTTGTGATGTGCTCGGGAAGAATCATTGTTGGGCTCGGGTTTTCTGGTGTTTGCGTGTTGTTTTCTAATCAAAGAATTATTACAGATTTATAAAGAGCAAAGATTTTAACTAGTTTAATTTTGTAAAGAAGGGTTATTAAGACAATATAGTTTTGGAAGGAATGATTAGTCAAGTTTAAAGGTGTTTCTAAATGTATATGTTTACAAAGCAAAATAAAAACAAATTTTTCCTTGTTAAATATTATATAAATTCCAAAACAAGTGATTAAACAAGTTTAAATGATTTAGTAAAATAAATTAAGGTTAATTAATTAATAACTAGAGGATAATTAATTATTGTGATTGATTAATGATTAATTAATTAATCAGGGTTAGTTAATTAGTGTAATTAAGTAAGAATAACTAATTGATTATTAAGTAACTAAGGAATAGTTAATTAATGAAAGTAATTAAGGGGATAGTTAATTATTGAATGAGATTAATTAAGGTTAATTAATGAATGTGATTAATTTAAAGATTACTTGTTAAATGTAATTAATTAAAAGAATAATTAATTACTCGAAGTGATTAGAGGATCATTAATGAATGTAATTAATTAATTAAGGAGATTAATTAAAAGTTAACTAATGTGAATGGTTAAGGCTAATTAATCTGTGTGGTAATTAAAGGTTAATTACTTAGTGTAATTAAAGGTTAAGTAATCAAGGAAGATTAATTAAGATAGATGATTAAGGAATGATTAATTAATTGGGTTGTAATAAATTAATGTTAAGAAAGCAGTATTAAGGTAATCCAAGTGATTAAGTTGGTAATTAATTTAATTGGAGATTAATTAAATTGATTAGGAATTATATATCTAATAAATCTTGTGTATGGATGGTTGAATGATTTTGGATGATTTGGATTGATGTTGTCTCTGATGGGCGATTAAGATGTGCTGTGATATGAATGGGTTGAACTGTGATAATGTGGGTTTTCTATCTGAGTTAAATTGTTGTGTGGTATGATATCCAGAATATGAATTGTATTGTTTTAAAACTTAACAATTTGGATTAGAAATGATATTGGATTCTAAGAGACCGGGGTCGGGTATCAGTAATACCCGAAACCACTTCGATTAGTAAACTAAATTCTTTATAAATTGGATATATGAAATTATACAGGCTGGAATGGAATGAATTGAGTAACATGGACATTTAACCTGAAAACTATTGTGTGTGATAAATGATTGACTATAAGAACTCGTAAAGGTTACGAGTTACCCTGATATTCACATATGTTATAGCTTGGTATTTCATATTATGGGTTTACTCACGCTGGTTTCCAGCCTGACCCAGGTGTTACTTTGATTCAATGCTCGGGTCAGACCGAGTATTACAGATTTTCAGGTTAGGACGTTCTAGAGCTCAGGAGGCGAGCTGGATGGCAGGAACGTATGAAGTTTTTCCGCTGTGTATATGAGAATGTATAGTCTGTATAGATTATAGTCTGAAACAAGTTGTATAACTGTCCAGTTTTTGTATAAGTGATTGTACTCTGATGATTTGTATGTAAAGTAACAATTACAGCTTTTCTTTATAAAAATGCTATTATTTGTTATTATATTTAATCCGTTGCGAATGTGAGATGTTGTTTCTGTTCTCCTTCTTTCTTCTGTCTTCTTTCTTTAACGATTTGGGATTTTCGGAGTCGAAAATTTCGGGTCGTTACATTTGGTATCAGAGCTGAAGGTTAAGCGAGAACCTTGGCCCTGGTGGGTTTACTCAATAAAGATAGGGTCAATAGTACCCTAAAATGAGTTGAGTGTGTGCGCGCGCGCGTGTGTGTGTGTATATATATATGAGAGCGTACTTGTTATTTTCTTATATAATGATTTTAAAAATGATTTTTATATAAGTTTATCTTTTGATATATAAAAAAATAATTTTTCTAATTATTAAATATATTAAGGTAATTGGTTGTTGAATCATTGGAATAAAATAAAATAATAAGAGTTAAGTGGTAATAGTAATACAACCAAATAAGAACTTGATAATATAAACGGTAAAATAGGCTAAGTTTGAAATGGATCCAAACTGAAATTAAAATCCCGAAGTGTTTTCAGAATAAGATAATAATGAATTGGTTTTCAAATATAATAACCTTGGTTATTATCCTAAAATGTTTGTTATATCTTGATAATGAAACGTTTGTTAATGATTAAGATAAAAATGGAATGTTTTAGGGAAATAAACATTTAGGTGAGTATGACTTATAAATTGGAATTGAAGATGATCTAAACTATGATGTTTTAAAAATTTAAGTCCGGAATTTGGAATTTCTTTCAAAGTGTTAAAAGAAATAAAAATAGTATTACTTACAATGTAATTGAATAAAAAGGGTCATGTTTCAAACAAGAGTTGTTTGAAAATTTTAAAGAAATTTGTTTTGAATTAAAACCAAAGGTGGTTTAAAATTTAAAGTATAACTTGGTGTGCAAAGGAAATAAATATGTATATATGAGGTATATACATAATATCAAAGATGGTTTAAATTAAACTCTAAGTGTTGAGTTTTAAATTTTCTTGGAATGAGATGTGAAAACCCAAAGTGATAAGTTTTTTATAAGTGGGAAGGTTATTAATATGAAGTTTAAAATTTGAAATGGAAATTCAAATTGGGTAAGGTTGACTGGATTAAGTAAATTGAATTTGACTTTGGGAAGGTTAAATAAGTTAACAAACAACCAGAATTGAGAATTTCAAGATGAAATTGAGATTTAACTTAGGGAAGTTAAATGATTGGTTTAAATGGGAAGTTATGTGTGATCTCAAAATGGGTTTGAAATCTGGAAATTGGAAATGGATTGAGGTAATATATCCATTATTGAGATAAAATGGAAATTAAACTTTAATTCGAAATCAAGGATATGGAATCACTTTGAACTTATGATTTGAATGTTAAGAATTGAACTTGTAAAACTAAAATTAATTATGAATCAGTTTCAAAGTTTGAAGTTAAAATTGATAGTAAATTAGAATCTGAAAAGTAAATTGTTTTTGAACTCTTATTTGAACTTTGAAATAATTTAAGTAAGATAATTTAAAATGGAATTGTGATTGAAGTTGGATAAGTTTAAATTCAAATGGGAATTGATTTGAATTTGGGATAGGAATTGAAGTTAATTTAAATTGAATTGAAATTGAATCAATTTAAATAGAAATGGGAATTTAAATTGAATTGATTGGAATGAGAAATTGGGAATTGAACAGTTTGACTCTGAAAGCTATTTTTGAAATAAATTGTTTTAATATAAACTGTTCTAAACTATTTTCCTAGCTATTTACTATACAACTTTTCTTTTTAAAAACCCAAACTATCTTATACTTATTTTACAACTATTTTGAAACTAATTACTATTTTACATCTATTTTACAACCATTTTGAAATTATCTAACTATTTTACAACTATGTTATAACTAATTAACTATTTTACATCTATTTTACAACTAATAACTACTTTACAACTACTTATCTATTTTAAACTTTTCAAGCTAAACTCAAGCCAGTCAGAGTGCAAACTGTTTATAATTGAAGTGATAACCCAAATGGAATTTGAAGCAATTGTGGGTGAGTGAATAGAATCAAAATGAAGGTGAATAGAAAAGATAATTGATTTAGCTAAAAATCAATAGAGGTAAATACGTAGGATGTATGTATATTATTCTATTCGTATAATGATTTGATCCAGATTCGAGCACAGAATTTTGAGATAATATATCGATCCGAGATGGGATTTTTCACTCGATTTTCAACGGCGAACCTGGATATGGATTTTTGATTGGTTCTAGATATTCTCTATCATAGTTATGGCTATGCGAGGAGAATAACGGTTTCTGATCAAGAAACCAGATCTGAGTCCGCACTAGGAAGTCGGGTGGACGATACTAGTTCGGAAGTGAAATTGTGTGATCGAGTGAGCAACCAGGTTTGATATTGCGTACGAATGATATGTGTACATCGTACGAGTTTGAATGAAATTGATATTGAAAATTTGTGGCTAAGAACTGTAAATGATTTTTGAAATGGAAAGGTATATTTTGAAAAATAAATGATGAAGTAAAATGGAAATTGGACATTTATATGATTAAAGGTTCACTTTATGAAGAAAAGTAATGTGGCTAATAATTTTATAAAAGAGTAATCAAATTTGAATATTTGATTTGGAATAAACAAAGTTATATATCTTTGTTATATATGATAAACTCCCCTTGTTGAATCTATAGCCAGAAGAAAGGTTTTTGAAAGTATTTGATGTATAAAGAGGGAATTTATACAAATATGAAGTGATCCAAAGATTTTTCAGGATTATATATATATATATCTATATATATATATAAAAATATTTTATGAAAATGATTTTGGGAAAAAGGGTATTAGAACCTATGGATTTGGAAAAGGCTTTTGATTTTTGGGAAAATCAAAATATGGAAGTTTGAAAAGCCTAGTTTGAGAATTATCGATTTTGAGAATCGATTTTGTGTAAAGGAGATTTATGTAAATCATAAAGGGTATGATTTGAAAGATACTATAAGTGTATAGTATAAAGTATTTTGAGATTGGATCTAGGGAAAAAGGCGCTCCCATTAAAATGAACTTCATAGGAGTGCCACGGGGTGGTACTGCCTTTAACCCTAGAGGGGGGGGGGGTTCTAAAGTTGATCTTGTGAGGAAGTTCGGACAAACTGAAGTTCTTGAGGATTATGTATTGTGCGTAGCGAAAGTCGAGGGTGCTGATGCCTACAGAGACATTTGGGTTATGATGTGACGAAAGTGTAACTCGATGTCACTGCGATCTACTGCGAACCACAGCGAAAGTCGTGTGTGCTGCTGAGAGCCAACGGTCTACATTTGATTTTGCCATGATGGCAATGTAACATCGGTAGATTGCGATCTATAAAGACATAGCGAATGTCGAGAGGCCGTGAGAGCCTAAGGCTACATTGGGACTTGACTGATGTAGTCTGCGACCTATGTGGGAGTGGTGAAGTTTCATTTGACAGTGAAAATCGAGGGCGTTGATGCCTACAGTTACATGGACTTTTGCTGTGATGGCAACATAACCCTGGATGTAACTGCAATCTGTGGCGGGTTCCATGGTGTAATCGAGGGGCGCGGAGTGCCTACAGTTATCTATGGATTTTGCCGGGATGGCAACGTAGCCATCGGGTTAACTGCGACCATGGAAGGGGGTGATGATTTCCAGAGCATTCTCACCAAAAGACGTTCTCTCTATTTTCAAAAATGTTTTCTATATAATTATTTTCCAAGTATTTTCACTGGGTGTTGAAAACGGTTTTACCAAGTACTTAGAGATTTTCAGTCTTACGCCTGATCAACGTACGACCAAAATCCTGTAAGAACGAGGATGGACTTGTTGAGACATCGAGTTATAAAAGTATTTTTATAAAACTATTTTATAATATATTATATAGATTTTTAAAGTGTTTTAAAAATGATTAAAGAAAATTTATTTGATTTTAAGTATTGAATAAATTCTGGCTTCGTTCATTTTCGGGTACGAAAAGATTCTAAGGGGGAGGAATGTGAAACCCTGATTTTGAAATATCTATTAATTGATAATTAACTAGGTTGAGTAATAGATATTGATTTATAAATTGAACAAATAAATCTGATAATAAATATTTATATCTGGATAAATATTTATGCGATAATCTCCTAATATAATTACTTAAAATTGACAAATTATTCATTTAAAAACAAATAATAATGATTGTTTATATATATGGATATAAGAAGATTTTAAATAAAAAAAAATATTATTATTTTCAAACAAATTAAATTTGTGTTTGTTTAAATGTGTGTGTGTGTGTAAATATATATATATATATATGAGTTTATTTTAATTTGGATTTTAAATTGAATTGAATTTGAATTTGAATTCAAAATATAAATATCTTAAAATATTTTGGATTTAAAAATATATTATATATGATTTTATTCTTTTATATAATTGGTTTTATATTATTTTCTTTAAAAGATTTATTTATATAATGTAAGATAATGTATTTACTTAATAGAAAAAATATATATAAGTTAAAAAAAAATCATTTAAAAATTTATTAAATTCAAGGAAATTACACTTGTAAGTTAAGTGTATATAGTTTAACAAATGTAAATTAATTAATACATGCTAATGACAAGTGCTAACAAGTTAAACAAGTGTCACCATGTTATTTTATTTTATTTTTTTATTTTTTTCAAATGTCAATATCTTCTCTTCTCCATTCTTTTTCTATCTTCATCTTTCAAAACAATGAAAACAAAAATCTGTAAAACTAAACCAGAGAAAATTAAAATAAAAAAACCTATAAACAAAAGGTTAGCAAACCAGAAATATCAAGCAACAACTTTTCAACTAGATCAATCAAGCGAGATCAAAGGCAAATTGAAGCAAAACAAAGATCAACTCACTTTTTAAATTAAAAGCAATAGTTTAAAATCAAGAACATGAAGCAAATACAAATTTCCAAAGAAGACCTAGGCTTCTCTGATTCTTCCAGAATAGTGAGTAAACATTTATTTAAAAACAGTTTTCTTTCGCTTAAATGTTGTGATGATTTTTTTTGAAAATGGGTGCATATGTTTATGAATATGAATGCATGTAAGTATATATGATGTGGTTGTGTATATGATATATATATGTAACTCTGTTAACTCTACAGGTTTAAATTCTCTCAAATAAATTCAAATCCACCTTATACATTCAATTTTAGGTCTCGATCCCTAAATAGAAAATGATTATGGATGTGTAATAGTGTTTCTAAAAATATTATCAAGAATTTATATTAAGGAAATTTCTTCAAAAATGTTAAACTACAGAGAAACATCAAGACAGGTAAAAATTTAATCATGTGGAAAATTTGTTTTGAGTATAAAAGCAGATTCGTGTTTGGAAATTTTTAATTTTGGTGGTTAATTTAAGATTTTTAAGATTATAATGGATGAGATAATCTGTGTTGATCAGTTTTGGGTATTTTAGCAATCGATGACAATCTAGAGCTCGGGGTTTGGCCTGGAGGTGGCTGGGGTGTTGGGAATCTCTGGAAAAATGGTGAAGGAATTTATCTACGGCCATGGTGGCCAGACATCGGTGATCTAGGGTTCAGAGGCTTGTTCTGGTCGTGGTTTTTGTGTGCTTCGCGCGACGTCGATCGATCACCAGGGGTGATCGTGAGAGGTGGATTTGAAGCGTGGTGATGTGGAGTGGCTTAGGATTTGTCGGCGTAATATACGATGGTCGGAGGAACTAGCTTGGATGAGTTTTCCAATTTGGGAATGGGTTCCAGTTTTTGATCGAGGTGCTCATTTTCGATTTGTAAGTGTTTCTGTTGATCTGAGTTATCGGGGAGGATGGCTTAGTTGTCTTCGACTGGTAGATGGCCGTGGCGTCGATCGATGGCGATCGGAATGATGTGCATGGTGCACGGTGATCGGGCGTGTGTCTGGGTATGTTTGGGTAAGAAGAAGCTTTTGGCTTGGGATTTTCTCGAGTGGTTCTCATGTACAACTCAAAGTAGAGAAGGAGCAGGAATTTTGTGAATTGCTCGGGAAGAATAGTTGTTGGGCTCGGGTTTTCTGGTGTTTGCGTGTTGTTTTCTAATCAAAGAATTATTACAGATTTATAAAGAGAAAAGATTTTAACTAGTTTAAGTTTGTAAAGAAGGGTTATTAAGACAATAAAGTTTTGGAAGGAATGATTAGTCATGTTTAAAGGTGTGTCTAAATGTATATGTTTACAAAGCAAAATAAAAACAATGTTTTCCTAGTTAAATATTATATAAATTCCAAAATAAGTGATTAAACAAGTTTAAATGATTTAGTAAAATAAATTAAGGTTAATTAATTAATAACTAAAGGATAATTAATTATTGTGATTGATTAATGATTAATTAATCAGGGTTAGTTAATTAGTGTAATTAAGTAAGAATAACTAATTGATTATTAAGTAGCTAAGGAATAGTTAATTAATGAAAGTAATTAAGGGGATAGTTAATTACTGAATGAGATTAATTAAGGTTAATTAATGAATGTGATTAATTTAAAGATTACTGGTTAAATGTAATTAATTAAAAGAATAATTAATTACTCGAAGTGATTAGAGGATCATTAATGGATGTAATTAATTAATTAAGGAGATTAATTAAAAGTTAATTAATGTGAATGGTTAAGGCTAATTAATCTGTGTAGTAATTAAAGGTTAATTACTTAGTGTAATTAAAGGTTAATTAATCAAGGAAGATTAATTAAGATAGATGATTAAGGAATGATTAATTAATTGGGTTGTAATTAATTAATGTTAAGAAAGCAGTATTAAGGTAATCCAAGTGATTAAGTTGGTAATTAATTTAATTGGAAATTTAATTAAATTAATTAGGAATTATATATCTAATAAACCTTGTGTATGGATGGTTGAATGATTTTAGATGATTTGGATTGATGTTGTCTCTGATGGGCGATTGAGATGTGCTGTGATATGAATGGGTTGAACTGTGATAATGTGGGTTTTCTATCTGAGTTAAATTGTTGTGTGGTATGATATCCAGAATATGAATTGTATTGTTTTAAAACTTAACAATTTGGATTAGAAATGATATTGGATTCGAAGAGACCATGGTCGGGTATCAGTAATACCCGAAACCACTTCGATTATTAAACTAAATTGTTTATAAATTGGATATATGAAATTATACAGGCTGGAATGGAATGAATTGAGTAACATGGACATTTAGACTGAAAACTGTTGTGTGTAATTAATGATTGACTATAAGAACTCGTAAAGGTTACGAGTTACCCTGATATTCACATATGTTATAGCTTGGTATTTCATATTATGGGTTTACTCACGCTGGTTTCCAGCCTGACCCAGGTGTTACTTTGATGCAATGATCAGGTCAGACCGAGTATTATAGATTTTCAGGTTAGGACGTTCTAGAGCTCAGGAGGCAAGTTGGATGGCAGGAACGTATGAAGTTTTTCCGCTGTGTATATGAGACTGTATAGTCTGTATAGATTGTAGTCTGAAACAAGTTGTATAACTGTCCAGTTTTTGTATAAGTGATTGTACTCTGATGATTTGTATGTAAAGTAAAAATTACAGCTTTCCTTTATAAAAATGCTATTATTTGTTATTATATTTAATCCGTTGCGAATGTGAGATGTTTTTTCTGTTCTCCTTCTTTCTTCTTTCTTCTTTCTTCTTTCTTTAACGATCTGGGATTTTCGGTGTTGAAAATTTCGGTTCGTTACAACTGGGAAGAACAAATGCGTTCTTGTATCTTATAAAGAATTTAAAACATATAGATAATAATAAAGAAATATATTCCACTCATGGTGTATGTCATTATAATGCCAACTTTATTGACTATAAGCTTCCCACTATCATACCTGAGTCGTAAGCAACTATGACATCTGATATCAACAATCTCTTTGTAGAATAAAATGTAACATGAAGAATGTGGACAATATTAAGAAATCTTATATATGACATAGAAATTATTAATATTGAATCAAAATATTCATGGAACCATAGATTAAATTGGTGGATTAGTATAGGAAAATGGTATCAGAAAAAGATAAAAACAACATATATCAATTTATTGTAAACAAATCAATGACAAAATAAATGTACAGTTGCTTAAATAATTTAACAAACCTCACCAAAACGAATTACTCCCAAGCATATATTGTAAATAGCCTACTTGCTAGATGACATGCTAACAATTGCACCAATCGATCCACCTGCAAAAACGTAATTTAATAAAAAACAAATGAATCAAAATTAGACGATAATTAAATCAGTTTAATGAATTTCGGAAAAACTAATAATAAAATTAATGGAAAGTTAATGACTGATTTGAAAAAGGTTATTAAATAAAATCACTTCCCAACGAAGAAGAATGACCTAGGATAGATTTCTTTGTCTAATTAGTAATCTAGAAACCAATTCGAGAAGAAAAAATTAGGATTTTTCCTGAGGTAGGATAGACGATTGGGTAGCGTAGTCGATTTGACGAATAGAACACCATGCCGCCTAATAGTTGCAGTTGGAGAAAGTAAACTACAACCACCAGGGAAATGATCGGGAACAGCCTACGTTGGAAACCGACTGCTGACGATTAGCGTAACTCCAATCACCTGCTCGAAGAGTTACCTAACTCCGTAGACGCAATTTAATTTAAGGTTATAGAAAGAAAAGCTAATTGGATTCCTTGCGTGAAAACAACTCGTGAAGACCTAAAAGAAGGAAGAAGAGAGGCACAGTGGAAGAAGGGAAAAAGCGAATACGGTAGGAATATAAAAAGAAAAAAACGCGACCGTTCATTTCAAGAAATACACACGGGGCTTGTGCGCCCTTGAAATCAAACTCAGTATTCATAGTATAATATAGATATCTTAATGGGTTATTTTATATCACTCCAAAAGTAATGACAATAACTTATATCTATAAGATATTTTTGAAATATCCCTAAAAGAGATAACATATGTTAGTATAATAGTTCATACATAAACTTTTGAAATTGTAAATTTAGTATCACTCTAAAAGGGTGTTTATAAAATATCTTTATAAGATATATTTTATTCTCATTAGCATTCTAAAAGCATTGCCCATGAGATAGTTCCGAATATGATATAGCACTTCAAAAAGTGTTGTGCCATAGATAACTCAAAAAATTTGTTAATCCAAATAGGATCAATAGTAATGGGTAGAAAATACATCTACAAAAATGAATCTCTAATTGCCATGGATTTGTAGTTCCACCAGACAAATTTATGAGTGAAATAATGATCTATGATTTATTATCTTTCAAAAACTTACTATGAATTGAATATTATATCCATAACTATTTATTGAAGAAATATCTTTAGATATCACCTGAAGAGATAGTCTATATATCATATCATACTTTTCCAAAAGCTATAAATATGGTTTTGAAAAAAATTGTGGTTGTAACAGATTTATTGCATATTTCTATAACATTTAAAATGTTGGTAAAATACTCTTTGTTTTTGTGTAAAAATATTCCTTTCGTTGAACTACCTAGAAGATATTCCATATCTAATTCAAATTAGATATTATTTTATGGATAAATAGTTATAAAGAATTTTCAAATGATATATTTGAAATATAATTAAAGAATTAACAACTTGAAGTTGTATATAAAATTAATTTGACCTAGAAGTTCAACATGATTTGGATTGAAAAACTTTAAGGTATATTTGAAGTAGTAGTTTGAAGGAGTTTTTCTTAAATATATGTGAAAAATAAATATGTTGAAAATTTAGATTATACTACATATCCGTGTAGATACATATATTTAAGTGGACAAAATTGAACATGAAGTTTAAAATATCCATAATCATACTCAAGCTTGATACTGGAAATAAAAAATAAGTTTATAGTTTAAATTCTTTAAAGTATCAACAAAGGATTTTGAATAACTAAAATGCAAAACTTGAAATGATATGAAAAATTGAAAATTTTATTATAAAGCAAGAAGTTTATAACTATTGTTACACCCCAATTTTTTAAATGTTTGAATGGGAATAGGGCTATCAAAGTTCAAGGAGGCAACACTATCAAAGGCCAAAATCTAAAATTATTGAGTGTTTAGGAGTAGTGCATCGAGTGACCCATGCTATCGTATAACAAAGGCTATCAAGTTTTGATGGGTAGTGCTATCGAGTGTTAAGAGTTATCGCATAACAAGAGTTATCGAGTGTGGAAGATTAGTGATATTGAGTGTCAAGAGCTATCACCTAACATGGGCTATCAAGTGTTGATGAGTAGTGCTATTGAGTGTCAAGAGCTATCACGTAAGGTTTATCTAGTGTAGAGGAGTAATGCTATTGAATGTCAAGAGTTATCGCATAGTTAGAGCTATCGACTATTGAGAAGCAATGCTATCAAATGTCAAAAGATACCACATACAAGGATAAGAGACTATCGCATGTCAAGCTAAGAGTTTATCGAATGTTAAGATAAGAAGCTATAGCATATTATGATAAGATGCGACACTCCGGCTTTAGTGATCTAAATATCAGAGAGAGTTTACCGTCCGATAGGCTGAATACATCCAAAATAATATGTATCTTGTCCTAACACAAAGCAATGTACATGAGTTATAGAGTTGATTAATATAGTATTAGAGACAATTTAAATTTTCCCAACTAACAGTCAGAGTGAATAAAATATTGATTATATCATATCTGAAATTTCGATACATTACCTCATATCCATGCAAATTATCACATCATACTGACCGATACAATGACAACTCAATATATGTACAAACAGAGTAAATACTCATCATCGCCATCGTCATCATCATCGTCATATGCTCTAACTTCATATCGTAGACCATAAAGCATACACAATTGTATCAAACCTATAGAAAACCTCAATCTGACCTAAGGATTTGTAACTAAACAAAACCTCGAGTTAGGCTTGACATATAGTTGTGAGTATAATCATGCAATAGAATATAAACGATGTGTCGTGTTGGGTTCTATGGGGGCATATAAGTTACACACATGGTCACACACACTAAACAATTTCCCAGATCCCCATTTTCACAAATCAGTTGTAACACCCATGTCATGACACTATTCAATATAACATATACAGTTGCAACTCTAATCAACTAATATATCTTATCCTATCCTTTTACTTATGAGTTGCCTTGTCTTGTTTTTAAATTCAAATTAATATTGAAAAGTAGTTATTTTACGAGTTAAACAACATTTCTAGTAATACTTATTAGAAGGCTTAAGTCATTTTCCCGTCTTGTGAATAAAGAAGGATTACACGATAAATCTCATATTAGGATTTACCCTCAACATAGACTTGTTTAACCAAAAAATTGGCTCAAAACCCAAGATGTTGTATAAAGCGGTATTATTTGAAAATGTTCCAATTATACCCCTTTGATTTTATTCAAAAGTTCAAGTAACATATCCAAGTGTAAAATAAGTGAATTATGCAAATATGCAATAATTCTTTGTTTGTATAGTAAAAGGTAAAATAGGCAATTCACATATGTTATAGTCCCTTGCTGTAACACACCAAATTTTTGATAACATTATTCAAAAGATTTAATTAGATAAATTAAATAGAATAACATTGATAAGGGGATATTGATTTGAATAAAACTATAAGAAGACCGTGCTTAATTTACCTTAAATGGGCTTAAAATGGCTTTTAAATTATTAATTAAAACATGGGCATATTAGTAAATATAGCCGCACCTTATTATTCACAGCCATACACTTTTATTTGCCCATTTACGTTCATTTTCTCAAAAACTCAAAAACGTAAATTTAACGTTAGAAGAGTCGACCATTAACAAGGAAGAAGAGGAAGAGAAATTCAATCAAGCTAAGGAATTAAAGCTAGGGGATTAATTTCAAATCAAAACTCAAAGCTCTTATTATATTTAAGGTGAATAATAATTCATTCCATCTCTATTTTGTTTTTATAATCATATGTTTTCGGATTTAAGATTAAATTCATTTTTATGATGTTTTGGATGATGATATGCTTGAATTATTATATGTTTGATTTAACCAATTCATTTACGTATGAATTCGCATGGTTTTTGGGCAAAACCAATTGCTATTGAGTTTAGAATGCCACGGAAAAACTATATGTTAGGTAAAACATGATTTTAGGGATGGTTTTAAATTTTCATAATTTTCCAAGCTATGGAAAATTTATTTTGAATTTCTAAAGGAAAATGTGATATATTTGGGTTTAAAATTTATTTCAATTATTTCAAAAATAAATTTGGTTTGAAATTTTAATATATTAGATAACCTAATGGAATTGAATTTCTATGATTTTTGGGGACTTTTTCTAATTAATTTGCTATGGAAAATAAATTATTTTAAAAGAAGGACTTATTTGCAATATTGGTTTTGCTTAATGGAAGGGCTTAAACGTTAACATTTCCTTTGATTTAGATCAGATAAATGTGGCAGTTATTTTGTAAAGTATTTGAAAAGTTTTAAGGCAACCAATTAAAAGATTACACATAGGCAGGTTAGTTAAAACAATTACTAAAAATGAGCATGATTTCAGCCTTTAATCAGAAAAGAGGGTTCTGCCTCCTTTAGTAATACCTTTCGACTCCAATGCTTCCACTCCAACTCAGTCGAAACCAACTCAATCGAAACCTACCTAGTCGAAACTAATGCACAAGTTATCACTTAGATGGTACATAGTGGATTGGAGGAAAGACAGAAGCTATGGTGTCAAAAGCAATGCTTCCGATGAGGTCAAAACCTTAGTTCTGTTTTCAAATGTTAAGTGACTGCTTTGTTTTATCTGAAGATTTTGACGTAGTCAAATCCAATGTTTTTGAAATGGGTTTTTCTAAATAGCTTTCTAAGTAGGTTGCCATATCATGTTTTAAGTAGGAGCTTCGAATGGGTTCCTTTGTTTTTATATAATGCTTGCGAAAGAAGTGGTTCAAACCTTGTCAAAACCCAGCCACTATTCTTTAACCTTTCAGATATATTCCAACAATTAATGATTTCGAGGAGTTCTCTTTGTTCTAAAGTTAAGCTAAGTCACTTCCTAAATGCTTTCGAAGGGGTTCAGGCATTTCGAAGGCAATGGTTTCGAAAGGGTGTTTCAATGCTATCCCTCAAAGTTTTACTCCAAGGTTTTTAGCTTTCGAATAGATGGTTCCGACACTATCAATTCTTCCCCTAAAATATTTTATTAAAGATTTCGAAAGAAATACTTTCATGTGTAACCACTTTGACCCAAAAGATGTTTTTAAGATGTAAAACCCAATGTCTTCGAAAGGGGTACTTTCATTTGTTTCGAAGCTATATTTCTAAAGATTATTTAGCAATATTTTGACACATTTGAAAGGTATGGTTCAGTTCCGAAAGGTTTAATTTATAGAGCTTCGAAAGGTATATACTTAGAGTTTTGAAATGAGGTTTTCTATGCTTTCGATGGAGGTCGTCTAGTGGTTTCGAAAGTGATGTTTTAAGGTTTCAAAACAAATAACACATTCTAATTTTGGAAGAAATACCATGGCATAAATAAATATTTTTAAGAGTAGTACTTAGTTGTATTGATTGCTTATTCATATATTTATTCACATTGTATTAAACCATAACAGTCCTTCGGGGAAGGGCAGAATAACCAGCTAGGTTGACCCAGTAGTGAATATAACTTAAGAAATGTAAAAACCTTAATTAAAGATATTAGTAGGGGCTAATAGGTTCACAGTAAGCCCATGAAACATATGTAAAGGGAAAGATATTGGCAGGGGCCAATAGGTTCATAGTCAACCCATGAAAACTATGATTTGATATTGGCAGGGACCAATAGGTTTATAGTTATCCCATAAAAACTATATCCGGATTAAGATATTGACTGTAGTCAATAGGTTCCTAGTCAGCCCATGAAAACTAGGATAAGAGAAAAGATATTGGAGTTACCAATAGGTTCTTAGTGATCCCATGAAAACTAGGAAATCAGATAGGCACTCCATAAAGATTAACCAGTTATTAGTGAGCCCATGAAAACTAATAGGTTAATAGTAATCCTAGAAACTATAATTGAGACAGATAGTTAGAATGAACAAGGATGGGTAATCCAGAATTAACTTACTTGTTTTCATATCATCATATTATTTCGAATTCTTTTAACCATTGTGGATGCAGGAGCACAGTATATGGTTTTATAAAGGTTTTAGGATACTAGTGAGGTGAAAATCCATTCCTCTAAGAGGTGTTGTCTTACTAGACATCTAAATGAATTGAGATGGTAGATTATTATTCATACCAGGCTTTATGTCTGACTCGAAGTTTTTGTTTTCCCCTTAAACTCTTGGGTACTCAATTGATTTTAAGTAGTTTGAGGTTTAGGGTTTTCAATTGTTATTTTAGAAGAATAAAGCTCCCGGTAACGTACATGAGGCATGTTAGCTACTTAGAGTTCTTTTATTTCCGCTGTGTTTGGTTGTAAAGGAAAACTCGTTTTATTGCCATATTATATACTCTTATCATCTAAAGGGGCTTCATATGTCGCTCTTGGTGTATTTGGTAATAAGTAAATTTTTCTGAACGTGGTCAGCGCTCTGGGATTATGCAATGAATTCGAAATATTTTGAAATGGAATGTGGACTTTATTTGTTGTTTTAAATTTTTTCCATAATCATGTGTTTCTGTGTATCAATGTATCTAACAGTGCCGTATCTGGTCGCTGAGGATTAATAACTATGGATGAATGTGGCATCCGTAGTCATTAAATTTAAGCCTCCAAGTAATGGGATGTTACAAGTTGGTATCAAAGCATTAGTTTACGAAACTTTAAAAGAAACTTAAACCTAAAACAATTTTCAAACATAAGCCAATGAATCGAACAACAAGATTAGGGTTTAGGTTAACGTTATAGTAATGTAATTGTATTTGATATATAGTTATATATATAAGTACGTATTCCCCACTCCCTTAACCGTTCTTCTGTATCTTATTAAGGCTCGTATGTAGATTTACGAGAAAGAAGATATGGAAGCAGGAAACGGAAGAGGAAATCTCGGTGGAGGAAGCACCACAACTAATGAAAATGCTCGACCCAACAATAGGAGGAACCTGGGTCGATCGGCTAATGCTAATAACCAAAATGTTGATGCCAATGTGGGTGCTGGAAATCCACCAGTAGATTTGGGGGTGATGTATCAGTTCTTCATCAATATGATGCAAGCAGGTGCTGCTGCTGCTGGTGTTGCTGGAAATATTGGAGGAGCAAATCCTGTGGCTCCAGGTGGGAATAATTATGCTAGGCTGAGCTGGCACTACACTAGTCTTGGTGGGAAGCCATTCATGAGGACGGAGAGAGCTATTGAGGTTGAGAATTGGTTGTTGCATTGTAACGTATATTTGCTGATTTGGGTTTAGATGATGCGCAAAAGAGAAGGTTGGCCTCTAGACAGTTACAAGGGTCAGCGTTTCATTGTTGGAATAGTGTTATTGCTGGAGTTCTAGACGAGCAGCTAACTTGGGCAGATTTTAGAAGGAGATTTGAGGAAAAGTTTATGTCTGACTTTGCTAAGTCGGAGCTGATGAGGAAGTTTATGGATCTGGAGCAGGGAGAGATGTCAGTTGTTGAGTATGCCACTAAGTTAGAGGAGTTGTCCCGTTATGGACATAATACTATAGACACGGTCATCAGAAGGAACGAGAAATTCATTAGGGGACTGATTCACAAGATTGCTAGGGCGACCCTACCACATCTTCATGATCCTAGTAATTTATTTGTGGAGATGGCCATTCACCATAAGGAGATGCTTTCTAGTTGTGCTAGAGAGAAGCCAGTTGAAATTCAAGGTTCTCAGGGGAAGAAGAGAAAGTTTTTTAAAAAGAAAGGAGCCTAGAAGGGAGATACTGTCAAGAAGGCAAAGGCTAAGTTGGTTTGCTTTATGTGTGACAAGAAGGGTCATTATGGGAATGAATGCCGGTCAGGTAATGGGAAAAAGGCTGTAAAAAGAAGAATGCGAAGTGCTTCAACTGTGATCAAGTTGCATATTACAAGAATCAGTGTACCGAGCCAGTTAGGGAGGACAAAGGAAAGGTTTTTGCTATTGGACCAGTAGGCATACTACAGCCGATAAAGAGAAGACTGTGATGGAAGGTACGTTCCCGATTTATAGTATACCAGTTGGATTACTTTTTGATACCGGTGCATCACATTAATTTATATCTCAGTGTTTGGTAGATATATTATGCTTAGAACCCACCTAACTTGTTACTTCCTAAGGGTTGTGAATCCAATAGGAGGGTATGCAACTCTAGGGTTGAGATGTGACCAATTAGAACTGGATTTGTTAGGTCATAAGTTTGCATGCAGTTTGTATCTTTTCGATTTCGTAGATTTCAGAATCATCTTGGGTATGGATTGGTTAGGTAGGTATGAATCTAGAATATTTTGCCAGGATATGGAGGTATCACCGAGACATCCTAATAGCCATAATGGAGTAATACTCTCAGTGGAGAATTCAGACCGGAGTGTTAGTACTTTTCTTAATGCTATGGAGTTAGGAGATGAGTTAAGTCAGGTTCGAGTAGCAAGAGAGTTTGTAGATGTCTTTGAGCCAGTTACAAGACTACCATTGAAACGAGTAGTTGAGTTTTGTATAGATCTTGTGCCTAGAGCTGACCATATTAGTAGACCACCTAGTAGGATGACACCTACAAAGATAAGGAATTGAAGGTGCAGCTAGTGGATCTTGAAGGAAGGAATTTTATCAGGACAAACAGTTTGCCTTAGGGAGCGGTCACAGTGTTCTTAAATAAATCGGATGGGTCATTGAGGATGTATATCGACTATCGTATGTTGAACGAGAGGATGATCAAGAATAAGTACCCTTTGTCAGAATTGATGATCTATTTGATCAGTTATGTGGAGTCAGAGTGTTTTCCCAGTTGGATTTGGAGACAGGTTTACATCAGTTAAGAGTGGCAGAGGATAGTATTCCTTTGACAGCATTTCGGACTAGATATGGTTCGTATGAGTGGTTAGTGATGCCATTTGGATTGATAAATGCACCTGCTTTCTTTGTGGATTTGATGAACCGAGTCTTCCGAGAGTACTTGGATAGCTTTGTGCTGGTGTTTATAGATGACATTTTAGTATACTCTAAGGATGAGAGAGAGCATGAAGTTCATCTTAGAGTGGTACTGGAGATGCTGAGACAGAATCAGCTAAAGGCGAAGTTTACCAAGTGTCATTTTTGGAAGAAAGAGGTTAAGTTTCTTGGTCACGTGGTTTCATAGAAAGACTTGTCAGTCGATGTAGATAAGGTCGAAGCTGTGAGTAATTGGAAGAGACCAGAGACGGTAACTGAGATTAGAAGTTTTCTTGGACTCGTTGGCTACTACCGGAGGTTCATCAAGGAAGGAGGTGAAGTTTATCTAGTCCGACAAATGTTGACAAATGTGAGCAAACATTTCTTAAGTTAAAGCATTTGTTGACTAATGCACCAGTTTTAGTAGTTCCAGATGGAAACCAAGGGTTGGTGGTGTATATTGATGCATGCGAAACTGATTGGGAGCAGTATTGATGCAGAAGGGTAAAGTTATTGCCTATGCATCCAGACAGCTTAGACCACATGAAGTGAGGTATCCTACACATGATTTGGAGTTGTCTACGGTGATATTTGCATTGAAGATTTAGAGACATTATCTCTTAGGGGAGAGGTTTACGCTTTATACCGATCATAAGTCCTTAAGATACTTATTCTCTCAGAAGGAGTTGAATATGAGACAACAGAGGTGGCTGGAGTTTTTGTCTACTTATGATTTTGGTATAGAGTATACACCAGGAAAAGGTAATAAGGTAGCGGATGCTCTTAGCCGAAGACATCAGAATGTGATATTAGCTATGTTGGCGGAGTGGAAGGATTTAGAAGCTTTGGCTAGTTGTGGTGTGCAGTTAAGATCGACTACTAGCACTAGTACAAAACTGGTCATTTGTGTCGGTTGTGTAACCCCTATTGTGTCGGTTTTACAACCGACTCATATGAAGACGACACAAAAGACATTTTTCTGTTGTGTCGGTTGTACGACCGACACAAATATCAATCATTTGTGTCGGTTGTTATTAAAGAACCGACACAAAACTATGAACATTTGTGTCGGTCTTTCTAAAAGGACCGACACAAATCAGCTTGTATAGTGAAGCACACCGCTGTTTATTGTGTCGGTCCTTTTATAAAAACCGACACAACTGTTCATAGTTTTGTGTCGGTTCTTCAATAACAACCGACACAAATGATTGATATTTGTGTCGGTTATGTTTGTTTTTTCAACCGACACAATTGATATAAAGTTGTATCGGTTTCCTTTGAAGTAACAACCGACACAAGTAATATCTGAAGAAAAAAAAAATTATTGCCGTTTAAGATTATAGAAACAGTATGAAATTGAATTTTAATTTTTTATAAACCAACGTTACTATGAACTGATTGAACAAAAAATATAATTATATTATCCATCAACAGAATTCATGTTTACAGACCAAAATAGAGTATAATCTATCACAAACATAACGTACATAACAAAATACCAACGTACGTTACAAAAGATCAGCGTACAGAACCAACTACATCCAATTATACATGATATAACTAGCTAAATTCTCTCGAACCTCGTCTATCTCTTGTTGGTTATAAGAACCGTCTCATACAAAGTCCTGCAATTAAGAGAATTGTTATACAAAAGACAATAATTAAGTCATTGTTTTATACAAAGTAACAGAGGTAAATATCTTAGCATGTCAAAACTGGTATAATATCAATACTAATATATATAGTCAGAACTTGAATCAATATAGGGTTGTACTATGGTCTTTTGCTTTTACAGTTTTACTAGCTAGGAATGTAATTGACAATACAGCCTTATATATATATATATTCATAAACCATGTTATTACTAACCTAAGTTTATTAATTATAACTTCCTTTTTGTTGCCACACTAGTTGATACTCAACTCCAAACATTGTAAAACACACATATATCAACAGCTACCAATAAACAAAAGAATCTAATGGTCTAGAAATCATTCACTAAATATTCCTAACTATACTATGTCTATAACAACCTAGTAACTGAAAATATCACAAGGCTATGAATCAATATACTGTTAAGTATATCATGCATAACTATAAAGGAGTAGAACACGCAACCTGAAGCAAAGCAAAAGCAATGAAACTCAACCTTATAGACATGTAATTGGATTTTGAGATAAAAATTGTGAGAGTGAACTCACAAGGCTATGAATCAATATACAGTTCTTCGAAGTTTGAGAAAATATCAAACCGGGATGTAAAGCAAAGTGGGAACTTGGTGTGGAAATCTTTGAGGTTTGAGAAAATATCAAATTCATACTAAAATAAAAGATAAAAACAAACTTGGAAGAGAGAACTGAATACTCACCAAAATTTAGAACTTTGAATTTAGCTAAATAGAGCGAGTTAGAGTGGGAGATTTAAGCCCAATTCACTTGCAATTCTTGCAATCAAGATACAGTTAGGGTTTTAAATGGGGTGTTTATTTGCTTGTTTTCGAGTCAAAGATCGTGGTCGAAAGAAGAATAAGCTGATCTCTAAATCTGTAGCATCCAAGAATCGAATTCCCCTAACAACGAACACTCAGCTAAAAAATGTGATTCTTTGTGAAGATCCATCTAGTAACAAACAACGGCTTTCAAGTTTACAGTAGAATTTTGATAGAGAGAATGCTGGCGAAGAACTTGAAAATGAGGTTGAGCTTATGAAGTCTTGTGGTGTACAATTGGAAACACCTGTAGAAATTTAGAAAGTACCAGAAGAGTCAAATATTCAAATTGAAACTATTGGCAATGATGAAGTTTCTATAAACGCATCTTGTAGAACGCCTCGCCAGGGCGATCAACTTGTGGACCTGTCCGAAAGTAAACCTGAAAGGTTGGTTCAGTCTGATAGTAAGCTAGAGAATCATGGTAATCAGAATCTCTCTCTTCAAATTGATGATCAAGTCAAGCGTGATGCTTCACCTTATGCAACACCTCTAAGTTTAAGTGAAGACATGTATAGTCCAAGAATACACACACCTATATCAGTTGGAAAAGTTGACTCCGTGGTCGAAACTGAGTATGTATGTCCTATACTTAATCAATCAAGTGACAAGTTAACAGAGAATTCACGTATAATTAAAGAAACACCACAGCTTGTTATCCCGAGTTTATCTGAGTGGTTAAAACCACCTACAAATGATGAAAATTGGAAATCTAAGTGCTCTGTTAAGAGTCCTAATGTTGATAGACCAATTATTGGACTTGTTGCTACACATTGGAATGAAAATGAGCCTTCTCGTGTTTCACCTAAATGGTTTGATGGAAACGGAATTCCAAATTCTACAAACAAGTATAAGGTGGATCTGAAGGTCAGCTGGCATGCCACCCCTTTCGAAGAGAGGCTAGAAAAAGCACTATCAGATGAGAAACTATTTCCTAGAAGGGGTCTGAGTGGAGGATCAGTAAACTTAACCAATGAAGGCGAAGAATGTGACACAACAGTGTCTAAACCTCAACTCTGCTCATAATATTCCAGTTTTGCTACATTTTCCGGCCCGAACAGTGTATTTTGTCGTCTGAATTACTTGCAGCTGCTCCCTTAATGTGTTTTCTTACTTTTGGGAAATTTATGTACATAATGTCATGGGCGCTACAAAGAGGTTTTTTATCCTTTCTTTGCTTTGAAACATAGCATATGCCAGTTTCTGAAATTGATCTGTGAAATTTATGGCATTCAAATGCATTTTTTAATTAATTATCTGAAACAGCTTGTCTGTTTTTCTGTTTCAAAAATAAGATAAAATGTAGTGCTTGCAGAGGACTATATTTTCTGGTGCTACATGCTCTACATCCATATTCCAACATAGAAAATCATTTCAGATATACAAAAGCAAGCAAGTTTAAATGATTCGTATGACTGTCAAATACGGTATAGAAATTTGCAATAAAAACTACATAGGTAACAGGATTCTGGATGGTTCATAATACAACATCCAAAATAATCCACTACCATCCAGAACTCATCAAACAAAAGAAAAAACAGATGACAAGCAACCTAATTGTGTGCAGGCATTTGAAGACAAATGTTTATATATGTAAATCATTTGTTTTAAAACAAAAAAGAAAAAAATTGCTTTCATTTTTCTAGCAATAATAACTGTTTACTGTATGGCTGAAGGTTTGGAATCCAGAAGCGTTAATGCTCCCTCACTTTAAAATAGTTTACTTCTTTGAATCAGCTGGATTTATAAGTTTAACTTCTAATATCACGGGTCAAACAAAAACAACGACTGCAATAATGCTCCCTCACTTTAAAACTGAACTTATTAAACCAGACTAATCTTGATTAACTTATTGATTTACAGGTTTATACTTTTAACTGAAATGCCGTCACACTTCCGGTCCATTACTCTCATTACTGTTTTTTTGATAGATTTACTGTTAATTATGGAAAATAATACAATAATCAATTAGGTATCAGTCGAATGAAATCATCTAATTAAAAAGCATATAAACCAATTTCCAATCTGCTTGGTGCATCACTACACATTTTCTCGGTTTATTTTTTTTCTTCAAATACATGAACTGAACAGTAAATAAAGACTTGGCATTTGATTTCTTCTAACTAGCATTGCAGCAATGATTTGATCGAAATATACCTATAATGTAGCTAATGTATAATATGAAGGAAAAAAACTAAAGCAGTACCTTTTGTAAATCGATGCTTTGATTGTGGTTTTTCACTATGTCATGCATATACCTCATCACATAATATACACAGTCAGTTGCTCCTAATTGTTGAGGACACTACAACAATATTACAAGATAACTTAATAGTTAGTTTAAAATGAATTCATATGCCAAACAATATATAGTATTTATTTTATTTTATTTTTTGTTTGAAAATCAAATCACCTTAACATGCTTCCATTTCAAGGTACTTCCTCGAGACTTGCCACCGAATGCCTTGTAAATTTTGAAGGCCCTACACATGCAAGAAAATGTTAAATAATAACTACTCCGGCACCCGCATTTACATACACTAATTTCATGTATAAATTTTTAATTTTACCACATATACTAACTTCATATAAGAGAGCAAATATATACAACTTACGTTCTCACTTGCGGTTTAATTTCAAGTTTATGTTTGCGTTTGGCCTGAGGATCAAAAACATAAATCTCATTCATTTCTACACGGAATACAAGCAGTATACAATGTTTCCTGCGTTACAAGATTTATAGTAAGTTAAAATTGGCATCAAATTTGTAAACTAGTTACTAAAAGTTTAATGTTCATACCCTTCGTAATGTGGGGCTAAAAGTAAGCTTTTAGATTGCAATGCTTTCCATGTGTTCGACAAATATGTATTTGTCGCATCTGGATGTTTTCGCACTTGGGAAAGCTTTTTGGGACACATAAACCCAATGGTCTCCACTTTGAGATCATTGCACATATGATTTAACCACCTAAACAAATTTAAACATATATTATTAGTTTTTTTAAAATTGACTATTCATCAAAAAACTAAGATGGTTATATATAAAAAAATTGCTAAGGAAAAAATACTCACATGATGTAAAGTTGCAACCATGATGCATTCAACCATGTCATACTAAGGAATTGGATAATGTCGTCCATCGTGATATGAATTTCAAAGTCCTCATCGTATGTGAATAAATCCTTATTCACTTGAATTGCATTGATGGCACTATCATTGGATAACATTTGAAGTATTAGGTCATGGAAATATTTGCACTCGCTCGTTAAAGTTTTGAGAATCTCTTCATCCACGATTGATTTGCGTTTTGCAGACTCATCTGACATTGTATTCACGACCTTGTCATTACTATTTTCAAACAAATCCTTGTTTGGTTGAGATGTAGGCACCAAATTCAAAATTTTAAGTAGATGTTTGAAATGATGTTGTTAAAAGAATAGACGAATGCTAAGAACTCAACTTCATATGTTAACTACTTTCCGATAAGTTTATAAATAGCTAAATTATCTATAATAAGTTCTAGTATGAAGAAATTTTACTTCTTTAATATGTTCTAATATGAAATAGAGGAGTTTAGCAAGCTAAATTAAGGAAGAAAAATGCATTCATTACCATATCATTATCTCTTAAAAGCACAAGGCTTTTAGGCCATTGAACAAAACTCCCGACCGCTTCTCCTATCGTGTTGTGATGTTTAGTTGGAACAGGAAGTGAGGTTCCTTCATGACTAGACTCCACTACATCAATTCCAACTTTTACATGATCGACCAAGATTTGTTGATTATGACATTGATCTCCGAACCTTGAAGCGGGATGTTGTAACGCCCCACTCTGAGACCCACTGTAACAAAGAGTATTACGGGAGTAATACTGTCTGTTAAAACGGAGAATAGAGTATAGTGGAAGCGACCATTTATAATCAAGCTATAACTATCTACTGAATACGTCGAAAGGATGGTGTCTATATTTTTTTTCTCAAGTGGTTTGACATATTCGGTAAATACTTATAACGAAATTACAAATGGCTAAAGATCTATCAGGACAAAGCATAATAATAAATGATAAAACATCACAGAACAAAATCACATAACAGATATAAAATCCCAGAACAATACATCGTCAATACAGATCCAAATACTATAAGTGGGTACAAAGCCACTGCCTACACATGTGGGTCAAAATATGTACATATCAAAGTCTGAATAATAACAGAGTAGCGGAATAGTGGACAAATAAAAGTGCTATCTATCAGCATAGCAGATAATGTCCAAGCGGAAGCACAGAAGCTAAGTCTAGAGACATAACCTGAAACAACTCGGTCTGACCCGAGCGAAAACACTCGGGTCAGGCTAGCTAAACAATCAGTAATAACTGAGATATATAATAATACGGTACATAAATAAAACAATACTTATCCAAAGAGAAGTATATTATGAACTACATGAATATAATGACGATCCCTAATCATCAATAAACAATAAAAATCTCCAAAGAGAAATCAACACCAAAGTGTAGAATAAATAAAATCGCCTCATATCATCGGCGTAGCCAAAGCTATAAAAAGATGCCCATAGGCAATAATCCCAAGAGTGACCAGAGTCTGTAATCAATTCCCAAGCAAAGATCGATGCTCCAAAGAGCAATGGGGATATACTGAAAAGTCAATGAAATCCAACACTGAAAAGCAGTGTCCATAGACACTATGAATCCACAAGGTAATCGCACTTACATCGTATGGTTCCATAGAACTAACACCGAATGGCGGTACTCGAATGTATATAAAAATCATCAAATAATACCAATATTGCACGTGCACCGACCAGAGTCGTTGTTGCCAAGTACTGTAGAGTTGTGATCGATCACTCGCACAGATGCGGAACGCGCGAGACGGCAAGATCCTTCCCAGAAGGATAAGGCCTAGAGGCGCATGCCGAAAAATAAACTGCTCCATAGAGCAGGTGTCCAGAGACGGTTGCCCAGAGGCGTGGTGACCCAGAGGTCCAGTACTGGCCGCCTAGAGGCTAATGTGTCACTAACTTCTTGGAGAGGAACCCGTAAAGTGTTAACAATGAGTCCCATACCCCACGTTCGCACTAAACAGTTTACTAACCAATAGCAAGCTCACACTCCAAACCATAAAAAGTCCACCTCGTATCATCAGTAAACTAGACCCAAAGGTCAAAACGATCAATCGAATAGGTCGGGGATTAACCGGAAAGGAAATACACACGGTTCCATAGGCCGGAGATTTCCTAACCGTTTAAGCACCTTTCCACTTCGCTCGACGTGCTAAAAAGTGAGTGTGAGATTTTTATTATAGAAAATAATGGTGCGAAACGGATTTATAATTGATTTTGAAATCACTTTAAAACGGCTTTTGAAAACTCTCCTATTATGGAGTAATTAATTTAATAATTAAAAATAATATTATATAATAATTTCTAAAGCCATTTAGGAGTGAAAAATTCTTTGAAAATAATTCATAAAACCCGTGTACGAAATCTAGAGACAAATCTCAAAGAAATCAATAAAACCAGAAAATCACTGAAAATATTCTAAGTGTTGGAAAATAGTCCAAAAATGACACGAACCCAAGTTCGGAAAATTATTCGGACTAGCAAACTGAATATGAATGGCATGAAAATTGGTAGGAATATAGTCTAACATCCCTGCTCCAAACTGCAAAAAGAATCGGGAAATTCCGACTTGAAACGAAGAAACGGCGTCGTCTCAAAGTCGGACAAAAATCATAAAACTTTACTGTGTAAAAACAGTGTAAAGGTCCCACTTCGACGACATGGTCGAAGGGTCACATGAACTCAGATCTTAATGAAAATTTGCAGGAGCATAGTTAAGTACTCCTACTTTGAAATGCAACAAGAATCGTTTCGTTTTGACTTGAAACGAAGAAACGACAATGTTTCAAAGTTGGTCCGACGATAACTGAAAATGATCACTATTGTAAAACAGTTTTTGGGTGCTACTTCGGCAATAGAAACGAAGTATCTATTGCACCCAGATCTAAACCAAACTTTGCATGGTTAAAGATCTCGATGTCATCTTTTTAACGAGACCAAAAACGATGAAATCCGACAAAGGACGAGCCCGGGATGACGTCGCAAAGTCGGGGTTCTACGCTGAAAACAACGGAAGAAAAGAGACTAAGGCCTATAGCTATGCACTAACTGGCCAGAGATGAAAAACCACAATTTTGGCATAGTAAACTTCAAATTCTGGAAAAATGAATAAAATGAAAGTTGTATCTTAGTTTCTAAGCTTTCCGGAATGATCAAGATCGTCAAATTCCGACAAGAGATGAAAATTCTATGACTAAAACAATTCTCAGATCTAATTTTTATATCACTGTCGTTGTGCTCTCGGGACAGTGGTAAGAATGCACAGTTTTGACCAAATTAACTTCGAAATTTCATGAAACCCAAAACATGAAAGTTTTAGCCCTAAATCTAAGATTTCCAGAACATCCAAAATTATTAGATTTGGTTAAGAAACGAGTAACTTATGGCCAAATCAATTTCAGGTTTTTATTTGATCAACCCTGTAGTTTGTTGTCAGGTCAGCGACAAACAAGCATGATTTCGACCATTCAAACCTCAAAATTAGGCAAAGCACAAAACATAAAAGTTATAGGGTACAGAATAAGCTTTCCAGAACTTCAAGAAAATCTTAATTCCGATTTAAGATGAATGAGATATGCCTAATTTATTAACAGCAATAAACTAATTATAATTTCAGCTAGCATATATTACAAGTACCTTATGTGCACACCCCAAAATGAAAGCAAAGATGATCAAAGAGCTATGATTCACATGTTACATAATAAAACATGTGTTACTAACTGATTACCAAAATCAAAAGATGATTAAACACATATTAGAAGAGGTTTTTAGCAATATACCTCTCTTGAAAGCAACAAAGACTATTATAGCATCAACCCAAGTTAGCAAAAGATGATTAGGAGGCTATAAGATCAAAAAACACATAAAACATGTGTTACCAAATACATTTTAGAAATGAGAAAGATATAAAAATGGATTTGAGGTGGGTATTTGCATTACCTTTGCATAGAATGACTTGCATAAGCTAAAACTAGAAGGAGATGAAGATAGAGGCCATTTTTGTTATGAAAGCTTTAGGAAATGATTAGGGTTGAATGAATGAGGTTATGAGAGTATGAGATAATTTATAGAGGAGGTTTAGGGTGGGTTATTGGGTTAGGTTTTGTAACCCAATAAGAAGAGAGTTATTTACATGTTTCCAAAAATTAGTCTAAGTGTTCATATATGTTTATAAAACTCATTTTTTTTATCCAAACCCGTTTTAAAATCTCTCCTAAAATATTTAACTTTCCAAAAATAACATTTCATTTTAAAATCCTATATTTCCCATTTAATTAAAATAGCCTTTTTCACATAAATTTTGTTATTCCAAATTCTTTTATGCTTCATTAAAATAAATAAAAATCCTAACTTTTATTTATTAGTTGGTAATGCAAATCTCGGGTTGTTACAGACTCCCCCCCTTAAGAAAATTGCATCCCCGCAATTCCTTAAGATAGATGTCATCTATAACGTCAAATCCACGAAAGAAGTGATAGAGATAAAATAGAGAATTTTCACCCGTAGAAGAAGATGGGAGAAAGCCAGGATAAGAGCGTTCGATAGATTCTCTGGTCTCCCAAGTGCAGTCCTTAGGATTCGGTGACCATTGAATCTTCACGAGTGGAACCTCTTTGTTGCGAAGGCGTCTAACCTCCGAATCAAGCACACGAAGAGGTTGCTGCTCCAAAGAAAAATCAGGTAAGATCTCTAAATCAGGCACAGCATGCGGCTCAAAGATAGAATCAGGATCGCGGACACACATGCGAAGCTGGGAAACATGGAACACGTCGTGCATTCCAGAGAAGTGAGCAGGTAGAGCCACACGATAAGCCACGGGGCCAATGCGTTCCGTAATAGGAAATGGTCCAACATAGCTAGGAGCCAACTTCCCTGTAGAGCTGAAACACACAACCCCTTTCATAGGAGATATCCGAATAAAGACATGATCACTAATGGAGAACTCAAGAGGCTTCCTACGGTTGTCCGCGTAGGATTTCTGACGGTTCTGCGCCTCTTTCATTCTCTGACGAATAAGAATAATCTTCTCAGAAGATTTCCGAACTGAATCTGGACCAAGAAGGAGCTTCTCGCCAGATTCTAACCAACACGAAGGAGAACGACATGGCCTTCCGTAAAGAGCCTCGAAAGGAGCCATGCCAATACTAGACTGAAAGCTGTTGTTGTAGGAGAGCTCTACAAGTGGTATGTGATCCTCCCAACTACCTCCGAAATCCAGAATACAACAGCGCAAAAGATCCTCCAAAACACGATTCACCCTCTCCGTCAGACCGTCGGTCTGAGGATGATAAGCAATCGAGAAATTCAGCTTTGAGCTCAAAGCTGACTGTAGGCACTTCCAGAAGTGACTAGTAAAGATAGTGGCTCAATCACAGACGATAGAGCTAGGAATGCCATGAAGTCGAACGACTTCCTTCACATATAACTTGGCAAGCTGAGGAGCAGTCCGAGTGGACTTAATAAGAATGTAATGAGCTGATTTGGTCAAGCGATCGACTATGACCCAAATAGAAGTATGGCCTGACCTCGATCGAGGCAGACCGTCAATAAAATCCATGGATATTTGATCCCATTTCCACAATGGAATCTCTAGCGGCTGTAGAAGACCAGATGGACGCTAATGCTCAGCTTTGATCTGTTGACAAGTCATGCAACCGCTTACATAACTTGCAACATCGCTCTTCATGCCCTCCCAATAAAATAGGCGACACATGTCGGCATACATCTTACTCGACCCGGGATGAATAGTGTACTTAGTGCGATGACACTCGTCTAGAATGTCACGCCTAAGTGATAAATCAGATGGTATCAAAATACAGTTCTTCCTGCAAAGACACCGATGAGAATCAATAGAATAATCCAACCATGTCTCATCACTGGATCCCGACTCAAGGAGATGAATATATCGCAATAAGTCTGGATCCTGTCGCTGAGCATAGGCAATGCGATCCAATAGAATAGGTCGGGCTTCCAAGCTGAATAACAAGATCTGTGGATCAGAAGACGGAGCTCGATTTCAAATATCACACATAGAAAGAGTCTCAAGAATATCCCACTCGGCTATCATCATAGAAACTACTGCCGAGTGTTTGCGACTGAGTGCATCAGCCACACGATTACCCTTGCCAGGGGTATACTGAAAATCTAAGTCATATGAGGCGAGAAACTCGAGCTATCACTGCTGCCTCATATTGAGATCCTTCTGACTGAATAAATACTTCAGCGACTTGTGATCGGTGTAAAGAGTGAAGCGTTTGCCTAATAGAAAGTGACGCCACGTCTTCAAAGCAAAGACGATAGCTGCCAACTCAAGATCATGAGTCGAATAGACAACCTTATTCGAACGTAGCTGCTTAGAAGCATAAGCAACTACCCGATCCTTCTGCATAAGCACAGCACCGAGGCCGCTACCACAAGCGTCGGTGTAAACAACAAGATCCTGGTTACTCTCAGGAACCACAAGGATAGGAGCATGAGTGAGAAGTTCCTTCAATCGCTGGAAAGAAACTTCACACTTATCAGACCAAATAAAGCGAACCCCCTTACGAGTCAGAGTCGTGAGGGGAAGTGCAACACGAGAGAAATCCTTGATAAATAGACGGTAATAACCCGCCAGACCAAGGAAGCTGCGAATATCATGAACGTTCTCGGGCTGCCTCCAATTCTGAATAGCTTCGATCTTGGCAGGATCGACAGAAATACCCTCAGATGATACAATATGACCCAAGAACTTGACCTTGCTCTCCCAAAAATGGCACTTAGCGAGCTTGGCCTTAAGCTGATGCTGACGAAGAGTATCCAAGACGATCCGTAAATGATGAGCATGCTCTGCCTCGGATCTAGAATAAATAAGAATATCGTCGATGAAAACCAGAACGAATCTATCGATGTATTCCCGAAATACTCGATTCATAAGATCGACGAAGAAAGCCGGAGCGTTCGTCAAGCCGAACGGCATGACCAACCACTCAAAAGAACCATAACGAGTGCGAAATGCTGTAAGAGGAATGCTGTCTTCCACGACTCGTAGCTGATGGAATCCGGTGGCAAGGTCAAGCTGAGAGAAGACCTTCGCACCGCTCAATTGGTCAAACATGTCGTAACGGGAATTAGAGTTAGACATGATTCAATGATAGATAATTAATTAAGGAATACTACGGAATATAACAGATTCCTATACATATTTCAAACTTATCTATCAATAAACATAAGGAAGGGATTTGATTTAATTCAGATCTAATTTAAAATGTATTGTACTAAGTGTATCTGTTTTGTGTTTATTATGCTTATTCCTGAAACTTGGCTCTGATACCAAGCTGTAACGCCCCACTATGAGACCCATTGTAACAAAGAGTATTACGGGAGTAATACTGTCTATTAAAGCGGAGAATAGAGTATAGTGGAAGCGACCATTTGTAATCAAGCTATAACTATCTACTGAATACGTCGAAAGGATGGTGTCTATATTTTTTTTTCAAGTGGTTCGACATATTCGATAAATACTTATAACGAAATTACAAATGGCTAAAGATCTATCAGGACAAAGCATAATAATAAATGATAAAACATCACAGAACAGAATCACATAACAGATATAAAATCCCAGAACAATACATCGTCAATACAAATCCAAATACTATAAGTGGGTACAAAGCCACTGCCTACACATGTGGGTCAAAATATGTACATATCAAAGTCTGAATAATAACAGAGTAGCGGAATAGTGGACAAATAAAAGTGCTATCTATCAGCATAGCAGATAATGTCCAAGCGGAAGCACATAAGCTAAGTCCAGAGACCTAACCTGAAACAACTCGGTCTGACCCGAGCGAAAACACTCGGGTCAGGCTAGCTAAACAATCAGTAATAACTAAGATATATAATAATACGGTACATAAATAAAACAATACTTATCCAAAGAGAAGTATATTATGAACCACATGAATATAATGACGATCCCTAATCATCAATAAACAATAAAAATCTCCAAAAAGAAATCAACACCAAAGTGTAGAATAAATAAAATCGCCTCATATCATCGGCGTAGCCAAAGCTATAAAAAGATGTCCATAGGCAATAATCCCAAGAGTGACCAGAGTCTGTAATCAATGCCCAAGCAAAGATCGATGCTCCAAAGAGCAATGGGGATATACTAAAAAGTCAATGAAATCCAACACTGAAAAGCAGTGTCCATAGACACTATGAATCCACAAGGTAATCGCACTTACATCGTATGGTTCCATAGAACTAACACCGAATGGCGGTACTCGAATGGATATAAAAATCATCAAATAATACCAATATTGCACGTGCACCGACCAGAGTCGTTGTTGCCAAGTACTGTAGAGTTGTGATCGATTACTCGCACAGATGCGGAACGCGCGAGACGGCAAGATCCTTCCCAGAAGGATAAGGCCCAGAGGCGCATGCCGAAATATAAACTGCTCCATAGAGCAGGTGTCCAAAGACGGTTGCCCAGAGGCGTGGTGACCCAGCGGTCCAGTACTGGCGGCCCAGAGGCTAATGTGTCACTAACTTCTTGGAGAGGAACCCGTAAAGTGTTAACAATGAGTCCCATACCCCACGTTCGCACTAAACGGTTTACTAACCAATAGCAAGCTCACACTCCAAACCATAAAAAGTCCACCTCGTATCATCGGTAAACTAGACCCAAAGGTCAAAACGATCAATCGAATAGGTCGGGGATTAACCGGAAAGGAAATACACACGGTTCCATAGGCCGGAGATTTCCTAACCGTTTAAGCACCTTTCCACTTCGCTCGACGTGCTAAAAAGTGAGTGTGAGATTTTTATTATAGAAAATAATGGTGCGAAACAGATTTATAATTGATTTTGAAATCACTTTAAAACGGCTTTTGAAAACTCTCCTATTATGGAGTAATTAATTTAATAATTAAAAATAATATTATATAATAATTTCTAAAGCCATTTAGGAGTGAAAAATCCTTTGAAAATAATTCATAAAACCCATGTACGAAATCTAGAGACAAATCTCAAAGAAATCAATAAAACCAAAAAATCACTGAAAATATTCTAAGTGTTGGAAAATAGTCCAAAAATGACGCGAACCCAAGTTCGGAAAATTATTCGGACCAACAAACTGAATCCGAATGGCATGAAAATTGGTAGGAATATATTCCAACATCCCTGCTCCAAACTGCAAAAATAATCGGGAAATTCCGACTTGAAACGAAGAAACGGCGTCGTCTCAAAGTCGGACAAAAATCATAAAACTTTACTGTGTCAAAACAGTGTAAAGGTCTCACTTCGACGACATGGTCGAAGGGTCACATGAACTCAGATCTTGATGAAAATTTGCAGGAGCGTAGTTAAGTACTCCTACTTTGAAATGCAACAAGAATTGTTTGGTTTTGACTTGAAACGAAGAAACGGCAATGTTTCAAAGTTGGTCCGACGATAACTGAAAATGATCACTATTGTAAAACAGTTTCTGGGTGCTACTTCGGCAATAGAAACGAAGTATCTAATGCACCCAGATCTAAACCAAACTTTGCATGGTTAAAGATCTCGATCTCATCTTTTTAGCGAGGCCAAAAATGATGAAATCCGACAAAGGACGAGCCCGGGATGACGTCGCAAAGTCGGGGTTCTACGCTGAAAACAACGGAAGAAAAGAGACTAAGGCCTATAGCTATGCACTAACTGACCAGAGATGAAAACCCACAATTTTGGCATAGTAAACTTCAAACTCTGGCAAAATGAATAAAATGAAAGTTGTAGCTTAGTTTCTAAGCTTTCCGGAATGACCAAGATCGTCAAATTCCGACAAGAGATGAAAATTCTATGACTAAAACAATTCTCAGATCTAATTTTTATATCACTGTCGTTGTGCTCTCGGGACAGTGGTAAGAATGCAAAGTTTTGACCAAATTAACTTCGAAATTTCATGAAACCCAAAACATGAAAGTTTTAGCCCTAAATCTAAGCTTTCCAGAACATCCAAAATTATTAGATTTGGATAAGAAACGAGTAACTTATGGCCAAATCAATTTCAGGTTTTTATTTTATCAACCCTGTAGTTTGTTGTCAGGTCAGCGACAAACAAGCATGATTTCGACCATTCAAACCTCAAAATTAGGCAAAGCACAAAACATAAAAGTTATAGGGTACAGAATAAGCTTTCCAGAACTTCAAGAAAATCTTAATTCCAATTAAAGATGAATGAGATATGCCTAATTTATTAACAACAATAAACTAATTATAATTTCAGCTAGCATATATTACAAGTACCTTATGTGCACACCCCAAAATGAAAGCAAAGATGATCAAAGAGCTATGATTCACATGTTACATAATAAAACATGTGTTACTAACTGATTACCAAAATCAAAAGATGATTAAACACATATTAGAAGAGGTTTTTAGCAATATACCTCTCTTGAAAGCAACAAAGACTATTATAGCATCAACCCAAGTTAGCAAAAGATGATTAGGAGGCTATAAGATCAAAAAACACATAAAACATGTGTTACCAAATACATTTTAGAAATGAGAAAGATATAAAAATGGATTTGAGGTGGGTATTTGCATTACCTTTGCATAGAATGACTTGCATAAGCTAAAACTAGAAGGAGATGAAGATAAAGGCCATTTTTGTTATGAAAGCTTTAGGAAATGATTAGGGTTGAATGAATGAGGTTATGAGAGTATGAGATAATTTATAGAGGAGGTTTAGGGTGGGTTATTGGGTTAGGTTTTGTAACCCAATAAGAAGAGAGTTATTTACATGTTTCCAAAAATTAGTCTAAGTGTTCATATATGTTTATAAAACTCATTTTTTTTATCCAAACCCGTTTTAAAATCTCTCCTAAAATATTTAACTTTCCAAAAATAACATTTCATTTTAAAATCCTATATTTCCCATTTAATTAAAATAGCCTTTTTCACATAAATTTTGTTATTCCAAATTCTTTTATGCTTCATTAAAATAAATAAAAATCCTAACTTTTATTTATTAGTTGGTAATGCAAATCTCGGGTTGTTACAGATGTACCATGCCATGACCCACTACAACAATTTTGAAGTCCACATTCACGGCCAAACGACATTTAATCGGTTTCTAGAATGGCAAGTACAAAACCAACATTTTTCACTTAGCACTTGTCAAATACATAAAATCGTATACGTTTATAAATTCAACTATGAATTGTTTACCTGCAAGTCTGCAAAGGGATCCGTCTCTTGATTTTTGTTTGCATATTGTAATTTGCTCGGGTGCGTTGATTGACAACTTCTACGATGATCAGTTAATGGTGTGTTGATCTCCACCTCCTTGGGAAAATTCATCGTGTTCAAAATGTTTGCAATCTGCTCTTGAACCATTGTACTCATCTCTTGTCTCAATTTTTGGCTCACTCTAGCCTCTATTTCCTGAGTGATAACATGCATCTCATCAGCTGATATTACACCACTTCGACCTTTCCTTTTCTCTACATCCCCAAATACGTTTTTTATACCAACCGTCCCACCAATCCCTCTAACTCGACCTGGATGCTCTTTTTTTTCAAGACCACGACTCAAGACATCATCATACCTATCTGGAACCCATGACCCTTCAACGGCTTTTCCTCTCCAATCATTCTGTCAACAAAAAAAAGCTAAAACATAAGGTGGCATGCTTTTCACTATCATGTGAAGATTAAAAAATTAAAATAGTGCTATAGTATCATGCTTTTTACTGAAATGTTAGCACCACACGTTTGCTAAAATGATATCATATTATGTGTCATATTATATCTAATAAAGAATGCTGGGTCGTGTGTGTTTTCGGTTTAAAACATGTAAAGCGATAAAACACATGGAAACTAGTCGTACCATTTTATCTACAACAATCTTAGTTTTCTCGTTAGGGATGGCATAATTTCCATCGGCTCCTTTTTTTGATCCTGCCAAAATCCAATCAATACTCCGATCCAAAACAGGTCCACCTGGCAATATGGTCGAGGAACTATGGCCTTCAATTACCATTTAGCCTTCTTCCCTGCATATCCAGCTTGTCCTAAATAGTGAGGATGCTCGTTGCATGCCTAACTCTTCCTAGCCTTCTCACTTATTTGCTGTTTTATGACATTGCAAAATTTAGCAAAACAGAATAGCACAAGCCACAGAACAGTTGCAATTTGCACAAATGTTTGTATTATTTCTCTATGCATGAGCAGTATGCATTTAGTATGCAATGATAGAAGAAGAAAGAAAAATATGCAAGTCAAGGCAGCCTAAATTTTCAAAAATTTGCGAAGTAGAAAGCATGGTTGTGTCCATATTTCAAAGCAAAGGACAATGAGGTGCCTCTTATTTTAAAGAAACAATGAAACATATTGAGATGTCCTGATGTATTAACTAAAATTATGCATATATATACAAGACATCATACAATTCTCATTTCTTTTTAAATTGGTGTATTACTATTACATATATATTCAATGTTAACATATAATAGGCAAGGAGTAGATAGATGGTACTGAAACTACATGTATACTTTCAACAACGAACGCATACAGGCATGAGCCCATAACACATATACATAAAGTATTAAACAGGGGCTAGTTAATTCAGTGATGGCATCTAACAATCTCCAATTTTTTTGGTACTCTAATAACACAATAAAATCATGCATCACCTACCAAAAACATCTAAATTAAGCAGCAGTTAGATCTGATCATAATTTTTACAACAGTAGCTGCCAACTCTGGCAGATTAATCCTCACTAAAACAATGTTAAAACATACATGTCAAATATTTACATAAGACAACAAACTGAAGGCTGAAAAATGATTTTTCTGCATGTCTTGATACTGACGTCTCATTGCAATACATGCCATTCTAGTTAAGAACATTGTCTGCATTTTCAAGACATACAGTATTTCTATAGAAACAATAAACTTTCCTTTATCATAAATAATTCATATGACACACTGAACTACATTGTTTGTGAGGCTGAAGCTGATCCAACATGCATTTTCCAAATAATTCAACAACACTCATGGCTTGTTTATCCAACATGATTTGTCCAAGAAGATAGCCTTTTTGCACTAGTGCAACTTGTCTTTTTTTCAGCATTTTATAAATTTAAGTTTAATTGAAATAATGAAAATTTGTAATAAATATTCTTTTGAAACTATGCAATTATACGGTAGTTTTTACCACCATTGTACTATTGAGCAAGTATTTCTTTCCTAAGACCTATTAACATACAAACTATTTTGCTCTCTTTCACTTTGTTATAAAACAAAAAATCATAGTGTCTTTTGGAGTTATTTAAGAAAATAATTTAAATCTAACATGTAGCATAATTTAAATCGATGGTAGTGTTAGAGAATTACTACCATGTAACTTAACAGCACAACAGGAAGGAAAAAAAAGGAAAATAAATGATAATCAGACATTATATAATTTAACAACAGCATGTATCTTTAGGACACTTACCAACAATATAGAAAATGTTTACATGTAATTAAAGATTGTAATGATACAAAGATTTATCCGTATATCTAATAATGTATTTGTTTATGTTTTAAACTTTTTTTTATGATATTTTGGAGTTCATCCTATTCATTTATTTCCTATATGTATATGAAACAGACTAAAAAAGAACATTTATTTTCTAAATAAAGATCATACAGCTAAAGAGCAGTTTTCATTTTTGTTATAAGAAACTGCACGTTTCATTTTGTGAAATATGCAATTGCTCTGACGAAGCTGGTGAGTTGTAAAATGAAAGAAATAGCGTGTGACTTGTGGATATGGCATAAAAAAAACATACCTTAAACTCCTCAGTTTCACAATACTTCTTAAATGTTTCCCATTGTGTTTTTGTAACCCCATCATAAAATTCGTATGGGTCTTTATGGTTTTCTGGAAGCTCTCTAGTCTTCGTAATCCAACCACTAACCAATTTTGTTTTGAAACCCTTCCATGCTCCACAAACATTTTTTAACACATTATTTTTCATTTTTTCGTCGATGTGATACTCGGTCTGAGGTAATAAAAAATAAAAAATAAACAACGTCAAAGCAGTAAAAATGAATTTGATAAACAATGAAAGCGGTTCATGACTCCAAACACAAAGGATCCAACTGACAATTTAATAAGCGAACAAATGAATTTATAATATCTTAATGTCTTCCCAGATGGTATTCTTAAGCCCTTGACTAACGCTAGCCCAATTCTTGATATTGATATCAATTCTAGATCTAGCTGTATCGCCTACGTACGCCTTAAAAGACTTCACCCATTTTCCAGTAGTTGCCATTATCACACCACTCAATGAATTTTGGCTCGGATGTTCTGTATTTCTTTCCGGTTGTTGGACCTCTATGCCTCCTCTTAGATGACGGTTGTGAAGCGGAAGCGGAAGTGTTTTGCTCTTCAGTGTGTTCATATAGTTGCATTTCCATTATTCCTGTATCACAGATGTGCACCCGAAAGTTATAAAATATTTCAACAAACGAATAATAACTTAAATATCACACAGTCTGAACTGATTTGAAGACATATTTGCTTGATTGCAAAATTAATACTCACAGCCAGAACTTATTTGAAGAGATATTTGCTTGATTGCATGTTTCAGATGGTCTCATGTTTCACTTGGTTACGTGTTAACATTTAAGAACTAGTAGTTGGTGACAAAGCATGAATGTGGTTGTTTACTATGATAGTGAATCTTTTTGTAAAATTTGAAGAACTGTTATTATATATTATTTACTCTAGGAAGAACTCATTTTATAACATTAGAAGAACTAATAAACTACCCAAGAGCATTCATGTAGAAAATGTGACAACATGATGAATTATACTAGTATAAAAAAGATATAACATAATGCATTCTACCAAAAAATGCAAAAACACAATGCATTCTTCTAAACAAACAAGTGACAACACATTGCATTCTGCCAAAAAAAGATTTGAGAATACACCGCACATATAAAATGTGACAACACATTGCCAAAATAAAATTCAACAACACCCTGCCAAAAGAAAATGCAACAAAAAATACTTGACTGTTAACAGAGCACATATAAATTATCCAAATTTTTGAATTTAAAGCTTCTCACCTTAAACATGTTGAACTTTTGAAATCTCTAGTTGAAATTTGAAATCTTTAAATCTGAATCCTGAAACTTGCTTTTTAGAATCTCCTGGTGGTTTGAATTAAACAGAGGATGATCCTATCTTCTTAAATTTCCAGACTTGGTTACAGAGTAACTTAGCTTTTTTTTTTAAATTTCCTGCTTGCTTACAATTTTGAACAGAGGCTATATTTTTCTTAAGTTACAGGTTTTAATTAAGACCACAACTCAAATCCAAAGCCTATATATACACAAGCTTTGCAATATCCAGATGATAGATTTGGAAAGAGATTTTTGGAGGCTGGAAATGATATTTGTTTTTGATGAGTGAAATTTGAAAAGAAAAGAAATGATCATTACAATCTTTTATCAGGTGTTTCTTTGCCAGATGTTAGTTCATTTTCTAATTTAAAATTTATTACCTGTTTACCTATTGTTTGCTTGATTTAAAACAGTTTTTGTTAACCTATTTTTCTCTTAACAGCTAATAACTTGAAGTCTTTTTCCCTTATTATATTTTTATATAAACCATAAAATCTTTAAAGTATATGTATGTACTCATGAAGATAGACAGCCCATAGTAATCTTATGACAATGTAGTGTTTGCATTTATCTCTTATACATTTTAAAATAAAAGTGAGAAACTGGTAAATTAAAATAACCCTCTTGGTTAATATACCTTATATATATACGTAACGACCCAATATTTTATTGCATGGTTAATATACATATTTGAGTTTCTTTTCCCCACATATTTGAGTTACTTAATATGCGTAACGACCCAATATTTTCAAAATATCAACTATTCATTTAACCATGCTTTCACACAAAACTATACTCACACATGTTTTCTCATTCGTTTGAAGATTTAGCTTCTGATATACACATTCCAAATAAATGTACACATATGAACAAATTAAATAGTGACAATATTAGAAGGTTAAAAAATTACCCCGCTATCCAAACCCCTTCATCGTGATCAGTACGTGCATAATTTGAATTTAAATCAACTTCTTCTTCTGATAGACTTACGCCAATGGAAAAAGGTGGATTCTCGTCAAATTGATTATACTCTTCTTCATCTACCACGTCGTCGATCCCAACAATGCGTCTTTTTCCAGGAAGGACAACATACCACTTATGATCAGCTGGGTCGGTGACATAAAAAACTTATTTCACTTGAGATGCCAAGATGAGTGGATCGTTATCATGACTCACTGGATCAAAGTCAACAAGTGTGAATCCATGTTCATCCACTTGTACAGCACGATGGTTATCGGCCCATTTACATTGAAATAGAGGAATCGTGAAGTCCCTATATTCAAGTTCCCAAATATTCTCAATTACTGCGTAATATGACATTGTCGCATTTATTGGTTTGTTATCTTTAGCACTAGCAAATTCTCTTGAAGATGCTACGACACTTGCTCCACTATTTTGCATTTTGCTCTTTTCATCCTGACGCTTCGTATGAAAGACATACCCATTAATAGCGTACACTTCATAAGAGCTAACTTGAAATTTAGGCCCATACGCCAACCATTTTATTGTATCGGAAACATTATGATTTGTTTGAGACAATTGAGACATTACCTTATCTTTAAACCATATGACGAATGAGCGGTTATGTTCATTTGTCAACCATCTTTCGTTCTTTGAAGGATTTTGAGAATTTAGAATTGTCATGTGCTCTTCCAAGTAAGGATGAACCTCACTAAGGTGCTGTAAAACAAGTAGGTGAGCTTTGTGAAACATATCATCACCAATTGACATCAATTTAAACCCACTTATGCCTTGACCGTCAAGTCGCCCTTCATGTCGAGACTTGCAAAAGTCCAATAGGTTCAACGTCAGTTAGGTATTGAGTGACAAATTCAATAACTTCCTCGGCTACAGTACCTTCTACGATACTAGCTTCAGGTCTATATCTATTCTTTGTTTTTCTTTTAAAGTTCCCATGTGCATTTCGAATGGATACATATACCTCATAAAAACAGGACCGCAAATCCTGATTTCTCTTACCAAATGTACAACCAAATGCACCATAACATCAAAAAATGAAGGGGGAAAATACATCTCAAATTGACACAAGGTAACAATAACATCGGCTTGTTGATCATCCAACATATCAGGATCAATCACCTTACTACAAATTGCATTAAAAAAAATACAAAGCTTTGTAATAACATGTCTAACATGTTTAGGCAATATACCTCGAATAGCAACAGGCAACAAATGTTGCATTAACACATGACAGTCATGAGACTTCATGCCCGTCAATTTCAAATCCTTCATTGATACATGACTGCTAATGTTCGAAGAATAACCTGATGGAACCTTGACACCACGAAGACACTCGCATAAACTAGTTTTCTCTTTTTTGGACAATGTATAACAAGCAGGAGGCAAATAGATACGTTTACCTTTCTCTACTGATGCTAACTCCTTTCGAATACCCATTTTCAACATATCTTGTCTAGCGTTCTCACCATCTTTTGTCTTACCAGGTATATTCAAGAGTGTTCCAATGATACTGTCACAAACATTTTTTTCTATATGCATTACATCTAGACAATGCCTAACTTGTAAATGTTTGCAATATGGAAGTTCCCAAAATATAGATTTTTTCTTCCACATGCCTTCTTGAAGAGGAAAGGCTTTGCCAAATACATTTTCAATATCCTTGATCCGTTCATATACATCATTTCCTGTTAATGGCAAACGAGCAACTCCGCTTTTTATCTCCCCATTGAAAGGTTTCTTCTTTTTACGATAAGGATGATTGAGAGGGAGAAATCTACGATGATGCATATACACATTTTTCTTGCAAAAATGCAAGCGCTCAACAGCCATGTCGTCTTGACAAATTGGGCATGCTCTAGCACCTTTTGTACTATATCCAAACAAGTTACCATATGCAGGAAAATCATTTATGGTACAAAAAAGCATGGCGCGTAATGTAAATTCTCTTCTACTATATACATCAAATACGCGCACACCTTTATACCACAAAAGTTTTAGATCATCAATAAGAGGAGCTAGATAAACATCGATGTCATTTCCTGGTTGTCGTGGTCCCGAAATCATAAGAGACAACATAATGTACTTGCGCTTCATACTCAAGTAAGGTGGAAGATTGTAAATCACCAAAAGAACCGGCCAAGTACTATGTTGACTGCTAAGATTGCCAAATGGATTTATGCCATCTGTGCAAAGACCAAGTCTGAGATTTCTTATTTCTTCGCCGAAACTAGAATACATGGTATCGATATTTCTCCACTGCGGAGAATCGGCTGGATGCCTTAGTAATCCATCATCCTTCCTCACATCTGCATGCCATCTTAAGTTTTTTGCCTTTTCTTTATTTGCAAATAAACGTTTAAACCTTGGTATAATGGGCAAATACCATAAAACCTTTGCTGGAGGCCATTTCTTATCTGGGTCGTTATGAACATTTTCTCGCGACTTGTAACGGGATAATCCACACTTAGGACACTCATGCAAGCTCTCATATTCATTTCGATACAAAATACAATCATTTGGACATGCATGTATCTTTCTGTATCCTATGCCAATTGGACACATAATTTTCTTTGCCTCGTAATTAGAAGTAGGAAGCTCGTTACCTTCCGGTAGCATGTCTTTTAAAAGTCCCAACAATGATGTAAAACTTATATCACTCCACCCGTGTTTTTCTTTTAAATTGAAAAGCTTGAGCACAGCAGACAATATTGTAAACTTAGCACAACCAGAATACAAAGTTTTCTCAGCATCAAGTAATATTTTTTCGTACAATTTTGGCTCTTCCATCAAATGTTCTTGAACATCATCAAACATCTCATTAACATTGTCGATCTCATCAGTCTCATCATTTACCTCGTTATTCACGGTACCTTCCTGGTCATCCTCATCAATGTAATGATTACTAGAACTAGGTGTACTAAGTGTGCTTTCACCATGCCATATCCACTGTGTATAATTTTGCTTGAACCCATACCGAATTATGTGATCCCTGATCTGATCTATGTTACGAAATCTCCTCCTATTCTGGCAACGTGTACAAGGACAAAAAATTGTTTCTTCTCTTCTTGTTAATTGATCATTCAACGCACACTTGATGAATCCTTCCATTTTGTTCAAGAACTCATCATCACTACGTTTCACGTTATACATCCAATTACGATCCATGTGAAATTGCTAGAGATGCACTACATAAGCAAAAATAAATCATAAGTGTTTCTTATGTTTGTTTGGATATTTCAATTATTCCTCAACATCAGATCATATAAACTTAGATATTGAAAATGAAGAAGTTAGAATTTATGTTCTTGCAAGTGCATTGCTAGATACCATGTTAGAATTTGAAATACTCTATACTTTCTAGGAACATAAAGATGTTAGAATTTCAAATAAACTAAAAACAATTATCCACTAACCTACAAATGTGGATCTTAACCACCACCTAACACATTAATGGGAACATACCTTATTAACTAATTAAATCATGACATAACTTCTACTACAAACTACATTTCTTGATACATAATCAAAATATTTGTAAATTAAAAATGACTGCCAGTAACAGAAATATCAATTCAATTTCCTAAATTGTTCCTTTAAGTCAATGTTTTTTTTGTAGTGATCCCTTTATCTATAAAATTTTATATAAATTTTATATCCCTTTTAAAACCTTCTCTAAGCTTTATATATATGAAACTAATGCATACATAAAATTTTGTACTTTAAAAACCTCATTCTATGAAATCACTTACATATAAACCTTGCATATGCTCAAAAAACCTTGCGAATTTAAAAATCAAATATATTAATATTCCCACATTCATAACTTCATATGTTGTTTATAAAATCATATCATATACTCCAAATTCATGGAGCAAACTAAGATGCTGACATTCGATATTCTCAAAATTGTTGTTTTTGTAAAGCAGATATACAAGAAAATTAATATTTTCAAAGACTTAAATCTATAAAAAATATATTTGAAAACTGATGTATATTTTGAACTTCAAATTCATGAGAAATCCTCTTATCCAAAATCCTTTGTACATATGCATTCAAAACTATTTGCCAACGTGACGATTTATAGCAAGTAAATAACCAAAACACCTTTAGCCAATGTGACAGTGTATAGCAAGTAACATGACAGTGTACATAGATTTACATGTACTATTACAGGAAGTAAAGTGACAGTGTATAGCAAGTTGCATACCTTTAGCTCTAGATCTATCTAAAATTTCCAGAAAATGGAAAAATAAAATGTAATAAGAAGCCAAATACCCTGATAATTTAGCAATCATTATTCAAATCAAACAATTACCTGTTTCAAATTACAGAAACCTTCAAATTATGACTTGAACTGGCCGGCGGTGATAACTGGAGGAGAGTACAATGATGACGGAAATGAAGAATGTTCAATTAGATGGGGCTATACTTTTTCGACTTCATAAAAATATATTAGAAAATCAAAATTAGTACCTACGATTGTGCACAAGGAAACTGGAATGAGACTCGATCAATTAGTGAGTAAACTGGAGTGAGCGAATCAATATCCATTGTATATTCATTGATGGTTAACTGGAGGAGTGAGCGGTCAATTAATCGTAATGGGTTTCAGAGATTTAGGGTAGAAAGTTGCTGCAAAGGAAACTGGAGTGAGCGAATCGATCGAAAATGGCGGTGATTTTTTGGAAACAGGCGTGAATTGATCGAAGTTTTGTTAGTTTGGGAAGAAGGAAAGAGGTGGGTCGGGTACGCGGTTGTTGTTTTATTTTATTTTTTTGGTTTCCCTCCCAAAATTATGGTTCGCGGAAAAAAAAAGGAGGCTGTAGATCGAAATGGGAAAAAGAGCATGTGCATGTGTGTCGGTTCCTCCAAAACCGACTCAAATAATATTAATTGTGTCGCTTGCAAAAGCAAAAGACGCAAGCAGTATATATTGCTTCTATTTAATTGTGTCGGTTGTTATATAGAACCGATGTATATTGCATTTCTATAATTTTCTGCTACTCCCACGTGTCGATTGCTTCGGTGGTTAAGATGGAACCGGCACAAATTACTCTATTTGTGTCGGTTGTGCTTACAACCAATGCAAATAAGATGAAGCAACAGACCTGTTTTGTACTAGTGTAGTTCTAGTCAGAGTACCGCCATGTTGTCCTGTTTAGAAGTTCAACCAGTGTTGATCGAAAGGATTGCTTCAAAGAAAAAAGAGGATCCGGTGTTAGTCGAGAGGATTAAAAGGCTCGAGATTGGTGATGAGATCGATGATCTATAAGACCTTACTCTTGACTAAAGGGAATGGTTGAGAAAGAAGGGAAGATTGTGTGTTCCGAATATGGAAGACTTGAGAAAGAGTTTCTTGGAGAATGTCATCGTTCCAAGTTTACGATTCATCCTGGAGGAACCAAGATGTATCAGGATATGAAGAGGAGCTTCTATTGGAAAGGTATGAAGAGGGATGTTGGCTTGTGGGTTAGGCAGTGTGCAAACTATCAACAACTGAAGGCTGAACATCAGAACCCGAGTGGATTGCTTCAACCTCTAGATATTCCATTTTGGAAATGGGAATCGATATCCATGGATTTTATAGACGGGTTGCCAAGGTCAAATAGAGGAAACGAAAGTATATGGGTTACAGTGGACAGACTGACCAAGAGTGCCCATTTCATTCCAGTTAAGTCAACTAACACGGCACCTATTTCAGCTAAGTTGTTCATGTAGAACGTAGTTAGACTACATGGAGTTCCTAGTAGTATAGTGAGTGATAGAGATGCCTTGTTCAGTAGTGAATTCTAAAAGAGTCTACAGGAAGTATTGGGTACCAAGCTTAATATGAGTACTGCATATCACCCTCAGATAGATGGACAGACAGAGAGAGTAAACAAGGTACTCGAGGATTTACTAAGAGCTAGTATCTTAGACTTTGGTGGATCTTAGGAAGATCATCTACATTTAATTGAGTTTTCCTTTAATAATAGTTACCAGACTAATATATGAATGGCGCCTTTTGAAGCTTTGTATGGAAGGCCATGCAAATCACCAGCATGTTGGTTGGAGACAGAAGACAGATAAGTCTTAGGTCCAGATTTGGTTAGGGAGGCGTCAGAGAAGATCGAGTTAATCCAAGAAAGGATGAAGGAAGCTTAATCTAGACAGAAGAGTTACACAGACAAGAGGCGTAAAGACCTAGAGTTCTAAGTTGGAGATAAGGTTTTTATTATGGTGTCACCGATGAAGGGTGTGGTACGATTTGGAAAGTCAAGGAAGTTAGCCCCTAGATATGTTGGACTATTTCAAATTATAGAGAGGATTGGGCCAAAGCTTGCATACAGAGTAGAGTTGCCGAGCAGTTGGTAGGTGTCCATAATGTATTTCATGTGTCTCATCTTCGCAAGTATATGCATGATCCAGAGACTACCATTCCTCCGACAGGGTTGGAAGACTTGATAGTAGAGCCAAATTTGACATTTTTAGACAACTAGTTCAAGTTGTAGCGAGAGATGAGAAAAGATTGAGGAAAAAGACAATTAGGTTGGTGAAAGTTCAATGGAGCGACAATGAGAAGGACTGTACTTGGGAGACAGAAAACATGATTAGGGATACTTATCCTGATCTGCTATGAGGGTGTGTCTATATTAGATTTATATAGATAGTTGCTAATCAAATATGCTAGTATGGATGTTAGGAGTTGTTATAGATGATTGCTATGTTTAGTATTTAGTCCTTACTGAATTTTGAGGATGAAATTCTTTAAGGGGGAGCCTGAAACACCCCTAATTTTTGATAACATTATTCAAGAGATTTAATTAGATAAGTTAAATAGAATAATGATGTTAAGGGGATTGAGATTTGAATAAAACTATAAGAAGGTCGTGCTTAATTTACCTTAAATGGGCTTAAAATGGCTTTTAAATTATTAATTAAAACATGGGCATATTAGTAAATATAGCTGCACCTTATTATTCACGGCTATACACTTTTATTCGCCCATTTACATTCATTTTCTCAAAAACGCAAATTTAACCTAAGAAGAGCCGGCCATTAACAAGGAAGAAGAGGAAGAGAAATTCAATCAAGTTAAGGAATTAAAGCTAGGGGATTAATTTCAAATCAAATCTCAAAGCTCTTTTCATATTTAAAGTGAATAATAATTCATTCCATCTCTATTTTGTTTTTATAATCATATGTTTTTGAATTTAAGATTATATTCGTTTTTATGATGTTTTGGATGAGGATATGCTTGAATTATTAAATGTTTGATTTAAACCAATTCATTTACATGTGAATTTGCACGATTTTAGGGAAAAATCAATTGGTATTGAGTTTAGAATGCACGGAAAAATTATATGTTAGGTAAAACATGATTTTAGAGAGGGGTTTCAATTTTCATAATTTTCCAAGCTATGAAAAGTTTATTATGAATTTCTAAAGAAAAATATGATATATTTGGGTTTGAAATTTATTTCGATTATTTTAGGAAGAAATTGGGTTTGAAATTTTAATATGTTAGATAACATAATGGAATTGAATTTCTGTGATTTTTTGGGACCTTTTCTAATTGATTTGCCATGGTAAATATATTATTTTAAAAGAATGACTTATTTGCAATATTGGTTTTGCTTAATGGAAGGGCTTAAACGTTAACTTTTCCTTTGATTTATATCAGATAAACGCGGTAGTTATTTTGTAAAGTATTTGAAATTTTTTAAGGCAACCAATTAAAAGGATACACATAGGCAGGTTAGTTAGCAATTACTAAAAATGAGCATGATTCCAGCCTTTAATCAGAAAAGAGGGTTCCGCCTCCTTTAGTAATACCTTTCGGCTCCAATGCTTCCGCTCCAACTCAGTCGAAACCAACCCAGCTGAAACTCACCCAGTCAAAACCAATGCACAAGGTATAACTTAGATGGTATGCAGTGGATTGGAGGAAAGGCGGAAGCTATGGTGTCGAAAGCAATGCTTCCGATGGGGTCGAAACCTTAGTTCTGTTTTCAAATGTTAAGTGCCTTCTTTGTTTTACCTAAAGATTTTGACAGAGTCGAAACCTATATTTTCAAAAGGGTTATCTAAATAGCTTTCTATGTAGGTTGTCATATCATGTTTTAAGTAGGAGCTTTCAAATGGGTTCCTTTGTTTTTATATAATGCTTTTGAAAGAAGTGGTTCCGACCTGGTCGAAACCCAACCGCTATTCTTTTACCTTTCGGATGTATTGCAGCCATCAATGCTTTCAAGTGGTTCACTTTGTTCTGAACTTAAGCTAAGTCACTTCCTAAATGCTTTCGAAGGGGTTTAGGGGTTTCGAAGGCAATGGTGTCGAAAGGGGTTTTCGATGCAATCCTTCAAATTTTTACTCCAAGGTTTTGAGCTTTTGAATAAATGGTTCCGACACCATCAATTCTTCTCCTAAAATATTTCATTAAAGGTTTCGAAAGAGATACTTTCATGTGTAAGCACTTTGACCCAAAATATGTTTTTAAAATATAAAACCCAATGTTTTCAAAATGGGTACTTTCATTGGTATCGAGGTTATATTTCTAAAGATTATTTAGCAATATTTTGACAAAGATATGATTCGGTTTTGAAAGGATTGATTTATAGAGCTTCGATAGGCATATACTTAGAGTTTTGAAAAGAGGTTTTTTATGCTTTCAATGGAGGTCATCTAGTGGTTTCGAAAGTGATGTTTTAAGATTTAAAACAAATAACCCATTCTCATTTTAAAGGAAATACCATGGCATAAATAAAGATTTTTGAGAGTAGTACTTTGTTGTATTGATTGCTTATTCATATATTTATTCACATTGTAATTAACCCATAACGGTACTCAGGGAAAGGGCAGAATAACCAGCTAGGTTGACCCAGTAATGAATATAACTTAAGAAATGTTAAAATCTTAATTAAAGATATTGGCAAGGCCCGATAGGTTCACAATAAGCCCATGAAAACTATGTAAAGGGAAAGATATTGGCAGGGGCCAATAGGTTCATAGCCAGCCCATGAAAACTATGATTTGATATTTGCAGGGGCCAATAGGTTTATAGTTAGCCCATGAGAACTATATCCAGATTAAGATATTGACAGTTAGTCAATATGTTCCTAGTCAGCCTACGAAAACTAGGATAAGACAAAAGATATTGGAGTTAAAAATAGGTTCTTAGTGATCCCATGAAAACTATGAAATCAAACATGTAGTCCATAAACATTAACCGGTTATTAGTGAGCCCATGAAAACTAATAGGTTAATAGTAATCCCCTAGAAACTAGAATTGAGATAGATAGTCAAAATGAACGAGGATGGGTAATCCAAAATTAACTTACTTGTTTGCATATCATCATATTATTTTAAATTGTTTTAACCCCTGTAGATGAAGGAGCATAGTATATGGTTTTATAAAGGTTTTAAAATACAAGTGAGGGGAAAACCCGTTCCCTTAAGCAGCATGGTCTCACTAGATATCTAATGAATTGAGATGGTAGATTATTATTCATACCAGGCTTTATGTCTGACTCGAATTTTTTGTTTTCCCCTTAAACTCTCGGGTACTCAATTGATTTTGAGTAGTTTGAGGTTTAGAGTTTTTAGGTATTCTTTTAGATGAATAAAGCTTCCGATGACGTACAGGAGGCATGTTAGCTACTTAGAGTTCTTTTATTTCTGCTTTGTTCGGTTGTAAAGGCAAACTTGTTTTTTGCCATATTATATACTCTGAACATGGTCTGCACTCTGGGATTATGTAATGAATTTGAAATATTTTAAAATGGAATGCGGACTTTGTTTGATGTTTTAATTTTTTTCCATATTCTTGTGTTTCTGTGTATCAATGTATCTAACACTTCCATATTTGGTCGCCAAGGATTAATAACTATGGATGGCTGCAACATCCAGAGCCGTTAGTCTTGGGCCTTCAAGTAGGGGAATGTTACACTTTTCCATATGCCAATTGGCATAATTGGCGATATGCAAAGTAAACTTCAATTTAAACAAGGGCTTAAGTAGCCTTGTGCAAAATAATATGCAAGTCTGAGCTCAAGTCGAAGTCCAAAAGTAAGTGTTGATAAAAAAACTTGTCAACACCCGAAAGTAGAAAAGTGATATTAGCCTCTTTGAAAGCACCTTTTGAATTAGTAAGAGTAGCCCCAACTCTTTTAAATGGACCTTTTGAAATGGTTAGGGTGATTAGAACTATTTCGAAACTTCCTTTCGAACTAGTTGCAATGATTTAGGACCCCTTCAAATCCTCCTTTCGAAGTGGTTAAGGTGACCTAAAGTTGGGACCTATCGGATCTATGGTTTTGATTGAATCAATAGTTTTCTACTCCTTTGAAAGGTAGCCTTTCGATTGACATTGGTACAAGTAGTTCATAACCAGAACCATATAGATGCAGCAGATTGAAATTATTGTATTTGAATATGCCATGCACTTGCTTTATTAATAATTTTCGTGGATACAAGAAGCTTTAGTACTACAAGAAAGTGAAATCCCTAGTTTGATTCAAAGATCAAGGTTCACAAATTTAAGAAAGAACAAGTATTGAGTGAATGAAATTGGATCCCCAAAATAATACCCCTAGCGTATTATTTATAGGTGTGGGTTGGACCCTTTCGAATCAGCCCGTTCAACTTAGTCGAAAGGGTGCCTTAAAGACCTTTCTGTAACATCTCAGATTTTCGACCCTCGAAAATCAACACTAATACATCCTCGGTATTCACATGTCGTAAATCCAAGTGCCGGAAAGCTAGAACATTAGGGGTGAAAATGAAAAGAAGATAGAATAAAACAGAAAATAGAATCTCACATGAATGGAATAACATATATTATTTCAATATATAATCTTTACAGCGAAAATTTTGAATACAATATCAGAGTCTAACTTGGATTTAGCCTGGATAGTTATAAACACTCTGTCCTTATAAATGTAAAAACAAATGCATTAGATGCAGTGGATAATAGAATATGCCCATACGTAGAAGAAAATCTCCAGCTCTCCTCTGGAAACTCCAATCATCTTCAACTAAACCTGAAACTACTTAGATCTGACCCAAGTACTAAAAATACCTGGATCAGGCTTGATAAGCCAGTGTGAGACACTTGAATTTTTAAATGTATAGATCATGCTCATGTCAATCAAAACCTTTGGAAAGAAGGGTATCTCATAAGACCTCGTCCACACACAAATACGAGCCGGTTTTTATCTTATGATAATCAAAATACTTTATACTGAAAACACTTTGATATTATCTTTAATGACATTGGTTTCAAAAACATTTTCCAAAAAATATATATATAAAACAAGTATCAATACCCGGACTAAGTTTATGGTAATATATCTGACTAGGTCAAACGGAATATACCTGGACGGAATATATGATACTAAAGGGTAGCTGATATGTTTGCAAAGTATTATAACTATTTTGTCGCAAAGCTCGTATTGGGATTGGATTTCCAACATGACAGGGAATTAGTGGCCTTTTCCTTCCTTTGCAGTGTTTTGGTCGCAACAAACATATATCCAATGGCTACACATCCAAGGACTCAGACGCCACCATATCATGCTGTCAACAACCGATGGGAATCAATATTAATGGCTACTCATCCAAGGACTCAGATGCCACTTATTCTACCTATGGAAGGTTGTAGCCTTTTCCGCATTTCATCCGATAGCTCGTAATTGTGTCGTAAAGACCACATAGTATTCTGTATCATTACTGGGTTGTGAGGCTAGAGAGGCTATGCTCTTCTTTTCATAAAGCCATGCTTTGTTTTATTATAAAGCTACTCTTTATTCCTCCACAAAGCTCATTCCACTTAGAATGCCACATTACCATTTCCGTTTATCACTAATTGACTTCAACAAAAATACAACCTACGAGCTCGTATGTCTACAAGAAGGGTGTTAAGCTAATAAGAGTTGCCTCCTACGCCACCAACATATGTACGTTTATAAAAATCAACGTTCGTGACTTAGAAATGCAATGTCAAACACTCGTCCATATAAGTTCGTTCTGGGATTGAACGAAACCGAAGGCACTCCTCGTACCACATCTTTAGGAATCACCCCTAGGATCAGTAGTGAGTAGTCCTTGCAATCTGAAGATTTCAAAACATGGCAGGACCACTGCTATGATAAATATCTATATATTAGGAGCGACCCAAAAAATGTCAACAAGCAGTCCTTTCGCTATAAAAATCTTCGATCTCCAACAATCATCATCTTTAAAAGTATTTATCAACATGTTGTCTTCATTTCCGAATGTATATATTAGTTCGAAGTGGTTTTCGGATAGGAGTTACCCAAATCCGACCCTGTTTCCTTTGAACCAATCATCGATAAATAAATATCAGGTATATAGGTGTTTGTCAAACAACATCCAATCAATTAATCTTTTTATTCAAATTTAAATTGCTCTTAGAGATAGATTCATTAAATTATCCCTTTATCTTTTGCAGAGTATATGGAATCATTAAGCCTCATTTTATCAAATACTTTGGTTAATTAAAACCTTTTAAACTTTGGAATAATTCTAGATTATTTCACCCTTTTACTTAGGAAAACATTTCCAAATCATTTATTAACTCTTATCAAAGAGTTCTTATTTCTAGAATATAACTTTTAAATGGGTCAAAATTGATGTCATTTAAGACATGGTTTACTGCAAACCCTAAACAATTATATTCAAGTATAGGAATTAAAATAATTCCAAATCATTTATTTAAATCTCATATTGGAAAACATTATTTTAGAGCATCCGGGCTTTCCCTTCGATCTGTTCCCCCCTCGTCTAAAAGAGAAAACATAGGCCAGGTAAGTTCAGGGCACTGGTTGCTCCATTTCTAATCTTAGTTACACACCTTGTTTTACCTTTTAGATCTCACAGGTGGGACAAATGTACTAGTCGTTTTCGCATATTCCTTTCATTTTTAGAAATGATTTATAAAACTTCCAAATCATTATTTAAACACTTAATTATTCTTTGAAAATTCGTTTATAAAAGTTATGAAAAAGAATGGTTGTTTAAAATCATATTACACAAGTTATTTAAAACTGCTACAAAAAGTGCTACGAAAAGTGTTTTAAAGTTATATTGAATCAAATACAAATTTTATTTCATAAACTTCTATTTTTATGACTTAAATATCTTTTAAACCATTTTAACATATTTATAAGATTTATTTCATTTTTTTTATAAAATTAAAAAACGACCGTTTAAAACAATTTCTTACTTTGGTCGTTAAGCGACCAAAACTCGATTTTTTTTGAAAACTTGTTTTGGACATAACTCAAACTCTACCAAACTAAATCTTGATTTTCCTTTTTCATTTGAAAACTATGGTTACAAGGATCTATAGATCTCTTATTTCAAAAAAATTTGACTTAGTTTGCATCCTATACATTGATTTAAAATTACGTGTTGAATATTACGAACTACCGCTAGGCGACGAGCTCGATTTTGACCATTTGGTGAATTGTTCCGAAACTTGTCCGAAAAACTTCAAATATGTTTTGAAACCATATTAAAATTATTTTAACCTATTTAAAACCATATTTATTATTTTAATCATTAAAGAGGCTAACAACTTCATACAGTTTTCATTTGGATTTATTAACTAACTATGGTTGGCATACTAACCATTATCTAACTTCAATATAATTTTCACATCGATTGGTTCTAGAATTTCACAACCAAGTTATCAACCTCTTAAAATCCATATATTCGTCCAGTTCTCAATCAATTCTCAACCAAGCATATAAATTCACTAACCGAACATACATAAAAATATTTTAAGGAGTTGAATAATTTAAAGATAACTCGAGTACTCAAGATTAGTTCCACTTCACCAATCTTTTTCTGTAGACTTCTCTTTTGATTCTGGCTGCACTTCCTTCTCTTTTTCTTGCATTGAAGCTCTCTGACTAGCTTCATTCCCTCTTTTATGGGTTCGGCCTTACCTTGGGAGGTTGGAGGAGCTCGGCCTTAGCTTGTGGAGGTGGTGTCCGTGAGTTTAGGAGGCGGAGAGGAGGATTTTGCATTAGTTTTGGAGAGAAATTGATAAAATGTATATGTATATGTATATTTACTTTCTTTTTGCTAATATTTTTTCATCATTTTATTAAGAAGGAAGTGATTAAAGAGAGCTTCAAGGAGGAAGAAGAGGAGAAAGATTTGTGTGAGAAAATGAGAAGAATGGTTAGGTATTTATAGAAAAAAACTGAAGTGGTATGTTACCAAACCATCCCTTTAAAAAAGTACCAAAATATCCTTACTTAACTTTAAAGTAACCTTATTTTTTCAAAAGTTACCTCACATCTTACTTTATGTCTTAGTCACTTAAGGCTTAAGTAAATATATTTGGATGGAAAAGTGGATTAAAGGGAAGATTTGTTTAGATTTTTGATGTGATTTGATGTTTACTTTTTTAACTTTTTTCCTTACTTACTTTTCTTAATTATATTCTAGAATTATCCCAATCATAATTAGTAAAAGTAAACTTGTTATTTATTAAAATGTGTAATATATATGTTAAAACATGGTAATAAAGGTGCAACAACGTTGCGACAACTTATTTTGAGTAGATCGTTGATTTTTGACAAAATGTTTTATGGTCGCATTTTGACATTTTTGTTAAACAATTTATTGATGTAAACCAACTTGAAAATAAGTTTCTTATCATGTTTAAATAATTAAAACAAGTTCATTTGAGTTATAAAACCATAATTAATAATATTAAATTCAATTTTATTGAAAACTCGCTTTTGTTAGTTTTAGGACAAAACTTCAAAATCTCTATTCAATTCTAAAACAAGTTCACCATTCTTATTTATCACATGAAACATGATTATTTAAGTTTTAAAATATTGTATTTAAACATTTAAAATAAATTAAATATTCCATTTCAAAGTGGTAAAATTTTGGGTCGTTACACTTTCGTTGCTGTTAAATTCAGGCGTCCTTTTAACTTCGCTTCTGAATGGAACTTGAGTACTTTCAACTTCATCGAAAGGTATAGATGCACCCTCCTCTTTGTTGTTGATATTTTATTGCAAGCAGGAAAGGATGCAGGCTTTCGATACCGTCGAAAGGTGTATTCTTGGGACTTTGAATGAGTTGGAGTATAGTAGAATGCTTAAATGTGGAAGGTGGCTTTCAAATGCATTATTGTTGATTGATGCGGAACCCCTAGCCTTTGGTGTTTGAGGAGGCCATATTGAACTCGTTTAAGCTTTCCTTTGTAATTGTGGATGGTTTCAACTGATTCGAAAGGCTAATCTATGCTTTCGAAGGGGTAGCTTTGGCTAAATGTTCTTCTACGGAATGTAAATGTTGGCAAAACCCACTGTTTCGGAAGATTTAATGCACATGCAGAAGACTGTAATCCGTTGCCTTTGAAATGGGCCTTTAACACATTCAAAACACCTTTATGCATGCGGAAGCAACCATTTTGAAAGGGATTAATTGAAGCGAAAGGGTGTCCCTATCTCTCTTTGACCTCTTCAAAAGTGCATTGCTCATCCAACTTTTTGCAGAAGCATCCCTTCGACTCTTTCAAAAGGTCTTGCTATTACTATCATTCTTTATAGATCCTCCTTTTGTATTCTTTAATGTTTCAATTAAGTTGAAGTGGTTTTTGATGATAACAGTAAGGTCATATGCATATACATCATTCCATAATAGTCAAAGATACACATTTGAGAGAATTATGCTATGCAAATTTTGTTGTCCAAGTTCACATATGCAAAAAGTTACAAGAGTTGAAACCGGCTCTAAGAATCCCCAAATCAATTTAGGGTTTACAACTTATAATTAAGAAGTAGAGAAAGAAAAATGATCTTTTTACTATGTAGCAGAGGGGGGTTATTTATTGGAGTGTCAATTATGAGGGATGATTGACCCTTGTCCTGGCTTGGAATCGGATGGTTCCAATAGCTTCATTTGGCAGAGATTCGACATCACTCGCCTACAAGAACCCGACAACCTCTATGTCTTCAAGGATTTGACATCTCTTTCCCTTTGCAAAATCTCGACATCCATCATATGGCAGACACTCGACATCCTTCAAGTCTTTTGGGGTTCAACATCCCTTGCCACTTATCAAAGCTCAACTTTCCTTTTTACTTTTAAAGCTCATCATTGAAAAGATTTATTTATATAAGCTCAATATTATCTGCTATTTGTAGATGCTCGACAACATTTACTGCTGTAGAGGCTTAATCAGTAGTTGCTGTAGCAAAGGTTCACCATCTCCTAGAAACTCAATATCCTCCTTTAGTGTTAAATGTTCGTTATCCCCTTTTTTGTTACATGCTTGGCAATATTCTATGTTGTAGTGACTCGACATCCCTTCTACCATTATAGAAGCTTTCCATCTCCAATCATATGCTAACCATGTCTGATCATTTTATAAGTTCACCATCCTCATTTCTTTATAAGCTCGTGATGTCTTCTTTTTTTGGCAACTTCATCATTTTATAGACCCAACATTGCCTCTATGTAAGTTCGAAACTACTTCTACATTTATAGGCTCGATACCATTTCTTATGACTATAAAGACTTCATATTTTTTCTACTTTCAAGTTCGAAAACCCTTATGGCTTGATAACTCTAGTATTTCACTAGTTCCTTTAAGCTATTCAACTCCTGAGTAGAAGCTCGCTAACTACTTCTATGTTAGATGCTCGATATCTCCTTGTGGTTGCTAGAGGCTTGCTATGTCATTGACTTGGAAGCTCAATATATAATCATGGATTTATTGAATCATCATGCATTTATAGGCTCGATATGTTTTCTTTGGAGTTTCGATATGTCATTGACTTAAAATCATAATATATCATCATGAATCTATTGGCTCGATACCTAATTTCCTAATGCTTCCATGTCTTTCTATGTGCTTAGCTTCTTCTTTTTTCCCTAATGACTTCTCAAGCATATTGATGACTGAAAAATATATTGATAACATTTGTCCTTTTTCTTGTATAATAGAAGCTTTTTACACTTTAGTGTAAAGCCAAGTTCAATACTCAAAATAAATCAATCCAATTGGAGAGACTGGATATATATTTGGCCGGGGAATCACACTAATTTCCATGTTGGAAATGGTGAGTTTGGATTACATGAGCTAATCTTTTAATAACAAGGGAATCAAAAATCCAAAGAAAATATATTGCCACATAGAGGCGAATCTAGATTCATGCCTTGAGATTGAGGATTTGCAATCTAGATCCAAGGATTCCATAAACTTTATTTCAAGGGAAATGTTCCCAATCTGGAAACCTATTTGATAAGAAAACTAGAAATTCACCAACAAGAAGTCCAGAAATCTATTCGATAAGAAAACTATAAATCTATATAATAAGGAAACCAGAGATTTATTTGGTAATAAGACAAGAAATCCATTTAGTCTGAAAATTAGAATTTTATCTATAAAAAGACCGAAAATCATCTAGTAAGAAAATTATAAATCCATCTTCAAGAAGACCAGAAATCCATCTATAAGAAGACCAGACATCCATCTGGAAATTTTCTTTTTATTGGTCAAATTCTCATTCCAGTTTAATGGAAGGCTAGAAATTTGACCAATAACAAAGTTTCCTGGTATTTGATAGGAAATTTGAATTCCAATCCAGAATGAGAGCTAATTCAACTCAGGACTTCAAAGAATAATACCCCAGGCTCTGATAATTTATGCTTTCGACAAGAAAGATCTAGAATTTCCTTTGCTAATATTCCGCCATAGTAGTAGTCTGAGCTTTTCTTTGAAGATTGCACAAGATAGATTATGTTTGATTGCTCTTCTTTTAGAAGATTGCTTTGGCCCATCTCTAAGATGGAATTAGAATTACTAGATTGATTTCTTTTGCCCCTTCTTATCTTTTACATAAGGATTTAGGCTCTAATTGATTTCTTTCGCCCCTTCTTACCTTTTAGGTAAGGATTTAGGATGGTCAGTGCTTTTGTTTGGCCATCTTAGGTAGAACCTGATAGAGTTAAGGTATGCTCTAGGGGAAATTATGTAATTTGTTATAAATATGTAACTCGTTGACCAATCTTGTTCAAAATAATAGGTGTTTTTATTATATAATCGATATAATGTGTTTCCTGGAGATTTGACCAGGCAACTAGTACTCGGCATCAGTTAGTACTCGGCATCAGGTAGTACTCGACATCAGATAGTACTCGGCATAAGGTAGTACTCGGCATCAGATAGTACTCGGCATCAGGTAGTACTCAGCATCAGATAGTACTCAACATCAGGTAGTACTTGCATCAGATAGTACTCGGCATCATGTAGAACTCGGCACCTAGCGGAACTCGGCAACATGAGTACTCGGCGTAGTGCTCGACATCCAGTAAAACTCGGCTACAAGAGTACTCGGCATCTAGAAGACGTTCGGTGTACATGACTACTCAACATGACAGTATCGTTCGGCCAAAGGAATCGTTCGGCCAAAGGAATCGTTCGGCCAGAATGCGTCGTTCGGCCAGAGAGCATTGTTCGGTCAAGAGCTTCGGACAGAGGCACGTTCGGCTTCGACTGACAACCATTCTGCACTTCCCACATCAAACATACCATTCGGCATAGAAAGGGTGGTTCGGCATCATGGTGTTCGGCATACCTGGTTCGGCATGTAGCAACCACTATACTTAGGCTAGAGTGTTCGGCTACCGAGCCCACCTGGGAAGTCCAGCCAATCTTTGTCTATAAATAGAGGGGCAGGGTCACAGTGAAGAGGGATCTTTTTGGGAGAACACCGGGGTGACTCTGCCATTTTTCAGACTCATCTTCTCTACTTAACAACTTCATTCAAGCATTTGATCTACGAATTGTATTTGTAATCAATCATTAAGAAGATCAATAAAGTTTAATCTCAAAGTGGACGTAGGCAATTACGCTGAACCACTATAAATTTGGTGTTCTTACTTTCTGCATTTAAATTAGCATTGTCTTCTCTGTTTAATTTACCTTCATCACTTATTTCTCTACATAATCTTTCTCTACGAGGTTAGTGACCAATTTTGGTGCTAACACTTTGGTGCTTTCACTGAGAATTGAATTCTCAGACCTCAAGGATCTGCTTTGAAGCTATTGGATTGAACAAATCCCCCAAAGAAGATCCGACTCATTGATAGGACATCCGTTGATTCTACTCAGAGTTCCAACCAATAACTCTACAATGGCAAGACCACGTACCAGGTCAGCTTCTCATAATGCTGATGCCCATGAAACTGCTAGCGTACAACAAGCAGGACCTAGCAATCAACCAGCGATTCCGGGTGTAGGAATTGCCACCCAGGACCAAACTCCAGTTGTCACCAGAATAGAGTTCAACGACTTGATGAGAGAACTCAGGGAAAGCAGGAGACAACTAGGAGAGCAGATGCAAGCTAACGCCAACCTGATGGCACAACTCACTCAACAGCAGCAACAGAATGCTGGGGGCAATCCCGCTCCCTATTCCTTATCCGACAGCTCAACTTCTTCTAATGAACCTCCCAGGCGCAGACGCCGTAAGACTGAAGCTGCACGGACGGGTGATGCTGCTCAAACAGCTGGAAACCGTGACCAAGTCGGAGCTGGAAACTTAGGAACTGGAGTACAGGTGGAGGCTGGAGGCCCAGACCATCAAAACGCTAATGATGTCGAACCTCAAGATGCACGATTGGCAGATCGCCAGGAGAGGAGGCATCAACATGGACAGTCACATAGAACGGACTCTAACCTCCCACCTTCCATACAGACACCAGACCTGACAGCCATGGTCAAGCAATTGATGAAAGAAAATCAGGGCTTGTCGAATGACGATTGGGGAGTATCAAGGAGTCACACTTCGTTCACAGATGTTGTGTTAAAGGCGGCGTACCCCAGAAAGTTTAGTATGCCAACTATCCCTGCGTACGAGGGAAAGACTGACCCCAGACAGCATGTCATGAGGTACAAATGGATGATGGATTCAGCTAGAGCAAATGATGCCACCAAGTGTAGATGCTTTCCAATTACTCTATCTAGGATCGCTACTATGTGGTTTACCCGACTTCCTCCGCGGTCTGTATCCAATTTCGAGGAGTTGGCAAAGAAGTTTATTGAGCAGTTCAAGATACACACTACTCGTCCAAAAAACGTAATGTCTCTGTCAAGTGTAATCCAAAGTCCCGGGGAGTCATTGAAGGAATATTTACAAAGATTCCATGTTGCGGCAACTGAGGTCAGTAATCCCAATGATCATGCAATTCTAATGGCTGTAATGAGAGGTGTGGATCCGGAGTCTGAATTTGGAGACTGGTTGGCAGGGAAACCTCCGACCACACTAGAACGTTTTTACTCAAAGGCACATCAGTTCATAAGAAGAGAGGAAGCTAGGTGGGTAAGGAGAGATAAGGCACCAGGACCTGTCCAAGAGTCCGTGAAAAGCAACATTGCTGTGAAGCAGTCCGGAGACAACACAGGAAAGGTTCAAGTCAATGTCCAGAACAAGTCTGGGCAGCCTAAGGAGTCTGGAGGAAGAAATCAAGGAAAAAAGAGAGAGGCGGGGAAGTGGAAGTCGAGAATTCCAAGCTACAACGAGTATAACCCACTGAATGTGTCTCTCAAGAATATTTACCTCTCAACCTGCAATACCTTTCAATACAGAAAGCCACGTCCAAAAGAGTCAACCGAGGAACAGAAACGAACTGGAAAATATTGCCGCTTCCATGAGACTTATGGGCACAATACGGAAGAATGCAGACACCTGCACGACGCAATAGAGAAGTTGATCAGGTAGAAAAAGCTGCAGGAATTTTTGAAGGATCCTCAGGAAGGAGGGCAAGGAACATCCAACCCAGGTCGTGCTCCACCTCCGCGTCATCCCGATGAACCTACCCGGACTGTGGGTAGGTTAGTCATAAACACGATCATCGGCGGGCCTCACCCCGCGGATAAGAATTGGCAGGAGATGGAGCGGTATGCTAGTGCCCTGAAGCATGCAGATTTCGAATGTTATTCGAACACGGAGGATGGGACCCCTACTAAGCAACAACGCGTAATGACAGATGACATAGTGTTCAGAAACAGAGATGCTGACCAAGTGGAGGCTCCAACCGTCGACCCGATGGTCATATCTGCAACGATCAGACCAGCATATGTGAAAACAATTTTGATTGATTGTGGAAGTTCTGTCAACATCATCTTCAAGAATGCTTATGACCAGATGAAACTGGAAACAAAGGACTTGAAACCGTCCAAAGCTCGCATACACGGCTTTAATGGTGCAGCGACAAATGCAGTGGGCTATGTTGAGTTACCAGTTGAACTGGGACAAGGCGAACGTCGGAGGGTGCGAATCCTACCCTTCGTAGTCTTGGATGTGGATTCTCCATATAATGTTTTCTTGGGCCGACCGGCCCTGGCTGAGTTTAGGGCAGCGTTAGCCCCGTGGTGTTTAACTTTGAAGTTCCCAACGGACAAAGGAGTAGGTGTTGTTCATGGCGACCAAGCGGCTGGTCGTGCCTGTTATGTGGCTGAGCTCCGAGAGGCCCACCGGAGGAAGAAGGGAAATGGTGCGGACAATCCAGTCCGCATCCTTAATACGGATAATTGACAAGTAGTGCCCGAGCCCTGGCTCGGGCATAATTCTCGGATCTTCAGAGATATAGATCCGAGAGACGACGATGAGAAACCCAAAGAAGAGAAGGCAGCGCCGGCCGAATTAACAATTGACATTTCAGTCAGCCGAGATGACCCATCGCGAATACTGAAGATTGGATCACAACTCGGCCCCGCAATGACTTAAGACCTTAGTGATTTCCTCCGGGCGAATCTTTATGTTTTTGCCTGAATGTATTCTGATATGTGTGGGATTTCCCCTGCCATTACGAGTCATATGTTGAACATAGACCCGAAATACGTCCCCGTTAAACAGAAAAGGAGGGGGATGGACCCAGAGAGGTCCGCTGCTCTCAGAGAGGAGGTGGACAAACTCAAAACCAGTGGGTTCGTCCGCGACGCCCTCTACCCTGAATGGGTATCGAACCCTGTGCTGGTGAAAAAGGCAAATGGGAAATGGAGAACTTGCGTAGACTATTCCGATTTGAACAAAGCGTGCCCTAAGGACAGTTTCCCATTGCCTAGGATTGATCAGTTGGTCAACTCCACTGCCGGACACGAGCTGTTATCGTTCATGGATGCATACTCGGGTTACAATCAAATCCCGATGCATATTCCGGACCAAGAACACACCAGCTTCGTCACAGATGTCGGGCTATATTGCTATGTAGTAATGCCCTTCGGACTGAAAAATGCAGGAGCGACTTATCAGCGTTTGGTGAATCGAATGTTCAAAGACCAGCTTGGTAGAACGATGGAAGTCTATGTGGATGACATGCTCGTGAAGTCACGACAGTCAAACGACCACATTTGAGACTTGGCTGAAATGTTTGACATACTAAGATATTATGGGATGAAGATCAACCCTCTGAAGTGTTCCTTTGGCGTTGCGTCGGGGAAGTTTTTGGGATTCATAGTCAACGCAAGGGGAATTGAAGCTAACCCAAAAAAGATCCAAGCTATTCGAGATGTGCAAGTGCCTAGGACTATAAAATAGGTACAGAGCTTGAATGGAAAAGTAGCTGCGCTGAGTCGATTCATATCCAGGGCCACGGACAAATGCATCCCTTTCTTTGATATAATAAAGAAAGGGAAGAGGAACTTCGAGTGGACATCCGACTGTGAAGAAGAATTCCGGGATCTGGTGAGGCACCTGGAGAGTTCACCAGTGCTATCAAAACCAGTAGACCATGAGATGCTGTATATATACTTGGCTGTATCCCCACATGCGACAAGTGCGGCTCTGGTTCGCGAGGAGGACCGAATCCAAAAGCCGGTGTACTACGTTAGCAAGCGTTTAACGGGGGTAGAAAGAAATTACCCTAGGATCGAGAAATTGGCCTATTGCTTGGTGATTGCATCATGAAAGCTACGCCCCTATTTTCAAGCACACTCAATCAGTGTTTATATCGATCAACCCCTGCGGCAGGTACTCCAACGACCAGAAACTTTCGGAAGATTGCTAAAATGGAACATCGAGTTGAGCCAGTTCGATATCGCCTACTTGCCACGGAGGGCCATACAATGGCAAGCATTAGCAGATTTCATCGCCGAGTTTACCATACCCATAGAACCATATAATCACGACGTCATTCCCCCCGTTCGGTGGAAATTATACACTGATGGGGCATCAAACGACCGTTGCTCCGGCGCGGGAGTAGTTCTTATCACTCCGGAAAACAGATCAATCTGTTATGCTTTGAAGCTCGATTTCCCAGCTACAAATAACGAAGCAGAATATGAAGCACTGATTGCTGGCTTGAAGCTCATCGGAGAACTCGGGATCAAATCAGTTGAAATCTTTTGTGACTCACAGTTGGCGGTTTACCAAGTGCGGGGAGATTACCAAGCAAAGGGACAGAAGCTTGCTCCGTACCTTGTTCGGGTCCAAGAACTACTCTCGAATCTTGAGCGTTATGACATTTTGCATGTCCCGCACGAACAGAACAAAGAAGCCGACTTGTTGGCTAAGTTTGCGAGTATCGGCGATGCGCAGCAAATGGGATTGTATCCCGTTGAAGCCTTGCATGCCCCGAGCATAGACGAGATGAAAGTCGATCGTGTGTTGGAAACGGAAATCGAGAAGGAATCGTGGATAACCCCACTCAAACTGTACCTAACGACCGGGACTTTACCAGGAAAAAGGAGCGAAAGATGGCAGGTCCTTCGAAAGGCCGCGCGATACGTGATGCAGGATGGATTAATGTATCAGAAAGGATTCTCAGTCCCATTATTACGGTGCATCGCTCATGACGAGACAAAGCGGGTCTTAAGAGAGGTTCACGAAGGGGAATGTGGCGACCATATTGGGGGGCAAACGCTAGCAAAGAAGATCCTCCACTATGGATATTACTTGCCGATCGTAAATCGGGACGCTGTAGACTACGCAAGAAAATGTGACAAGTGTCAAAGATATGCGAAGATCCCGAGGACTCCATCAACGGAACTCACACAAATGGTTAGTCCCTGGCCATTTGCAATCTGGGGAATCGACATAATTGGCTCTTTGCCTATATCCAAAGGTGGTGCGAAATACGCGATAGTTGCAGTCGACTATTTCACAAAATGGGCTGAGGCAGAACCCTTGGCCACCATCACCTCTAAGAAGGTCATTAACTTCATTGTACGAAACATCATATGCCGCTTTGGCCTTCCTCGCACCATCATTACGGACAACGGGACACAATTTGAAAGCAGAGAGTTCAAAGAGTTCTGTTTAAAGTATGGCATCGAGAAGAAGTTCGCCGCCGTTGCACACCCAAAAGCTAACGGACAAGTCGAGGCCGTTAACAAAATAATCAAGTCAATACTAAAGAAGCGTTTGGAGAAAGTCGGAGGCAAGTGGGTGGATGAGCTCCCGACAGCATTGTGGGCTTATAGAACTACCTACAAGTCCATGACCGGCCACACTCCATTCGCATTGGCATACGGCTCGGAAGCCGTTATACCCGTGGAACTTGAAGTTCCATCGCATCGAGTGACATATTACGATCCCAAGACGAATAAGGACCTCTTGTTGGAATCACTGGACTGCATCGATGAAAAACGAGAAGAGGCCGAATTAAGGACGGCAGCGCATAGACACCGAGTCAAGCGTTACTACGACGACAGAGTCCGCCCAAGGACTTTTGATGTGGGTGATCTCGTTCTGAAACGAGTTTTCCCGGTACCATCACGTATGAATCCCAGCTGGGAAGGTCCGTACGTCATTGAACGGAAGCTTGGAGAGGGAACATTCAAGCTAGCGACCGTCGATGGCACGACACTCCCCCGAGCATGGAACAGTGAACATCTGCGGCACTATTACAATTAGCATGTTTTCTTTCTTATTTTAGGCACTGTTATTTCCTGTATGTTTTCGTTCAGTCGTAACTTAGTTTCTTTTTAACTATGTAATCAAGCAGTTTAGTTGTTTTTCATTAATAAAGGCTTGAAGCCCTATTTTCCACGAATTACTAATGTTTCTATATCTCATAGTCGGGTGATGAGTTACTAGAACTACATTATCCTGTACAATGCACGAACTTGTATAAACGAATTTCAAATCTCCGAATCCCCAGAGCACGGATCGGGGTACTCTAAGTTCCCAGAGCGTGGACTAGAGTATAAACGATTTCAAATCTCTGAATTCCCAGAGCGCGGATCGGAGTACTCTAAGTCCCCAGAGCGCGGACTAGAGTATAAACAATTTCAAATCTCCAAATCCCTAGAGCGCGGATCGGAGTACTCTAAGTCCCTAGAGCACGGACTAGAGTATAAACAATTTCAAATCTCTGAATCCCAGAGCGCGGATCGAAGTACTCTAAGTCCCCAGAGCGCCGACTAGAGTATAAACGATTTCAAATCACCGAATCCCCAGAGCGCGGATCGGCGTACTCTAAGTCCCCAGAGCGCGGACTAGAGTATAAACGATTTCAAATCTCCGAATCCCCAGAGCGCGGATCGGAGTACTCTAAGTCCCCAGAGCGCGGACTACAGTATAAACGATTTCAAATCTCCGAATCCCCAGAGCGCAGATCGGAGTACTCTAAGTCCCCAGAGCGCGGACTAGAGTATAAACGATTTCAAATCTCCGAATCCCCAGAGCGCGGATCGGAGTACTCTAAGTCCCCAGAGCGCGGACTAGAGTATAAACGATTTCAAATCTCCGAATCCCCAGAGCGCGGATCGGAGTACTCTAAGTCCCCAGAGCGCGGACTAGAGTATAAACGATTTCAAATCTCCGAATCCCCAGAGCGCGGATCGGAGTACTCTAAGTCCCCAGAGCGCGGACTAGAGTATAAACGATTTCAAATCTCTGAATCCCCAGAGCGCGTATCGGAGTACTCTAAGTCTCCGGAGCGTGGACTAGAGTATAAACGAATTTCAAATCTCCGAATCCCCAGAGCGCGGATCGGGGTACTCTAAGTCCCCAGAGTGCGAACTAGAGTATAAACGATGCGAACCTCCGAATCCCCTGAACGCGGTTCAACTTACTTTAAATCCCTGGAGCACAGATTTAGAAAAAAAGTCCAAGTACTCGAGAAATGTGGAACGAGAAGTATGCCACGTCTGGAAATGTTTGAACAACACGAGAATGGACTGGGAGATAATGCAACTCATAAGAACTTGAGTTATGACTACAGTTAGTCAGCAAACCACAGAGAAGCAAGAGAATCATTCAAACGAAAAAGAAACTAAACTTCATTCAATAGTTCAAAATGGGGTTACACAGTTACTCCTACAAAACTCAGAGTTAAGAACCTATCTATACAAACTACGAGCTACAAAAGATAAAAGCAACTACAAGACTTAAGCAAGAAGCTCGTTGAACGAGTGTATCGATTATTTCCTCGGTTTCTTCTTCTTGTCTTCCTTTGTTTTTTCCGACGACTCCTCTCCTTCACGCTTTTTCTTGGATTTCTTGCTTGCTAAAGAAGCGGAGTCAGGAGTAGGAGACGGAACATCCAGTGGTTTGGACCTGCCCGGGAGAATGATTTTCAAAGGTCTGTTCCGCGGGTCGGTAAGTTCCAGTATTTCAGGTTCAACTTTGACCTCGACCTTTTTCTTCTCCTCTTCGACGAGGCGGTCCTTCATGCTCATCTTTGAAGTATGCTCAGAGGCGCCAGTGATTTCGATTTCATCACTCCCTTCGGCAGGAGATGAAGCGTCAAGCTTATCATCATCTAGTGCCCCGATCACTTGAGCATTGGGACCAGGAATTACTCCCGCGTGAACAACGTCGCTTGTTTTCTCTGCCTCCTCCTTGGCGTCATCGCTCCTCGGAGTTGGCACGGGGTCAGAGCAGCCTGCATGAAAACATAAAGAATGAACATTAAAACGAATAACCACTGCTGGAAAATGACAGTTCTTTCAACTTCTAGAGAAGAAAAGTTTCCTACCAGGTTCCGGTTGGCTATCGGTCGCGCGTGGGGTTTCACCCTCCAGGATAGGGGATAGCACATGAGCGCCGAGCCCGGGATCTTCAGGATCATAACCGACATGCTACTCAAATGGATCAAGTGTCGACTGATCGGCCGGTTGAGCAGCGGGAGGAGCAGCAATATGAGGAGCCGTAGTCTCAGCCCCAGATGGGCCAGCTTCATTACTTTTCACTTTTGAAAGGGGAGAGCCTTTGCTATAAAGCGCCAAAGCTGCGAATAGATCCGCTGGCTCATTCCCCCTAAGAAACTCCTTCACCAAGGCCTCCTCATCGACCTCTTCAGAGCCCGACTCGATTTTCTTGATCTTTACTAAGGTTTCCCAGGCCTCAGCTAGGGATTCGAGATAGCCATCGCCCAAGAATGTTAAGTCACGATGCATAAGGAAGCGGGCTCCATACTCAGCAATCAACGGGTCAAACATGCATTTGACCTCTTCCCTGCCGGCTTCTGCGGCCGCCTCGAGGCGAGAGTCAATCTCCTGCGCAGATTTTCTTTTGCCCTCCTCACGGGCTTCGTCCTTCATTTTTTCAACCCTAGCGAGTTCGCCATCGAGCTTCGTTTTCAGGATCCGAGTAGCAACGATTTCATCACAATATCATTGTGATTCTTCTTGAGCAGCTACTTTGTCCTCCTTCTCCTTGGAGAGTAATTCTTTCAGCTCTCTGACTTGTATGGCGAGCGCGTCCCTTTCTTTTTGAACGGAATCTTTTTCTAGGGCAAGGGCACC